>PVHT021183634.1:24385403-24467903 GCA_004024745.2 Catagonus wagneri | reverse complement strand
ACCAAGCCAGTCATCATCAAATTAAAACAGGAGCTTATTATGTCTCTCCCAAAGAAGAAGAGAATGTGATTAAATGACAGGCCTATTTATTCCTCAAATTCCATTTTGAGAGTTGCCTTTGAAATTGCTACAGAGTACTTTTAGAAAAAAAAAAAAAAATCCAGCCTTGGTCTGAGTTTGATAACAGGACACAGAGAGTAAGGCAGGTTTAGGTGGTCAGCCTTCCCCCTGGTGGCTGCTAAAAGGATGGTGACTCATGATTTCACTGCTTTATTTCAACCTCCAGGACCACAGGAACACAAGTGTTCAGAATAGAAAATAACCGGATGACCATCAGAGAGAGTTCTCCAGAGGACTGCATAGAACTCTCCGGTGTACATAACGTTATAGCAGCCAGAGAATCCCGGAGAAAGGTGTCAGCATATTCTCTAGGGGCTCAGAGTACTCAAATTTTCATGTCTCATCACACCAGATTTATAGTGGGAACTTGAAGAGCTTTGGGGGGTGGTGGTGATGTGTTTCATGTATTCGTGCATTCATTCATTCTTTTTTCTATGCCTCCAGAGTACTTGTTCATTATAGCTTCTGGAAATATTGAGATTGCAATGAACAATAGACATGAGCAATATATATTTCCTACCCTGAGTGCCTAGCACATAGTAGGTACTAAATAAATATTTACTAAGTAGGAGAATGCTCATGAAAGACACATTTAAAAGAGAACATAAATAAGTACATGTTATTTTACTGTTATTATAGGATTATATTAAACAAGTATGGCAGTGTTTCAGAGAAAGCTACTGAAAGGAAAGACCATTTGATCTGGGTTTTGTAGGATGGATAGGAGCTTGACAAGCATATAAAAGGGGAAATCCAGATAGAGGGAAATATATGTGTATAGATATGGAGGTGGAAAAGAGGATGGTGTGTTTGGGCACTCACTGGCATCCCTGTGACACAGGACTGTGCCTGCATGGGGTTGGGTGAAGCAGGTAGGAGTTGAAGCTGGAGAAATCACCGGGGACGTACTGTGCTAAGCTAAACAGAGTGACTTGTCTTGCAGGCAGCAGGGCAGGAGGCAGCCTGATCTACATTATGTTTAAGAATGTAGCTCCAGCGCAAACATGGATGACTCAGCACACTCTATTAGCATTCCCAGGAACCTTCTCCTTGTGCTGGTGGGTGGGCATGACATCTCTGGGCAGGAAGACCACCCGCCTGGTGTCCCTGCACACACATCTGACTTCCATGGGGATTTTCCTAAGCCCCATTGCCTGAGGAAAGCTTATTCAGAAATCTGGAAGGCAAAATTCTCCCATGCTTTTACTCACATTTTTGTTCTTTTTTTTTTTTTTTCCCTGTTTGGCTCACATTCTTTTATTATTATAGTCACACAATTACTTCTCGCTGCTGCTTTACTTCTCCAACAGAGAAACTGTCACTTTGAACATCTCTTTCTCTGACTGCAGATAATTCTATCCACACTTCAAAGCCCAGTTAAACACCACCGTGCATTTTGTTCCACAAACATGTATTGGGCCTGGTGCCTTCTGACTCAAGCCCTGCAGCAGAAGTCGGTCGTTTTCATTTGATTCTCCACATTGAAATGTGGGACCCTCCCACCAGCCAATTTTCATTAATCTCCCTTCAGACTCATACTTGGATTGATCTGCTCACCAAGCCTCCTGAATACCACCCTCACTCCACATTCAAGTGACATGCTATGCATTGACTCAAACTTTATTAAAGGTACCAAAAACGTGAGCAGTAAGAAACAGAAAGAATAGAATAAGCGCAGAGAGTAGCAAGCATTTATTAGTGCTAACTCTGAGTCAGCCTCAGTTCTAAGGACTTTTAAACGTACTAACTCATAGTGGAATCGACAGGAACATAAAGGGTCCAGTCAGAAGGGCTGTGTGGAAAGAACAGGACCCAGGAAAGAGGAAATTTGCTGCCAAGAGAGGTATCAGCCCTCAGCATGTCCTTTCACTATCACACAGCCTGCTCAAGTCTCTAACCAGCAGTGGTCTCCCACTGTCTTCCATCTACCAAGAAATTTGTTTCCAGTGCTTCTATTCTGATTTTCATTCTTCTTCCTGAACAGAATCTGCAAGGAATGGGGAATCACAACCTTCCCATCCAAGAAGATTTACTCTATCGGAGAGCCATCAAATACTCCTCATAACTACTATGGGGAGAGTCTTTAACAAGTCCCACCTCCAGAATATAAATTTTGAAGGCAAGAGGAAACCACTGAAGGTGTTGGAAGAGGGAATAGCATAATCCAGGTAGTGTTTTAGAATTTGTGGCAGAGGGTCTCAATTTTCCCTCAGCTTCTGACTACACGTACTGGCATAACATTCTAAAGGAGAGTTCAAAATGATCAGAAAATGATTGCAGCTGGACAGGAGGAGAGGGCTGTGCATGGAGTCATCACACCCATTCTTGAGTGAGAGTTTGAAAGACTCTGATGCCTTGAACTGAAGCCAGTCTATTATATCCACTCCCTACCCTATAACTTTTCATTAGAGGGAATCAGAAATTTGCTGGCAAATGCTTGACATGGAATCACGCTGCTTCCTTCATGCCCTTCCCATCCCATCATGAATTTTCTTGTCCTCGTATCCTGCAGCCATGCTGCTGGCCTCTCCACATGCAGCTGCAACGACCCAGACAAAGGCCTCCTTCATACCAGGATCTACTGACCATTCTCTCCTTTGCTCCCATTCCAACAACCCCTCCCCTCCTGGCCACTCCCTCCTCCTTGTTTCAGGCATTCATTCAACAAACGATTATTTAGTACCTGCTACGTTCTGAGAACTCTGCTACAGAACGGAAACACAACCAGAGCTTCTGTCCTCATGGAGCTTGAGAAGAGAGAAAAGTAAACAAACAACACGTGGAAGGGGCTGTGATGGGGGAAGAAATAGGTGCTATGGAGGCAGAAAGACATTCTAGCGCATTGTCAGCTCCCAAGAACAAAATGACCACTGAAATCACGAAGTCTGGACGAAAACTCAACAGATTTCATGAGTGTGGGTATGAATTTCATAATCATTGACTCAAAGAAGGATGAAGCCGAACGTTAATTTGTGAAATTTAATTAAAATCCATCAAACCAAATAGCTTCTTTATGTAAACTTGGCCAATACAGGATAAAAATTTGGTCAGCTCAAGGTTTTCCCCCTCCTCTTTTGTTTTTTCTTTCTCTCCTAGGGTAATCTAGGTTGGGATGAGGACGGAGAAGGGGTGGAGAGTTTCCCAGCACTGGTATGGAGTCATGCCTGAGGCACAACTCTGCCTCTGCTCCTCCCTTGCCTCTCCCATCACCCCCCCTCCCCCGCCACCATGTTTGCTGGATCCACTCTTCCATACCTGAGTCCCTCCTCATGACTTTTCTCTTCACACTGTCTCTTAGAGCTCTAGACTCTACATTTCTGGATTCTCTAACTCCAAAGGATGTAAAACATAGTTAACAATCAAACAGTCTCTTTGACTAATGAAGATTCCTTTTACTTTATATGAAGAGCAAGTTATCTTCGCTTTGTCTTAATATCTCCCCTCTGTTTTAGGTTCAGTGCTTTGTATTTAAATAACCAGTAACCTCATCAAAATATTTTTACAACAAAATAGCAATATTCTTCCAAAGATGACCTCTGCTAAAATACATAAATAGGGACAATTCTTTAAAAATGAACTGTGGGAGCTCTCGTCATTGCTTAGCGGGTTAAGAACCCAACTAGTATCCATGAGGATGCGGGTTCAATCCCTGGTCTTGCTCAGTGGGTTAAGGATCTGGCATTGCCGGGAGTTGTGGTGTGGGCCGCAGATGTGGCTCAGATCCTGGGTTGCTGTGGCTGTGGCCTAGGCCAGCAGCTACAGCTCTGATTCAACCCCTGGCCTGGGAACTTCCATATGCTGGCGGTACAGCCCTAAAAGTAAAAAACAAAAATAAAAAAAATTAAAATGAACTGTTATTTCCTTTTGTCCTACTACCTGTAAAAAAGTTAAGTGTAAAGTCTCTTTCCTTTATATCGTGCAGCCCCAGCACAAAGCCCATTTTTCCACAGAATGATTTTGGTTTTGGTTGTTTGTTCAGTTGTCCCAGGTTCCAAAGTGAGAAAAAAGCTGCATGAATTACGAGAACAAATTTGCTTACAGATCCTTAACAATAGTTATGAAAGTCCTTCGTCCCACATTGACTATTTTGCATCTTTCCAGTGGTACATGTTCTACCAGTTGTGCCATTATCATAATAATTTCAAAATATAAATATCAAGGACTTAGGGGCTATGTGTCCTTCTGGGTTACCCATGCGTCTGTTCCTCCTTTAGCTAAAAAAATGCAAAGTTAGCTCTCTCCTTACTATTTTAAGATAACATGTTTTCAGAGGCCCAGTTCCTTAAAGTTAAAGATCAGTCAACAACATAAATAGAGGAGAACTCAAGACACATTTATGGTTAGTCCTATGATTAACTTAAAAACAGAAGGGACTGTTCTTTTCCATATATATCTTCTTACAACCACACTCTGGCTTCTTAATATATCCATTTATTGAGTTTCAAGAGAAGTGTTGTACCTCCTATCCTACCAGCCCAATACATATTCAAGATGAACAAGTTAGGCCGTGCATAGGGTAAAATCAAGGTGGAGAGCTGCTTATAAAACAACCCTGTGGTGCAAAGTATTTTAAAGCCAAGGTCAAAGTAGGGAGGATAATGCACAAGGCAGTCTAAGGCAGATTGGCCAGGTTATCAAAGTTTTCACTAAGAAACCAAAAACTCTGTTGACATCAAGACAAGGATAAAACAGCAGAGTACACAGTGAAATGACAGGTGTGTGAAAGGTATGGACTGCTGATGAAGACAGTGCCAGAGTAAAGGCACCTTGCTGAACTCCTCAGAGCACTGGCACAATGCTGGTATTCCTGAATACTTTCTGCCACTCTCCAGGAGCAGGCCGATAGGTGGCCTCTCCTTAAGGCATACTGAAAGCCCAGTCCACTGAAGAAATAGGAAAAACATACCCTATGTGTAGTGATCATGAAGTCAGTTGAATTTCTAGGGCCATGTGGTCCCCATCACTCCTGGTCCCTCTTTTCCAGGCCTATGCGAGCTATAAATTTTTTAGAGAAGGATTCCAGATAAACATAGGCTACTTGTTATCGGTGTAAGTTCTGAGGTACTTTAAACAATGATGAACGAATTATTTCTTTGTTCAGCTACACAAAACTCAAAAGTTATGCTCACATTTCAGGATGCAAACTGTAAGGTGTGCAAGCAGTCAAACTAGGCTTTGATATATGCCCTCTAAACAGTAAAAGTTTATGCTCCATCAGCCCAGAGGCTCCCCCAGATCAGAAGCACAACATCCCTATTATTCCTGTTCCCTTCCTAAGCCATGAGCCCCCAAATATTCCGTTGTGTCTAAAACCCATTTGCCCCTTTCCATTCAGATGGAGGAAAAGGAGAGAGAAAATAGTTTAAAAAAAAAAAAAGGATTTTTGTGTTACAATGTTACAATGATAGTTATAAACCCATTTTATATATGATTCTTCCAGAGTCACACAGCTGGCATTACAGATTTAGAATTTAAACCCAGATCCAAACCAAATATCTACCATGCATTATGTCCAAAAAATTCTGCCAAAACGAAAGAGGAGAGGATGGAGAACACCACTTATTCACCAAGGTCTTGAGCTATTGGGGTTTCACAGATTACCAAAGATGGTGTTAGAGTCTTCACTAGAAGTACTTGATTCTTTGGAAATAAAGCCAGGATAATGGGAAACACTGCATTTTCTTTCTAAAGATCCCTTATTTGGCTCTTCCAAACTCCACCTTTTTCAAATGAAACGGCACGTTAACAGCAATTCTGCTTTACTGAGTCTGAATGGCCCCAATATGGCAGCAGCCCAGAGCATGCTGGGAAGAGGCAGAGTTCCAAGGCAAGGCCAACGATCCAGCACTGCCGCTCTTCTGACCAGGACCTGCTGCTGCTGGGGCTAAAGATGAGTCAGTCTCCCTCCAAACCAAACAGTAATTAAGAGGATGCATTTTTAGATTGCTGTGGTCTTACTTTGCTGGCAGCTTTTGAAAGCTGTCAGAGCTCTGCCAAGGGAAAAGGGAAGGGACAACCACTTATTGGTTGAGTGGCTATGACAGACTGGGCACTACGCTAAGTGACTACATACCTGGTGATGTTTCATCTTAACAGCATCCCTATGAGATGGGATTTTCTAGCCTCATTTATTAGGATGATGATAAGGTTCAGAGAGAAGAACTAACTTGCTCAAAGCCACCCAACCAGGACACACAGTCTCTAGAATTTAACCCTAGATCAGTCTGACTCCAAAGTTTATTTTAATTTTACTACATCAATTCTTGGCAGCCAATTTTTAATGCTCATGGAATTTGCTGTGTGCTCCACATTCAAGTCCCTCAAGAAAAAAGATAGGAACAGCAGAGGCCTGGGTATTCCATATTAAGAAAGCCCAACTCACGTTTATTCCTCAGATTCGACTTGACATGCGTCTCTCCTGTGGGATCGTGCTCCTCTCTTCATGTGTAATTTGTGGACAATGCTGTCTGCATACTCTTACTGGTCTACAATGAGATCAATACAGAAAATGAATGTAAGTAAATATTTACAGTTATTTGACAGGGTCATTTTTTTCAGTGAATCAAACAAGATATTATGTATGTCTTCTACTATGTTTACATTTTATAAATGTCTTTTTAAATTTTATTTTCCTAGTAATTCATTTTTAATAAGGTTTATAAAAACATTGTATGTAATGGAGAAAATTAAAGAAATAAAACCAGTTCTTCACCTCAAGTTTGAAAGCAGTCTCAGTTTGAGAGATCTTTGAAAGTAAGGACTATCTTTTAGTGTCCATTAAATGAATGCTTTGATGTAGGTCTATAGAACAGAGGAATCTCCCACTTAATGGGTAGCTTCTTGCTGAAAACTATTTCTGAGTCACACCACTAGTCAGTGTGAGCATTTCTGATCTAAAGGAAGGGAAAACCAGCAAAGCAATTAAAAGCATAGAGTCAGAGGAAATTGGGTTCGAATCTTGTGTCTACAATTTATCAGCTGTGTGATCTTAAGTTAGTTTTGCTGACTTAGTCTCCCCCTCCATAAAAAAGACGTAAGTTAGGAAAATGCAAATGAAAACTAAAAATGAGATATCAATTCACACTTATTAGTATAAAATAATGAAAAATTAGTAAATGTTGGTCAGGGTATGGAGAAACCAGAATCCTTGTGTATTGCTGGTGAGAATGTAAAATGGTATAGCAGCTGTGGAAAACCATTTGGTAGTTCATTAAAAAGTTAAAAACTGAATTACCATATGATCCAGCAATTCCACTCCTAGTATATGCACCAAAGAATTGAAAATAGGGGCTCAAGGTAGAAACTTGCATACCCATGGCCTTAACATCATTATTCAAAATATCCAAAAGGTGTAAAAAGCCTTAATATCCATTGCTAGATGACTGGATAAACAAAGTCTGATATACACATAAAATGGAATATTATTGACCCTGGTTAAAAGATAAACTGAGGAATATGAAAATCGTTAAGAGTTTATTTGGGCAAAAATTTATTCAAATTGGGCAGCATCAAATCACAAGTGGTTAGGAGTGTTCCACTGACAGTGGCAAAAGAAAGACTTTTATAGAGAAAGTGTGAAGCAAAGCAATTATTTGATTGGCTATAGCTTAAGTATTTGCCTTTTGGGGGAAAGCCTGTTTGTGATTGGTTGCATTTAGGTTTCAATTTCTTAACCTTGAGACAGTTAACAGGCTTAGGTTTTGGTTTGTTTATACAGGCCACACAGGCATTAGGTATCCCAGTTTTCTGGTCTCTTTGTTTAATGAATTTACACTTTTAAAAAGGAAGGGCATTCTGACACATGTAACAACATGGATGTACTCTAAAGACATCATGCTAAGCCAAACACAAAGGACAAATGTTGCATGATTCCACTTATATGAGGTACTTAGAAGAGACAAATTCATAGAGATAAAAATATTAATAGAAGAAGTTACCAGAAGCGAAGATGAGGGGCAGATAGATTGATACTGTTTCAGTAGAGGATGATGAAAAAGTTCTGGAAGTGGATATATTGGTGCTAGCTGAACAACACTGTGAATGTACTTAATGCCTATAAATTGCATACTTAAAAATAGTTAAAATGGTACATTTTGTGTATGTCTGTCTTGCCACAATAAAACATGAGAAAGAGATGGTATTTCGCTGCCTAGCCTACTTATTCCTAACTGTTGTCAGTGTATGAGTTGTAGTGATCAGAAACTAGAAGGAAATGTACCAGAGCACCTGATGAGAGGCTTACCACTTTTCTGTACTTTTCCAGTGCAAGGGAGTATTCCTTTCATGATTGGGAAATAAGGAATATATTAAAAATTGTTTGAAAAGTAGGATTTAAAACCTGATGTTTTCCTCTATCAGAACTGAGAGGGCTTTTGCCAAAGGATCAGGCTATGGAGAAACTACTTTTATTTAGAGGCATCACCATAATCAACTACACTCAGCCACATTTGCCTGTGTTCAATGTCTTGGGCTATTTTTCAGACATTTGGATGACTGGTGAAACCCCAATGGCACTTGTTTAGAAAATGTTTGCTCTTAATTTCTAAGGTAAATTGAAGGCACATGTATTACTGCCTCTCTTCAGTCGTCTGACTTTGAAAGGGTCTTGCCACTGAACCTAACTTCAAAGTTTCCCCTGATGCTCCCTTGGTCTCCCTAAATTGCTCACTGCAGTTAGTGGCAAAAACACAGGCAGCGTTGGGGGAGCACAATTAGATGTACTTATTCAGCAAATTCTAACGAAGCAGCTATTAGGTGCCAGGCACAAGGGATGCGGGAGCACTCAGTGTGGTACCTGCTGGTGAGGATCTCACAGTCAGCAGGGCAAGAAGAGGAGTCAACGAATAAATAAATGGAATGTGATAGGCTTAATTACCAAGCCTAGCCAAGTTTAGTAGTCAGAGACCATACAACTCAGGAAACTTCCCTGTGGCCACTCCATAAAGTCGTGGCTCTGTCTGATCTTTCACACTCCCATGTGTCCCTCTATGTCACATCACCTGCATGATTTCTTTGTACAGTTCATGCTACCTTGTTAACTTACTTGTGATTTTCAAGGTAATGAAAGCTCCAAGAGTGGGAGCACCTTGTCTCCCTTAGACACAACTTCATGTTCAGCTTCTAGAACAGCGCTCAGCCCTGGGTGGTGACACCTGGGGAATTTCTACCCAGCAGCTGTTTAGGGACAGCAAACTGTGTAGAATGGGAAGATGATTAAAGCTCTATTTTCTTTATTCCCTTTTTTTGTTTTTTTGGTCTTTTGTCTTTTTAGGGCTGCACCCATGGCATATGGAGGTTCCCAGGCTAGGGGTCGAATCGGAGCTGTAGCCACAGCCACAGCAACACCAGATCCAAGCCGTGTCCCCAACCTACACCACAGCTCGTGGCAATGCCAGATCTTTAAACCACTGAGCGAGGCCAGGGATTGAACTCGTGTCCTCATGGATACTAGTCTGGTTCGTTTACCACTAATCCACAGTGGGAACTCCTAATAAAGCTCTATTTTCAAACAAGTCCTGTGTTGCAAATTTATTTGGCATGGCTTTGGTGAGAAGACTGTTAGAGATTAGGAAAAAGCAGCTCAAGACACCTTGCTCCTAGCCACCCCCTTGTGACACCACTGTTCCACAGTCTCTTAGAACTCCAAAGGGGCCCATGTTCATTTATTTTATACTTCTAATATAATTCAAAATGAAGCAATGCCAGAGATTATAAAATTTATGCTGCTTTTAAAATGTTTGCATGTAATAAATGAATGTCCTAAAAACAGAATGCAATGTTATTCTATTAGTCACAGAATAACTCAAGTACTTTTTAAAAACTGAATTATAGTGCACCTTGGACAATGTGTTCCAGTTATGGGACATGGATTTTAAATTGTATGATAAGTGACTTCTCTTAGTCCTGTAAGTATTCTCATTTGGAGAAAATGCCTCAAGCCTCAATTTACTCACATGAAGCTCATGCCAAGAAGTTCCCAGGTCCCACTCCCATTTTAGTATGCTCTGCAGAGGCCTTTCCTGGAACATAGTAACTGCTCACCAAGTAGCTTATAAATAAATGCTAAATGAATACATGTATGAAGGAATAAATAAATGAAGTCAAGAAATGAAGGTACCAGGGCTGAGTCTACAAGGATATCAGGGTTGAGTCTACAAGGATAAGTAGCATCCCCAGAAACTTGGTGGCAGGAAGATAAACCGCCTTCTAGGCTGAGGGAACAGGTATGCAAAGGCATGACACTGATAAATAGAACCATGTGTCCTGGGAATTGCAAACAAGATACTGTTTCAAATCCTGCAGGGGGCATAATGCAATCTCCAGTGTGAGAAATGGCATGGGGCCAGATCCACTGGGCTTTGGGAAGAGCTTAGAGCTGACAGGGAGGTGGTGAAGGCAAGACAGCAAATATGATTCGACTTGACTTTTAGAAAGATCATTTTGACCTCAGTGTAGAACAAGGGCCAGCAAACTATGGCCAGTGGGACAAATCTGGTCCTCCATCTGTCTTTGTAAGTTACTAAGTCTGTTTGGAACATAGCTACGTTCATTCTTTTGTGTATTGTCTATGATGCCTTCATACTGCAACAGCAGCACAGAGTAGCTCTGATGAAGACCACTGGGCCCACAAAGCTAAAAATGTTCGCTACCTGACCCTTTACAGAGAAAAATTGCCGACCCCTGGTCTATATGAAGAGGGAGGAGAAGATGAGTCCAGAGGCAGGGAGACCAGTTAGGAGCCTGCCAGGAGCCAGTAGTGAGGATGGAGAGGAGGGGCAGATACAGGAGATATTGAAAGAGTAGAACCGTCAGGACTCAGTGTTCAGTGGGGGACTGAGGAGGGGTGCTCAGAATGAATTCCCAGTTCTCTCTTGAGTGACCAGGTAGAGGTTTCATCATTCATCAAGAAAGGAAGACTGGTTTGAAGACAAGGATACTGAATTTGTTTTCAAATATTGAGTTTGAGGATCCTCTGAGATACCTAGGTAGAGATGTTCCTTTAACAACAGGATAACCAAGCCTGGGGCAGCCTGGAGATACAGATGGAGGAGTCCTCAGCATGTTTTAGGAGGTGGTTAAAGCAGCAGGGGAGGAGCATATATGCAAAGTAGAGCTGTGGACTAAGGACAGAGGTCTGGGAACCCCCCAGAACTCCGCTGGGGGCAGACAGGCATAAGGAGCCAAGGGCCCTGGGGAAAGCTACTTCCTACCCAGAGGCTCAAGGTCCTGCTTTCTCCTCCTTCTCCCCCAAAGACAGAGTGGGGTCAGGTGGTTGGGGGAGCCCTCTTCTGCCTGCAAGCTCTAGGGACAGCATCATTTCACTTTAGAATGGCCCCATCCCTAAAGGCCTATGGGAATCTAATTATTTTTCTATATATCACTCTAGCATTGTGCTCAGGCCACGTCAAAGTGATAGCAAATGCCAGGATGAAAAATGGACTTCTCCCCAAGATGCTTGGAAGTCTGCAGTGATGAATTAGGTTATTCTATTTTCATTCAGGCAAAGGCTTATCAGTGGGCACCTGTTCTATCAATGTTCAGTTAAGGAACCATCCACACGTTTTCTTTCAGAGACACATTAGTCAGCCCCTGTCCCCATGATCATGACCCTGCTCTGGGCTTAGAGGAATATATAAGACATATATACATACATATATGCATGCACATATAATATATATCATACACATACACATGCACTTTTTTCTGGTCCAACTGACAAATTGATGCCCCCAAATAGAAGGAGCTTGCGAAAAGGTCAAAAAATTTATGGCAAAGTTAAAAATATCCCATGTTTGCTGACTCTAACCCCTTTTCCTCTCACCTGGCTCCTCCACAGTGTTCCATAGCCTTTGCTGCCTTGGTGTGGATTTGAAGGCAATTCCGCTCCCCTTTCCACAACTTACCTTTGAGCCTTCCCACGCCCAGGACAGTGTCACGGAGACACATGCAGTCATAGTATTAAGGTTTCAAGGGATGGAAAGCTCATTCTCCACATCCTGAGCTTCCTTGAGCACTTTTATCTCTTGCCCTGCCCTGACTCCTCCCTCAAGAGGCTCAGCACCTTGACTGAAAGGGACAGCTCTTGCTCCATGGCTCTCTATGGGTATTTCATCAAAAATCCTGAGTCTGGGGATTTGCTCAACTTCTCCCCTCCATCCCAAAGCAATGTGATGTAGTGATTATGTTTTAGAGGGTCTGCCTTGCAGACTCCAACTTTCTTATGGTTTAACTCTTCCAAAGTTAGGCATCCAAACAAGATTTTATCATACTGAAAGAAATCTTTTGCTCTCCATCACGCTGACTCTTGCACCTGCCTTCAATTTGTTCCAATTGCAGGTAGAAATTAGGGAGGTTATCAGCTTTTTAGAACAGGGAAGCAGGTATTTTCACAACAGAAACTCCACTGTGTCTCTGTAAGGTGTAGGAAAGGGAGAGGTTGGCTTTGATGTTTTGTCTTCGTGGTAATTTATGTGAGACAAACATGCTTTACTCCTCCGAGAAAGAGGAAATCCAAAGCTGAAAATACTGCATTTGGCTTGGGATTGAGACCTGTAACAATCTGGCCCTGGGCTGCCTATTCAGCTTCATTCTCCATGGCTGGCTGCTGTGCAACCCAATTCATTTTTCCCTCAGACATGATCCAATACCTTCTAGCAACTAGATTTTTTCATAAAAGGGTCTTCCCACATCTCTGCTTTCAGCCTCAGTTAGATCCCTTTGTGATAAGTCTTGAACCAGGTCTAAAGGAGATATGAAAAAGAATCAGCCACTTCAAAGCATGAACCCTCTGGTTCTGAGTTAGTTTCTCAAGGCTACCAGAGCAAAGAACAACAAACTGGGTGACTTAAACCAAAGGAAATTTATTCTCTCACAGTTCTGAGGGCCAGAAGTTTGAAATCAGGGTCTCAGAAGGGCCCCGCTTTCTCTAAGAGGTAGAATGCTTCCTTGCTCTCCCTGTCTTCTGGTGGGGCCCACAATCCTTGGTGTCCCTTGGTTTACAGCTGCATCCCTCCAATCTCTGCCTTTATTGTCACATGTCCTTCTTCCCTATGTGTCTGTATGGCTCTGTGCCTTCAAGTGGCATTATACTCTTTTTATAAGAACTCTAGGCATACTGGATCAAGGGCTCACCCTCATGACCTGATATTAGCTTGCTTACAACTGTAAAGACCCTATTTCCAAATAAAGTCACATTCTTCGGTAGCTGGGGTATAGTCTTAGTGTATAAGACTTCAGTGTATCTTTTTGGAAGACACAATTCAACCTACATAGGTCCCATTCAGTTTTCAAGGCTCAGTCTAGTATCCCTCAAGAACTCATCCTGATGCCTCAGCCAGATGGAGCCCTTCCCTCCTGCACCCTATCAAGAGCTGGTGTCCATCTTTTGTGCCTGGTTTTTACTGCCTCATAGACGTAATAATTTTGAGAAAAGTGCCAAGAGAAATGGGTTGTTCGGGGAGAAGTAAGCATTAATCTGGGCCCTAGAAACTCCTTTATGCCTTGTGTAGCCTCTCATAGACTATAGCGTTTCTGTGTTCACCCTTTGGCCTGACCTGAAACTATACAGTGATCTGGCCCAAGGAAGCCTCTCACAGAATCCAGGACTGAATGGAGGTGTTGGCACAAAATGACCACAGCTGGTCAGAAAAGCCCTGGCTAAGAGAAACCCCATGGGTCCTGTTTCCCTCTGTGGTGTGTGCCTCGGACTGCCTGCCAGCCAAAGAGCATCCTTCCCCAGATTTTTTGACACTGTGGAATCCAGAAAGCGGGCTCTTCAACAGCAGCATGTGGCTTGGCTGAGTCAGGGCCACTTCCTTTCCCCTCACTCGGGCATTCACAGCTTCCTGCAGGTCCAGGCTGTTCTCCACCTGCATTCCTAAACCATCCCACTCGGCCAAGATGAATACCGGTAGTCTTGCGTCCAGCACTAGGGGGAGAATTTCTGCCCCTTGAGAGGCGAACAACTGGTGCCCTGCCTGAATTCTATATACACACAAAGCTCCAAGTTGCAGCCATTATTTACCCCAGGCCACAGGGCAGGAGCACTTTGTAACACAGAACTCATCAGAACAAGATCCCTTTGCATTCCACGGAATTCTCTGGTGGCTCAGCAGGTTAAGAATCCAGTCTTGTCACTGCTGTGGCTTGAGTCACTGCTGTGGCACAGTTCAACCCCTGGGCCAGGGGGAAAAAAAAAGAACCCCCTGCATTCCAAATCCCACCTCTATCCTTTTGGCAACCCTCTGACCTCAGACAAAGTCATGTAATTCTCTCAGCCTCTGTGATCAATGTCATGTTGAAATGAATTTAATGACAATTTCCTTTCAGCATTACTGGAAGCCAGTTTAGTGATTATGAACTTAGGTTCTGGAGTCAGCAGCTCAAATTTAAAGGTAGACCTTCAACTGGAGCAAATTATTTACCCCATCAAGCTTTAGTCTCCTTGGCTGGAGTGTTAGTAGTCAGGACAATAGTATTAGTTTCCTATTACGGCTGTAACGAATTATCACAAACTCGGAGGTTTCAAAAACACAAACTATTTATCTTATAGTTCTAGAGGCCAGAAGTCTGAAATCTGGGCCCAAACCGAGGTGTCCCCAGGGCTATGCTCCCTCCAGAGGCTCCAGGGAAGAACTAATTTCTTGTCCCTTTTCAGCCTCTAGAGCTCCACTCCTTGGACTGTGCTCACGCTGTCCATCTTCAAAGCCAGCAGCATCTCCCTCTGCTTCCATCATCATATCACCTTTGGCTTTAGTGTCAAATCACCCTTTGCCTCTTCTTACAAAGACTTCTGATTGTATTTAGGGCCCACTGACATAAACCAGGATAACTGTCACATCTCAAAATCCTTAAATTAATCATATTTGCAAAGTCTCTTTAGACGTCTATCCCGTAACATTCATAGATTCCAAGGACTAGGACCTTGATATCTTTGGGACCCACTGTTCAGTCTGCCATAACAACTATTTGTATCAACCAGTGAAGCATGGCGCAGATCCCTCAGAACGGTCCCCTGCTTTCCTGCCCCACGGGAAGGAAAGAGGCAGCTCGAAGGGTAGGGAGCCAATCAGGGAGATCAGGCCAGCAGCTATTTACTGACCAGATTTGAATTATTTGAACGTTTTAATATCTAGCCATACCAGCTAAATATGAGCCCTGCTATTAGTAAACACCTCAGAGAGCAGTCATTGTGATTAGATTTCGTGATCCATGTCAAGTACTCAGCACAAGACCTGGCAGAAAGTGTTCAATAAATGTTAGCTATTACTATTATTGCTAGGTGCCTTCCAGAGGCCTAAGCTCTAAGTGAACTAATTCCACCAAAAGACAAGATTTCCCACACCTCCAGACTGCCTCTCTGTTGTCCCTTCAGGCAGCATAGACACATCGGTACCCCTGGATGCTGGTCCTCTTGGACGCCCACCTTTTTTTTAGCTTCCTCCACCTTTCTCCCTGGACTTGCTCTCACTCTCAGCTCCCTCAGAGTTAAGACTTAGTCTATCTTTTGCTGTTGGTACTCCGATCAGAAAGCTCGGTGAATACACCCATTTATCAAGCCCCTGGTTTGTCCAAAGAATAAATCATGCTTCCCACTTCCCAGTCTACGAATAATGTGCTATGGCCAAGAATGCAATGGATGCTTCCAACTGCCTGAGAGGCCAGACATCCTAAGCCTAGAGTTTGGGCACTGGAGCCAGGCTATGACAGTTTCTTTGAAGATTCACTACTCTGAGCTTATTGGACAAGTATGGAGGAAGGCCTCTGGCCACACTGATCCCCCTGAGCTGCTCGTGGGCTCTAAGGGAACTGACTTCTCTTGAAGTCCAAAAGATGTGTGCCTATTGGAATCCTCTTTACAAAGAAGGCTCCAGGCATCACTTGGTGTTAATGGCCAGTGAATCTTAAACTTTAGGTCTTCAATTACCTCAATTTTTTTTTTCCATATAATACTTAGGTATCAACTCTGGGTCAGAATCCTTGCCAGGCTTGGAAATCCAAACCCAGTGATAACAGCTACTGCTTATTAAGTGCTTCTACATGCCAGAGAGGGTGCTAGGAGCTTATATCACCCCCCCATTTGTAAAAAGATGCAGAAACTGAGGTCTACACAGGCTAAGTAACTTGTTAATGGTGTTGCCAGGTCTTCAATTCAGAATATTAAAGTCTTGCTGTTTTTTTTTTCCCCTGCAGTACCATATTACCTATGAATACAAAACAATCTAGCATTTAGACGTTTCTATCTAGTGGGAACATGTTCCATAATTAAATAACCGCCCCCACCCTACCTCCCGAGCAAGGTAATAGGAGCATGGAAGATAGAGAACCTCTCTCCTATGACAGAGGACAAGAGCCAGGAATGTCCTCAGAGACTACCTGATTAAATTTCCTGCAGTGTAAATGGGGAAACTGAGTCACTGAGAGGGGCACAGACCCCACCAAGCCTTCGCAGGGAACATACAGAAGAGCTAGGATCAGAGCAGCCTCCTGTGTATATCCCTAGCAATACTTGGCCACTTTGGCTGGAATGGATCTGACAGGGCAGTCAGGGCTTTGTGAAGAGGTAGGCTCAAGGAGAGTGGCATCCACTCCTCAGCTGACATCCAGCTGATTATGTGAAATTCAGAGAACCAACTGAAGGAGCCGGGATGGAAGACAGAGAGAGGTCTGGGCGATGCGTGATTGAATCCACAGTATCCAACCAGGCAGAAGGTCCATAATCACATTAAAACCCTCCAGGGAGGGAGGAAGGGATATGGAGTAACTAACAACAGGAGCACAAAGGAGGTAGCACAGAGGAGGGACAGAAGGACTCAGCCTAGATGAAGGGGACAGTTCTCAGAAGAGCAGAGCTCTTCCAAGAAGTGGTGGTCACCAGGAGGATTGAGGAGTAGTGGCGAGGGCATCCTAGGCAGAAGGAACAATTCAAAAATGCCTTCTTCATTTTTTATTCCCCATGTTATCTTTCCTGGTGTTTGGTAGCTTACTACAGTATAAAAAAATGCGAGATTTGGCTTAAGAATTTCCAGTCACATCAGCACCACCTCCAAGCTATGTGACCTGGACACATTTACAGAGCATTTCTGGGTTTTTTCCTGTGTAAAACGGGGCTCATGAAACTGTTGTTCAAATAAGTTAAGAAAATGAGGATAGAACTTGATAAAGTGCTGGTATAAATGCTAGCTCTTATTGCAGTAAATGCTAAGTGTCTACTGAAAGAATGTTGTTTTCATGTTTCCTCTCCCTCTCCATCAAAAACACATCAGGATCTTAAAGAAAATCCCATTCATAATTTAAGTCCTCTGCTGTTTTGTCATTCCTTGCTCCTAGTTTAAGAGGAGAGTAATTGAATGATTTGAGGTTGTGAAGGGCCAGATCAGGTCCCTCTGGGTTCCTGGTTTCCACTGTCATTTGGGGGAGGTGCTTTACTGAGCACTATTAAATGATTTCCTGTAGCAGTAAGTTATAGGAAATGATCCCTTAGTATAAAAGTTTTAAGGATGAGGTCAAGCAAGGATTATTGGTATTAAAAAGTAATTAAGTGGAGAGACAGGAGTGGGAGTTGAGACAATGGGGAGCCAAGGGAAAAAGAGGAAGGAGAGGAGGAACGAAGGGGAAAGAGGAGGACAGGAGAGAGAAGGGTTGAGCTGTGCTAGGATCTGGTTATTTTCTCCTTGAAAGTTGGCATATTTAGGGTCTAAGGCAAATGATTTACGCTCCCCAAACCATTTTTTCCAATGTATAAAAAGAACAGACTCCATTTATAGATGGGTGTGTGAGCTGATAATTATTGGAAAACACTGGTGATTTTACTAATATTTATGTAATGCTCTATGTTGCACATAGTACGTTCTGATCCACCATCTTATTTGAATATCAAATGACTCAAGTGGGCAAGAAAGTGATTGTTATCCATTTTTCATATGGAGACACAAGGATAACAGTGATTTTCCCATTATCAACAGGCTGATAAACAGCAAAGCTAACTACTATTAGACCAGTCACTGTTCTCTGTGACCCTGCTATCCATGGAGTACCTGCTGCGGGCTAGGCCTTGTGGTGTGGGCTTTTGGTAGGTCAGTCAAACCAACATGGTCCCTGACTTCACGGAGCCCAGTGTCTACTAGGGAAGAGAGAGATTAAATAAATAACTAGGCAACTAAATATGTAATTATACACTATGATAAATGACACAATGAAAATAACAGTCTCACAGAGAATAAAACAGAAGGGAAATAAATGAGATGGGGAAAGGGATAGAAGAAGGCCTTTCTGCTGAAAAAAAGTGTAGGCTGAGACTTAAAGTGTAAATATGATTTATCCAGAGCCAGAAGGAGGTATTCTAGTCAGAGGAAAGAACATATGTGAAAGCCCTAAGATAAAAAACTGCAAGGACTCTTATCACGGTCAAAGGGTATTTTTTTAATGGAGAGAGAAATGTAAGATTAGGTGGAGTGCTAAAAAAAGGTAGCTCAGTGGCTTCACTTAAAAATCTCTGGAGGGAAGTTGGAAAAAGTACCTATGCCCAGGTCCCACAGGCAGAGATCACAACAGTGGGTCTGAGATGGGTTCTGGACAAAATAATTTTAAAAAGCTCCCTAGGTGGATTCTAATGAGCAACTAAGGATGAAAACCACTGGGCTAGACTTTTAGAATAGGATAAGGTATTTTAATTTTCTCCTAATGGGAAGGCACTGAACATCTTTTAGCAAGAGGTGAGAACATCAGATTAGCATTTTTTGGTGATCACTCACTCAAGACGCTGTGTGGGGATCAAAAATGGGGAGGTGAATGAACAAATTTTCAATAGCCCAAATGGAATATGGAGGCTAGGACAGGAGTGTTAGCAATACAGATAAAGAAAACATGAGTCAAAATATATTGCAGAGGTAGAATCAATAGATGGCGTATTTGTGTAGGGCTCCCAGAGACATGATTTCCAAGATCCCGGTATTTCTGAGATAATCATCTGAGTGGGTGGAGGTACCATTTATTGAGGTAGAGAAAACTGGAGGAGAGGAAAGTGCAGCATGCTTCTGCATCTGTTTGGTTTGAAATGCCTGGGAGACATCCAGGTTGAGCTGTCAAAGGGGCAGTTTGATATACAGTTCTGGAGCTGCAAAGAGGTCTGGGCTGGAGACATAAATTTCAAAATTGTCAGTGGGTTGATGATCTTTAAAGATCCATGAATGTGAATGAGACTGTTTAGGGGGCACAAGAAGAATGAGGAGAAAAACCAGGAACTGAGTTATGAGGATATCCAATAGTTAAAGCATAGGAGAAAGATGCTGATTCTGGGACTAAGGAAGGAGGTAAGGGAAGAAAAAAAAAAAAACAGACTATTAGAATAAGGAGCAGCTGGAGACAAAGGAATGAAGTGTTTGAGGAAGGGGGCTGTCATCAGAGGGGTCACCATACTGTTGCAACCTAAAACTTAACATATTCCACTGCGTATGGTGGAATGGAGGCTTTCAATGACTTGTAAAAGAGCAGTCTGGGTTGGTGAAGTGATGGGGGCAGAAACTAGTGTGTAGTGCTCTGGAGAGTGAATGGGTATGCTAGGACTCAGCAATGCATTCATAGTGTAAAAAGAGTAACTGAGTCATATTAAAATATTTAACAGTTCATTTGAACAGAAATTGATTTTAATTAGGCAGCCAGACCTGACATGGTTCAAAGAAAAGAGAAAGAGTTTTATACAGAAGACATGGAAGCAAGGCAAAGAAACCATTTGATTGGCATAGCCAAAGGATTGCCTTATTTGGAAAAGCCTAGTTGCCTGTTTGTGATTGGTTATCCTTAGGTTTTGATTTTTCAAACTCAGGGTATTTTATAGGCTTAGGTTTTGGTTTTCTTATGTAGGCTACTAAGGCATTAGAGTCACATCAGTCTAATGACCTCCTTGTTTAATTAATTTAATTTACAGGAGACACTGGTACATGAAAACAGAGTTCCATGGAGGCATGTTTATTGAAGTAGTGTTTGTATTTGTAAAAAAACAACATAAATGTTCTTCTAGGGTAGAATGAAAAGTTAAACCATAAAACTATAGACGGAAGTGGTTAAAGGCAAAGACCCTGAAGCCAGTCTGCCTGGTTCAAATCCTATATTTTCCACTTATTTGCAAATGGACCATGGGCAGCTACTGACCCTTTCTGTAAAAAGCCACTAATAATAGGCCATCTACCTCAGAGGAGTATTTTGAGAATGAGAAGAAGTAAAAATATATTAAAATAAATAATTTTATATTATATGTATATGTTTACATTTATTTAATAAAATATATTAATATGTGTATGTAAAATATACAAACACAATATAAAATGTATTAAAATAAATTCAAATAAATATCTTGAATTAATAAACACCACTTTATAACTCAAAAAGTCTCAAGATAATTTTATAACCCCTTTTACAGATAAGCAAATGACAGCCCAGTGAGGGGAAATCAGCTTGTCTACCTCATTAGAGAGTATGAAACTGATCCCCAGATGCTTCTAGTACCAAGCCCCTCTGTTTGCAGAGCACAAACTCAGGTCTTAGGATTTCTCGTTCGATGCCTTGATAAGGCAAAATTCCTAGGAGGTAATACACATTCCATTCAAAAAATATTTTTAGGAGTTCCTGCTGTGGTACAGTGGATTAAGGATCCAGCATTGCTGTAGCTGTGACATGGGACACAGCTATGGCTCAGATTCGCTCCCTGCCGTGGGAACTTCCGTATGTCATGGGTGTGGCCAAAAAAAAAAAAAAGCATGCGTGTGTGTGTGTATAAATATATATCTTCAAACATACAAACTAGTATCAAACAAAACTTACAAATGTAAAATGACATTCACTGGGAACTATATCTAGTCATTTATGATGGAGAATGATGGAGGATAATGTAAGAAAAAGAATGCATATATGTATGTGTGACTGGGTCACTTTGCTGTACAGTAGAAAATTGAAAGAACACTGTAAATCAACTTTAATGGAAAAAATGAAAATCATTTAAAAAAATTAAATGGCATTCACGGCCCATGGATCTCATTATGAAATAAAAGAGTTAAATTTGAAAAAAACAAAATCTTAGACTGGAAATGTGATGCCATTGTCCTTTGTAGTTATTTACAGTTGAAAGGCTTTATATTTGTGGCCTGCTTGCTTGCTTTTTTGTTGCTATTATTGTTGAAATATAAAGTAATCTGAGTTAGCCTAAATCTAAGCCAGCTTGGTCTCCTATTTCATCACTCTCCTTTCACATCCCCACTATTTATCCTACTTTCTGATTCTCTCTCCCAACCCCAGAGCCTCAGTTTCCCTATTTAGAGACCAAGCAGCCTTCTCCCTTTTCTTCCTGGCCTTCAATCCACCCTCCACACTGATAAATCTTTGTAAAAGGCCAGTCTGCTCATTTCTCTTGCTGCTTACTCCCTTTCAGGAGCCCCTATAATCTTCAGAATGAGGTCCTTAGCATGGCAGGCAAAACCCTCTATGACTTGAGCTTCCAGCTCACAAGATGCTATGACCCTCCTCACTTCCGTCACAATTCCTCCACTACGCTTTCTCACTTCCCAGGTTTGCCCAGGTTTGTCTCTCTGTCTTTCCCCTTTCCCTTCATTTACATAGCTTCTGCTCATTCTTCAAGATGAGCCCGCCCACAAGGAGGCCTTCCCTTGAACCCTTGGTTATATCCTTCTCCCACTCCTCCCACTGCTCCTCCAGCTGCCATCCTGGGCTCCCACAGCAGCGCCCTAAGTTTGCATCTATTTTCAGCACTCATCAACAAATTGCCTCTCTCTGTCCTCCCGCTTTCCTCTCCACTAAGCCAGGAACTCCTCTAGGGCAAAGACCATTACTCTTGAGGTTCCCAGTAAGTCTGGAAAGTGCTACACACAAACAAAATACACTAGATTCACAATTAAATTTTATTTCAGGGCCCTGTAATTTGCTTCATAGCTGAGAAAAAGCACAGAGGAAGTCATGGCTTCCTACTTTTCTGAGGTTTCTAATTGTACCCAGTCAGGCACTGCACATATACTTGCTAGATGTTTTGAGGTGCTAAGAAACTTGTTTTGTTTGTAACTACAAGTATTTTAAAAAAAAGTCTGCTTATATTTTTCCAAGTAAGATAATTAGCTAGAAAGGCTTTTATGTATACTTTATATGTCAAATATCTGTATAATTCCACATATATTATGCTGTTCACTAGTTACAAACATAATTGAGTATGCCTCATAAAGATGACTTAATTTCACAAATGAGTTGTATTCAAGTAAATATTTACTTTTAATGCAACTTGGTTGAAAAGCCTCTTAGAATACTTTCATTAAGCCCACATGATGTATATAGTCTGTGTAGTTATTAAATCATTATTTAGAGAGATGATAATTTTAAATAAAGAGAAACACATGCTTTTCATGCATCAAACACTTATTTAGGGCTACTTACATGCCAAGTCTTGAAGTGACCACAATACTCTTGATTTCTTTATTTCACACACATACACACACACAATATCTCAAGAAAGTCCAAAACAGAGTCATGATCTCTTCACTTCTCTCCATCTCACTTTGGTCAATTACCACTCACATGGATCCTTGCAGTAGACTTTAACATCTCCTAATTCCACTCTTGTCATATTCCAATTCCTTCCCCGCACAGCAGCTACGTGAACTTTGTAAAATCTAAACCATATTACGTCACTTGTTTAACACCTTCCAATGGAGTTCCCAAGTTACTCAGAATAAAATCCAAACTTCTTACCATTGGCAAGAAACTCTACCTGACCCAGTCACTGCCCACCTGTCGCACTCCTGACCCCCAGCTATCTCCTTAAGCTCTCTCTGCACTGGCAGTTCTCTCTGCCTTGATCCCTCAAGCCCTCTTTTCCCCATTCAGGTCTCAGCCAAAATTGCTTCCTCTCAGTAAGCGTCCCTTCCTTCCACTTTGTCATATAATGTATTTCATTTTCTTCACAATTTCTACAATTCACTGTTGGAATTTAACCTGCTTTTGCCTATTTCTTTTTCTTAATTGTTTTATACTCTCCTACCATTCCCTTTGAATAAAAACCTCCGTAAGAAGGGTCTGGCTTGGATTGTTTACAGCAGTATCCCTAGGGCTTAGAATAGGTCCTAGTCCATTGTAGATATTCAACGAAACGTGTTGAACGAATAAATTAAGACACAATTCTTCCCTGAAAGATCATTCATTTCTAAAATGAAATTGAACACGGGACAAGTTGGGATATATACTATCATGGGTGAAGAAGTCCCAGAGCTTTCTCTTCAGTGTTGTCCCTACTCTTTGATTATAATGACAGCATCCTGAAGAGTCCTGATCCCTCTAATTCATTTTCCACAATGCAGTGAGTGTTCTGGCCTATACTCATGGTCTTTAAAGATGAAGTATTAACTCATTAGCACCCATACAAGGTATTTCAAGTTCTGGTTCTAACAAAGCTCAGTGATTTCATTTCTTGCCCTCGTTCCCTCATTCATCCTTTCAGTCCTCTGAAACCAAAACACTTGTAGATGCCAATCACCTTAGTTTTGCCTTACCTCCGTGGTATTAACATCTTATTCTCCCTACTTCCAATTCCATTCTCCATTTCCTAGCCTGGGCGACTCCTATTTGTTCAAGGATCAGTCCAGATGATTTCATTTCTAAAAAACCTTTACTGTTTCTCCCTTTTACCTTGTACCCCAGGTTGATCTGGTGCCTCCTCTTTGCTACTGCAGCTCCCTGGGGGAAGCTCATCCTAGGACCCATCCCACCTGACTGTTTCTGCCTTTTTAAGTCTCTACTTTTACCACCAGACCAGGGACTGCAAGAGGCAGTCTGAATTATCTGATTTATCACAGAAGTCTCAGTGTCTACAATGATACACAATAAATATTTACAGAATTAGTAACTGAATTAATGAATACATCAAATAAAATTTTCAGGGGCTAGGAAGAATGGTGCACTGGGAAGAGAGGAGGTCAAGTTGTGGTGACTACCAGAAATAAGCAATGCAGGTATGTTGTCACTTATGAGCAATTCCAAACCCCAAAGCTCCAAAGACCAAGTCTTTTCTTAACTTGTTAAATGGCAAAACTTTACTTGATCCATACAGTATCTTTATTTATTCCATTTAGCATGAGTATTCTTATGCTTTGCTGTAAAACATTAGTGCAATTGAATGCAGAAACTAGTGTAATTAAATTCAGGGTACTGTTCTAGACTCAACTGGAGATATTTTGTAATATAAGAATATGAACTCTTTTACCTTTCTTGAATCCAAAAGTTTCTGGACTCCAAACATAACTGGCCCCAAGGATTTTAGATAAAGTATTATTCTCCAGTTTTTGAATTGTCCTAAAGGACTGTTAGGACCCCAGTAGACCAAACTACACAGGAAGAAACAGAATATACAAAGGAGAAGCAGGAAGTTGATTAGTAATGGTGATTTGCCTGGAGACATCTGAGGGAAGAATGTCTAAATTGACAGAAAGATGACATGGAAAGATGTTTGGGTCTGATGGAGTCCTTGAATTCCAGGCTAAGGAGACAGAACTTTATTCTACAGGTGATGGGAAGCCTGCAAAGTATTCTTAACAGACAAGTGAAGTCAGGTAAAGAAAGCATCACATATTCTGGAAACAACCTATTCTCATCTTCTTAGTTCTGTGGCATTTAACTGTTCTGAGCATCAATTGTTTCACCTGAAAAATGGGTATAATTGAAAATGAAAAACCGAATGAAGAAATGCATATGAAAAATGTTTTATAAGCTGTAAAGTTCTTCTAAAATATAAAATATAATTATTATCAACTGACAATGAAAATTGAAGGATGGATGAGCAGCATTCAGGCATTTGGTATTGTACATGCTGAGTCTGTGGGATATCTAAGAAGCAATATTCAATAACTAGGTGGAAATCACAGGAGTTGGTGCCTAAAAGCAACTGGTGCCTAAAAGCAATTTGTCATAAAGATGTCTTTCCTAAATATTAAAAGGGAATTAAGTGTCTCCAGTTTCATTTATATAAACTGCACCACTGTATTTCCAAATTTCAGTTTCTTTTAAGCTAGGGTCAAGGAAGTAAATATACAATTTTTTAGAAGTTGTGTCATTAAGAAGCTGGAACACTGAAATCGTCAGTTCCTTCATGCAGAGGGGGCTTTGTTGCTAAGTCATTTGCATTTTATTGAAATAAAAGATATTATAGGAAGTCACTGGATAAAAGACTCTGTTGGATTTGTGTCTGGACTTTTTTCTCTTATGAAAGGATTGAGAGTTTGCTCTGCTTCTGAACCTCCTTTTCCTCCAATTTCTTTTTTTTCCTGCCAAATTACATCTCTTTGAGAACAAGCTGCAATTTAACAGACTGTAATAACTGAAAGGACTATTACTTGTCAAACCTCAGTCTTTTTGTAGATTGAGACTGAGGTCCAGAGATGGGAGATTACCTGCCCATACACCTTTAGTCAGTAGAACAACATAGTCTAAAGATCAGTCAAAGCCTTTTCTATTTACAATAGTGACAGAATCTATTGCATGGCTGGAAAGAATGGCATGAGACTGGACAGAGAGAAGCATATTGTGTCAACAATCTTCTCCCCCATACTAAGGAGTGGGTCCTCAAATACAGCAGGAATTACCCCTGAGGTGCTCCCCAAGCCATTTAGAACACATTTAGATTATTCTGGAGAAACACAGTGAAGGCTGGGTGAGGTGGCCAAAGGAAAACAGGAATGGGCAACTGAAGGATGGCTCAGAAACTGAAAGTTTGGCTTTGGTTTGCTCTTTGAGTGTTCTTCTCTTAATGCAGCCAACCATAATGGAAGAAAGTGAGCAGAAACCCATTTCTGTGTCTCTTTTCTCTCACCCGATCTCTCTCTCTTTATTTCTCTTTGGTCATATCTGCAGCGTGTGGAATTTCCCCGTCCGGGGATTGGACCCACGCCACAGGAGACCCAATCTCTTTTTTTAAGGAATGATAAAAGAAAGTCTACCACAGGTGGCTGGGCAGTTTGAGTATAATCTCCAGGTTACATAAAAATCAGTGCTGAAACCAAGCTATTTTTAGCACCATGCTTTCAACAACTGAACTACTTAGAACCAGTCCTTTGTGCAAGTTAGTTTGTTTCCACATATTATATACATGACACCTGCCCCCACACACTTTCTATATATGTGAATATACATTTTTTCAGGTTGTATAGTCATTCATTCGTGACATCAATATGCATTTACTGAGGCATCCTGGGTACTGAGAATACAATGATGAGTAAGTCCTAGAGGAATATTTTCTATGCTGTATTTCCATTTTGAAGAATTTTGGAGTTTTTCGTTGTTGGGTGTTTGTATTGTCTTTTTTGTTTTCAATCACCTTGATGGAATAACAGAATTGAGCTTCTAACTACCTACTGCTGTTTATTTCTTCACTAGGAGTGTTCCTTGGGGGCATTAAACTGGGTTCCTCAATTTGCTCAGGGAGGTTTAGTTTTACTTTTTCCAAATTGCTTTGTCAGAGCTATAATGAATCTTTCTTCATTCATGGAAATACCAGTTTCTTGTGAAGATTTCCCTGCCCTTGCCCTTTTCAGTATTAATCATTAATAATTTCTTAGATATACCATAAACACCCCAGATGTGGCATTTCTCTCATCTGATTGAGATGTATTTGTTTCCATTTCAATTGCGAAGTTTAATTTTCTTCTGAGCTCTAGCACACAGCCCAGGGCCTGATACATAACGGATGCTCATAAATGTAGCACTGGACAAATTTAATCAGGCACAAATGTATTTGCTCTATTGAAGTCATTTTCTAATTCAAAGGAACATATCTGATGGTCTGGAAGACAAACAAATCATGTCAGCTTGTTAATCACCCAAAATGTGGAGATAAGTCCTGCCTTGGTAAAACAATCTCATGTAGCCATATAACTTAGAAACTACTGATATTTTAAGCCCCACTCTCAGTCACCATGGGAAGGACCCAAAATGAGCCCTACATCTGAGTGAACGGGAGGACGTTAATGAGTACCCTGGATGAATTAGACAGGCCTGACTTGCTTCATACTCAGCCTGATCCAGGTTCCATGAATCTTAGAAAAATAAGGACAAATATTCAAGGAATGTTTCAATACAAATAAAACAAAAAATGTTTTGTGATGTATATGGGGGTCAGTGAAGAAGCATATACAGTACACACCAAATGTCCATATGCGGAATTGTTTCAGGGAAAAGCCACATGTCCTAGAAAATTTGGCAAGAAGACAATTGAGAGCTGTATGCAGCCCATCAATTTATCATGATTCCATTTCATAGCTTATATAATAGAGTGGAAATAAGGCCCTCCACTTCCTCACAGAGGAGAGCCTCTGAGAGCAGGAGGCTGATAAGAGTGAGTATGGACCACTGAGGCAATGCTTATTATTCATGCCACTACTTACTGCTTCTAGTAAAATCCACAGCCTGGCAACTGACGCATCATCTCACAAAATGAAGTCTCATCTGTGAGCATGGCCAATCTAGTATTTCATTGTGTTTAACGTCGCGAATGTTAGGAACCTGAAATGCATCAGAGGGGCAATAGCTGAATCTGACACATATTTCTCCATCAATTCATCCTAACGTGGGGGAAGCAAAAAGGTAACCAAACAAAAGAGATCCTCACTATTCTCCTCACTCATTCTGTTGTATTTTTATAGAAGCCATGAGTGAAGCAGCTAAGGGGTTAGAAGTATATATATATATTTTTTTCTTGATCACAAGGAAATACACTGAGATGTTTTCAGTGGCGGATTGGAGCAACAGGCATGTGACAATTTATTTTCTATTTAACTTTTATTATTTTCCTAAAATTTTTAAAATGTGAAATACAGCATATGAACATCAATAAAGAGGTTTAAACCTGTAGGTATAGTTTGTCAAGTGCTACTGAATACCTACCTGAATACCCACTTACTACTAGCTAGTCAAGAAGCAGTCACCAGCATCTTAGAAGGTACCCTTCCTAATTATGATGTGTTCCCCTCCCATCCATAAAGGTTCTTTTCTACCTTCTTAACTCCTACAGTAATGAGTTTGTTTATATTTATTGTTTAACTATTCTTCTGTACCTCCTGAAACAATATACTCTTTGTCTGTTTTAAAACTTTATATAAATGGACTCAAGTGGTATGTATTCTTTGAGTCCAACATCTTTTACCAACATTATGCTTTTAAGATTCATCTGTGGTGTTGTACCTATCTGTAATTCGTTTTTATTGCTATAAATTAACTCTTTAAATAAATTCTCTATGACATATCAATCCATCCTATAGCTGATGAAAGTTTACACTGTTTCCAATTTTGGGCTATTTGACCAAGAATAATATAAACACCTGTGTTGTAATTTCCTGGTACCTATGTGCACATACTTCTTTTTTTTTTCTTGTCTTTTTAGGGCCATCCATGCAGCACATGAAAGTTCCAAGCTAGGGGTTGAATGAGAGCTACAGCTGCTGGTTACAGCCACAGCAACGCCTGATCTGAGCTGCATCTGTGACCTACACAGCAGCTCGCAGCAATGCCAGATCCTTAACACACAGAGAGAGGGCAGGGATTGAATCCACATCCTTATGGATACTAGTCGGGTTCCTGACTCACTGAGCCACAGTGGGAACTCCCACACACTTCTTTATGGTATACTCTTAGAAAAGAAGTAGCTGGACAAATGGCTGTGCATATCTTCAACTTTGATAGGTTTGGGGAAAATGTTTTAATAAAACAAACATAGTATCTTTAATAATAAAAACATTTTACTTTAATGAGGGGAAATACCCAAAAAAGTTTTAATGTACAGATGACTCAAGTTTAATTTGAAGACGTATTACAAAAAGAAAAGAAGTCATAAAGTCACTATGCCCATTTTACTATGAGGCCAGTAGATTTCCTTTGTTGTGACAATTCCCTTAGCCCCTTATTCTGGGGTTTAGGAATGGAAATGGGGGGACTATAAAATAGGAGATGTATCTATGTATTTGGAACATGTATTTTCCAGACTTAGGATGGTTTTGTATAGTTTAGTCGATACTAGAATTAGCCTCCCAGTACACATTCTATATTGAAGGTTCTAGAAGAAAAAATAAAGGCATTGAAAAACATGACAGATAGGAAATGTTTGGAAAAAAATGAGATGAAAGCATGTGTTCTGGAGAGGAGATAACTCTGAAAAATATGACTCAGAACTACAGTCTCAGGAAAGTCTAAGCAGGGAAAAACATACAGATCCACATAGCAAGACTTTGAAAGAAATATATTCATTTATTTAAGAAACATTTAATAATGCTAAACTTGTGCTAGCCACTCTTCTCAACCCATGAGTGGGGACTCACAGAGGCAGGTGCTGTTGGCTTTTTCAGCCGCCTAAATAGACTGCCTTATCAGACAGAGAACCTTTGTCTCTGGAGGTACCGCGGCTTGGAGAATGCTTTTTGAGCTGTGTAGAGGAAATGCCTGTCTCCTGGAGCAGACCTCTTGTCTCCTCACCACTGCCCGCAGAAGTAAGTGGGAGAACAAGTTGGCTGGGGGTGGACCTGTGGTCAAATATGGTGCCACCATGAAACCAAGTCTTGTTCAGCACCCAGAAATATTTCACACCTGGCCACTACCTGGGCAAAGAGCAGTGTGTCACACACAGGGCACAAGATTTGTTCTGTTCTTAGTAACTTTGTGACAACTGATAAGTACTTAACATCTTTGGGTCTCATTTTTATCACCTATAAAAGGGGAAAGGATAGCTAATATAGTACCTTCCTCATAGGGTTCTTGTGAGAACTCTGAACGTGTGTGTGTACATGTGTGTACACGTGTGTGTATATATGTGTGTGTATACAAATATATTGATGCTTGAAACAAAACATGTACTCCATAATTAGCTGTTTTGTTTTTGTTGTTAATACAATATGACCTTAAAAGTAACTTCTAATGCTTCTATTCTGTATTTCCATTAAAGGAGAACACAGACTTCTTTGACAAAGATCATGATCTACCTTTTGGATGCCCCATTTATGAGCTGCACGAGCTTAGGCAAGAGCCTATATGAGCCTTAGTTCCCTCATCTGTAAAAGGAGAATAGACATACCTCTGCCAAATGGTAGCTGGAGTGATCAGTGGGGTAAACGCTTTAAAAAATGTGGCATTAGCCTTGAGAGACAACTGGCCTGGGTGCTCTCCTTGCTCCTAGGCAAGCTACTTAATTCCAGTGAAACTCCATTTTATTTGAGTAAAGTCAGGATAACAATGCCTGCCACAGTTTAACACAGGTAAAGCCCTTGGCATGGGTGTGGTCTGTAGTGAGTCCCCAAAGCCTTTTTTGGCTTCTGTCCACTTTTCTGTGAAAGGGGGAAAGTAATGTAAGTCTTCTAACTCATAGGATTTGTGTGAGGATCAAATAAGATAATGGATGTAAAATCACTTTTTAAACTATAAAGTGGTATGATGATAAAAGTTTAAATTAGCAAGAATGTAAATTAGTAGGATAGGATTTATACTGCCTAGTTTTATTTGATAAAAGAATTTTAAAAATGTTCTTTTAACATTTCAAGATCCTTCTAAACAGTATATTCACTTGCTCATTCAACAGTTACTCAATGAGCATATGTTACATATTTATTTTCCTAGTAGAATTCTTTTTTAAAGTATTTTGATATTGTCCAAAAGATGATTTTATGGCAATAACTGGAGAAAGATAAACAAAAATAAATAAGAAATTATGATTATGTGAAAATAAGGGCAATAAAATAAAATGATGCTAGAGATTAAATTAATCCATGAGAACTAAAATAGACTATATGTTTTACTCCTGGGAAATAACGCAAAAAGAAAAGCAACTGCTTATTGTTTTGCCAAGCGTCATCCATTGACCCTGCTTGGATGCAACCAGGGGTGCATATTTCCTTTTTCCCACCTGACCACCTGAATGTTCCTACCTGCTCATTGTGTCTCTGAACATTTTACAAAGACCTACTACCTATATAAATTGTTGTGTTATTTGAAATTAAGGATATGGGGAATTGTATCCATAGACACTCTTGGGAAAAATCTTTTGGAAAATAATTCAGCAAAACTGGCAAAAATATCAACAACCAATATTCAAAATTCTTAAATTTCTTCCTAAGAAAGTGATTTAATCAAAACAAAAACAAAGGCCAGGGAATAAAGATCGCCATCTCAATCCTATCTTTGGTTAAACTGAAAAAACTCACGCGAAAAAAAAAGGGAAATAACTAATTACAACATAGAATATCTTTTCTATTTGCTTATTCTAGAGATATAAAAAAAAGATAATAATGACTTTGCCAAATTGGCTCAGTTTCCTCAATGAAACTTGGAGGATACAATTTAAAATGACTACATTGATGCAAAATATATATGCTGAAGACTAGAAAATAAAAATATTATGTTTGATTATAAATGAGCCATGGATGATTCTGTTTCACATTTTTATTTTTCAATTTTAATTTTTTTTGGTCTTTTTATCTTTTTAAGGCTGCACCCACAGCATATGGAGGTTCCCAGGCTAGGGGTCGAATTGGAGCTGTAGCTGCCGGCCTACACCACAGCCACAGCAACTCGGGATCCGAGCCATGTCTGTGACCTACTCCACAGCTCATGGCAATACTGTATCCTTAACCCACCGAGCGAGGCCAGGGATCAAACCTGCACTCTCATGGATACCAACTGGGTTCGTTAACCCCTGAGACATGACAGGAACTCCAGTTTCACATTTTTAGAACTGTCTCATTTTGGTTTGGTTTGGTTTGGCTGTGTGTGTGTGTGTGTGTGTGTGTGTGTGTGTGTGTGTATTCTTTTTCACCCAAAATGGGGTAAGTTATTATTTCCGTTGCTATTTGTTACAAGAAAAGTAAGAATCAAGATTTAATTATTTGCAATTCTTCCTTTCTGGACAAGGTTAAAGTGGGAATAAGTAGTGAAAGGAACAGGTAAATGTTACAATATCACTGAAAGAATCGAGGTAGACCATGAAAATGTAAATTCTCTTTAAGGAGAGTCACAACCCTCCACATCTCTTGGATTTTTTTTAAGCATGCTTTTCTTGGCAGCTGCATTTATCAGCATATGTGAAAATATTATCCAGGGTGCATTTGTATTTTCAGAAATGTGACATGATAAATTCCCTTAAAGAAAGGGATTTGGTGGTGAACATTCATCAATTTTCACTCATGGGACTCCCTGAGGCAAGACCTTCTGTGTCATGTCAACATTTTTTTCCCTCTACCAGCAAAATTGGAAGATATAAGGAGATACAGTATATCAACATCTTGTCATCATTGCCTTCCTAACCCTTATTCCAACAACATCCTTACCCGGTGTAGGCCAAAATGACAGGAGGAAAAAATGTTGCTGTTATTGCTTTTTTTTTAAGGAAAATAATGTCAAAGATAAACAATGTTTACAGATTTAACTCAAATGTTAGTCATAAAATCATCTTCCAAAGCTTGGATATGTAATGAGGCAGCTAACGCCAACTTAATACTGTCAACAGAAACCCCATCCAACTTTCTAAACTGTCTTTATCTGAACAAGGGCAGCTCTCAGGACATTATAAAGGATAATCCTATAAAACAAGTCAAAAGGCACATTTGCCTAGGTTTTATGCTACTAGTTCTGGATCTGTTTTCCTCTTGGTACAAGAGTTCTTTGGGGGACAGTGCTTGTGGAGTGGGGACCCTTGTTCAGGCTTCCTTTCTAGAAAGAATAAAATTGCTCTTATTGAACTGCTCTTTTCAAGACCATCACTTTCCTGCTTGAAAGGCATGCAAATGAAATCCTCTTTAACCACTAAAACACTGGATTTATTTGATAGTCATGTCCCACTCCATGACAGAACAAGGAAAAGAGACACTCTAAGAACTATGTCAGGATCCACAGTCATGAGACCAATAGGTATCAATACTTCTAAAGCAGGGGTAAACAATGGGGTTCATAGGAACAGAAATTTTGTTCAGTTTTGTTAGGGCAGCAGCCTGAGCTGAAGTGACTGTCATTTTCCTAATTAAGCCAGTCCTTATAATTTTCTCCCTCTGCAAATATTTAATTGGCTTAATTTGCTGTCACTCAGTATGAAATGTCTTTATTGGTCAAAGTATCCACCAAGACATTTCAATAATAGCTAGCCTCCTTCCAGCTGAGCTTTCTAATCAGCTATGTCCAGGAGCAGGGTTGGTTCTTCTCAAAGCACGGAGGGATAGCCACAATATTTTATATTCAAAAGATTCAGTTTAACACTCTTTCATCCTAAGGAGTCTATGCATGAAAAATGTTTGGCTCTACAAACCCTTACTAAATCCTCTTTATTAGGAAGATGGTTCTATAGGTCTAAAAAGAAACTCGGAGGGTAGGTTATATTGCAGACTCTTCCAAGCACACATGTAAGGGATTTCTGTCACCTTTGTTACACTGTTTATTATAAAGATGGGAACTAAACTTGTTTCTCACTGGAATAATGGGGGAGAACTACAAAAGCTCCTTGAAGTAACTATAATAATCATTTTGACTGATTTTTGTCTTTTCATAGTCCAGTAAAATAAAAGGATCAAGCTATGATAGGGCCAACATTTAAATGGGTTCCTCTACTTATTGCTGAGACTAAACTTATGGATAAAGAGAAGAATTTGGAAAGGTCTAAACTCCTTCCTGATTCCCCCCAAAACGTTTTTCAATAGTAAATAGAAAAGCACACTACTTTTTCTTTATTTCCTTGCAGCCTTTAATATCCTGTTAAAATGCAACTATTAGGAGTTTCCACTGTGGCTCAGTGTGTTAAGGATCCTGCATTTTCTCTGTGGCAGCACAAGTTCAATCTTTGGCTCAGAACAGTGGGTTAAGGATCCTGCATTGCCACAGCTGTGGTATAGATCACAGCTATGGCTCAGATTTGATCCCTAGCCCAAGAACTATCATATGCTGTAGATGCAGCCAAAAAGGAAAAAATGAAAATATTAGCCATATATCCAAATAAAATGTTACTTGAGAAAAAGATTTAATTTCTTCCTTCCTTTATCTCTACTGAAATGACCACAAGACCATTTTTTGGAAAACTAGGGAAAACCTGCATCTGTATCCCAGGAAATAATCCCTTTATTATAAGGATTTCTATCACCAGAAATTGAAGGGAAGTCAGTGAAAACTAACTTGTAAATATTACATATGAGAAAGTAAATAAGTGGAAAATATCAATGCAGGCCCCTAAGATTTCCAAATGGAGAAAGAAGATGAAATAGGATACACTGGAAGTTCTGCATTCAGACACTTTTGTGATAATTATCCATTTTGATGCAGCAGCTTTCCAGAAAGTCAGCAAAGAAACAGACTTTTCCTCTATTCACCAGGCTCTAGTACCTGACTACATCCACACTTTGAATCTGGACAAGAAACAAGGTCATTTGGAAACTTAATGCAGAAATTGAATACTAGCATATTCTCTGACTACAATGCTATGAGACTAGAAATTAACTAAAAGAAAAAAAAAGCAAAAAACACAAACTCCTGGAAGTGAAACAGTATGCTACTAAACAACCAATAGATCACTGAGGAAATCAAAAAATACCTAGAGACAAATGACAATGAAGATATGACAATCCAAAACCTGTGGGACACAGCAAAAGCAGTTCTAAGAGGAAAATTTATAGCAATACAATCTTGAGGAACATTTACAGCAATACAATCTTATCTCAGGAAACATGAAAAGGTTCAAATAAACAACCTAAACTTACACCTAATACATCTAAAGAAGGAAGAACAAACAAAGCCCAAAATTAGTAGAAGGAAAGAATTCATAAAGATCAGAGCAGAAGTAAATGAAATAGAAACAAAACAATAGAGAACATCAATTGGTCCTTTGAAAAGATCAACAAAATTGATATGCCTTTAGTCAGACCCATTAAGAAAAAAAGGGAGAGCATTCAAATTAATAAAATTAGAAATGAAAAAGGAGAATTTACAGTTGACATCAGAGAAATACAAAGGATCATAAGAGACCGCTTCAAACAACTATATGCCAATAAAATCGACAACCTAGAAGAAATGGACAGATTATTACAAAGGTACAAACTACCAAGACTGAATGAGGAAGAAAGAGAAAAGGTGAAAAGACCAATCACAAGTACTGAAATTGAAAATGTGTTTTAAAAACTTCCAAAAAACAAAAGTCCAGGACCTGTTGGCTATACGGGCAAATTCTATCAAACATTCAGAGAAGAGTTAACAAATATTCTTCTGAAACTCTTCCAAAAAAAAACTGTAGAGAAGGAGCACCCCCAGGCTCATTCTATGAGGCCACCATCACCATGATGCCAAAACCAGACAAAGATACCACAAAAAAAGAAAATTACAGGCCAATATCACTGATCAACATAGATGCAAAAATCCTCAACAAAATGTTAGCAAACTGAATCCAGCTACATATTAACAGAATCAAAACCATGATCTAGTGGCATTTATCCCAGGGATGCAAGGATTCTTCAATATCTGCAAATCAATCAGTGTGACACCCCACATCAACAAAGAGAAGAATGAAAGCCATATGATCATTTCAATAGATGCAGAAAAAGCATTTGACAAAATTCAATACCAATTTCTGATAAAAAACTCTTCACAAAATGGGTAAAGAGAGAAACTACCTCAAAATAACAAAGGCCATATGTGACAAGCTGACGGTTAACATCATTCCCAATGGTGAAATCCTAAAAGCATTTCTGCTAAGATAAGGAATGAGACAAGGATGTCCACTTTCACCACTGTTATTCAACATCGTTTTGGAAGTCCTAGCCATGGCAATCAGAGAAGAGAAGAAACAAACAAAAAAATCCAAATAGGAAGAGAAGTAAAACTATCACTGTTGGCTGATGACATGACAATATACCTAGAAAATCCTAAAGACAGTACCAAAAAACTGTTATAGTTCATCTATAAATTTGGTAAAGTTGAAGGATACAAAATTATTACACAGAAATCTCTTGCAGAAAGAAATATTAGGGGAAGCATCAGATTTACCATTGCATCAAAATGAATAATATTTTACGAATAAACCTACCTAAAAATAAAAAATAGCTGTATTCTGAAAGCTGTAAGACACTAATGAGAGAAATCAAAGACACAAACAGATGGAAAGATAGAACATGATCTTGGATTGGAAGAATCAATATTGTCAAGATGACCATACTACCCAGGATGATCTATAGATTCAATGAAATCCCTATCAAATTACCAATGATATTCTTCAGAGAACTAGGACAAAATATTTTAAAATTTGTATAGAAACCCAAAAGATCCCAAATAGCCAAGGCATTATTGACAAAGAAACAGAACTGTAGGAATCAGGCTCCCTGACTTCAGACTATACTATAAAGCAACATTCAGTAAAACAGTGTGGTACTGGAACAAAAGCAAAAATGTTGATCAATGGAACAGGATGGAAAGCCCAGAAATAAACCCAAGCACCTATGGTCAACTCATCTATGACTAAGGAAGCAAGAACATACAGTGGAAGAAAGATAGTCTCTTCAATAAGTGGTGCTGGGAAACCATATGGCTACATGTAAAAGAATGAATTAGAACATTTAATCCAAAATAAATTCAAAATGGATTAAAGACCTAAACATAAATCTAGATACTATGAAACTCCTAAAGGAAAACATAGGCAGAACACCTTTTGACATAAATCACAACATCTTGTTTGATCCACCTCCTAGGATAATGACAATTAAAACAAAAATAAACTAATGTGATCTACTTAAACCCCAAAACTTTTGCACAGCAATTGAAACCATAAAAAAGAAAAACAAAAAGACAACTCACTGAATGGGAGAAAATCTTTGAAAATGACGCAGTGGACTAGGGCCTAATCTCCAAAATAATACAAACAACTCATACAACTCAACAATGGAAAAACAAACAACCCAAGGGGAAAATGGGCAGAAGACATAAGAAGACATTTCTCCAAAGAGAGGACATATGGATGGCCAACAGGCACATGAAAAAAAAAATGCTCAACATCACTAATTATTAGAGAAATGACAATCAAATCTACAATGAGGTACCACTTCATAATGGCCAGAATGGCGATCAATGACAAGTCTACAAAAACAAATGCTAGAGAGGGTGTGGAGAAAAGGGAACCCTCCTTCACTGTTGGTGGGAATGTAAATTGGTACAACCACTACAGAAAACAGTATGGAGGTTCCTCTGAAAACTAAATAAAGAATTACAATATGATCCAGCAGTCTCACTCCTGGGCATACAACCAGACATAATTTCCATTCAAAAAGATACATGCACCTCTATATTCACTGGAGCACTTTTCACAATAGTCAAGACATGGAAACAACCTAAATACCCATCCATAAATGAATGGATTAAGATGTATTACATATATGCAGTGGAATATTACTCAGTCATAAAAAGAACAAAATAATGTCATTTACAACAACATGAATGCAACTAGAGAGTCTCATATTAAGTGAAGTAAGTCAAGAAGATAATGACTAATACTATATGATTTCACTTACATGTAGAATCTAAAATATGGTGCAAATGAACATATCTACACCGAACAGAAACAGACTCACAGACATAGAAAACAGACTTGCAGTTACTAAGCGGAAGAAGGAAGGTAATAGGATGGATGGGGAGTTTGGGGTTGGTAGATCCAAACCATTACATTTAGAATGGATAAGCAATGAGGTCCTATTGTACAGCATAGGGAACTATATCCAATTTCTTGGGACAGAACATGATGGAAGATACTATGAGAAAAAGAATGTGTGTGTGTGTATGTATGTGTGTGTGTGTGTGTGTATTATATATATATAAAATGACTGGGTCACTATGCTGTACAGCAGAAATTGATACAACACTGTAAATTAACTATAATAAAAAGCAAGCAAACAAATAAATGAATGAATAAATAGAAGGGATGAATGAGAAGTAAGGTCACCCATCCCCTTACATGCAAGGGTAAATAAATAGAAATTGACAATATTCTCAACGAAATAAAAACTGTAGTGGCAATGGATAATATAGCATTACAGAGACAGTGGATATATTTAAAAACTACTTATTAAAAAAGAACCATTCCTACTTTTTTACTCTCCATGAAATTCTGAGTAAACTTGGACTATAAAGCAAAATATAAAAGATAATAATAAAACAGTTAAATATACTTTTCCAAATTTTAAAATATTAGCTGCCTATAGGGATCTCTCCACATTTAATTGCTTCCTCAGATGTGGATTTATTGTCATAAATAAATACAAGCTGGACAAAATAAGAAAATTATAGAAGGAAGTTAAAATGCAACAGCAGACTTAAACTTTGCTTTAGAAGTAGTAAAGAACAGAATTGACATTGTGCAAATTCCAAGCTGTGATGTAGAAGACAGGGGAAAAAAAATCTTCAAAAATGCAGAAGAAAATGGGAAAGTGGGAGAAGAATAGGAGAAAAAAATAGATGACACACATACAGGACAAAGAACAGCGATACTCCTGTGAATAAAAATACTGGATCAAATAAAAGAGAATTGATATATAAAATTGTAATAAAAGAACTGATTACCAGAAGAGTACTTACTATGAAAACGCCACAGACACTTCTATTAAAGTAATAGACAAGACAAAGTGTCAAAGGAAACCCTCCATAGATATCCAGAGTTCTCTCTGCATGTTGTTTGTTCTCTTACATTTCCTGCTCTGTGAATTCTAGTTATCTTGACCTCACTAAATTCTGAACTCTGCCTCCTGAACTGAAAGTCCAGTGGGCTCTGACTGGGATCCTTCTCCCTACACTGTGACCTCAACCTCCTTCCAGCAACGTTCTGAGGCTCATTATTTTATTTTGTTTATTTATTTATTTTGCTATTTAGGACCACACCTGTGGCGTATGGAAATTCCCAGGCTAGGGGTAGAATCAGAGCTGCCTCTGCTGGCCTATGCCACAGTCACAGGAACACAGCAACACCAGATCCAAGCCGCATCTGCAACCTACACTGAAGCTCACAGCAACACTGGATCCTTAACCCACTGAGCAGGGCCAGGAATCAAACCCACATCCTCATGAATTCTATTTGGGTTCATTACCACTAAGCCACAACAGGAAATGTGTGAGAGTCATCCTCTTTGTTGTCCTTTTCTCAGGAATCAATGTTCTAGGGTTCCTGTTGTCCAATGTCTGAAAAATAATGTCTCATGTATCTTGTTTGATTTTCTATTTAAGTCAGGAAAGTAGATCAAGTCCCTGTTATTCTATCATGGGCAGAAGCATACATTTCCAATGCATTTAATGTATATATTTTTGATCCTATTAACTTTTATAAAATGTGCACTGTGTTTTGATGTTACTTATTTTATGTAAATGTTTCTTATTTTTAATTCAGAAACATTTTAAGATCTATTACATTCTACCATACAAACACCTAAATGATAACTTCTGAGTGCTGCATAATATTCCATGATATGCATTCATCACCATTTGTCTATATTCTCCCCTCACTGATACAGTCTCTGTTGTCTCCAGCTTGATGTCACTATGATTAATGAATCAACAATCATTCCTTTTACATGCATTACTGTCTCCAGTGTACACATTCAAAGGAGAAATTCTTGGATCAAAATACATCATTTAACTGAGTAGTGCCAGATTGTCCTCCAGTCTGGCTGTCAATACATTCCTTCCATCGGTGCATGAGATATCCCGAATTTCAATGTTTCTGCCACACTTGGTATTATCCAGATTTAATTTTTGCCAATATCTCACTCAGCTCAGACTACCATAACAAAATGCCACAGACTGGATGGCTTACACAACAAATTTATATTCTCATAGTCCTGGAGACTAGACATCTAAGATCCAGGTGTTAGCATGACTAATTTCTGATGAGAGCTTTCTTCCTAGCTTGTAGACCAACACCTTCTTTTTGTGTCCTCATTTGGTCCAGAGAGAGAGAGAGCTAGCAAGCTCTCTGCTATTTTTTCTTATAAGGGCACTAATCCCAACATGAGGACCCCACCCTCACGCCCTCATTCAAACCTGATTATCTGCCAAAGATCCACTTCCAATTATCAATACAACGGGGGATAGGGCCTCAACACATGAATTTGGAGAGGCAGGGAGACGACATCATTTAGCCCATAGCAGTTAGTTTCCTAGAATGAAGTGATATCTCAGCTGTTATTTACCTGCAGTTTAATCTTACTGTGAAAAACCTAGCCAATGGAAAAAAAAATATGACAAGCTAAAGACATGTGAACTCTAAATTTTAAAAAGGAAGTTATATCTTTTTGTCTACCTAAAACCTTTCTCCCAAATCAGTTGATAATCATTAACAAGAAAAAAATGGCTGAGTTTTAATTAAAGAAACTAAGAACTTTCTTGAATACACCTATATTCATACACACACACACACACAGCACCCATTAGGTACTGATACAGAATATATGTACACGCATACTATATATATATATATACACACACACACACACACACACATATATATAATGCATAATAGGAAATAATTCAATTAATAGTGCAATAAATAAATAAAACACAGATATAATAATTATTCAGTACTTAAATTAAAAGAAACACTTTAGTGAGAATAATAAAAAAATGCTGGATTAAATAGAGAAACGTCTTGCTTTTGGATAGGAATATCCAATATTAAAAATATGTTAATCCTTCACCAATTAATAGAAAAATGTAATAACTTTCCAATAGAAATTGAAAGATTTTTACTGCAACTTGACACATTTATTCTAAAATTTACCTAGCCAAAATACATTAAAAATTTTAAAATAGCAAAGAAGAACTTTCATTGAATATAAATATGCCAGAAAAAAAGAACAGCAACAAGTAAAACAATCCAGTATTAATACCAATTATGTGAATATATGATTGAAGGGAATAAAAGGCCAGAAACTGACCAAAAACTACATAATTACCTAGTATATAACAAAAGTAAGGAAAAGATTCATTATTCAATAATAAAGCTTTAATAATTAATTTACAATTTAGGGGAAAATTAGTCTTATCTAATACCATATGGCAAATAAATTCCAGATGGATTCTATATTTAAATATTTTAAAGTAAAAATAATTAGGGAGTTCCCTGGTGGCTTAGTGGGGTAAGGATCTGACATTGTCACTGATGTGGCCCTGGTTAGAGCTATGGCATAGGTTTGATCTCTGACCTGGGAACTTCCATATGCTATAAGTGTGGCCAAAAACTTTTTTTTAAATAAAATTTTTTAAGAAATAACAAAACACGAGAAAAAAAAATGTAGGCAAATAAAGAAAAAACTGGGACTTTTTAACTATAACACCAAAAGCACAAACTATTCCGGAAGAAACTAATATATTTAACTACATGAATTTGGCAAACATATGAATAAATAGCACCAAACCTAAATGAATCTGTTATGCTCTCTCTAGCAGGATAAACTCTACTTGTTCTTCCTCCTACTGTCTCAAGAATCTAGAGGGTCTGCAGGATAAAGTCCAAACTCCTTAAAATTGTATTCGAGTTCTTTGACAATGTGACCTTAGCCAACACCCTCAGCTTCTTTTCCTTTTTGTGCCATAGCATTCACCCTTGGTTACAGCATACCATTTACTCATTGAGTCCACTGATCCATCCTCTATTCCCAATCTCGTATTCCTCCCTTGTAAACACCTACTCTTCCTTTACACTTAGTTCAAAAATCTATCTCTTTGTTAAGCCTCATCAAATCCTCACACACATCCCCTCCCACAGGCTTGCCTCTGGGTTCCCTCTTTTATTACAGTTACCATAGGGTGTTTACATGCCAGTTTCCTTATTAGGCTGAGCCCATACTTTGTCTCTAAATTGATAAATACCAGCAGCTTGGTGGTGCCTAGCGTCTCTAGCTTGGTGGTGGTGGTGTTTCCGAGTGCTCATGCTATCTTTAGGATGTCAATTTGGGCAGAAAATTTTAGACATATGAAAAACTTGAGGCCCAGAGATATGGAGGTTTTCTCAGTATAACACAGAAACCCAGATCATCAGTTTTGCATGTATAACCCAATGCATTTTTTTCAGAGCAGTTGTTACCTCATTTGTCCTAGAAGAGAGTTCAGTGTTGGCTAGCAAGAAGTGAAATGGAGCAATAGAATTAGAAGCAAATGTCTTTGAGCATAGCCTGGAATAGGTTACTGTAGGCTTTGTTGGTGATGTGGAGTAGTGAAGCATCTAGTCATGGATTATACAGCTTTTCTGGGCAAGAGAATTAAGCCCTGTTGTCCGAAGGTGACATATACATAGGCACCAAAAATGGAGCACGAGAGTTTATTTGCTTATCTTAGTAGTCATAGCCTATTGATGAGCAGTTACTTGTCAGCAGGGAAGAGGAGGGACTGCGCATTGCAAAGGGAAACCATAAAAACCAAGGCTACATGATAAAATGGAAAAGTTGTATCTTATTCAAGGGTACTCAGCTAAGGGGGAAGGGGGAAATTCGGTCCATATTCTCCTTACAAAAGCATATGCCATGACTTAGAGTTATATCCTTCCAGAAGAAGTGGGAAGGGGCTACCTTTTACTCTGGACAAAGGTTCCACCTGTTAACCAAGCCTTATCCTTGAGGGGGTATGGTCTACTCAGTGAAGGTGCGGTCCACTCAGAGGTGGTGGAATGAGGGAGAGCCATCTTTTCTTAAATTTTACAAAAACAGGTCATAGCCCTGACAAAAGGTATAAATCAGCATAAAAGAGAGTGAAAGCTGGGCAGAGACAGAGGGAAAGAAACTCCCAAGAGTTGACTGTACAGATCTCTTCCCAACTCCATGTTTAGTGACCATGTTAGCTAGATTTTGGCATGGTAGAAGTTTTTACACCATAGAAATAGGCAGGTGTACAAATCAAGACTTCCCCTCCTACTTCCTTAACAATGGGAGAACCCATTGTTAAATATTTATCACTATTGGATTAAAAGCAAGCTTTAAGAGGAATATGAGGTCTAAAATTCATTAAGTACCTTTGGCGTGATCCTTGATACCCATGAAACCTTATGATATAGTGAGTTACCCAACTGTGTAGAGTAAGTAGCTGAGTCTTAATGAAGTTAAATTATTTGCTCAAGTAACCCATCTAGCCAGAAAGAGGCAGAACTCGAACTCAAACCCATCTTTGTCTGGTGAACTCCAAAGCCCATGATGTTTCCACCATATTACGTAGTTTTGCTAAAGTCCAAATTCTGTGATTCTCAGATGACTCACTGGCAGCACTTCCTTATCACATTAATTCTCCTTAGTATTTTTATTTCCCTCAGTGACATTCAGACATTTGAAAGGTCACTATAGCACTTCCAGTACATTCATCAGGCTTGCTGCCATAGCTCTAAAGTCAGCTTCCCCATAAAAATTCTTTTTCAAAGAAACCATCCCAGAGTCAAGCAAGTTGGAGTTCAGTAACTGTTCTGCATTTCTGACATTCAGAAGATATATGACTATACTCTGGTGACTGCAATATTTTGAACAGCTTTCGAAGAATATTGTATCAGTTATATTATCCCTCTGGGATCCCTATCAACATTAAATTGTCTTATGAGACTAGCTAAAGACTCAAGCAAAGAAAACCTCTCCTACAAAGGCTTCCTCATATTTTATAGTTGTTAAGAAAAAAAAAAAATCTACCTTGCCTCTCCTTTTGCACATGACACTGGGATAGATGACTCTTCCTGAACTATTTTAAGCAAGTTATCTTGGAAAAGGAGGGCCCACCTCAGAATAGATTACCTCAAACTCTAAGCCATGCTGTGTAGGAGATGCTATGGAGATGGCATGGATTGGAATCACACATACTTCAGTTCAAATTCTGGCTCTACTACTTACAATATCAACAAAACAATAATAATCTTTCTAATTTACCACACAACTATTTTGGGCAGGGGCTTTATGTGGTCTGTTTCATTTAATTTCTGCATCAACAGTACAATTTGAATATTATTCTTAGTTTAAACATGGGGATACCAAGGCTAAAAGAGGCTAAGTAATCTCAGCCAACTCAGAGAGGTAGTGTGGTAGGCAGCTTAGGAAATGACTCTCATTGACCCCTACCTCCTGGTATTCACACTCTTGCGTACTCTCCTCCCCTTATGTATGGGCTAGATCTAGTGATTTCCTACTAGTAAATAAAATACAGCAAGTGTAAAGTATAAACGACTGGCTTCCATCTTGCTTTCACTTGCTAACTTTGATGGAGTCACCTGACAGGTGGTGAGCTTTACTATGGAAAGAACCATGTCATGTGGCAAGGAACTGAGGATGGCTTCTGGGCAACAGCCAGGTCCACTATGCAACATTCCATAAGGGACTAAATCCTGCCATCAACTACTGAGTGAGGTTGGAAGTGGATCCCAACTCAGTTGAACCTCGAGATGGCTATTGCCCTGGCAACACCTTGATTGAAATCTTGTAAGAGACCTTGAGCCAGAAGACCCAGCCAAACCCTGCCCAGATTCCTGCCCAGAGAAAATATGACCTAATAAATACATTTTAAGCTGTTAAGGTTTGAGGTAATATATGACAAATGCAAGTGGTAAAAAAGAGATGAGGGTAAGAAACAACTTCAAAGAATAAGCTCCTTCTTGGTTAATTGATTCTTTACAAGCCACATGACCTTGGGCAAATTACTTTCTGAAACTCCTCAAGTGCATGAATAAAATAGGGCTAATGTCCATTCCATAGTGTTACAGAGATAACATCTGTAATGTCTTTGGCTTATTGTCAGTTAAAATATGAAAGAGGAGAAAAAAGTAAAAGGTTACCACAGGAAAATGTCTCAATAATGCCAGGCAGTATATGGTGGGGAGCCTGAATAATAAAGTAGCTATGACATAGATTTTGCAGGTTCACATCCTGGGAAGTACAAATTTTAGAAGCACGATAGTTACATAACCTGAGTCCAGTCAGTCCACATCTCTATTATGTTTCTCATGGGTTCAATGATAACAATGCACTCCTCACAGGAGTATTCTGAGGATTAAATGAGGTCACGTGTTTGGAATAACTAGGATAAGACTTGCCATATAATAGACACTCAACAGATTCTTGCCATTTTTTATATTGTCTTTCTAGTTAGTGTTATTTTTATAAATAATGATGGCATTTCAGGGACCTGGTACAGGTGAGTAAAGAATTTCTAGACTGGGGCCTTTTCAGTAACCCTCATTTTGCAGTTCTTCTCCAGTCTTTAAAAGCATCAGATAAGTACAAACACACACCCTAGATTCTCCATTTCAATCCCTTTCCTCCTATTTATCAGATCTTATAGCAGGGCTTCTCCAGTAACAGTTAGGCCCTAAAAGAACAGTGAAAATATAAAAAGCCTCCATCTAAATTATGTGCTTGATTTCCTACTCAGGGTGTCTTCTGAAGGATTAATCATCAGACATCTGGTCTCCTTAAAAAAAAAAAAAAAACTACAGCCACTTTCTATGCCTCTGTAGAAAAAAACATGTATGGAACATAGGGGGTTCTCACAATGACCCACTTAATATCTTTGAGAGTAATAGCAAAAAATGTATTTATCTTATTTTCATGCCGCTAATGTCTAGCAGAGGCCCCAGCTTAGAGTAAGTGCTCAATCAATATTTGCTGAATTAATGAAAGAACTGAACAAACATGGCATTTTCTTACCCTCCCTAGACAATCATTGTTTGATTTTCTAAAAATCATTGTGTTCATCAAAAATTTTTGTATGCAAAAATTTCACTTCCTTTTTTTCTATTGTCTGCTCTTATGTTCTGACAAATCTAGTTGAAAAACAGAAGAGTTTGCCTCCCATATATGGACTCAGTTTCCACTTAGTTTCCTATGAAATGAATTAAAAGAAAACAAAAAAGTGAACTGCAATAACAGCAATTACATGTATTTTGTTGAGCTAAGTGTGGGAGTTTACTTAGAAATTGAAGTCATTCAGGGCTGTGTTAGCCAAGATTCATTTCTGCAGCCATAAAGGACTACTTTACAGAAGGTATGCTTATTTCTAAACCTCAAAGATAATTTGGATATATTTAAAGATGTAGTACGTCATGTGGTTAATCTGACACTAAGTAGTCCTATGAGTTTATGCAAGTCACAAGATTTTCTCGCCTCAAAGAAGTTAATGACAAAAAATACAGATACTGAATTTTACACACTACTGATTGATTTCCCTTAGACCAGTAATCAAAATGATCAAATAATGTAGACCAAGACAATCTGAAGAGATGAGCTAGGAATAGTTATTTTATAAAGGCCATAATTTCACTTATTCTGCCTGTTTTTTATGCATTTGTTCGGTAGGACTGGGATGCTCAGAAATTAAAGAAAGAGAGAAAAAAATTATTCAGTTAGAAAGATCAGCAAGATTTGAACCACATTTGAGAATCAGAAACAGCAGTTATATTAAAAGGGAAAAAACACAGAATTTCAGTGTGTGTACGTGTGTGCATTTGTGTGTGTATGCACGCATATGTTCAAATTCCTGGCCTCCTCTAATTGGCTGAGTAAACTTGAACAAATCACTTTATCTCTTAGAGCCTCAATTTCATTATCTATAAAATGGACAAAATCATTCAGAGCTCACTCTGGCCCCAGCACGTTTAAAGAAACTATTGGACATCAAAGTGCCTAGCATAGTTCCAGGCAGATAGCAGGCACATAAAAGGTCTGTTAAATCAGAGTTCCCGTCATGGCTCAGTGGTTAACGAATCCAACTAGGAACCATGAGGTTGCGGGTTCGATCCCTGGCCTTGCTCAGTGGGTTAAGGATCCGGCGTTGCTGTGAGCTGTGGTGTAGGTTGCAGACGCGGCTTGGATTCCGTGTTGCTGTGGCTGTGGCGAAGGCCGGCAGCTACAGCTCCTGTTAGACCCCTAGCCTGGGAACCTCTATATGCCACAGCTGCGGCCCTACATAAGGCAAAAAGACAAAAAAAAAAAAAAAAAAAAAAGTTTTTTAAACCTCAATATGAATGAGAATGGTTCAAATGAAGGCCAATTAGAAAATAATTATATAAACCAGAACTTTGACTAATAGTAAAAATAAAAAATATTTTTTCTTCCTACTCCATTTCCTATTTAACTTTTGGGCATATTGCCACAATTAAGGGGCAGAACTTTAGGAAAGCAACTGCCATAAAAACATAGAGCTAGATTTATTAAATAATAATAAACACTTATTGCATTCAAAATGTTCATGTCACTTAAACCCCAATTCTGTGGACTTTGGTAATAAAAATATAAAAATGTCTACTCCACATGGATGAACCTAGAAATTATACTAAGTGAAGTCAGACAGAGAAATACCATACTAGATCACTAATATGTGGAGTCTAATAAAAAATGATACAAAAGAACTTACAAACCAGAAATAGACATAACGATTTTGAAACCAAACTTAACGGTTACCAAAGGGGAAATGCTGTGGGGGTATGGATAAATTAGGGGATTGGGATTGACATGTGCACACTGCTATATATAAAATAGGTAAGTAACAAGGACCTACCATATAGCACAGGGAAATCTATTCAAAACTGTGTAGTAACTTTTATGGGAAAAAAATCTGAAAAGAAACGGATATATGTATAACTGATTTATTTTGTTGCACATCTGAAACTAACATAACTTTGTAAGTCAGCTACAATCCAATAAAATTTATTTTAAAAATGTCCACTGCTTCAAGAGCAATTTTAAATTTCAGAATGCTCTTTATGTCCCCCATTATTGGACTGCCTAGCCTCAGCATGCTCAGATAGATGTGTTCACAAAAATTTTGCAGGTCCTTCTGAATATTTCTGTACATCCCCAAAGAGAAGTTGACCCTTATTTCACAGAAGACAGGGCAGCTACAGGCTACAGGGGTGAAGAAGTTCTCCAGGGACCCGACTCATTCAGAGCATAAGTCTGTCCTGCGAGTTCCTCTTGCTCTGGTGATTTCATAAACATTATTGTGCCATGTGGGTCTGTCTGAGGACTCTATTCTCTCCTGAAACATCTTCCTATATAGTTTTAACAATGTCTTATATGCTTATGAATTCCAAATCACCATCCCAGTTCTATCATCTCTCCAGCACTTCCTGTGCAAGGATACGATGGACACTTGGGCCACCATGTCTCATCATGTCCTAAACTAGGTAACGTTTCTTTCACTAAACCAGGCTCCCTCTCTCAAAGAATGGCATCATTATCTACCCAGGGAACATGAGCCAGAAACCTGGGGTTATACCTAAACCCATCATTCACCTTCCTCTTCTCTCACATCCAAGGCTTACTGACCTTATCTTCTAAACCTTCTCTTCATGAATTAGACTCCTTATTGCCTTGTCTACTATTTACCACTATCCTGCTTTAGGCTCACAGCATCTTTTACCTACACTATGATAGTACTTTCCTAAAAAGTCTTCTTTTCTCTAAGGTTGCCTTGCTCCAATCTATTCTTTACCACCATACTGATATTCCTAAAAGGCAAGTCTGACTCCGTCATTCTGCTGCCTGTAATCACTCTAAATTACCTGCAAGGTTGGAGGCAATGTAACTTGGCGTTTTACACTTTATATGTAGTCCTACAAGATCCTCCAATGTTAGTTTCTACTACTCTCCTTATTACAATAATGATGAAATAATACTAAACTCCTTAGAATAGCTTTCTCTACAATTCTTGATACTTCACAGTTGCATGCCATTTTGCTTGATGTTCTTTTACACAGATCATCTTTTCCTCTTCTAGTACTCCTTCAAGATTCAATTTAAGGTTTGCTTCCTTCAGAAATTCTTTAATGAACCCCAGACTTTTGCAACATCACATAAGAACCTCCATTCTGATACTAGTTAGTAAGAATTAATTTTGCTCCTATACTACTCTGAGATCCTTTTTAGAGCAGAGAATTAAGCAGCATAATGTGAACTTTAAGAATATGGACTCTGTGCCCTGTGCTATACAGTAGGAGCCCACTGCCCATCCATTCGAAATGTTACAGGTTGTAGCCACCAATCCCAAACTCCCCGTCCATCCCACTCGGGTGTGACTGGGTCATTTTGCTGTACAACAGAAATTGAAGTAACACTGTAAATCAACTATACTTTAAAAAAAAGGAATATGGACTCTGAATTCAGAACTGTGGATTTGGAGTCCTGTCTCTACTAATTATTTAGTCAGACGACAAACTACCTAGACTCTTTGAACCCCAGTTTCTTTATTTTTTAAGAGGTAATAATAACAAAACTGAACTCGAAAAATTATCAGAATTAAATGAGCTGAGACATAAAGGATGAGAAGAAGTTGGCCATGCAAAGACTTGGACAATGCACATTTCAGGGAGAGAAAAGAGCAAATACAAAGGCCCAGTTGATGAAACATAGGACATTGAATAATTTACAGCCAATAGCCCTATCCCTTCTCTAACATTAACTCAAACTAGGATTACAGTTTCTAAGACAAAACAGTGGAAAACCCATAATTAACATATGGTGCTTTGTAGAATCTTATTAGCTGGAATCTGCTTCATTTCTTCTGCCCTATTTGTAGTCTTTCCAGAATTTATTATCACACTTAAGCTTTGCGTGAAACTTAAAAGCCCCTCAAAAGCGGGAAAGGGCTATATTGGCAGGGCCCCAAAGGATGAACGTAGATGCTGAATGCAGCACTCTGGCCAGGGAACTTTGGTGAGGGCATTATCCAAAATGGCAAGCCTCTGGATGAACATTGCAAAGCACATACACGCAGGGAATGTGGGCTTCCTGTCAAATCTGACAGCAGGTTTATTGCAGCATAAGATGTATTTGCCAAATGAACAGAGATTCAAAGATCTCAATGGTTTTTAAAATGTTTTTTGCTTTATAACAGAGAAATAAAATGATTTATGAGTTTGTCAGGGAATGGACGTTGCCTTTTGAAAAAAAATCCTTGCAGTTCCAGAGTTTCATGAATTGCAAATGAACTAGTGGGTAATGTATATGTGGGGTGTGTGTGTGTCTGTGCGCGCGTGTACATGTGTGCACGCGCATGAGTGAATGCACATATGAATCTTAGTGCTTGTCCTCTCTCTTCTTTGCCTCCATGGTTTGGAAACCAACTCCACTGAGTGCCTTCCCTGATGCTGCAAGCAAATTGTAATTATTATGCCAAACGGTCATTTCCAAGACAAACCAAATCTGTGTTCCATTAAAGTCATTGAATAGTTAAACATTTTTTTTTATTCCCAGCCATAATAAAAAACAGGTTCCCCATTCAATTTGATGCTCCAGAAGTCAGAGGATTCCACAGGGTCCCTTCCGTGATATTCTGAAATAGATTTTGATGGTATCCCAGGCATATCAGCAGGAGGTCAGTTTAACTTATGGTTTATCATGCTCACTGTGGTTTGGACAGCAGCTGCATGGAAGTCCTGAAATGGTAATCAATTTCCTCCCTGAGATGCTAAGCCTGCCTGCCAACTACTAAGAATGTTCCCTCAGCGTGTGATTTTGAGATGTTAGATGGAATCACAGAAATGAGAGTGATACCTTCTATGGAACTAGAAATGAGGAAATGCTCCTCTTCGGGAGTTGTCCCAAGAGGAAAACATAACACTTGAATTTTTCTGTTCAACAGTTTGTAAGATCATTCTAATGATATGTTTCTGTAAAAATATCTTTGAAATGAAATTTTCCTCTATAATTTACCAATTCTTGCAGCTCAAGGCCCTAAATTTACATTCATTTAGAACATAGAGTAAAAGTGGCTCTTTAAAGAATGTTAGGATAAAAAAGAATGTTCCAATACCCAGCAGTAACCGTTTACCTCCTATAAACAGTCTAGCTTACATGCACTTTGTGCTTGCTCTTTAACATTTTGCAACCACGCTGAAAATCACCAATACATTTAGAATTTCAATTTAAGACCAACTTACAGCCAGTTCTTTACTCAGCAGATCCATGTTATACCTTGGGATTCAAAAGATTTTCTTGATTTTTCTAACAAGCTCAGCTGTGCATTTAAACAGTGGGTTTTAAATTCTGAGGGTGACTTACAAAAAGATACACATCTTACATTGCAACCCAGTACATATAAAATTTCATAATTCAAGGAACAATACTTACTCTTGTCACATATACTACACTGATATTTTATTTTTTCCCATCCCTTCCCTTCCTTTCCTTTCTTCCCCTTCCCTACTCTACTTCATTCCATTCCATTCCATTCCATTCTTCAAGTGCTGGTCACAACCTATTAAATTGATTTTCTTATACAGTAATGGGACAGGACCTACAGTTTCAAAAACACTAATTTATTAATTTAAAGGAATATTCCCCCTTCAATATTTTACCCTCAAATTTTATGGATTTTTGTAGCATAAGGATCTTTAGGATATCTAAGGTACCGTACTGACTCAACATTTTTAAGTTTCTTTATCCTCATCTCTAAAATGAGGATAAAGATAAACAGCACTGATAATACAGGATTATGGTAGGAATTAAATGAAATCATGTATATAAACACTCAGCTCAGCCCCTGGCACACAGGATGTTCCCAATAAATGGTAATGAGTCTCTATGGCAGACTCCCATATCGAATCTCATCTTCTTTTCCTCTCAGGAAATCTCTAGATATGATCAAAGAGGGGAAAACTAGTATAATAAGTCATCTAGCTCTCCAACTGGTAGTTTTTACTGATTAATATTTTTAATTGTTTGGTACTCCGTATGGGATATGCACCTATCACTATCATAAACCACCAAGCTCCCTTCACCATTCTAAATAATGGCCCTTCACATCTTTTCATGGACTAATTACATGGTATATACAGAGATAGGTTGGAGCAGTTACTTATTAAAGGGTTCTAAGTAGCCAAAGAAATAAATATAACTAAATAAATAGCCAAAAGCCGTGCTTTTGAGTTACTTAAATTCACCTCCTATACCGCAGAAGGAGCAAGTTCCTGCCGTGTGGGCCCAGGCAGGGCGCTTCACAGGGATTCCCTCCTGTCTCTACCTCTCCCCTTCTCTCTGACTTCCATCTTCCCCTTATGACTTTCTCTACCTGCTGCTGCTTCCCCACTCCCTTTCCACAGAATGTGATGACGTGGTCCTAACCCTCATGGTTTCTCTTTATGTCTTTCAAACTCTGCAATTCTTCCTTTGGCAATTCAGTTTCTACTGGATCTACAGATGGATACAGGATGGTGGCTTCTAGTCCTAAGTCCCTGATATCAAATATAATATGTAACTGTGAGGACTGAGTTCCTTCTATAAGCCACTTGTCTAGCTGACATTTGCCTTGGACAGTCCTCCTATTTATTCTCTAAAAAATTATTATCCTGGCCTTAGGCTGCTAAAGGTCAGTTTGCCCCTTTCAGTCTCTTAGCTGTGTTGGAAGAGTGTGAGGGATGTCCTTTTCCTCCTTCACCCCATGAAACTTGTTTGGTCTTCCTCTGCTAGTCTCCTGCCTCAACAGTAAAGACTTATTTTGGTAACACTGTATGGGTTTCTTCACTATGGTTTGAATTTTGAATGGCTGTGTGTGTGTGTGTGTGTGTGTGTGTGTCTGACACTGCAGCTTGAAATAGTCAGTATCTCATCTTCTGTTTGTTTTCAAATTCCTCAGCTTGCACCCACGTCCAAAAAGTTAGCTTACTGCCTCTTGAATTATTTATTGACATTTGAATGGAATATGCAATGGTATGTGGTGCAGATGGGGATTCCTATCTAATGGGGAAAGTACTTCCTTATAAACTTGACCAGAGAACCAAAACCGGAGACTATGGAGATTCAGAATTCTTCAGCTATCAAAGAGCTCGGCTCACCATCAGTCAACAAATGGGGTCAGACTCACAGACTACATATCTATTCACCAGTCACTGATTCCAACACTTTCTCCCTCTGCCATGTCCTATAATAGGCACCTGGCAGCAAGAATGGTCAGACACGGTCTTCCCATCAAATAGCTCAAAGTCAGTTGAAGTAAAGACCAGTAAACACACCACTAGGTCAGAGTGTGATATATATATATATATATATATATATATAAAATCATGGAAGACAGAATAGAGTGCAATGATGGTATAACAAGATCTAATGAAGGGATAATAGAATTGATCAGATTAATAAAGAAGTAAATACTTTTCTGATGTGTCATACAAAAACTGACTTGGGCTGCCCAAAGTTGATGAGGACACAAAACATTGTCCCTACTGTTTTGAAGCCAGATTGCTTGGTACACTCTGGGGAATCAGAGAGGACGGCTGAGCAGACAGTGAAGAATGGAGTCAGCATGAAGGTGTGAGTGTCTAGAGAAGATGGTGCCACGTGGGAGACTTCCTTCTTCACTCTACAGACTGCGTGTTGAAGCAGGATGCAGGAAGCTAAGTAGAATTCAACCACAATATTCTGGAGCGGTAGCTAGAAACCAACCCCTGTCACTCTATATCCCTAGGTGTTCTTATTTTTGTAATGGAAAAAGTAGCAAAGAGTGGTGAAAATATAAACAAGGTGACTTTCAAAGTTGCTATCATGTATCACTCTACTGTAAGATAACCAACTGACTTTAGGGCCTATTTTGTGGTGACTAAGGTGAATCTTCAAAAGCTAAGTCAGGATAGAATAAGCTATGCTCTTCATAGCCCTGAATCTGTCCAATAGTTGTCTTAAAATTGTCATTGATCTTGTATAATCTCCACATAGTCTCTAAACCTGGTTTGATGTTTCTTGACCCCTAGGCCTTCTTTGATTTGTGGCATTCTCTTGTGGTCATTCAGGTAACAACCACTACATTGAGTTACAGATTACCTGAGCTGGGTTAAATCCCTTACTTCACACATGTGGAACCTTATACCCAAAGAAGGGAAGGGACTTTGCTAAGTCCACATAGTTAGTGGCAGGCTTAGTCCTCCAAATTACATATCCTTGTCTCTTGATGCTGTGCCTTTATTTTGAGATATCTAGTCAACCATCTTTAACATTCTTGTCTCAAAGATGCAGGACAGAAGCTTGGAGAAGGTTTAATACCATGCCTTCAATCACACAGATAATAAACAATGAAAGGAAGCATTTAAACCAGGAATGTTCAATTCTACAGGTTTTTCTCTGCTATATTGTATTGGGAAAACCTATGAGAATAAATCAGTGCTGAGAATCACTCGTGTCTTTTGAGGGAAATTCATCATTCAAGTACCTTAAAATGTTCTTAGATACATAAGAGAATGCATCTTGATGTGTCCTTTGAACGTGATTTGTAGCACGCTTTCTCCTTGAGAAAATAAACACAGCTCCATGGAGATCTTCGTCTTGTCCATTTCTCAAGGGGTTTTGTGTGGCTGCATTACATCTTGTATGGCTGGAGTGCCTGAGGGAAGTGAGGTACTTGAATTGCTGCAGTGACTTATATGGCCTGAATTACATCCAGTGCCCTGATTTTTCACATAATTGGGAAGATTTGTCACATGTTTAAGCTATTTGACAGTTTCTGTACTGAAATAATCCAGAGGCAAGCAATATTTTTGCTTCTCTAATTGGCATACAATACAGCATCAATTAGTCATTAAATGACTGGAGCAAATGGCTCTGATGCCTCTGTTGATACAGGCATGCAGCAGGGCCATTAGAGAACCTTGTCTGAACAGTAACAAGGTCATAAGAAAGAAGAGGTTACTATCAAAAATGAACTCTGGGCACCAGTAAATTATTATATGAAGTGTCTGAATAAGAAGAAAACTGGAAGTTCATCTAATCCTAAACTCCACATTTGAAGTTAAAGGAGACCAAAGACTGAAGAGAGTCTTCTCTCAGGTTATAATGAACAAAGAATTAAAAACTTTTTCAACTCAAAGTGAGTCTCTGCTTCAAGCACTTGTATAGGCTAAGCAGGGTCAGCCACAATTATTATTTACAAAGAAGTAACTGAAGCGGTCATCTGACAAATTGTGCCCTCACAGGGTTTGTATATAGTTCTACTGGCTCACGTATCTAGATACTGTTATTTGCCTCACTCAACTGTCATACTCTACTTCTTTTTGGAGAAAAAAACTCTGATTTTATTCATGTGGCCATGTACACAAGCCCAGATAATCAATCACGATTTGTATGAACCAGTCATGACAATTCCACTTCCTTTCATTTAGTCTTTTACTCAGAGTTGAGCTGGTGATCTAGTTACAGCCAATGAAACTTTAGGAGAAGTCACTGAGGAATTCATGATGCTCAGAGTTGCAGTAGCCATCTTGTAACCACAGGGGAAGACACTGCATGCAAACTGAAGATGACAGAGCCTCAGCACAAGGGGGTTAGGGCCCTTCCTGACACTGTTTAGCTAGCAGTCAAACCTGGGAACTCACACTTCTAGACAGCATGCTAAACCAACAGCAAATAACGTTACAGTTTAAGCCATTCATGCTGTCACTTGCAGCTGCCATTCTTTTGAAGCTATATCAAGAAATTTTCCAATACCGACTGAGACTTAATTAACTCATTAATGGGCCAGTATGTTCCTCAAAAGCAGGGACTATTGAGCCTCTCATTCTTGTATTCCCAAGGCTCAGGTCAGTGTTTGGCATTGTGTAGATGTTCAGAAAACCTTTAGAGCATACATGACATGTATACCTATATAGACAATACTTTGCAGAGTAAAGTTTGGGTTGGCTAAACTCAAAAATTAGCCTTTGTTGAGAACTTTACACAAGCCAGTCCTTGCCCTAATGGATTTCTCAAGCCAGTGTGGTACCAAGGGCAGGATGGTGTGAGCTGTCTACCCTGGGTACAGGCAATGAGGGGGGCATTATCCTTAAAGGATTATAAAACAATACTGAAAACAGACTGAAAAACTGATCTGCTCTTTATTACTACCATGAGCCAGAAATTCTAAACAATGGCTGTGATAAAATACTCCTCCCTGAGAAAATCTTTTGTCAGTCTAAATTCTAAACAATTGTTGCAGCTACTATTAAGCTTCAGTAATACATATGTAGGCCTTAAATTAACACTTTTTGTTAGTTATTATTTAGTAAACATTATATTCTATATAGAGGTAAATTTAGAGAACTCCCAGGCAGCCCTTGATAGGCACAGAACAGCACTGTCTATGGGCACTGATGCTGATATTATGTTTGTGACAGTTTAGAATGATTCCAGCTTACACCAAATGCTGTTCACATCCCTGGCACTTGTGGTATTACCTATACCTATATTTAAATGGGTGATTCTGAATGAACATCAACAACACAGCAATTGAAAAAGATGAAGAAACAGAACTAGAGTTATTTCATTTCTGACATTCTGGGTGACTACTTGGAAAAGTGATTTGCATCTCAAAGTTAAAGCACAGCAAAAGTACAAGGTATTATGTTCTTGGCTGCTAAATGCAAAGGTTAGTTCATAAATTAATTTGAATTTTTGTTGCGAAATTTTAGGTGAGGTTAGTTAGACATCAAAACCACTATTTACAAGTAGCCAAAATAAGTTTAATCAATGTACCTTAAAATACCATTCTTTAAAATTAATCCTTGAAGTTTAGCATACAGCAATATGCAAAAAGTCATTACCTATACATTAACATAATATAAAAAACGAATATTTTCAAAGGAAAAAAGATAAAATCTGAGTGAAGAATGAAGAATAAGTAACAAGCAAGATGCTTGTCTTACAAGGCTAGAAGAAATCACAAGTACAAGGGGATGTTTGACTGCCTCAGTCATTTTCTCAAGAAATTGGACACTTGATTCTAAAGCAATTGCTCAAATAATGTCAATATTAGTTATCATATAGCCATTTGCTTGATTTTTTCAGAAGATTTTACAAAATATAAGAAAATTTTTTATAATTTTGCTGATGAAGTTATTTTAGTGAATTTGTTTTTTTAAATTTCAAAGATATTTGAAAGCTGGTAGAATTGATCCCAAAGACAAAGACATAGCCTGCATAATTATTTCTGGAACTTATTGTGAAATGGGGTTCTTACGCATCCATAAAACATTCTATGTATGATATTTTTCTTAACTATGTGTCTATCACTTGATTCTTGTGAAAGAAAAATTTTTAATTAAAATTAAGAAAAACAAAGAATATATGATCAACTATGAGAGAAGACAGGCCAATTATACTTTAAAAACAAACAAACAAAAAAACCATAGAAAAAGAGATCCGATTTGTGGTTACCAGTAGCAGGGGAGGAGGTAGACAGAGAAGGAATTAGATGAAGGCAGTCAAAGGGTACAAACTTCTAGTCTAGTTATATGACAAATAATACTAGGGGTGTAATACTGCTGTATGTTATACATTAAAGTTGTTAAGAGTGTAAATCCTAAGAGTTTTGATTATGAGGAAGAATATTTTATCTATTTCTTTGTGTATTTATATGAGATTATGGATATTCAGTAACTTATTACAATAATCATGATGTAAGTCATATGATTATGCTATATGCCTTAAACTTAGAGTGCTATATGTTAATTATATTGCTAAAACTATAAGACAAATAAGAAAATTAACAAAAACAAAGAATTTTTTTATCAACTATAAGTGAGGATAGATTGACAAGTCTGGCTAAATTTATTGTCTATTGAACCAAGTTTGATAAGGTCATTGACACATTTGCACAATGTAAAAAACAGAAACTATAATGATATTATGTAAATGTAGGTGTAAGCTTTTTTCTCTTAAAAATACATTAATGTGATTTTAAAGCATTAATCCTTTAATTTTTTATAATGCAATTTCTATTGGCATATATAGATACCGTTTTTTCATAGAAAAATTTTACTGTAGTATTTCTTGCCTTGCCATGATTATTTTTCTTTCATGTCTGTCACTGAAGATCATTTTGTCACTTAGAGCAGGAGGAGTACTCAAAATGATCTGTTTTCATGTATTAGATGTGCTAGGCTCACCACTTTCAGTAGCTGTAGTTTACAAATGAGAAAACTGAGACTTAGACAAGTTAGGTGTTCAAGACCCCAAACTTAAGAACTATTATGAAGATAATTCTTTACGAGGACTCAGAGGTCTGCAATCTTTAGAGCCACAGAGGCCACCAGTTCAGCACATGCTTGAGCACAGCACAGAATAAAGTTAATCATAAGCTGATAGAGAGAATGTTGTGGTCAACTTCATGTGTATCCATAAACTTTATGTATATTCAAGATAAGCCAACCCTATTCTAAAGCTTTTTCACCCAGAGTCCCTTGCTTCACCCAAACAAATTTTTCCACTAAAAAATAAATATCAACTGTGAAACAGCTTATTTATGTAAGCAAAAACATTATCTAATCCCCATTTACTATGATTCATACATATACAATGCACTCGATTATACTTTTTGGTAATGTTACATTTCTAGTAAAGTTTATTAAAAACAGAACTCTTTGAGAGATGCAAAGGGAATCACTATGAAAATCCACAATAAATCCTATAGTCCCAACCTCATTCCCCTAGTTAATGTTGTTCTTAAAGATATATACAGGAAAGGCATATGGTGCCCCTTCTCAGTTGTGTTATACTATATTCTGTTTCCATGGGAATACATACTAAGGAGATGAAATCATGAAGTACTCTAGAAGGTGCTAATATCTCAATGGGGCATAATAACCCACTGAAAATATCTACATTCACATAAAATATGTCAAAGGAGAATAACGGAAATTTGGGGGAGGAAAGGGAATGGGCACAGTAGACATGGCAGACCAGGTTGCCATGTCAGCTTTGAAGCTATTTTAAGAACTGTGAGTCACATGTAATACTAAAATACCACTGACTGTAATTTAATCTGGTCAGCCCAGTGTACAGCCTTTGAGTATCCAAGTATCTCTCTTTCTTTCAATTCCTCTCCCTCTCTCCTGTAGATTTTCAACCCAATGGATTTTTCCATCATTTTTTTCCATCATTGTCATTATGCTCCATCTTATCAAATTTATCCACCAGTTTTTGTCACATTAAATGCCAAGCAATTTATAAAGATCATCCCTTTTATATTTCAGAATGCACTTATGATGTAGGAATCACTTTTTCTTTGTCTATTTTGATGCTCAGGAAACTGAGAGTCTGGGAGAACAGTACAGACCATAAACAGGATTCAGACTTGAACCCAGGTCCCCCTGATGACCATGATGCCTGAGGCTCCAAATTAATTTAGTTCAGACTTAGCATCTTATAAGCTTGCTATGAAATAATCTAGTATCTTACAGGTATAACAGGAATCCTAGCTTAGGCCCAAGCCTTTCCAGCAGAGATTATCAATTGGGAAAAACATCATTGAATGTTTTCTCTATCAGAATTCCCTAGTGGTGCAGTGATTAAGGATCCAGCATTGTCACCACTGTGGCTCTGGTCACTGCTGTGGTGTGGGTTTGATCCCTGGCCTGGGAACATCTGAATGTTATAGGGCACAGCCAAAAAGGGGGAAAAAAAAATCTCTGTGAATCAAATGCCATGATGGCTTTGACTGACAGAAAGTTCAGAATATGCATATCTAAGAAGAAGGCAAAAGAAGGAAAAGAACCACAGTGAAGATATCGGAGAAGTCATAGATAAGCCATGTGGAGAATGAGACTGGGGCACCAACTGAAGGAGCTCTGTTCATGAAGGACTCTGATACATGGGTATAAGCTGGGTTGAGCAGGGTACAATATGTAAACCAGAGTGAGAGAAAGGGCCCTGGCCTAGCACTGAATGAAAAAAAAACAATGATAGTTTTGGAATCAGTTAGGGTCAATTATCCCAACAACAGAGTCAAAAAAGTACAATGGCTCAAGTACAGAACTGTTCGTTGCTTGTTTGCTTTTGGCTTTGTATGGTGTGTGTGTGTGTGTGTGTGTGTGTGTGTGTGTGACTGGCCACCAGTTAACAGACTCCAGAGAACTCATCCTACTGACAAGGGCAGCTTTGGGAACATCAGAAAACAGCTCATATATCAGTGTTCTCAGAGAGGATTCTAGTCCTTGTGATGAAAAGCACCTCTTGTTGTGGTTTAGCAAGAAAAGACCAGAGGTAAGGGAAATCTACTGATGAGAAGAAAGAAGATGTAAAGGTTCATTTGTCCAGTTACTAGACTCCAGATAAAAGTGATATGTATGCTTAACCAGGTTGCCACGCTGTACAGTTGAAAAATTAACAGAAAACTGTAAACCAGCTATAAAGGAAAAATAAAAATCATTATATTAAAAGAAAAAAAAAGAAAGAAGATGGTTGTTGCTCTGCAAGAGCTAAAATATCTGCTCAAGGCCCACGGGAAAGGAGGTTGAGTAGCCACAGTTACAGCAAGAATCACATACCTAGAAGTTTAAGTGCTTATATTTAAGTATCCATACTCAAAGAAAGAACTAAAAAGGTAACAAAGGTTATTAATAATCATTCCACCTAGAAACTGAAGTTAAGAATTTGGTGAGCACTCTGTCACATGTCCTCCCCTGTCTCTGGTTGCAGTTGTCCCTCAGTAGCTGTGAGGGATTATTTCCAGAACTCCAGCAGAAACTAAACCTGGGCTTGCCCAGGTCCCTCATATAAAATAGCATAGTACTTGTATATAACCTACACACATCCTACTCCTGTATACTTTAAATCATCTTTAGATTTCTTATAATACCTAATATAATGTAAATTCTATGTAAATAGCTGTAAATACAATGTAAATGTTATGTAAATGATTGCAGGCATATGGAAAATTGTGTTTTGCTTTTTAAAAATTTCTGGATTTTTAAAAAAGATATTTGATCTGTGGTTTAAATCCATGGATGAGGAGCCTATGAATATGGAGAGCCAACTGTATATATCTACGTATTTTTAGATGATATATCATACTTCTGTATTATACAGCCTGTTTTTTCTAACCATTAAAAATTCTTGCTCTTACATTAAGTAGATTATCATATAAATGACCAAGTCAACTCTTCATAAATCTTAGTCTAGTTCCTTCTTTTTATTATCTATATTCTTCCTACTGCAGTGAACATTCTTGTTCCTATATCTTTGAGTTACTCATCTTATTATTTACATAGGAAAAATTCCCAGACAAAACAACTGATTTATCACATCATTCATATCTACATACTTGGGCACATAATCCTAAGAGTGTACACATTTAAAAATTTGAAACACATTCCCAAATTTCTCTCAAAAAAATTGCACCCACTTGTATTAGCAGTATAAGAATCCTTGATTCCTATAGTCACAAGAACTAGATAGCTTTATTATTTTTAATATTTGTCAAAAAAATAAAAATGAAACTCCCATTTTTATTTTAATTTGTATTTCTTTGATTATTAGTGCAGTCAACATCTACCCAAATGCTCATTAGCCATCCTGCATTTATCATATTTGAATACCTGGCGCCTCACTGCATTTCTCAACTGTTGTTTCCTTTCAGAAATTTTTTACTATGCTAGTTTTTATTTTAGATGACCCTTACAATAATTTAATAAAAAATTATCAAGACTGTGTTAAACACATAGCTTTGCTCAGTGAATAAAGCATTACTAGAGTATTCACAAAAGAACCAAATGTAACTCTTCATTTTTTGCTCCCTTTTTAAGATCTTTGATGGGGTTTTATAGTTTTTTCATGCAAACTCCAGACTTTTATTTTTTAAGTTTATTCCTAAATATTTTATTTATTAAGCTGAATTTTGTATCAGAATGTATACCATTGTATTTCTTACCTGATAAAAACTTTCTTAGATAAGAACTTTCTGAGTTTCATATATTCACTTCTTTGTTTTTCTTTAGGTCAGCACCCCCAGCATATGGAAGTTCCAGGCTAGGGGTTGACATGGAGATGCAGCTACCAGCCTACACCTCAGCCACAGCAACACAGGATCCGAGCCGCATCTGCAACCTATACTACAACTTCCAGGAACACAGGATCCTTAACCCACTGAGTGAAGCCAGAGATCAAACCCACATCCTCGTGGATACTGGGTGGGTTCTTAACCCACTGACCCACAATGGGAACTCCTCATATATTCATTTTTTAACCTGCTACCTTATTGGTTTCTCATTTCTGTGAGGTTTTAGATGGTTTCCTGAGTTTTTATAAAGTTGGCATTTGAATTTTTTTCTGTATTTATATCTCTTTATTTTCTTACCAATTTGCATGACTGATTCGTCTAAAACAGTGTGAAATAACATTGTGATAACAGACATGCCTGACTGGTGTCTGACTTTAAAGGAAATGGCACTGTGTGTAAATGTGTGTATGTATAGATGTGGATGTATATAAAAATGTATGTTTATTATGTGAAGAAAATAGCATCTGAATTCTATTCCTGCTAGACTTAACAAGAAACAATCAATAAAAGTTGTTAACTGCCTTTTTAATAGCTATCATGGTACTTACAAAAAGCAATTCTTACAGAAAGGTTTTGCATTTGGCAGGGAGTTTCTAAACAAAAATAGGAAAATCATGTGAGCTATATTGTATTCATTGTCTACAATAGAGAAGGACAAATCTTTAATTCTGTAAAGCTGCATTACCAAAATTTCAAGTTCAGTCACATACACTAAAAAACTTCAGTGTACTTTTTAAAATTAAGTGATGAGGAAGTCCTGTTGTGGCGCAGCGGAAATGAATCCAACTAGTATCCACGAGGATGTGGGTTAGAGTCCTGGCCTTGCTCAGTGTGTTAAGGAACTGGTTTTGCCATGAGCTGTAGTGTAGTTAGCAGACAGGGCTCAGATCCCGTTTGGCTATGGCTGTGATGCAGTCTGGCAGCTGTAGCTCTGATTCGACCCCTACCCTGGGAACTTCCATACGCCACGAGTGTGACCCTAAAAAGCAAAAAAATAAATAAAAGTAAAAAAAAATAAAAGTTAATGATGACTAAAAAGTGCTTAAGGAGAGCCAAATAATTGCCATGAAATTGGACAAAGATCAGGTAATTATGTGGAAAAGTTAGAACCTCATTGCCCAAGGGGTTTATAATATGAAACCAAAATAAAGATGCCTGCGGGCAGATAAGAGATAAGTATACAGTTGCTTCATACCTTACAAAGAAAGCAAACAGCTGCTTTTAAAAACAGATTTTTTTTTTTTTAATTCCTGAGATCCTTCAGGAGAATGAAGGAGTTGATCTTTAATGTCCCCTTCCAATCTACTAGGCCAAAATGAGGGACCCCTAGAAGAAGAGGCTGCTAACAGCCACTGGAAACATAGCAAAGAATATCAGAGACTTCAGGGGAGAAAGGGGTAGTTTTGTTTTAAACGAACTGACCTGGAAGGACCCACTTACCCAGCGGAGAGGGAGGACAGAGTTGTATTCTCCTCCTCCACCTCAGTTCCCAATAAAGTTAGACTCTTCCCTCCTTCTGAGCCCTATTCCACTTAAGTCTGCCTTTCTTTGGTACTTTCTCCTCCATGTACATGTTTTTTCCAAACTAGAAAATAAGACTATTGAAGGCATAATTCATGTGTTTGTATCATGCCCATCCATACAGAACACAAAACAGGACCCTGTGCAGAGCAGACATTTTTTAGTAAGCACTCATTGAATAAATGATCAATATAAGCCAAACTTACATCCCTTAACAGTATTACTACTGATAATAACACGAAGGATAGCAATAGCTAGTTTTCATGAAGAGCCTAGTATGTGACAAATTTTAATATGGATCATCCCTTTAATCCTTATAACGGTCCTGGCAGGTAGATATTACCCCTACTCAAGAGCTGAAGAAATGAGGTTCAGAGATGTCACCTGATTTGCCAGGGCTCACATAAAAGAGACTAGAAGGTCTTTCTTGACATCAAAGACCGTGTTCTTTCCAACGTGCCAAGTAGTCAGGTGTCACAGGAATTTCAGTCCTACTTACATGAACTGTTTGGTGTTCCTATTCTCCAAAGATTACTTTAAAGAATTTTAAAGGAAAAAAGTAAGTTCAAATGTGGGTGGATTTCCAATGAGTTTTGAAACTGGAGAAAGTATATTGCCAAGCACTAAACAAACACTGAATCTATTTTATGAGTTAATGGATTAAGTTGGATTTCAGTGGCATTCCTGTATCACACAGAATACACATGTTCATGCCTTTCTCCAAATATCTGGAGCAGTTGGTGTTGATCAAAGACACTGCTAACTAGCTAATGTTGTTTCAGAAGAATGCTACATGCAGAGTTTGTATCTGAGACTGTTACTTATCTAAAAAAGTTCATGAAAGCATTATGACAGTCCAAATGAGCTTCCTGAAAACAGAACAAATGATTTCCTAAAATATTTTTTCGTTGTTTAAAATATAAAGTTTTTGAAGGCAGGAACTCTGTCTTTTATTTTCTGTATAGAGAATACGCTACTACGTAATACATATTCAACAATCATTTGTTCAAAGAAATGAGCAAAACTTAGCAGTGTAGAGTTTAAGCCCATCTACACCGGTCATATCTATAGGTACTACCAAATCTGGTTTTCTTTAATAAATTATAATAGTCTTGCAAGGAAAATTTCAAAATAAAAGGCATGAGCAAAAACACAGGAAAACAAGCAAACAAAACCCATAAGTGCCAGCTCATGAAAGGCCTTGTGAACCATGTCCAGAAAAAGAAAATATCATTAGGATAAGCAAATTGAAAAAGTAGCTTCAAATATTGATAAAATTTAAAGATAGAAAACTTCGTAAGTTGCATTTAGTACCAATCAGTTGTTAGTGAATTTTTTAGAGTTTCTTGCTGAAAAAGGTCTGAGACTAGATGCAGGCTCGCGGAATAAAGAGTATTATGATCTATTCTTAATGTCTGATGGTCATAGTTTTCTGGTCACAGTGTTGGTGCTCCTGCCATCCATGTATTTAACACCCGAGTTTAAAAGGAAAAACAAAACAAAACAAAAAAGAAAGATTATGCCTTTAAGAAATAGCTTGATCTGCTAGAGTCGTTTATTCAACTATAAGACTTAGTCAAGAGACCATTAGTTTCTCTGACAAAATATATTTATTGAGGAGCTTAATTGCTAAAGATCACTTTTCTGTTATTGCAAACTAATATTTGGGAGTTCCAGCTGTGGTGCAGTGGGTTAAGAATTCAACTGCGGCAACTTGGGTCTCTGTGGAGGTGCAGGCTGGTTCTCCAGCCCAAAGCAATGGGTTAAAAGGATCCTGTGTTGGTGCAGCTGCGGTGTAGGTCTCAGCTGTGGGTGGGTGCAATCCATGGGCCAGGAACTTCCATATCTCGCAGGTGTGGCAGAAAGAAAAGGAAGGAAGGGGAGGGGAGGGAAGGGGAGAAGGGAAGAAGCTAATGTTTCCTAGATGTGTGTAAAGTCCAGAAAAAAAAATTAAAAACTCAGTTTGATTCTTCTATTAATTAAGTAATAATGGTACACAAAAGGGCAATTCTTTTGCCTTGCCCCTCCACCCCCTGTCCAAAATGCATACATACATTTGCATGTGTAAATACGTACGCAGCAGTGGGACCAAGTTAGCTCAACACAGCTGAATACTAGCACGAGGAAGCCAGACTGTGGAAAACTCTAAAGTGGCACAGGTACAACTGTGAGGGCTCTCAATGCCAAGCCAGGAATAGTTGACAAAGAAAAATACTGGTACTATTGTCCTCTAGTTTTCACACATTCAGAAGCACTGAGAGTTAGAGGTTTCTGTAGAGGAAAAAGAAAACCCCAAATGCTGCCTAATAGTTAAACTTGGTGAAAGATGTTTGTGTGTCTTTAAATTTTGCTCCAGATTTTATCTTAAGTTTGAAAACAATACTTAATATTTTTTCATTTTTATTTAAAAACAGTATTGGCTAAAATCTAAGTCATCCCCGTTTCTCAAGTCATGACTAACAACATAAAAAACCTTTAAGTCTCTTTTTCAAGTCAGTTTTTGAATAGCAGCAAAGACTTTAAGTGATACAGACTTACATACTTCAGATATAGGATGGCTCTTTAACTATCTGACCAGTTTAAGACAGCATATCCCTTGTTCTAAGCTATGCAAAACTAAGGAAGTTCACTAATGAAAATAACTAATCAGAATTGTATTTTGCAGAATACACAGTTGTGCTTCTTCATCTTTGGCTTCTAAGGTTTCATTTGTTTGCCTGTTGCCCAAGCTGTTTAAAACAAAACAAAACAAAACAAAAACACCTCTCCTAATTATCCACTTTATTTAGATTGTTGCTAAGATTTTTGTTTTTGTTTTTTTTTTCCTTTCAATAAATCGGAAAACATAAAAAACAAAGCAAAAACCAAAAGAGAAACAAACAAAAAATCCCACCATAATCTTAGCCAATAACAGCGATATGTTCACATTACCTAATTCTGGATGACTTTCTTTTTACTCTATCTGAGCTTTCTATTGTAAGGTGCTTCAAGTCTGTTTTTAAAATAATCAGGGTATGAAAAAAAAAATCATTGCCTAGACCTTCTCATTCTAATTCCAGAGCTCCTCTACCATAAAATGGCTGACTCTGCTAGATTACCTTGAATAATCTTGTAAATAAATTTTAAAATTTTTATAATGAACCATCTCAAGGAATTTCTAGTTGTGTTAACTCCTCAGAAGTTGACAAGCCTGTCTTCTTTAACAACCATTCCAGAGATATGGTGCCACATGGAGCTGCAGAACCGGACCCAGAAACTGTGTATTCCTGGCCTCCAACAAAGACCGGGGAGTGCTTATTCTTGGGTTCTTCTCAGTCCAGGCTTGCCAGATAGCTCCTTTATATACATACTGCCCCAACTCTTCCCTCAAGAATCTCATTAGTCATGACAGCAACTTTTCTGCTTAAATCTGTCCTCCCAACTGTTCTTTTACCTTTGGAGACCTTGATTCTGATAATGGCATTATCTGGCCAACTCACTGATTACGCTTTCTTTTAAGGGATGTTATTGGAACAGAGTGGCTGCAAACATTTTATGAATTGCCCTACCTGCTGAGCTTCAAGTAATCCCTCTGATCACCAATTCTGTCTTTTGGCTTATGTGTATCTTGCACTTGAACGGTCTTCTTGTGATCAAGTTTTTCAAGGATCAACTTACTTATTGGTCATACCTTCCATGCTCAGCCCTGCTAAAAGTGACCTCTTCCATTTGAATTTCTGTATAACTTACTTTGTGCTCCCTTTCCTTTTTTCTTATGATACGAAAACAGGTTTTAGCTAAATGCCTTAACTTCCCTAAAAGACTGCAAGCTTCTGCAAGGCAGGATCTTTGCCTGATTCATTAGGTGCCAAGAACTTAGTAAAAGCTCAGTAAACTATTTGATCTATGAATAAATGAAAGAAGAGATTTTAAAAAATATAATGTCATTAAATGTATATATTATTATGTACTGCTACTAGGACTTAGACTAGTAGAATTTTTGAAGCAATTAATCATGGTTCTAATCTTTTCAACATACAACACCCCCCCCACTGCTTGATTTTGCAACGTATACCTCTCCAATTCGGAAAATGACTCATAGCATGACATTTTTTTGAAACATTATTTAATTGTATTTTCCTGCTATTTTCTGTGCCCATCCTTTTATTTTCCTTACTCGGCATTATTTAGTTTAGTTTCATCTCTTTTAAATATTGTATGCTTTAATTTGGGGGTGGGATTCAGTCTGAAAACCTTTGTTTCTTAAGGAGGGATTTTTGTCTCTCTTATGTTTATTCTCTTTTTTTTTTTTTTTTTTTTTTGTCTTTCTGTCTTATCTAGGGCCGCACTCGTGGCATATGGAGGTTCCCAGGCTAGGGGTCTAACAGGAGCTGTAGCTGCTGGCCTTCGCCACAGCCACAGCAACACGGTATCCGAGCTGAGTCTGCAACCTACAGTACAGCTCACAGCAATGCCGGATCCTTAACCCACTGAGGAAGGCCAGGGATCGAACCCGCAACCTCATGGTTTCTAGTCGGATTCGTTAACCACTGAGCCATGACGGGAACTCCCTTTTATGTTTATTCTTATAAAATATCTTAGTTTTCATTTCATTTGTAAAAGAATTTGTGACTTTAATGTTTATTTTATTTGTTAAAAATCTGTTAATATATAACATGTTTTCTTTGGTTATTTTTTCCCTGGTGATTAGTGAGGTAGAGAAGAGACTATAAATCCTGGATCTTGATGACTGAGTATCAGATGGAGTCAGCCTTGGTGTGGGAACTCAGCACTTTTGTTTCATAAATAATAGCATCAGTACCCATCAAAGTAACTGATTGGGCTAAAGTTCCATGACTAAGTAGCAATAGGATTGACACTAAGGCCTAGTGCTTTTAGCTTTAGGACAGTGCTTTCCACCACCTCAACTTGTGAGAAATTTTGCTTGTGGAGGAAGGAGGAAAAGTAGGAACTGAGGGAAAATCTTTTTTAAAAAATGAAAAAGAAGGAAGATGGCTCATGAAGGAAAGAGCAGAATTCATCCAATCCATTTCAATCTGTGTTACCTCAAATGAAACTCTTGTGAAGGTCAAAGTCCTTATTTGCAAAATGATGATTATGTCACACCCACAGAGTTGCACAGAATTAAATTAAAAAAGACAGCAACTGGAGGCTCCCAGCACATGGCAAACTCTCAGTAACTGGTACAACAGATTGTTACATTAATTGAGCATCTACTTTGAGGGAGCTGTCTGTCATCTCACTTAGTGTGTCGGCAGCATTAGCTGATTAATTTATTTCAACATATCTGGACACAATTGCTCCCTACTGTTGTAGACACACATAAAAAAGTGAAAATTTTACTTTTCGACAAACTATGTATTTATTTATTTGTTTGTTTAGCTTTTAAGAGCCGGACCTATGGCATATGAAGGTTCCCAGGCTAGGGGTTGAATCAGGGCTGCAGCTGCTCCTCTACACCACAGTCACAGCAACGCCAGATTCTAGCTACATCTGCAACCTACACCACAGCTTCTGCCATCACTGGCTCCTTAACCCACTGAGCAAAAGCCAAGGGATCAAACCTACATCTTCATGGATATTGGGTTCATTACCACTAAGCCACGACAGGGACTCCTGACAAACCTTTTAAATGACATTGACACGTTTCCTTTTTGTTGCACCTCTAGACACTCACATTTTCTGAAATTAATCCATATTGCTCTATGCACAAATTAAACTCCAGTAAAAATAAAAGCTGCAATAAATAAATCCACCAAATCTCGTACTTCAAGGGTGATTCCATAAATCACATAGAAAGTTAAAGACTTGTCTTGAAGAAAGTACCATGTATCAAAGAGACCTTTTGAAAAGTGAATAACTTACGTTTAAAATAGATCTTGAGTCCCCTTTTAAAAATGTATCCACCACCTAATTATCACAGTAATCTGGTGATGATTCAGGCTCATGCTTAGTAGTAACATTTTTAAAAAGGTTCTACTTCTGAAAACTATTTCTGATGCTGCATAAATGCATAGCATTATCTTGTTAAGTGACAGCCTCTTTTTGCAGATGTTCCATTGTCCTTACTGCAGGAAGCAATTTTGATAGTTCCTTTTATTCCCTCAAGCAGACTTTGCTGATACATCCTCTATTGTTACCATGCTAAGAAGTTTTGAGAAAGCTAAATACATATTCCAGGTTATTATAACATTTTCCTAAACACAAACTTTTACTTTTTCAAGAATAATATATGTTTATTTGTTATAAATTGGCTTTGTATTAATAACTTTCATTTACTTATTTTGATGTCAAGTATGCTAAGAATTTTACACATATTTTCTCATTTAATCCTTGTAATACCTCTGTTATGTGGTAGGTACTATTCTTACCATCAAGGTACAGGAAAACACCTTTGGCTAGAAAATTGAAGTAACTTAACCAAGTTCTCACAATCATGGAACCAAGACTGGAACCCAAGCAGTCAGATGGCAGAAGCTAAGCTCTTAACCCTTGCACTGTATTGTCTCCTGGTTAGCCAGGACATATTGCAAGCAACATGTAAATTTTAGAACAGCATGCATAAAAGGATCCCTAGTATGATATAACATATCTCCTTGGTGTGTGTGTATGTTACAGACATATATGTATATAATGTATATCACATAGTATATACACATATATATATTGTTTTTATATAATATAATCATCAAAAACAATGAGCATTATTATGTAGCATTTTTTATAGTAAGAACTTTCTATAGGCTAGATATTTCACATGAAGTATCTCACTTCTCAAAATAACCCACTGACATGGGCACTGTTACCTCCCCACGTTAGAAATGGGAAAAAGAACAGAAAAGTAAAGCAATTTAACTGAGGTCAGAGAGCTAGCAAATGGCTAAGAATCAAGCAGATAATTTTATATATATATATACATACATATATATAATACACACACATATGATGTGTGTATGGCTATACACATATATACATGGATGTATATATGCATAAATATATGTGTGTATGTATGGATACACACACACACACACACACACATATAGTTTTAATTTAAAAAGGGACTATCAACTAATAGTTTGAAATAAACTCACAAAATGGACTTTAAAAAATTTAGTGTCAAAATGTGAGCTCCAGTATAACTGAAACATTTTGTTGTACAGCAGAAATTATCACAACATTGTAAAACAACTAAACTTCAATAAACCTTCACAAAATATGATCTCCAGGAGCTCCTCTTGTGGTGTAGTGGATTAATAATCCATTGTTGTCTCTGCAGCAGCGCAGGTTCAATTCCTGGCCTGGCAAAGTGGGTTAACAATCCAGCATTGCCACAGCAGTGGCATAGGTTACAGCTGTGGCTTGGGTTCAGATTGGGAACTTCCATATCCCACAGGTAAAGCAAAAAAAAAAAAAGGAAAAAAGAGAAAAAACCCAACTGTGATCTCCATTGTCTAAGATCATCCTTCTCTGCACTTACAAAAGGGCATTGTCCCTGACTGCCCCATGACCCTCCCTTTGGTTAACCAATTCCTTTCATATTGGAAAATTGATTTTTCAGAGGTGGTGCTATCTTTAATGAGGTTATTGTAAAGTCTTATGGCCTGAGAGACATGTTATCTCTCTCTGGTAACCACTCTTCTATTTTAGAGGTTAGCAAACTATAGCTTTGACTGTTTATTTGTTGTGCATAGTATATGAAGAATAGTATTTACTTTTTTTAATGGCATAAAAATCAAAAGAATACTATTTCATTACATGAAAATTATATAAAATTCAAATTTCAGTGTTCATAAATAGAGTATTATTGGAACACAGCCATGCCCAATAAATCATGTGTTCATGACATTTTTTTGCACTACAGTGGCATAGTTGAGTACCTGCAACAGAGATTGTATGGTCTGCAAAGTCTAAATATTTACTATCCAGCCCTTTACAGAAAATATTTGCCAACCCCTGATGTATTCTAATGCGTTGTGTATTTATTTTAAAGTTCAACATTCTAGGAGCCTCTCTTCTTTCCAGATTCATTCAGGGCACCTCACTATTGTCCCCTGTCCTGCTTTGATCTCTCAAGGACATGCTACTTTCAAACAATCTTTTTCCAAATATGACAAGCTGATTATTTTCTCATTATATGGGAATATTGTTGTAGTCGCTAGTAGTTTAAGAAAACCTGGATATGGCAGAGTGGGCCACATTACAATATTTTTCTTCTCTGAACCTCTGTTCCCTTATCTGCAAAATAAGTGCATTGTACTAGGTAGCTAAGATCATTGCTACTATGGCATCCTATACTTATAGTAATTTTAAAAAATCAGCATTAACTGAACATCAAACATACATGGGTAAGAAAACTGAATGTGACCATAGTTCTTGTCTTCAGAGAGCTCAATAGCCCAGCACTTCTCTGAATTGCCCAAATATTAGCTGCACAGGTATACTAGGTAGATAATGCCCACTCCCTTACTCCCCACCAAGGTGGTTTTGCCTTAATTCCCAGAACCTGTAAATATGTTATCTTATATGCAACAGTTTATCAAAGCCATCTCATTAACTGCTATTGTACATGGTATCTCATATGTTACCCAGCTGGCCACTGTGCATATTTAGATATGGCGCTTCTGCTACTTCTAATGCTGTTTACTGAGGAGGATGTCGAATTCTGAGCATTAGTGACTCATCTATAGCCAAGGTACTTAAAGGTAGACAAGGATCCAGAAGAAATGTCCCATTCATTCATTTAATGAACACATTGATTATTCAGCATGTGCAAGACTCTGCTGCTGCCCAGTATGTAATTCTTCCCCTCACATCAATGGTTCATAATACTCAAGAACTGATTCACTTGCCCCTACTGCAATGTAATGCTTTGGGTAATTTCATCTACCAAGGAAATAGAACCTTATATATAAAAATTTATCTTTCCCCTACTAACTAATGAAATACAGAAAACTTAGAACTCCTGAGTTGATAAATTTTCCCCCTAATCATGGGAAAGTACACAATTGGGGGCAGTCATTTTGAAGTTTGAAAAGGACTTGCAGGTCAGCCCTTAGAGACTCAGAAATCTCAGATCAAGAACCATTATTTTTCTGGGCTTGAATCACCAAATCGTGCACCAAATTCCTGGCTTCAGAGCCAAAAAGCTAGCAAGGTCTGCTGCTCATCTGGTTCATCAAAGATCAATATATTCTCTTTCCCTCTCTCTCTTTCTTCCTCTCTCTCTCTCCTCTCTCTCCCCCGTCTCTTTCTCTTTAAATCTAGAGAGAATTATCACAGTCTTGAGTAGTTTTCCAAATGTTCTGAAGAGAATTAAATAAGTTTCATGCTATTAAGTTTTTTGGATTAAGAAGGAAACAAGGGAAAACTGTGTGATGAGGGACAAACTGTCCTTTGGAATCCAAGTTACTGTTTCCAGGATGCAAGAATGGAGACAAAAAGGGTCAGAACAGCAGCTGTAGGAATAGATAGAAAATATAAACAAACTGAGGGTGCTGAGAACTACTACTCAGAAGACATTTATAAAGAACAGAGAGGGGTATAATAGCATTGCTCAGTCCCATATCATTCATGCCAAGGCTGATTCACTAGAATTTAGAAGGCCAGATTTTCTTTCCAGAAGACAAAGGGGGAATTCGCCTGCCTTTGGGTAAATAAAACGATCCAATTATATAATAATGAATGAATGGATACATGAATGAGATGCTACTAATTACTATCATTTTGTCAGTTTCTATCACAAATACTTTCCATACATGATCTGTTTTAATCCTTTTAGCAACTCTATGAAACAGGCATTCACATCCTCATTGGTAGATGAGGATACTGACAGTCAGAGCAATGAAAGGGACCCTGTTATATACTGGACAATATAGACTAAGGAATTTTTTTAAACATAATTATCTTTATTTAATTCTCATTAAACAATACAGAGCTCCACAGTATCCTCACTTTTCATTTGCAGCTAATAGGGATTAAAAGAGATGATATAAAGTAAATAGTAAAACGACTACATGAATCCTGACTTCTTGTTACTACCTGGCTGTGTATTCCTGGGACATCTAAGTAGGGATACCCAACTGATAATTAGAAACACACCCCAAAGAGCTAAAGCTAGAGACATGTACAGAGGCAAAATGAATAGGTGACTTTTGAATTAAAGCAGAGCCTGAAACATTAAATCGCTTTAATTTTTAGCAGTTTAAACATTAAATTGCTAACTACATAAGAAGGGAAATGGTGGTCATAAAAAAAAAAAAATGTGATCAAGCTGCAATAAACGAGGGCAGCCAAACATGAGCTTTCTTCTGCTCTGAGACTCTGGACAGATCCCATAAGCGCTTCATCTTTGCTAGTGTTACTTCCTGAAGCTCAGTCTCAACTCTTCTCTCTGAAAATTACAGCCTCTTCGAGTTCTGGACACCTCTCTCACCACGGTTTCCCAGCAGGCATTCACGAAAGAATAACCTACATTCTTCATCTCTCCATTTTGACCTATCATTCACTCCTCAATGTGACTGAATTTTTATTGCTATTATGCATCTGACACTGACTCAACAGGGCCACCAATGAACTTCATATGCAGTAACTTCCAGGCGCATGCACGCGCGCACACACACTCACACACAACAGAATTGCTTTTGCTTGACACAGCTGACCACCAATTCCTTCTAGAAACTACTTTAATTAAAGGTTTTGGTTATGCCATTTTCCCAGGGTTTTCCTTTCTCCTTGAGCTATTCTTTCTCAGCTTTTCCCAAACATTTCCTCCTCTGTCCACCCCTTAAGGGGTAGAGCCCAAAGGAGAAGACTCCCTCGTCTTTCTTCTCTGTTGCCATCTCATTTCCTCTAATGACTTCAGCTGTTATCTAACCACATACTATAACCATGAAAGCTACATCTTATAAAAGCCCCTAGTTATATGTCCAATTTACTACCAGACATTTCAACCAGGGCATCTTTTAGGCTCTTCAAACTCAACATGACCAAAGTAAACTTTGCATTCTTTCCCTGACCCCAAACCTGCTTTATCACCTGTATTTGTTTCCTATTTCTGCTATAACAAATTACCACAAAGTTAGTGATTTAAAGCAACACATATTATCTTAAAGTTCTGAAGGTCAAACGTCCTTAAACCAAGGGCAGCCTCAGGGCTGCACTTCTTCTGGAGGCTTGAGGAGAGAATGTTTCCACGCCTCTTCAGCTTCTAGAGTTTGCTTGCATTCCTTGCCTCATGACCCATTCTTCCATCTTCCAGGGTGAAGCATCTTCCAGATGAAGCAGTGAAATCATCTTCAAATCTCTCTCTTCTCTGAACTCTACTTCTGTCATCGCAGCTCCTTCTCTAACTCTGACCTTCCTGTCCTTCTCTTTGTGATAACATTGGGCTCACCTATATAAGCCATGATAGTCTCCCCATCTCAAGGTTTTTAAACGTCACATCTTCAAAGTGCCTTTTTCCATCTCAGGTAAAATTCACAGGTTTTGGGGACTAGGACATGGACATCTTTCACAGGGACTTGAGCTTGTTCGCACATTAGTGACACCATTCTTTATCTAGTTGTCTAAGCTAGTAACCTATGGTAATCTTTGACTTGTGCTTCACATCTATACACCACCAAATTCTACAAACTCCACCTTCTAAATCTCTCTCCAGTATTCCCCTCCACATCCACTTCCTATAGTGTCATCTGAAACTTTCCTGCTCAGGTAGACTCTACATAATTCAATTCCAGTACTAAGCCTTGAGACAGACATATATAAAAATTTGAACATGTTCAGGAAATTTTTTCTTGATATTTTAATAGAAAGAAAAAACACTGCCATGGAGAGCTATATAAATGTCCCATTACAGAGGATACTGTGGCAGAGTAGCAAGCCCTGCGGGTGAGGAATCAGAGGCTGATATGGTTATGGCTTTCCAGTTCCTAACCCTGTGACATCTGGCAAGTTATTTAAGTTCTCTAATTCTTGGTCTCCTCATCTGTAATACTTAACTTGCAAGTTATTCAGAGACTCAAACCGCAATGACATGGGTATTTACATTGTTCATAAATAAGTTGTTAGTAACACACTTTTGATTTAAATGACAAGCCATTATATGAGAGTAATAAGCCAGAGCCTGGAAACATTTTAATATTCAAAAATTCAGTCTGGGCCATCTCAGGCCAATAAACATCAACTTACTTGTCTCCCAATGGAGCTAAAATACTTACAACTGAGCAGGGAACAACTTCTTGCCCATTCTTATCCTGGGGAGATTCCATTTTTATTTTTATACAAGTGTGTTACAGGGGAATCCTCAAGAAAAAATAGTGCTAATTTATGAATACAACATACACTATAAAAGAGAGGATGTATTCGTAATGAAAAAAGAAAGCACAAAAAATATAAATATCTTTCCTTGCAAATATTATAAAATCATATGACTGTGTGCAAGGAGGCTTGAGAAATGAGTGGCCTTGAAGCTTAAGCTCTAGGTACTTCAGAGTGAATCATTTTGTCTGTTCCTATGTTAAAAAAAAAAATCTATAGTTCTTACATTCTTAAACATCATGGTTACCCTATTCCCAATGCGTATAAAATAGCTTCCCTATTTGCAAAATTGAGGTGCTAAATATACTACTAACAAATGTTATAAATAAATGTCACATGGACTCTGTGGCTTGCTAAGCATTAAACATTCCTGCTACAAATTCGTTTCAGTCCTGCATTAACAAAAATCTGACTCGTATGGGCTTTCATCCTAAATTCCAAACAGAGCTGTGAGTAACAACAGAAAATGTTTGCTCCTTAGAGGACTAGATACACGTACAAAGAGGTGGCTGAACTTGTAGAATTGCTACACATTCTGGGAAGAATAATTGAAATGAATAAGTAATAGGTCTATTATTTTGAAAAAAATGTAATTTGTAGAGAAAAGTGCTGTTGGTGTTATGGTGCTCTGCCCAGATTCACTCTTTGGAGCCAAAGCACTATTCAGTGGAAGATGGGACCATCAACTACACCACTTGCAGCTGTATCCTTCACTAAGATTGCCCACAGCTTCAGGGATCTGTCTCTGACATAGCTCCATATTCTCCTACTGGTCTGATACACATGCGGGGTTACAAATGCCCAGCTCCTTGCCTCAGTTTGAAATAACTCAGAATGAGCCATCCTAGCTCCAGAGCTTCCACAGGACTGGCTGAGGCACCACTTGCAACCATACTGAGGGGTAACTCCTCATTTTTCCCTATCCTGCCTGCCTTACCCTGTGGTCACAAAGTAACTACGGAGAGCACACCCAATCAATTCTCCTATCAAAGTCTTTTTCAGAAAACCAGTCTAAGACAATTGACACTAGAAGTGATCCTAAAAGGCAGACTCCTAAATGCGATCTGAATATGGATTTGCTTAATGACCAGCTGCAGAGATTGTTCAGTTCTTAGCTACTTAGCTCCAGCACATTTCCTATGCAAAGTAAGAGTTAAAGAGGGAAGGAGTACCTTACAGGAAGGAATGGATGCTTTGACTGAGTCAAAGAGTCATCAAGGGTGACCTAACTATTGCTGCTACCACTGCCTAGTAACAGAATCAAATGTTGAGCCCCTAATGTATATGCCCCCACAAAGATCAGTTAGCCACTTTGAGGCATGCTTACTACATGGCCTTGTAGCCGACTACAATTCAACTCTTACCATACACAGAGCAGTAATTCATATTCAGTGAGGTCAACCCGCTTTTTGGAACATGTTTGCCTTTCTTGCCTGCAGAACCTGGCTTGCACAATTACAAGAAACACACAGACTTTTCGATCCTCTTATATGGGATCCCATACAATATTATCTTCGATTAAAAGTCTCATTTACCAGAAAAGGAGTTTCATCAGTGGGCATAAATCATGTTCCTTTTCACAATACATACCATCCAGAACCCACTGGTCTGATACAATGGGAGAATATTCTCTTGGAGATGTAGCTGAGGTGCCATCTTAGAGAGAATGCCCTGCTGACAGAGCACCATCCTCCAGGAGGGGGTCTACACACTAAATAAATGATCTTTAGATGATGACACATCCTTATCAGGTAGACTACATGAATCTAGGAGCCAAGGGATGGAATCAGAAGTAGAGACAATTACCATTATCACCTATGATCGACTTGGAGGATTTGTGCCTCCCCTCTGAAGTCTTAGGCACCATAGGTCTAGAGATCCTGGTTCTCAGAAGGTAAATACTTCCACTTGGGAACACAATAAAAGTCTCATGTAACTATAAACTCTAGCTAGCACCTACCTGGTCACTTCAAGATCCCAATACAAAGAAAATGGCAGATAAGGAAAGAAGTCCCTACATTTGCAGGAGTAATTGATATTAATAATCAGTAGGAAGAGGCTCCTGAAAAATTAGCTATCAATCTATTGATTCTTGGTTTGGTCATCTTTTCTAACTCCTTTCAAGATATTTTCTTCATTGTTGTTACTCTGAAATTTCAGGTACAGATACATTTTTATTGATTTTACCTGAGATTGATTGAATCTCCTGAGACTGGGCAGTTGTGTTTTTCATTAGTCAGTTTTGGAAAACTCTCAGCTTATTATTTCTTCAAATTTCACTTTGTCTCTATTCTCTCATCCTAGTACCCCAATTAAACATATATTGGCCACTTACCAGGGGCCACATTAAACTAAATTTATGCTTTGGGACTTTGGGGCCACAGAGACAGAGTGAATTCTAGATCTAAACATGAGTATACAGAGGCTTGTGATCAGAAATTCTCAAGGGATATATACATTCCTTTCTGCCCAACTCCCTGTCCAGACACACTATCAACAGCCCAAGTCAAAATGGTCAAGTATACTGCTCTCTCCCTCTGGAGAGGTTTTATTTTAGGTCACAAATTTAGGACATCTTGATGGATCCCAATTTTTTGGCAAAGATTTGTACAGTCATATCCCACTATACTCAGGTCCTGGACTTTATCTCCCATGCCCCACTTCCTAGCATATTAAAACTAAAAATCTAAGTTCTGAAGAGTCCATTGGGGCAACCTATACTTATCTTTACCTTTGGAATCATACTTATGGTTTTTTTCCCCTCTAAATGTTTTTCTTACTTTACCACAAATTCAGTCATGCTCTTACAAAACAACTTAATCTAACTCTCCAGATTCTCCCTACTGAAAGTATGCCTCTGCACATCTACTCTGACTTATTGTTGCAAACGGATGTTTAAAATTCCTCATTTTTGCCTCATTTATAAAATTTCTAACCAGTCGCTTTGGATCTTCATAAGACCTGATTCAGAAGCTCATCCCTGCCACGTTCTAGCTCTACAAATGGGACATTACTTCACTTGTCCTTTTCTCAGCTCCCTGTCCATAAATGGAAGAGAAGATGATCTAACTTCACAGGGCATTGTGAGGACTAAATGACCTAATGTCTATACCAGTAAAAAACTAGGGGCACAATCTTGTTTACTCTGAGTCTAGCCTATGGTGGTAGATTAGAAGGAACTCTGTGTGTATTCAAGGCCTACTGACAGCTTCTTTTCTCTAGCTAGTACGACCTGCTGGGCTGCAAGATGGCCTCGGTCCCACTCACCAGAACAACCAGTGGAAGAGTTATCCTAGCAGTTGGAGCTAGGATCCCAGAGACCATCACTCTTTTACTTGTCTCAAATGCACCATAAAGCATTTGTTAAATTTTAAACTTTGCAAGTTTTTCCTAAAAGTTGTTATAAGTTTCTATTTTCTTTTCTTTTCTTTTTTTAATTGTTACTGAGCAACTGAAGTTGCACATATTCCTTGTGTGTTTTAAGAATTGCTAAAATTCACTCTCACGTTGAAGCTCATTGGTGCCGAAATGACCACACTGTTCTTTTCAAACCAGGCCAACCTATTCCCACATCAAGAGCCTTCAGAAGTGATTTAATGTTCATGTTGCATCATCCTGATAAATGGTAAGTGCACGCAAGAGCTTTTTATTCCCTAAGACTCAGCTTAAAAGTCAACTCCTATGTGCAACTTTCCCTCACTTTCCCCTCCCACCTCCAGACCGAGTTAGTCACTTTCTCCTCTTTTCTCTCTCAGGACTTCATGCAAACGTTATCTTAAAAGCTCTTACCACTTGGCTTGGTGTCCTGTCACTGTTTGTTTACATGTCCCAGGAGATGTTCAGTCCCCTAAGAGGAAGGGCTATATATTATATTATTTGTAACCGCCCTCAGCTATCATACTGCCTACCACATAGTAGGTGCCTAATAAGTGTTTAACAAGTCAAAACAAGAAGTTTTTAAAATGAAGTTATATTACATGCCCACAATTACATAAAATTAGCTTAAATTAAATGAAACAAAGTTTTAAATTGTCAAAGCATAATTATTAAGTTCTTGTTAAGAAATAATACTTTTTACAAGGTAGATGGAGGACTTTGAGATACAATATTTCATGAAATCTATTTAGTGTTATCTGGGTGGCTTAATCGTTAGGATTTTTTTCATTTTTGAATTTGGAGGGGGGCGTAACCATGGCATGAGGAAGTTCCATGGCCAGGGATCAAACCTGTGTTACTGCAGTGACCCAAGCCACAACACTGGGTCCTTAGCTGACTGAACCATCAGGAAATTTCTAGGTGTTTTTTGTTTGTTTGTTTGTTTGTTTTTAAGAAGGAATTAACTTCATAGATTCTACAAACACCAGAATGAAAAGGTATCTTTGAAGTCATGCACCTTAACAACGTCCTTGTTACTTTCCTTACTTTATTTTCTTCAGAGTATTTATCATTAATTCAAATTACCTAAGTTTCATGCTTTCAGGTTCCCTTTCTATTACAGATATTAGATTATAAGTTCTAGGAAAGCCAGACCCTTGATATCATGTTAACTGCTATATTTCCACTTCTTAAAGTAATGCCTAAGGCATTACTTTAATTTTTTGTTTTTTTGTTTGCCCCAGAGCATATGGAGTCCCAAGGCTGGGGATCAGATCTGAGCTGCAGTTGCAACCCAAGCCATAGCTGTAGCTATGCCAGATCCCTAACCCACTGTGCTAGGTGGGTATCGAACCTGCATCCCATCACTCCCAAGACACTGATGAGCCTGTTGCTCCACAGCGTGAACTCCTAGAAATTTCTTAAGAACTATTTGTTGAATAGGTGGATGGACGGATGCATGGAAGGATGGATAGATGAGTAGGAAGGTGAATGGTGGAATGGATGATGAATGAAACAATGAATCAATGGATGACATACAGATATGAAAAGGGACTTGTAGTACTTAGATTCAAGTCTTTTGATTCCCAGTCTATCATCTTTTATGCCTCAGAATACTGTCTCATTCTTATGTTAAATAGCTCAAGTCCTCAGAAATGAACCTCAAAAATTTCTTTTATTTTTGGATTTTTGCCACTGCCACAGTCCAGGGCCCAACATTTATACCTGTAATGTGTTTTTATGTCTTAAACATCCTTATTAGATGTCAATGCAGGATGGCATCTGCATTCAAGAGGGCATCTGCATTGGCATATGCAGTCAAGAATTCAGAAGCAGGAAATAGGGAGCCCTTTTCTGCAGATGTCCTCAACCTTAAAAAAAAAATTATGGAGCATCCATCCATTCATTTATCCAACAAATAGTTTTAGTGTATGTCTCTTATGTGCCCAGAAATAGTCCTAAGTACTTGGTTACTTCAGTAAACAAAATAAACAAAAATCCCTTTCCCCAGTGGAGCTCAAATTCTTCTGGGGAAGGAGGAGAGGGGAGGTAAACAAAAAATAATAAGCATAATGAGTAAATTATATAGTTTGGTTAGACAATGATAAATGCTATGGAAAATAACAGAGCAAGGTAAAGGGGATTAAGAGTGCTGGGAAATTCCATTTTACCCTGGTCACTGTCTTAAGAACGTTCAGTAGAGAAATGATGTATGGGCATTGTGACGTGTAGGGAAACCATGGAAAGTTCCACTGCACATCCCACATATACTTACAAATAATCCATCCTACAGGAAGCTGCTTATAGCAAGTCCAAAAGGAAGCCCTGGTAGGAGTTCTTTTATGGCGCAGTGGGATAAGGATCTGGCATTGTCACTGCAGCAGCTTAGGTCGTTGCTGTGGCATGGGTTTGATCCCTGGTCTGGGAACTTCCACATGCCATGGGCATGGCCAAAAAAAGGAAAAGAAAAGGAAGCCCTAAGGGTTGCAGAAACAATAGCTGCTCCCCAATCAACTGGCTGTGCAGCTTCTTCCATGATTAGATCCTTAATAACACTGTTGCCACAGGTGTAACCATCCCTTTTCACACATTTTTAGGAACAGGGAGCTTGCCTCTATCCAATGCAATAAGCTTTATTTTTAGACATTAAGCTGGGTTGTTACTTTAAGTTAGTCTAACTGAAATCTACCTCCATTGTTTCTACCCAGTGCCGTAGTTCAACAAACACACTGGAGTAAGATAAGCTTTGGAGCAGTCGAGGCCTGGGTTTGATCTATAGCCCCGCTGTATCCTAAGTGACTTTCTGTAAGGCACAATTCTTCCTGAGTCTCAGTTTTCTCACCTACCAAATGGGGATAATAGTTGTATAACAGAAGCTCATTAAATGTGAGTTCATTTGTCTAGGCACTAAAATGCATACCATATTTACCAAAATAAAAAGATCATGGGCTGTGCCTTCAAGGTCAGACCTGCTCTTCTGAACATCCTGATCCTTTAGCCATTGCTCCTATATAGTAGGAACCTGAAGTATTTTTGCCTCTGGATATGGCCGGCTTTCTGTGTACCTACACGTCCCATTGCCTGGCCTCTCCTATTTGGATAAATTGGGTTTAGGAATCACCTTTTTGAAAAACTATCTCTAATATCAGGTTGGAAAGGAATAGCTTATCCTATAGGAGACTGAGACAATCTGGACTCAAGGTCCATAGGGCCTTTGGAGTTCCCGTCGTGGCGCAGTGGTTAACGAATCCGACTAGGAACCATGAGGTTGCGGGTTCGATCCCTGCCCTTGCTCAGTGGGTTAACGATCCGGCGTTGCCGTGAGCTGTGGTGTAGGTTGCAGACGCGGCTCGGATCCTGCGTTGCTGTGGCTGTGGCGCAGGCCAGTGGCCACAG
>PVHT021183634.1:24290684-24384403 GCA_004024745.2 Catagonus wagneri | reverse complement strand
AAAAAAAAAAAAAAAAAAAAAAAAAAAGGTCCATAGGGCCTTGGTTCAACTCTATACTCAGCTCCCTGTGCTGCCTTGGTTATTTTCCATCTTGAACACTTCAACACCCTACTTGTATAATGAGGAAGTTCAACGAAGTTCAGAAAGTAAGTTACTTTCTGAGTTGTAACTTAGACACCTAAGATTCTATAAATTGGATGTGGAAGTTGAGATAGAAGAGGGGACCTGTCCTGAATCCTTACAGTGACATACCGATTCCTTGAATAATTACACCTTCAGAGAAGTGTTCTTGGCACTTACGAGTCTTTTCACTTTATTATTTTGAAATTTCAGCAAGATTTCTAAGTGGTAATGCAAATGTTCCTCCAATTAACATGACGGAACATTCTTTGAGCTCCCTGTTCATTGCCATCTATAACTGTAATTATCTCTTCAAAGAAAATGCACTTCTTAATTACAAGGTCATGCACTGAAAAATAAAACTGAATCCAGGATGTGGAATGAGTAAGAGATGTGTGAGTGCCTTAGGGTTGTGTGTATGTGTGTGTTTGTGTGTGTATGTGTGATGTATCTGATTGTAAGAAAGTGAATCAGAAGCCACTTAAAATGCTCACCAAGATTAAATGACCAAAACTAAATGAAAAACTTTAATGAAAACCCAGGGTCAAGATAACCTAGCAAGATCAATTTCCAAAAGTTGCCTTCTCAGTTGAAGCATCTCAACACCTGCTTTTAGAGATCTAAATGTTCATCTCCACAGTAGTTACTAAAGAGTTTTTTTCAGAGAATGGAGTGTGAGGAAGTGTGGGGCTCCTTGCGGTAAAGGAAGCCATGTACCCTAGGTTTTTTAATCCATGACTAAAAAAAGAACTGCAGTGCAAGTCCCTCAAAGAACTTAATGGGAAAACTGTGGAAGAACGTGGATTTGTACAATAGCCCTTCTAAATAAGAAGTGCGGATAAGAATAGGTCTTGGATTTAAAACAAGCCATATCTTGTTTCTAGCCTCAACTTCCTCAACTGTGTTGGCGGGGTGAAGAGATGTTGTAAAGGGCATGGTAGGGCTTAATCTGAGTATTAATGAAATATCGGAGTAACTCTCAGCACTGAAAAAACTGGGGGTGACTATGAAGGTGAAAGTCACCTCATGAGGTCAGTAGGATTCTACGCCTGGGTAAAGAAAAGAGGTGTTTTTGAACAGAAGAAAGAGTTGACACACCTAGGAGTTATCAGGGATCCGGGTGAGTCCATGGTGAGTGAGGAAGACATTTGGTGACCCCACTGTCCATTGGACAGGTATCTCAGAAGTGGGAAAACTAAAGCTGGAACCTTCAAATGAAGGTCTAAAATCATTCTTTGGTCCAAGAGACCTACCTACTCTCATTTGCTGAGCTTCATCTTCCTACCCCCAGAGCCTCAATAATAGTAAAGGGAGAGGAGCCTGACTTGTGGAAAACTTCTAGATCCCCAAATTACCACTTTCCAAATTCAGGAAGAAACATTCTGGTGAACCTAGGTAGGAGTTTGATGGCTGCTACCAAGTTTGAGTTTGTAGAAATAAATGTTACATGGGAGCTCCTTAGGGGAGTAAGTACAGTGGGAAAACAATAGGGATTTCCCTTCCACCTCCTTCTCCATATTTCTCTTTTTGCTAGGGATTGCTTTAAAAGATCTCAAAGGAATGCTTCAGCCTCTCCCACTTCTCCCTCTTGGCCCAGTCTTCTCAGTAACGGCAGGGAATGGAGGCTCTTCTTGATGTCCAGGGCTTAAGACTCATCAGGGAGCAGAGCCAGGACTGAGGAACAATGCATAGTTCTCATGGTGGGTGGCAGGCTTTGTGGAAGCTGTAAATCAGGCCTCTCTGGGTCTGCAAGTGGCCCCATAGCTACCTCCATGGTCTGTGTTCACACCAGGAAAGCCCAGCTATGAATGCTTCAGAACAAGAAAAAATGGGCTCAGCTAGAAATGAGACCTTTGAGAACTTGGAAGACAGACTCTCATGCCTTCAGTTCCTGGCATTTCCTTCAGGCCTAGACTGCTACAACCAAACTCAGGGTCAGAATATCTGTGAAAACGTCATTGATTTTTCTGAGTAGACCTGTAAAAGGAACCAAACTAAGACAACCAGATGAATGTAGTTTCTGGTTTTGATCCATGTGGTAAGTTTTCCAACCAGTTCATGTGAAATTTTTGTTGCATATTTCCTCAACTTAACATGTTCTTTTAAAAGATAACTTTCCAATGCTTTAGATGATGGACATCTCGCGTTTAAGTGGCCCTTAAGCCAATATCAACCAGATATTAAGAATATCAACTTTGATTAAATTGAGCATGGGCTGAGTGAGCTCAATAAAAATGCATGCATTTTTAAAATGTATTTTATTTAGGAGTTCCCTTCATGGCTCAGTGGTTAACAAATCCGACTAGGAACCATGAGGCTGCAGGTTCGAGCCCTGGCCTTGCTCAGTGGGTTAAGGATCCAGCGTTGCCCTGAGCTGTGGTGTAGGTTGCAGATGCGGCTCGGATCCCGCGTTGCTGTGGCTGTGGTGAAGGCTGGCAGCTACAGCTCCTGTTAGACTCCTAGCCTAGAAACCTCCATATGCCACGGGTATGGCCCTAGATGAGGCAAAAAGACAAAAAAAAATAAAATAAAATAAATAAAATGTATTTTATTTAACATTAGATTTGTAGAAGTAACTATTTTAGATATCTGTTGAACAGACTTGTAATGGGTATTATGAACCGAATGTTTGTGCCCCTCTCACTGAAATCCACATGTTGAAATCATAACTCCTAATGTAGGGGGTGGGGCCTTTGGGAGATGATTAAGTCACGAGGTTCGTGGAACTCTTATGAATGGGATTAGTGCCCTTTTAAAAGAGACCCCAGAGAGTTCTCTCAGGCTCTGTGCCATGTGAGCGCATAGCAAGAAAATGGCTATCTGCAACCCAGAAGAGCAGTCTCACCAGAACCTGATCACATTGCCACCCTCATATCAGACCTCCAGCCTCAAGAACTGTAAGAAATAATTTCTGTTATTTATAAGCCACCCAGTCTATGGTATTCTGATATTCTGAATAAGATATCCAGAAACAAGTTTATATAAGAAATGGTAATTAAATGAATTGATTCAGTTGCTTCCCAAGGCTTCTCATATCCTACAAAGTCCTACTTCTTGGTCTAGTCCCTAGCTTCCTTGCTGACCTCATCTATTATCAGTTTTTCTTTTGCTTCTGTCCAGCCATACTGGACTTCTTGATAGTCCTATAACACTAGACAGCATGACCTGACTTCAAAGATTTGCTCTTTGTCCTCAGCCTGGGCCACTCTCCTCTCAGAAAGTCACATGGCTTCATCTTCCCTCCCAAAAGGACCAGACTACTTGAAATCCCAGCTGCTTCTCTCCAGTCTCCCTACTTGAATTTATTTATTTATCATCACCTTAATAACTCCCTCTTCTGATGTTACAGAGCTTTTCATTATTTTCTCTCTGACTCAACCACGAAAATTTAAGCTTCATGAGGAATTCAATCCTTGCTTGATCCTCAGTGCCTAAAGTGGTAACCTAGCATAAAGAGGCCTCTTAATAAATACATGTTAGATTAATTTTTTAAAGGTAGCAAGTAAACTTTTTGTGTGCTATTTTTCAGATACATGGTAAATATTTTCATATATATTTTCTCAAAAATGCCTTATCAACCATCCTTTCTTCACTACCCCCTCCATCTCCTTCTACACATCTTCCCATCTGCTTAAATACCTATGATTTCAGAGTATTATCTAATTTTCACCAACAGGATTTATCACACTATATTTATTTCTTCATGTCCACACTTGCTTATCCCTAGAGAGACAGGTATACTTCTGGAAGGTAGCAGCATGTAATTGTTCACCTATTTTCCCAGAGCCAAATCAATTCCCAGGCATGTGGTAAGTGTTCTACAAATATTTACCAAATGAATGAATACATTTCAAGTAAAGAGAAAAGAATAAGCAGAGGCAGAGAGAAGACTCTTTTTGACTTTCAGAGGCAGTGTATATGAGAATGGAATTTAGAGTAAGATTTAGATTTAGTCTCTACCACTTACAAATTCTTTAGTCTTTAGCAATTTCCATATACTAAGTTTTGGTTATGTCTTCTGTAAGCCAAGAATAGATCTGCCTCCTCACAGGATTAAGTAATAATGTAGCTAAGTGCCTGGCATGCTTGTTCCTTTCCTTCTATATGATGCAAAATGGCTCCACATTCTCAGGGTGTGACAACCAATCTGATTAGGATTTTAGGTCTGGGGAGAGGTGAGAGAATGGGGAAAGAGATGATCACTCAACTGTCTCTATAATAGGTTTCTCTAAAAGTGATTTTCATCAGTTCATATTGGTGATGACAGATGCAATTCCCAGATCAGCAAGAGTTCTTCCATGTTGCTTTAACACTGAGGGTTCGTTCAACCTAGAACCACATGGTCATCCAAGACATTCCTATGATCACACAAGGAAACTCACTCCTCATAGCCTTCACGGAAGCAAGACACATACACACATTTTCCCATGGGATCTTCTTTGAGTTTAATTATCTGTCAAATAACAGAATATTTAAGGGCCTTCAGAGGGTCCACCTTGGTCCAACATTTAAAAAATCCTTTCAACATTCATTTATGTTTTAGTTGTTTGTTTTATCTCAAAAGAAGATTCTTCTTTTCCTGCATGATTTATCTCAGTCTGTATCTAACAATCATAAAAGGAGGGATTACTTTAATAAAACTAAACTACAATTTTGCTTATAGAATTTTGGGGGGGTTCCTTAGAGGACCAATTAATCACACCTCTCCCATTTGAGTTTTGAATCTATTAAGAAAGAAACACTGGAGCCAAGCAGGGGTCTAAATACCAGTATTAAGAATAGAAAAGAGGTGTTGGAAAATGTGAGAAGAGAAGCTTGTGTGAATCTACTCCTTTTCCCCAAGTCTTAAATCTTGTGAGTTGGTTCTGACAGCCTCATCACTTGCCTCATTGAGTGTAGAGAATCCAAGAGACAAAAGTCACTCGTGAGTAGTATTGTTTATCCCTACCAAAAGAGAAATGTCCAAAGTAGACTTCTACTATCTCACCAATCAGTTTCAGGAGCCAGGAAGCAGAGCAATACTTTTAAGTGGGAAGTTCCTATGTTATGGGCTGGCAGGAAGATGAGGTGAGGGAAGAATACTTCTCATATTGTTCTATGGCTTTTATCCTGCCCTAGAAGACTCTGAAATTTCAGGCAATCTTCTTTCAGAATAAAACCAAATTTATGGGCTGCTTCTATGACCAACCTAATTTAAACTATACCAGTTCCTTTAATTATTCCTTACATATCCCCTCTAGGACCATACATTATTTTCATCATCCCATTCCTAAATCCTGTCTAAGCTTCACATTTTCCAAGTCAAAGTTTCCCCCAAAATAACTGTCATGACTAAGATCAACCTTAGGAGAATTAGAAAAATTCTCCATCAGTGGAAAACCCTTCTCCACAATGTGTCTGATGTATAACTTGTGACCCATTGTTACTCTGAGCTCTTCTTTTTTATTCAGTAAATAGTTCATTGCTCTCTTCTGAGAGACTACTTTGTACTTTCCATAATGGCCTTTACCAATCATTTGGCCAGCCCCAAGGGTCAAGAACTATTCCTGATTGTCACTCAGCTTTCCAAAGTGCTTATGCTCATGCCAATTTATATCAGAGGTGAATTTAATAAGTATAGCTACCATCCATGTACCTAAGATGTTAAATTACTAAATATATCAACTTCCTCCAATTCATTCAAGGGAGAAGGGAGCCACTGAATAGCCACCAAGCACCTAACCACGTTCAGACTCTAACTTCTAGGAGCCATGTGAACACATGAACAGATTGGAAAATGTTCCCTGTGGTCTCGGGGACCAAGACATGAAAGAGGAGAAAGCTTGACCAGCAGAAGAGAAGGTAATCTGCCGAGGGCAAAAAGGACCAAACCAGTAACAAGCATGGCAAAAATTATAATAATCCCCTATATAATATTATACCATGAGTCTTTCCTTCTCCTGGGGAACCTTGAATCTATTACAGTTATCTTGGTAATTAAAAGGTTGCTGATGTTAAGTAGACCAAGCACGGACCTTGATATTAATTCTCCAGTGCTATTCTTTAGTGCTGTGACCTTGGGCAAATCACCTTATCTCCCTGAGCCTCAGCTTCCTCATTTGGAAGATGAGTATGATAATGCCTATGTCACAATGTTGTTTTGTTGCTCAAATGGTACTTGGGATAAAAAAGCACTTTGGAAACTGAAGTACTACACAAACGGAAGGTATTATTATTGCTAATAACAGTTGTTATTCTGTTATCCCTGCAAGGCATAAAAAGGGATGGATATTATGTTATCCATTTTACAGATGAGAAAATACAAGTGTAGAGGTCCAAAGGATTATAACGTTGGAAAATATCATAAGCTTCAGAATCAGGTGGACTTGAATCCCATTTAATAGGTGCTTGACCTGGGGGTAGTTTCTTAACTTCTCTGAACATAATTTTCCTCTACACATTTTCTTGTGTGTGAGAATTTCCTTAGATTACATAAGTAAAACACCTGCCATATTATCTAACACCTATTTTTAAGAAACAAGAATCCATGAGCTCTTACTGATAGCAACATTTAAAGGCCAGGTTTTCCTCACCATTTAAAAATAGATTCTTTTAAAAAGGAAAAATCGATGTGCCACAAACCATGGCAGCTGCAAACCCAAAAACTTGGAAAAGAGTAACAGGGAATCACAATCCTTCCTCTGGAGGAGCTTCGCTGAAACTGGGTGGGGGTGAATGTACCCCAGGATTCTGGGCACTGTGACCCTCATCTCCCTTCTGTCAGCCACCAGGGTTCCCCAAACCTCTCCCATGCTGCTGGATGGGTGACATTCCATCATGTCAGAAGACGCTGGAGAGCCAGTAAATTCATTTCATTTAACATTTGTTCTGAGCTTCCTGGAGAAAGGATGCCTTGAGTATCAACTTATAGGTACATCCCAAAGTAGGAAGCCCTGCTCTGATCTGGGCAAACGAAATGTGTGTGTGTGTGTTGGGGGGTGGGGAGAGACACATATGTGCCTCTGTATGTACATGCATATACATGTGTGTATATATATACACAGCATACACTTTCCTGAACCCTGACTGCTACCCAAGAGAGTGGTAAGGAGAAAGGCTGAGGGGAGGCTAGAAGCCCAGTGTCATGCAGTAAACCTGGCTCAAGGAGGTCTGGGTTCAGTTTGTGTGCCATGGCTCCCTCTGTCTGAGACACTCTGCCTTTTTCTCTTTCCCAGAGAACACCTCACCCCTCCCCTCTCTAGTCAACTGACCTTTTCCAATGAAACCATACTTGGTCTCTTAGACTTGGTCAAGCCCTCCACTATCACAAATTCCAAATTCCAAGCTGTGTTCCATGCTCTTGAGTAAAACACACTCTTCATGGCATTTACCAGGTGTGTGATTTTACATTTATTTTAGTGATCTATCAGTTTGTTTCTCTCACAAGGCAAAGTTTTGTAAGAGCAGGGGCAAGGCCTGTTACTGTTTATCAGTGTCTAGGCATATGGTACATCCTAGAAAAATATTTCCTAAATGAATGAATTAATTAATGAATGGAGACTGAATGAATAAACTAAGGGACTAATGATTTACTGAAACAATTAATCAGTGATCTTCTCTTAGAACATTTTCCTCACTAATAAATGGGAACCATAAAGTCTTTTCCATCTGCCTCACAGACAAGATGCTGGATTACAAAAGCACAAAATCAGCATGGAGCTATAGCCGCTGAAAACATTCTCCTTAGGAAATCTGGAGGCTGGAGGACTTAACCATAGCTCTGTTCCCCAGAGTTTCTGCTTTAACTGGTCTGGGAAAAGGCCAGAGCATCAGAGGTTGTTGCAAGTTACTCAAGTGATTCTAAGGTATAGCCAAGGTTGAAACTTACAGGCTTGGTACTTCAGGGAACCTCAAGTGGAGTCATTCCTGGTCTCTACCTTCAGTGTCTCCTTGTCTAGTGGGCAGAGGAAGCCTGTAAATAGGTCCTTACTTTAGAACGTGCCAAGGGCTGCCATGCGGGTTTGGACTGGCAGCTCTAAGATTAAATAGAGAAGGAAAACCTTCTCTGTTTGGGTAGGTTTTTCAAGAACAACTCTATAGAGGCCATAGCATGAGTTCCATTTTGAGACACAATTCAGAATTCACCAGGCAGAGCCAGGGAAGGCTTCTAGCCCAGAGGGTAACAGCAAGTCCTTAAGATGCAGAGCCCTGAGAGGGAAAGCTGACTGGGGACTCTTCCACATCTAAAGTGGAAATGATATCAGGGGCAAGATGATATGGAAAATGATGCCAAAAAAGGCAACTTGACTTGCATTCTTAAGAAGATAAAGGCATTCCCAAAATTCTTTAATGAAGAAAGGATTAAAACAATGAAAAACTGAAAGAAATATGTGAAAGACAGTTGAAAAAAAATCAGGCGCTAGCAGCTCCAGGGAGTCTGGAGGGAATGGTTTAGACTAGTGGTTCTCCAATAATGGTACCCCAATCAGCAGCATCAGTGTTGCCAGGGAACTAGTTAGAATGCAAAGTCTTAGATACCACTCTAGAACGACTAAATCAGAAACTCTGGGGCAGCTCAGCTGTCTAGGTTTTAACAGATCCTCCGGGGGGTTCTGATGCATGCTACAGCTGGAGAACCATTATTTCTTCAGAGGGCTGTAGCTTCCACCCACCCCCCCATGTAATTCACAGAGGTTGACAGAAGAAAGGGCTCTTGGATAGTGCATTTGCTTTACTGGCAAATACACTTGAGTTTTGATATATTCAAGGGGCCTTAAGATTTAAAGAGTTTCCCTTTCAGGGAGATTGGGTTCTTCCAGGAAAAAAGAAAGAAAGGGAAGAAAGAAAGGAAGAAAGGAAGGAAGGAAGGAAGGAAGGAAGGAAGGAAGGAAGAAAGGAAGGAAGAAAAAGAGAAAGAAAGAACACAGTGCCTGTAGCAAAACAGGTACTCTGCCTACCAGCAGAGAGAAGACCTTGCTCAAAGCATCAGGGCAAGCATGATGCCTCCCCCAACTACAGCCTGCCAAGCCTGCCCACGGGTCTGGAAATCAGGGCAAGGCAAGATTCCCACGAACAAAATTAGATCCTGGAAACAGGTTAGTTATCTTGGACAGACTTACCACAGAGGAATGTTATCACTGTACAGATCTACACACAGATCTATATGAAACCGAACAGAAACCATACAGTCTTTCAAAGAGAAAGCCACCAGCCAGAATGATTAGAGGAATTACAGGATGCTTGTACTATCCCTCGCACAGGAAAATCAGTAACTAGATTTCTACAGATTGTCTGAAGTCGACCTCTCCCCCCACCATCACTGTAACCCAGTTTCTCCTCCATTCTGGGTTCATGCAACCTCCAGGGCACACCAACAGAGGCAGAGGCCTTTTACAATTACCTCTCAAAAGGAAGTCACTCAAAGTCCAAGAGACAGCAGTCAGTCACTCTGTGTGTGTGGGTGTGTTTATTTATTTATTTTTAGATGCCAACTCTAATTATCTGTGAATAAGTGAACAAGTAAAGCACGATGGTACTGCATGACAGCTGTGAAGGAAGCACTGGATGTTGTGTAAATATTCTTTACCCTCACCTAAGTCATTAATTTAACACCTCCTTGTTTGCTGACTCCCTTTCCACATTGATCTGGGCGTTTCTGTGGCAGAGGGGAGAAATACAAGAGGTTTAGAACCAGATGGATCAGTGGGTCCACCATTCACCAGCTGGGGACCTTAGACAGATCATTTCACTTATCTGAACCCCAGTTTCCTGCAAGATATGGAAAATAAGAACTTGCCATTTTCATGAAGATCAGGGGAGGTAATGCTTATGAAACCCAGAATAGTGACTGGCCCACTCTAAGAGATCAATAAATGCAGTGATTTTCTCTTCTTCAAAATTGTAAGGAGGATTACCTGAGACCAGGTATGAAAGCAATTTTGTACACTGTGAATGGGTGGCACAAGTGTTTGTTATTTCTGTTCTTTTTCTTCCCTTTCCTTCTAATTTTTACCTCCAAGCCTTTCTTTACCATCATTTTGGTTTTTACAGGAATTAAGAAATGCTGACTTTAAAAAGATACCAAGTATACTGTGCCCAACTAGGAGTGTTACAGATATTATCCCACTTATCATCACAGCCATGGGTTAGCTCTCCCCTTCTTTAGAATTAAGCATATGCAGCTCCATGAAGTTTCCTGTGGTTTGGGATCAGCCTTTAAGCCCAGCTAAGTCTGACACTCCACCTTGCCTCCTGGGACAGGCCTTGAGGGCCTTTACAGCCCAATTCAATGTTGCATCCATGAGGGCTTGCCCAAGGTCACAGAGCAAGTTACAAGCAGCACCAGGGTTAGAACTCACAGCTCCTGATGCTCAGGCCAGTACTCCAAGTTCTTTCTCCCATGTGTGTTTGAGTCAAACTTTCCTGATCCAGAGAGGAAAGATCCAAATCATCCTTTCCAAAACTCTTAACCAGGAATCTCTAGTTTGACAAAGAAACCTCAGAGGCTTCTTTCTTTGTGGAGCTTCTAATCCTGGAGCAGGGTGGAGAGAATGGTGGTGGGGGTAGAGAGATCTTCAGGAGCTTAGTTCCTGTTTATCCACAGGTCACTCTTTTAGTCCCTGAGGCTATAATATCCATTTAGAAAGATTAATTAGAATGTGATTGAGGACAGAGAAAGGAGAGCTAAGGGGGAGGCAGAGAGAGAAGGAAGAAAGTGGAATTCTCTAAGCTTCAGAAGAAAGAACGTAAGGTATTACTAATTCTCAAAGAGGTCTCACTTCTTACAGACAAGCTGCTCCTTGGGAAATCACAAGCAGGTGAAAGTAGCTTGGTGATTTCTTTTATTGTCCATGAACCTGGCTTTTCTTTCCAGCATTCTCAGGTGCACTGGAGGTCCTGGGAAGAGAGAGGGCTTTTTCAAAAGACACTTCCACCTCCTAATCCCTGTGCCTACAAACCAAATATTGATCTATTTAGTAAACCAGCCTGTGGGAGGAGAGATTGTAAAGCCCTGTTTACTCAGCAGTTGGGCCCCCCTGACAGCTGTTCAATGGGGGATTATGATGTCACAGTGGTAATTACACTATAAACAAGGGATAGGGAGAATAAAGCATGAAAGGAAACTGTGGGGTTCGTTACTAGGCAACACAAAATATGTAACCAGAAACCCGACAAGCATGTAAATTTCTCTGCAAGCCTCCCAGATGTCCTCACTTTATGGCCAGCACACAGTTTCAGTTTCAATTTGTTTATTTGCCCTTCTTCCATCACAAACGTGGAGCAGAGAATGTTGAAAGAGAGAAAAGAAAGCAAAGAAAAATCGGGGGAAAGGAAGGCTTGTACTTTCTTCCTAGGATATAAAAGGTCAGGAGAAAGCTCAGGGATTTAGCCTTCTCTCTTCAGAAAGATGTAGGGGTCACTGTCCAAGGGAGCTATATCAAGTAAGTAAGCCAAAGACAACAAAGAAAGTGAGCCAAGGGAAAAGAAAAAGAGAAAAATGGAACAAAAAGTAGGAGGATAAAACTATATAAATGGGAGAAGGAAGAGAACTCCATGGCACAGGATCAGCTCCCAGGGACTAGAAGGGGCCCTGGAGTCCCCACTGCTACAGCTCCACCTAGTGGTTGCCCCACATCTTCGTTCATACTTCTGGTGTTGAAGCTCCGGTAGCCCTGCCTTTCTTTGAGCAGCTTTATTGAAAAGTTCTTATGATGAACTGAAATCAGCTTCCCAATTATGGACACTTCTCCTCATGCCCAGGACAAGTAAGTCACAGCCTCACAGAGATTTGGAAACAACGACCAGGATATTGTGTTTTTCTTCTTTTCGATTCTCATCCCAGCAATAGCTTTCCCTCACAATAGTTTTTTCTAGATGAGATTGTTTCTTGCTCAACTCTCTGAACAACTTTCAATTTGTCAATGTGCCTCTTATAATCTAGGATTTGAAACTAGACACACCCTTTTAGGTGAGGTCTGACCTCGGAGAACTAAACAGGATCAACCACAATTCTCCCTGGCTCCGCCCCCCAATCCACTTGTTTTGGAGAGGTATAGAGGCTTGCAGGAGACAGCTGGAGCAGGCCCATGAGAACTGATCGTTAAATTTTCAGGAATTCTGTGAGGTCATTTTTAAACCATTGATAGCTTGAAATCAGCCATGATGACAGTATTTACACCACAGATATTGGCAAATCCAACAGATCAGGCTTCTCTTCCATCCTCTAGAGAGCTGGTTTACCAGCAACCACTGTTCCTGACCAATTACATTCAATCTCTTTTGGGATTTAGTGATTCACAGAGGGTTGGCAGAAATCTCTAGCCACAAAGCTATAAACCACAGACCTCCATACACAAGCTACAAAAGGAGTCACTCTCATCAGATCTAAAGAACATGGATCAAGATTTTAATTCTCCTTCTATCTACAGTGACCACCTTTGCTGACCGAGAAGACTTTTTTATTGGGACTGACTGACATTGTAGCCACATAAACTTCCACAGGGCACTCCAAGAGTCAGATACTGAATGACCGTGTTGAGGAAAAAAAAAATATATATGTCCATTGAACTGAACTGTAGAGGCTGCTATTGGCACATGGGCACAAACACAGCAGCTGGTACAATCAACAGCTTTTCTGCAAACTTGGAAATTCTGTCAAATTTCTGCTCTTAAATTCTAGTATTAACTGTCTAGAATGACAGTCTTGGTGACAGGGCTACATTCCAGTCCTGGATCAGCCAGTTCCTTGGGGTTTGAATGGAATCTTATCTCTGTTCTTCCCTGGGCCTCAGTTTCCCTGACAGCTGTGAGGGTTTAGTCTCAGGACTTTTAAGTCCAGATGGCTTTTGCAGCTGGCTCCAGCTTGACCACGGTATTGACGTTCTTATAAGTGCATGAGCAGAACTTGGCATTGGATGAGCAGCGTTTTTCCACAAGTTAATTCTCACTGTGTGGACTTGTGTCCCGCCTCCACTCCTCCTGTTGTCCTGGGGATGATTTGTTTGTTGTGACTCTCCTCGGATATACCATAAATGCTGATGAAGTTGTCCTGGATGTTGCAGCCCTGGGCCATGTTATCTCCTAGAGAGTCTCACCCAAATCCAAGCTAATTTTATGTCACTTCCCGAAGCTAGGCAACCAACCCTCAAATGAAAACGATATCCAGGGGAGCTTAGAAAAGCCTGCTTTCCTCTCAAAGATCCTCTCTTTGGCTCTCACCTGAGCCCTTCTCAAGAGAAAATGCACAAGGGCGTTTACTTCTGTCAATGTTATGACAACTTAGGAAGCACCCCAGTGCTGCCACTCTGAATCTTCGTAATATGTTCCTTCCAAGAGCCCAGATTTTGAAGTAAGAGAGTTCAGCCTTATTTGTCAGCCCACTCTCATCTCTCTCATCATGGCTCCAGTGATACTGGCTCCCCGCTCAGCATCTTTACACTCCTTGCTCCCACTTCCTGGATTGTTCTTCCTGCACATGTCCCCATGGCTTGATTCCTTTAGTGTTCAGATGTCATCTTCAGCACTTCCCTTGATTACCCTGTATGAATAGCAACGCCTCCACCCTAGGCCTCCCTAATCTCCTCTGAGTTTTAACCTATTGCCATAGACTGTCACCATCTGACCATGATGTATTTACCTGCATTTAACCCTTCCCCAGAATGTTAGATCAATGAGCACAGGGTTGTTTTGATCACTTCTAAATCTTCAGTGCCTGAAACAGGGTCTGGCACATGATAAACACCCTATATATATTCACTAAATGAATGAATATATAGTCAATCCTCATTATTAATGGATTCCATGTTTGTGAATTTATATACTTTCTAAAATTTATTTGCAACCTCTAAACAATACTCATGGCAATTTCATGGTCATTCAAAGAAGTGGGCAGAGCAGTGAAAATTTTGAGTTGGTTGATGCACCTGTTCCCAGCTATGGTTGAGGAAAGCAATGGTCAGCCTTTCTGTTTCAACTCGTAAACTGTAAACACCTGTCCTGTTTGCAGTCTATTTGGTGCCATGTTTCTCACATCCTAGTGCACTTTGTGGGTGATTTTGTTGTTTAAAATGCCCCGCAAGCATAGTGCTGAAGTTCTGTCTAGTGTTCCTAAATGCAAGAAGGCTGTGATGTGCCTAAAGAGAATATACATGTTAGGTAAGCTCCTTCCAGGCACAACTTACAGGGCTATTGCCTGTGAATTCAATGTTAATGAATCAACAATACTTATAAATAAGGTGTTCTTAAACAGAAAGACACATAAAATAAGGTTATGTATTGATCAGCTGATGAAAATGTTATGACTAAAGGCTGACAGGAACCTAACCCTCTATTTCCCCTAGAAGCAATGGCTCATTATTTACTAATTCAGTTCAAAGAGATCTGATAGATCATAGGTATCACGAATAAAATAATAATTTGTATCTAGGTTTGAATCTTGGGTGCTAACCCATCAGCAGCAGTGGTGATCTGATGAGTGACTATCTCTTTCTGAGTGTTAGGTTCCTAATCTGTAAATTTGTCAGGATAGCACCTTTCCTGACAGCTGTTCAAAAGAATAAGTAAGGAAATTAATGTAACCAAATGCCTAACACAGCACCTGACTCAGAGAGGGTAGACCATAGGCCTCTTACCTTTCTCTAGGTTCATATGTATATTTGCAATCCACAGGACAAATACATGTTGCTTTCTTGTGCTATTAAAAACATTTCTCCATATAATCCTCAGGACAGCCCACCAACTATCCCGATCCATTCTCCTACTGCTGGACACTGAGGTTAAGTCAAATATTGAATTATACAACAGGCAATTACTTTTTTGTTAACGTAACCCTTCCTCCTTCCTAAGGAGTCTACTTCTTTTCAATAAACTGCCAGGAGTGGCATTACTAATTCAATGGGTACAAATAATTATACAGCCCTGAGAGTACATTGCAATAGTAGTGATAAGAGGAGACTTCCTGACAGATTCTCAGCTGGGTGTGTGTGCATAGGACTTAGAGGTTCAGCAAGTGATTCACCCCTTCTCCTCCAGCTTCCAGTTTCTCAGAGAATTCAACCTGGGAGAAGCCTTAGTGATCATCTTGTCATATCAAGGAGGGAACTTAAGGCTAGAGAAAAGAAATGAGCTTTCCAAAATGATATGACCAGTCAGTGTCAAATAAGAACTAGATCCCAGGTCCACTGACTCTCCAATTCATGTTCTTCCTACCACTCCTTGGCCATAAATAAAGATACTGTGTTCTACCAGGTGTAATAATGTTGCTTTCTCAATCTTTAAGGACCCATCTCTTTAAGGGAAAGAAACAGAATAGTTTGTTTTCTACTAAGAAATTTAAGCATGACATTCTGTTCTATTCCTTCCTTTTCTTTTTAACTTCTGTGTGAACACTGTAACAGAAAGGCTAACGAGGCGTCCCTGTGCTCAAGTATAAGGTTCAATACCAGACAGATATGGAGAATCTAAAGTCAACCAGTACATTTCTGTCCCTGAACCTGTCATTAAACCCTCCTTACTCAACTGTTTCCTGTAGGAGGTACAGAGATTGCAACTCCTTTCACGAGACTGTGAAGCAAAAACTGAACAGTACTTTTCTAATATGAAAATAATAGAGCTATACTGTAAACCATCATGACAATAATTAATGGTTCCTAGAGAATGACAGGGCTTTGAAGAGTCATCTGCTATATTAGTATAATTTTCAAACCATTCTAGAACTTAACTGTCTACTTCCTCTCAAAAATTTCCTGATGATATCAGAATAGGACATAACAAGTAGAACAGTTCAAGTTTCATAAAAAAGCTTTTCTGGTTTCAGAAAATACACTCCTTATTCAATTCCAACCAAGAAAGACAATACCCAAGACATTCATGGAACCATTTTCCATGCTGGATCAATGAAGCCAATGATCCTCAGGTTGACCTGTTATAATTTTGGTTTGAGATGAGACGGCCTAATCTGCTATCAGAAGGACTTTTTTGACATGAGAACAGACTCTTCACTTTTACTCTATAGAAGTTAGAAGCTCCCTGTGTTTTCCCAATATTTCCCATCTTCATAGGAAGGAAGAAAGAAGGGTGGGAGGGAGGGAGGAAGGAATGGATTGAGGGAGGAGGGAAAGGAAGTGAAGTGGACAAGAGAGGGGGGAGGGGAGGGAAGGAGAGCGGGAAGGAGGAAGAGAAGGGAAAAAGAGCATCCTTTGAGTTCTACAGAAATCTGTCATATAAAAGAAAAATATACACTAACTATTAAAAAAAAAGAAATGCATATCCCATTTCCTTAACATTTAGTAAAGAATGTTTTCTCTTAACCGAAACCAAAGCCTTCTTTTCTTTCCATTTGGATATGATTATCTGTCCTTTATTCCAATCAGCAGCTGTCATGTATGTCTTGGATAAAGGGTCAATTTCTTCTCCATGAAGCCAGTTCTTATTTTTCCATAAAGACACTTATCTACTCTAACATTGGTACCAAGAGCATTAGCCAAGATTTTAGTTATGTTTAATAAGGACCCATCAGCAACTATGTATCTAGTATCCCCTGCATAGTCAGCACAGTTCTACAGAATGGAGATGTATAAAGACTTGAACAAAATTTATTCAACTATTATTCAGCTTCTGCTCTATGATGACAGAAATGTGTCCATCCTAGATACTGCCCTTGAAGACTTCTGAAGAGAGACTGAGAGACAAGCAAAAAAAAAAAAAAAAAAAAAAAAAAAAAAAAAAAAAAAAAAAAAAAAAAAAAAAAAAAAAAAAAAAAAAAAAAAAAAAAAAAAAAAAAAAAAAAAAACAAAACAAAAAAAACACAATGATATAGCAATAGTAGACAGAAATGTAAGTTACAGAACAAATACAACAAGGAGAATAATTCATTTCCAAGGGAGTAGGAATGGTCACAGAAGACTCCTCTGAGGAGGTGAGTACTGATTTGTGAGCTTTGAAGAAAAATTAGGAATACTCCAGGTGAATGACATGAGGAGGGAAAGGACATAACAACCAGTTGGAACCTTCAATGTAAAGGCCTTGAAATGTCATCCAACAAGGGAGAGCACAGGAACATTAGACTGGAAGTATAGGTAGAGGATGATAAAGGCCACAGAATGTCATGGTGAGTATTCTGGATTCTTAGAAGAAGCACGTAAAAGATTTTGAGAACTCTCAGACAGCAGCAATATGAAGGTAGACCAAAGCGGACAGGTACTAGAGATAAAGAGGTCTCATAGGTAAGAAGAGGTCTTTGCTCTGGCTTCATGGAGTTAAGTGAGGAAAGGAGAGCAGGGGAAGCCAAGTCAGGGCACCTGACCACAGAGAACTGCCTAAGAAGTGGAAATCCTTTATGGCAGGTGAACATCTCTGAGGAGGGATTGGGAAATGCCTGAGCCTGGTAACAGGCTGTAGATTCCCTAGGTACCCACCTCTAGCCCCTGAGATTTCCTTCCTCAGCTACAGATTCACAGTCCTACAAAGTGAAGGAAAGTAGACATTCCTCACATGTTTTCTCTGGGCCAGTGGAGACATGATTCTCTAGCTGGGAAGGGCTGTTAGCAGATATCAGCCCAGGCTGAGTCGCACTGCAGAGCAAGTGCCAAGGACTCTAATATGACAACTGTCAGTTAAAAAGTGACTTTGCAGAGTGTCCAATGCAGCTCAGTGATAACAAACCCGATTAGTATCCATGGGGACGCGGGTTCAATCCCTGGCTCCCTTGGTGGGTTAAGGATCTGGCATTGTTGTGAACTGCAGTATAGGTCACAGACACACCTAGCATCTGGTGTGGCTGTGGCATAGGCTGGCAGCTGCAGCTCCAATTAGACCTCTAGTCTGGGAACTTCAAGATACTGCAGGTGCACCCCCCCAAAAAAAAGTGACTTTGCATAGAAATATTAAGGAGCCAAGGATCTAGACTTTTTCCCTCTATGTCCTTAGTCTAAAAGCTAGAAGAAGCTGGAAACAGAGTGCTTGACGAATTTCTTGAGGGGAAAAAGATGGTGAGACAATAGTAGCACCACAAGACTGTACTTTCATGGGGGAGCTTCCACTTGATCCTATGCTGATTTAGCAAATTAGGTGAGAAAATGTACCCACTGGGAAAAGTCATAAAAAGAAAAGCATACACAGAAAGGACCAGACACCAAAAATGGGAGGAGGAAGGTAGCTCCTATTATTTGTGTATATATACTTACATACGTATATACATATAAATATATATATATCCCCTCCTCTTTATTCCCATTAGCTCTATCTTAAAAAGAAACCAAGCAGATAATCTCATTCATAGCCTGAATCAAAATAATTGAGGTCTTGTAAGATAAGAGTCTTACAAAGTCTTACATTGACTCTGCTGCACTTTGTCCTAAAAGTTCCGAAGGGCATAAGGATAAAGTGGTTTTGGTAAACAACAGTGCAAAGAAATAATGAGAATTATAAACCATCACTGTAAGAGATGCACTGTGGAATATACTGGGAACATTGTTAGTTTTTTTTTTATAAGACCAGTCTTTGAAAGAGCATGGCTTGTTATTTTAATTTCAATTGCTATAGCTCACACCACTGGATTCTTGTTATACCAGCCCTACTACTCAGAAACATTTACGACAACCAGCAATTCTTTTCCTTGAAAGCCCACAAATTATACTAAAAAGTATTGATAATTTGCACTAATCATTTATTTTGAACAAGACATGAATGGAGATGAATGTGGAAGTAAAGTATCTTATGAACCTTCCAATTTTGATCTAAAGGACAGATTTGTCACCACATGAAAGTGCAATGGGTAATTACCAGATGGTTGAAACAACAATTAACTCCATCCTTAATAATTATAATTTGACAGACAATAAATCAAGATGGCAGCCATCTGTAAATAAACACCCACAGAGCCAGCTAAATATATTGCACAATAGCTTAACCTCACAAAACCAGCAAACTAGTTCTGACTAGTGAGCAAGTAAATATCTCAAAGACCAGAGAGAAGCAAATTTTTGGGTCACCATGTTCCTACATTTGTCAGCTGGACACAATTGAGGTCCCAAAGTTGTTTTGTTTTATTTGATTTTTTTCTAGGATAATTATTGTTATTTTCTACAAAACATGAGCTCATTTTAAAATATGGGATTATGACCTTTGGATTAAAGTGACACTATTCTCTCAAATAACTCTGCCCCAGGACCTTATATACTCCTTAGGATAGCTAGCCTTGACCACAAACAACATTTACAGAGTTTGTTGCCCTCTTTCTTGAAAATGTCTCCTTACCTATTGTCCATTATGCTCTCCTACTTCTATTTTTCTGGGTTCTTTGCTGGATTTTGATAATATAATGGTGTTAGTATCAATAACAACCTATATTCTTTATTATCTTCTGCTAACTGACTTCTATGCATTTTATTGGTCAATTCTATTAGCCCTCTGAAGTGGAGATCTTTTTTTCCCAATTACTCTTGAAAATATGGAGGCTGAGAATCATCTAGTCATTTGCCCAGAGTTACAAGCTCATAATGACAGAACAGAGATTTTAAATTAAGTCTGTAATCGCAAAGCTATTGCTCACAACTCTGACATTTCACCTGCACAATCTTTAATTATTATTTTTTCCCAATTTTTATTTTGGTCTCTTTAAAAATCTCACTAAATATCTTCTCCTTGGTCTGTCTTAGCTACTCCCATATATCTTTACCTTATTGCTAAGAATTGACAAATCTATCTTTAACACTGATCTTCCTCCTGAGTACCAGATTCTTGCAGCAAGATACTGCTCTAGTCCCCACCAGGATTTATTTTTTAATTCAACAAAAATCTACTGAGCAACTGTTGTCAGGCACTATTCTAGGTACAGGAAATACATAGAACAATACAAAAATCAGTGTCATCATGGTACTTATATATTATAAATGCAAAAGAGTGGGGGGAAGACAAACAATAGATGAAAGCTAAAGGTAAAACATAGATGGTGATCATGTTAAAGAAAAAATGCCAAGAAGTAACGGAGGGATTGGGAACCCATAGGTAAGAGGAAGCAGCCAGTTTAGGTAAGGTAACCAGAGGAGGCCTCACTGAGTACAATACATTGAAGTGAAGACCTGAAGGAGGTGAGGGAGTTGATTAGACGGGCATCTGAGGAAAAGCCACCATAGACAGGGGAACAGTCATTGGAAAGTCTCATAGGCAGAAGCACACCAAGCATGTCTGAGGAACACTAAGAATCCAATGTGGCAGTGGTGCCAAAGAGGGCTGAAGCAGAAGAGGAAGTCTGAGTAACAAGGGGGCCAGCAGTTGGGAGGGTGGGTCATGCAAACCACCACTGCAAATAGTTTGGGATTCTACTTTAAGATGGGATGTTTTTGAGAAGCTATTGACAGAGGAGTCATGATCCAACTACTTTTGAAGAGGACCACTCTGGCTGCTGAGTTGAGAATAGGCTGAAGGCAGGCAAGGTGGAAAGCAGGGAGGCAGTTTAGGAGACCTTTTCAGTAATCCCAGAAGAAGATGATGATGGCTTTGATGAGAACGGAAGCCATGAAAATGGTGAAAAATGATCACATACTGCATATATGTTGAAGAAAAAGTCATCAGAATTTGCTGAAAGATCAAAAATAGTATTTAAGACAGGGGAACCATAGAAGACTCTAAAGAAGAGTGCTGCCATTTGCTAAGTGGTGAAAATTTGCTGGGAAACAGGTCTGGGGGTTGGGATTCAGAACAATATCAGGAGCTTAGAACTAAATATTCCCAGGTGGTTTTTATACACATGTGTACAAAGCAGAACCTATTATTTCCAGTTCAACACACACAGAGACCACATTCCTTCTTTGGTATATTCCTCATCTGCATTAACATCACTATTCCATCCAGGCATTCATGCCAGACTTAAGACCCTTTTTGACATTTCCCCCTCCATTACTCCCACATTGAAGTAAGTTCATCCCATTCAGCATTAGACAAGCTCTCATTCCATGAACACACCCTGTTTTTCTGTTCCCGTGCAGCATGAATCCATCCCTCAATCTAGGTAACGCAACCAATCACATTTCCCCCTAAGTTGCTTGGCCAGTATCATCTTATTATTCAAGATTCAATTTAAATACCTCTTCTTTGAAGCTTTCTACGACCCCATGAGCAAAATTAGTTGTTCACTCCTCTTACTCAAGTATTACTTATTCATCAAGCCAATAGAACTTTCTTTATCCACCTTGGGCTTTTGTTGATACTCGTAGCACAATGTGCATGTGGCAGTGATAAAAGATGAGGTCAGAGGAGGAAAAATGAACAAGTTTATGAAGGATCTTGAATATCATACTAAGCAGTTGTACTTAGTCATGAAGTAGATAGGGGATAATGGCATTGCCTGAAGAAGGTGAAGGGTCTGGTTTAATGTAAGTCTTCAAGGATTCACTCTAAGCCCTATGTGAAGGGTGAGCTGGAAGGTAAAGAAAGACAAGCAAGATTTGATGAACTCCTGAAATAAGGTGGAGATAATGGGGACAGAGAGATGAAAAAGATTTACTTTTCTTAACTAGACTCTTTGCGGCTTGGGAATAATAAAATTTATTGAGCCTTGCCATTAGGAACAGTTTTAAGAACTCCTCCTTTGATAACTCATTTAACTTGTTCAACCTTCTTGTGAGGGAGATGACATTCTCATTTCACAAAGGAGTTAAACTAAAATACAGATAGGTTGAATAAGCTGCCCAAGTCACACAACAGTTAAGTAGTAGAGCCTGGATTTGAATATAGGCAGTTACTCCAAGACCCATGCTTTTTCCCTATCCTATACCTCCTACAACAGATGAATTAATATAAAACTATATTTAACTGCACAAAACATTTTCCCAACCAGTATCAATCCAAATTGAATGTCTACTTCAATATTTTTGCAAAATCACCCTTCTAAAATATACCATTCATGAACAGTACATGCTATAACTTGTACTGGATGCTTAGCCACCATGTGATGTTTTTCTTAGTCTTTCTTCTCCCTCAGTCAAATGAGGGGAAACATCTAGCATATGGAAGCATTTCCACACTGCAAGTTATGCTGAAGGGTAATATTATGCAATCTGCAAACACTGTCAAATGAAATATAAATATGCATTAGAAAAATGTGACACAGAAACAAAAATATCTGTATGTATGATTCGCTCAATCATTTTTTCATTCAACAAACATTAGCCAGGCACTTACTCTATGGCAGGGGCAGTGATCAGCAATGAAAACAGAGAGATAACTGACGAAACTAAGTCTTGAAATTCTTATTTTTAAACGGCCACAGATGAGTAAAAATACTGCAGCTGACTCTCTGTAACCATCTTAAGAGATAAATAGAGTTCTGTGTTTTGATTTATATGGAGCTATGGTCTCTAGCCCAGGTTCATCTCTTACCAACTAGACATGTCACTCCATCTATCTGAGCCTCAGTTTCCTCAGCTGAATATAAGATACTACCTTATAGGATGATTATGGGAAATAGAGATTATGCATGGTGGATAAATTCTAGTTTGAACTAATGAAATCAAACAAATGACTCCTACGGCCCTTTGTTTTTCAAACACCGGTACTCTTTCCAAGGGTCCAGTCAAAATTTCCAACTAACCAAACATTCCCATATGTTCCAAAACTAGAAAACATCAACAACAGACAACAATAAACTAAAAGCTCCCTAGTGGTTTCAAGTAAAAAAGAAATGGCCTTTATTATCAGCCACTAAATTGGTGAAGTTCTTGGAAAAGCAGCTGACACCATGTCAACAACATGTATACCAGGAGGAAGGACAAGATTTTTGAAAATCAACCTATGAATGAGGAATTAAATTTGTTGAAGATTAGTATAGCAGTGCAGGGAATAGTTCCTTAAGAACCAGTGTCTCACAGAGAGATGAAACTGGAATTCTCCTAAAGATGTCCCAACTCCTAAAGATGTCCCAATAGGTTTTCTTCAGAGAAGTGACATTAGCCAAATGGTTGGTTCTCTCCCAACAGGAAGACCTCCAAAACCAAATATCCAGGAACAACAGCCCCATTCATTGCTCCAGCTATGAGTCAACAGGGGACTGCCAGCAAGAACTCAGTAAGAGAAAGAGTGTCAAACTAGTTCTCCAACCTCCACATGATACACATCTCACCATATAAGGGATAACTGATGGAGGGCTAGTTGGAGGAAATCAACAAATACAAGATACGTTCCATGTGTCAAGCATTGTGTCGGGCTCTTTTAGTTAGGCAACTTGCTTAATATTCACAATACCTCAATTAGGTAGGCAGGTAAGTAGCTATTATTTACATTTTATTGGATGAAGAAACTGAAACTCCAAGAGGGTAAGGTGGAACTCTCCTGAAGCTGTCTAACAGGTTTTTTCCAGAAAAGACCCCAATAACTGACAATTAGTAGGTGGAATTTGAATCCAGATCTTTCTGACATCTAAACCTATATTCATTCTATTTGCTACTCTATATCTCATAGTAAAATCTGAAATTGGTTGGTATAGTCTACCCCAAGCCAATTTCTGCCCCTCTCTGTGTCTCATGAATCCCCAGGAGACTGATCTCAGTGATGTGCATTTCCAGTCTCCCTTGCCCTCTGGCTTCTGGCTGAATGAGCAACGGGCAGCACCACTTCTTGGCCAATGGGAGGCACCATCAAGCGATTAGAGGATGCAAGGAGAGAGACTGGGAAATTTATTTTCCTGTTTCCACAAAGCCTTGCTGTCCTGAGCCATGCTTCATTCCTACCGCTACAGGTCCTTTGGTGCCTTCCAGGGCACTTCTAGGGCCCCAGCCTCTAAGTCCTACCTCTCACTCCATCTGCCTGAGGCAGTGAGAGCTCCCCAGTGTTGACAATTCCTGAGTCCTTACCACTCCTTGTCAATTCCCCTAACCAAGCCCATGCCTCTTAAATATTCTCTTCACAAAATTATATTCAGCTAAAACCCTTTTGAGTGTGCCATTTGTTTCCTGCTAAGATTCTAATGATATATATTAAGTTAAAAACTATTGTATATTTAATTCCACCATAGTTTAGACTCTTAAACTGATCTTTGGGTATCCAGTAAATAACATCAAATTGCATCTCATGGAAGTGAATCAGCTAAAATTACAGTGAACACATTTTGTTTGGATTTGATGAGCTCGCTAGAGGGACAATAAACTCCCCACATGTTATTGGCAAGCACTGTAGTGAATGAAACTTCCCAGTCACACTTGGAATGTGATGTTTTTCCATGAGGCTGTGCTACAAAGATGAAATCCAAAGAATATGAAAACACACTTTAAAGACCCTGCCAAGAAGTTCTCTAGAATGTATGCAAAATGGAGCTAAAAGCATTTGTATCTCTCATAGAAAGTTGGCCTTCAGTTGGAAAAACTTGACTGAAATCAATTGAGCTATCCTGTCACTGGCTTTTAATGATGAGTGAGTAATTTGAAAATGAACTGAGAAATGTTTCAGACTTAATGGCCTTTTTGAAGTTTTCACAGGGCTCCTACACAACAGGAGTTTGTCTAGGAAAGAAATAAATCAAACAGGCCAAATGGGAGGCTCCAAGTCATACTTCAGTGGATCCACTAGGTGCAGGCTGACTTTCTGTTTACACATGTGAGGACAGAGTTCAGATCTGAGCTCCTTCTCTCCAGAAGTATGCACCTTCTCCAAAAGAAAATGCACCAAAAAAACCATTGCCAGCTACTTCTGAAAAGTAGCCACAAAATCATCTCATTCTCTACCTTACCCCACACATAAAGATCCATCTTATGGTGAGTTACAACTCAACACACAGGAGAGGCATTTGTCTTTGGGAAAGTTTAAGGAGACGTTTTGTTTTTGTTAGGGTTCTTCAGTCTTATGGCTTTTGATATTATTGCAAACATGGTACTTTAATTTTTATGTACTTTCCCCTGAACATTGTTTTTTAATTTTTCTTTTGTCTTTTTGTCATTTTAGGGCCGCACCCATGGCATGTGGAGAGTCCCAGGGTAGGGGTCTAATCGGAGCTACAGCTGCTGGTCTACACCACAGCCACAACAATGCAGGATCCGAGCCACGTCTGCAACCTACACCACAGCTCACGGCAACGCCAGATCCTTAACCCACTGAGCGAGGCCAGGGATTGAACCCGCAACCTCATGGTTCCTAGTTGGATTCACTTCTGCTGAATCACGACGGGAACTCCTCCCCTGAACATTTTAGAAGAGAGTATGTTTGCTCTTCTAAACCCACCTATGAATCATTTAGTATTTATCTTCCATCTCTCCCCACCCCACCCCAAAAAAATTTTACTGCATAGACTTTATACCCACAATAAAGCACAGAGTAGATGCTCAAATATTTGCATGAGTCTATTTTAATTTCTAATCTATGGCAATTTGGGGGGCAGGGTGTGGGGAATAGGACTATAATCAGCATAATCAAGTTTTAATTGCCCTGGATACTGGAGGTGCTCTTGTTCATTCATCTCCTAGCTGTTTGGCTTTAGGCAAGTTACACATCTCTGGCTTTCCCCATCTGTAGACCAGGGACATGAACTCTTGCTTCATGATATTTCTGTGATGATTAAGTACTATAATCTTTGTGAAGGGCCTAGCATGATAATGGGCACATGGAAAAGGCTTCCTAAAGTCAGGCCCATGCCATTCCTTCCAAACTGATACCATGGACGCAAGATACAAGAAGCATAAAGAAGGATAGAAGAGATTAAGGGTGGTACCCTATTTGGAGGAAACCTGGATTTCACCCTACTCAAAGCTTTGCTGATGATTTTGATCATATATCTAGGCAACCTTTTTCAGGTTTCTCTAGAAGGCAGATAGTATTGTTAAGCAGCTCACCATAATCTGTTAACTAGGTACAGTTCAGATGCACAAATTCTATATTTTACCCAATTTTTCCATCTTCTAGCTCTACAGCAGATGACATTTTGTACCTGATGGTTTTAAGAAGTCTCTAATACCATGTGTGTTTCCAACACCATTTACCTTATTCCATCATCCCTTCTATTGCAACCGTCATTTATAAACATTCCTGTGTCCCAAACACACTGCTAGGGACTGTGGCTGTAGTAATGGAGAAGATATGGTCCCTTAGATAAAGGAGTTCACATTCCAGTCAGGAAGAGAGACCAACAAATTCAGGAGTACAATCATGATGGCAGAATATAGATGCTGAAACCAGGGCCAAGATGGGGTGAGGCCTATGGTATAAAATTTAAGGAAGCATTTATTATTAGGGTCATAGGACTTGCAGAGTCAGCATTCACACCACCCTGCGAATGAGAACCTCCTTAAATTTTGTGCCCAAAACACAGAGGAGAAAGACCAAACTCCTCTCTCTGTACTCTAGGAAAGTTTTCTGTAGCAGATGACTTAAGTCTCTGAGAAGGGAAGACGTTAGCCAGGCAGAAAGAGGAGGGAAGGGATATGAGCACATTTTATGCAGATGGGTCAGCAAATGCACAAGTGCGGAGGTGAGAGAGAGAGCATATATCACTGATAGCCCTTCCAGGAGATTGACACAACTGGATTACTGCAAAGTGGAGGTGGCAGTGAGGAGATGAGGGGCAGGACAAGGATTGACTGGGAGTCAAGGTCAGTTCACAGAAGAACTTAGGAGATAAACATGTTGTATATTTGGGAAGACTAAATTACTTATCAGGACACTTGAACCAGGACACTTTAAAGAGTAAAAGGGGCTGCTATCTATAATTGTTGGGGCAGCAAGATCAAACATGTGTATGTGTGTGTATAATGCATCCACATTACACTGCAAGCTGATGTCTCCTGACTTCATCCTCTGTAGTGCTTTTCCCACTCTCCCAAGTGTTGGAGATATTTTACTTTTTTTTTTTTTTTTTGGTATATAGGGAGACCTTGGGAAAACAGAGGAAGTTCAGAAAATGGCTTGTGACTAGAAGGCCAATAAAACTATGAACGTGAGTTTTCAGAACCATGTAGAGGCCAGTATCACACCTTGTATATGAGGACCATGTTTTCAGTTCAGCAAAAACCTTTCCATTTTTTAACAAATCCAAACATGAATACGTTATTTGAGTTTTGATTTTAGGTGGGAAAAGAGCTGCAGTATTTCTGTACATAGCAGTGAATAGGCCAGAAATTTTCTAAGTTTATTCCACCAAGCATGATGCCAATCTGCCAGCTTGCATCCATCTTACTCTCCCTCCAGTGGATTCCAGAGACTACTGAACAAGCTGATACATGGTTGCTGAATGCAATGAGATTCTGGGTTTGAGTGAGGTTTTGATGCACAGACTGTAAGAAAATTGTTGTGGAGGAGAATATTCATTTGCTTAATGATATTTAATGCAAATTAGATCTTTTGGACAGCTTATCTCTCACCTTTACAGCACTGTAATAGAAGTATGACTTTATCTAACTGCCCATCTACATGTTTCACTTTTTATCAAACACAGAGAAGTAGAATAGTTTGATGAACACCCATATGCATATCACCTGGATTTAAATAACAATAATACTTCACTGCATTTTAGCTTGTGTGTATATACATGTGTGTGCATATGTGTGCGCACACAGACACATTCAGTTTCCCAAAGTAAAATACAGATATCAGTATATTTTCCCTTAAATACTTTGTTATGTACCTCTAAATGATGAGGACAGTTTCCTTCAAATAACAATACCTAATAAAATTGACAGCTAACAAAGTCAATGGTAACTCTCTTACATCATCTGCTCTAATTTTCATATTCACTCTTTCCCAGTTGCCTTCCAAATTTTCCCGGTCATACCTTCAAACATTTACAAATGCAAGGACCATGTATCACAGCTGGTTATTATATCTCGTTTCTCAATTCCTTTAAATCTAGAACAGTTCCCATTCTCTGAGTCCACTGAAGAGGTCAGGTCAGTTGTTATGCGCAATGTCCATTTTCTGGACTTGCTCCCTTATGGTTTTGTTTCCTCGTGATGCCTATACCTTTTGTTCCCAGTAAGCTGGAATTTGGAGCTAAAGGTCTGGCTATATTCTAGTTAAAAGACTGTGACAAGGAAATATCATAGGTGAGTTGCTTTACTTCATGTTGCATCACATTAGGAAACATGATATAGCTTATTACCCACAAAGGATATTAATGATACTGACATCAATTATTGATCCTATTTAGAGAGGAGAACTTGAAGTTAAGGAGGTTAGTAACACTCCTAATATCATGCCGTTAGTAATAGACTGAGGAATAACTCATTGGCCCATGCAAGTGAGGGAGAGAAGGCTGATGAATAGATTCTCAAAATATCCTAGGTGTGCAATGATGGGGCACTGAAGCAAGACTGCAAAGCATGCTCATGGGAAGAGAACTGTGTTCAGTGGCAGTGGATGAGAATGGGGCTATGAGCTCTGATCAATTCAGCACATGACCTGACAAAAGCTTAGTGAGATATTTTCTCTCAAAATTTGTATTATAGTCAATTAGGCACCAGAAATAAACTTTTTAATGCTCTCTTATAAACAGACTTGTACTGCAGTGTTTGAGAGAAGGCAGCCAGAGACTTGTGTAAGGTATTCTCTACCAGCTTACCTGGCACATAAAAGGCAATTAATAGCTATCTATTAACTGAATGAACCTACTTGTGTTGAGTGTTGATACCTCATTCTGCTTCAACCCTGGCATCTAATCAATCCCAAGGGCCAAAGATTCTGGTTCCTCAATATCTCTTGATTTCATCTACTCTTCTGCATCATTTCCCCAGCTGCTTCAGGGCAAGCCACCATCTTTCTTGAAAATATGTAACAGCCTCCCATTCGGTTTATACTTCCACTCTTGTCCCTTTCAACTGATTCTATGCACTGCTGTCAAAATAATTTTTAACACTGAAAATTTAATTTAAAATTAGGCTCAAACCCTCTCAGTGATTTCCAATTGTACTTAGGATAAAATTCAAGAGCCTTACCCTGTGTTATGAGGCTTTGCATGATCTGCATTCCATCAACTTCTTCAGGCTTATCTTTTTCTTCCATATATGTTGCTCTATTCCATTGGGTGACCACTGTTCCTTTAACATGTCAATCTATTTCCTACTTCTGAGCCTTTGCAGATGATATTCCTTTTATCCTGTATTCTTTTCCTCCTGCCCTGCTTTATAGTACAGACATCCTTACTATTTCACCCTGAATAGCACTTTTTCAGAGTCAGGGGCTTTCCTTGACTGTCAGATTGGGTTAGATTTACCTATTACAGCTTTCATTTAATGCCTTGCTTTTACTTTGTAGGATTAATTAAGTTCGTGGTTTAAAAATGCTTATGTGTATGCCTTTCTAACTACGTTGTAAGTTCCAAGCTCAAGAAACCACTTTGGTCATAGTCATGTTTGTAATCCCCAGTATTCCCTGTAGGTCTAGCACAAAGTAAGTGCTTAACAAAAAATAACTGAATGAATGAATGAATGAATGAATGGATTTATCATTTCATGTTTCTAATCAAATATCATCTCTAACACCAGTTAGTACTTTTGGTCTTCAGTCCTCTATACTATTTCAGCTTTGCAATCCCTCTTTTGTCAATTAGGATGTCAACAACATTAGGATCTTAGATGCCCTAAGATTTGGGCTCTAAACATAGCTATGGAGCAGTTCATTCCTTCAGTCATGCCTATTATAATGCAGTAGGCACAACAGTAAAGACTACAGCAGGAGACAGAAAAGCTGAAAGGAGATGTCTCTCCAGGTTGGTGCAGGGGAAGTAGATGTCAGGGGTGATTTACTAAATAAGCTGACTCTTGACCTGAGTTGTAGAATGGTTTACAAATTGACCATGGAGATAAGGAGGACAGTTGGGAGTGGCATTCCAGGTACATGCAACAGCATGTGCAAAGGGATGGAAGGAGGAGACTGCGACAATTTCAGGGCACTGCAAGCAGTTTGGTGTGTGTGGCTAAAGAGTGAGTAATGAGGCCAGAAGCCAGTGAAGTGAGGTCTGCATCACAAAAGGTACTCTAGCCTTGTCAAGGAACTTAAAGTTTATGTAAAGTGTAGTGGGAAACCAGTGAAGGCTGTATACCAAGGAGTGAAATGAATAGATATGAATTTTTAAACAACTGCATAAACTATGGCTTAAACAAAGAAAAAAGACATGCTCTAAATTCAGCTTGGAAAGTGTGTTGAATTCAATTTGATAATTCTTGACTTTGTCAGGACATGTGTTTTTGTGCTTCTTTTTCCACTTGCCAAATCAAACATGCCTATAGCACTATATTGATGCAGCATAATCTGCTACTTAACCCTTTCCTTCTCTGGTGAAGAGAAGGTTGAAATAGCCTATTGCCTGATTACTTACACATGGGACAGCCGACCCTCCCCCCGCTGCCCCCCTGAGTTGTCCCAGATAGTTGGTTTTCTAGTTTTTATTTATTTAATGAGAGCTATGAACATGGAAAACAATAGCCTCTGAGCACGTGTATGGGTTTCCTTGCAGGAGTCTGAGCTGGCAGTTATTTTAATTAGCAACACATTTTATAAGGGCAGAATCAGAAATGGAAACATGTCAAAGCCTCTTTAGCTATCGGGTTTGGCAGACTCACATGCGTGTGCCTGGGCATGGTAATCAGCTCTTGACTCCCCTCCATCTCTCCCAAGGGAACGATGTGAACATACAGAGCCCCCTACTTGGATATGGGAGGACTTATCAATATCACACACCAAATGCTGAGAATTCAGAAGTCCTCTTGAAGCCACTTCTGGGGAAATAAAGTCTTCTCAAGGTAAGCCTGAAGTCATTCCTCTTTTATCTACCCCCAGACCAATTTATCTGTTCTCACTCCCTTTCAAAAATCAACCCTTCTCAATATGCATCTCAGTTTACTAAGTTTATCTCTCTAACATCTACTCTGCTTTTGAAATATGATTTCCCCTTTTTATTGCAACAATGATTTCCCAGAATCCTGAAAATATATGTGTGTATGTATATACTATTACAACTTGAAATACAGCTGAGATGAATCAGAGTATATTAATCCCATCTAAAAACACAGGCAACTATGCATACTGTTCTAATAGGGAGATATCCTCAACGACTGAGGCTCACACAGTACCATCTCTGTTTCCCTATCCTTTTCTTGTTGGTTTCAACCAATAGTCACTGAATTTATTTCTGTGCTATACATAAGCTAAGAACAAAGAATAGGAAGAAACAGGTCTGTGACTTTAAGAAACTCTCAATTTAATAGGGGAAAATTACCCATGGACTAGTTTAAAACAAAATGATAAAGGTGGTGATAGATATATACAGTTTCTTTGGTTTGCAAGGGACAAAAGACAATTTGAAACAGCTTAATAAAGATGAAAAATTTGTTGGAAGGAGAAAAATACTGCATTAAATTCAAAGTCACATTTTGGGAGCAACCAAATCCCCTGGGATGAGCTAGAAGATCTTAGAGCTTCTCCCAGGGTCTCTCACGCTCTCACCCCTACTTCTTAGTGTCTCCTTTATTCTGTGCCTCTCCTAGGCTCCTAATAGTTCATTATCTAAATGGTAAACAAATATCCCAGACTGAAATTAATCTCTTGCTAACAACTTAGAAATTTAGGGGCAGACTATGATTGGATTAGATACCCACCTCTGGTCCAGTCAGCTGTGGGCAAGTGATAAATTATCTGCCACAGATAGCTAAGTGGCAGTGATTTTATGCAAATGCAAATCAATATTCTGAAACTCTAAGACTGAGAGAAAGAAAGAATATTTTCCTATTCTATATTGTCTTTTTCTCTAATAAGACATTAAAGTCAATAGATACGTTTAACATTGGCTGATATAGTCACATTTCTTTGAGGAACACATATAATCAATGAAAATCAATTCAAAACTTTTAAAAGAGAAAAATGGAGGAAGGAAGACAGGAAAAGAAATCTTGTATCCTAGGAAACACAATGCACTCAAATTTCTCATATGTATTTGATGAAACTCTGCTTTTCAGTATGTTCAATTTTTAGGTCAAAGATGCCAAGATTGTTGCTCATCTGCTGGGATGCCTTAGCACCAGTTGGCAGAAACCCACAAAAAGAATGGTATGATTAGAATGTACTAGAATCCTACTCCAATAATTTCAAGTTTCAAACAAGCCCTGGTTCTGTCCCACAACCTCTCGAAAATTGTAAGGGCTATTCAAGGCCACCCATCTGAACACCTAGATTACTATTTTTTAAAAAATCTTTTCCATCCTGATCCAACAACACATAAATTATTATGATCTGTCACAATGCCTCAGGAACCAAAGCACTTGTTAATCCATTCTGGAGCAAATTTAAGTCCGGACAAAGGAGAACAACCTTGACTCTTAGGCACATGGACTCCCATTTAATATTTGTTGTTTTGATATTTAATAATACTTTTAAAAATGCAAGACTGCTTTTGCTTTGATAAGCTCACGTTCCACAGCTAAACTCCTGGCAGAAAATCCAAGTCTTCCCAGGAGGTATAGCTACAATAAAAAGTAGAGATGGTTGGTATTGGCTGCAAACTTCACCATCATTTTTCATTCATTTTCAAGCATTCATTCAACCAACATGTGGTTCCTATTGAGCCCCTCCTGCCTGTGAGGTTCTGTGGGAATCCAAGGCAAACCACAGCCACTAAACCCACACTGCTTCCAGTTAAGAAGGAGAGATACATAAGAACCCGCGTAGCTAGACAGTGAAGCAGAGGGCACTAAAGAAGTCTGGAAGAGAATACAGTAGGTAAGATGCCCGACTTTGGAAAACTGAAAAACTGAGGTTTAAACACCAGGCTTGCTACTCCTAGCTATCTGACCCTGGTCAAGTTTTCACTATTATTTAGTCTTAGTATTTTCATCTGCAAAATAAGGATAATAAGAATATTCACCTCATAAGGTTCTGGTGTATATAAAGTTAGAAAAGATTGAAAAATAATTTGTTGTTGTATGGAAAAAAATGGCATTTGTCCTAGGCCTGAAGTGATGGTTTCCATATTTGAAAAATAATGTAAGTAATAATGTTATACATGTTAACTGTACAAAATTTAGAAAATATAATAAGCGTTAAAGAAGAAAAACAAACTTCACTTCCAGTTTCCAGAGACAAACACTACTGAAATTTTGGTAAACCTCTGTCTGGCCTTCTTTCTTCTCATATATTATTACATGTCACAAAGAAATAATACAGTTAAATTTTCTATATGTTAGAGTCAACTAAACTAGTTATTTCCTTTATAATTTTCTATCACTTTTTATTTTAGAGGGCCTAACCCATTCCAAAATTCACGTACTGTATTTTAATATGTACTGTATTACAGTGTATATAAGTTGGGGCTTCCTAAACTCTCTTTCACAACTCAAAGATAAAAGGACAAGATTAAGTAAGAAATAAACTACAAAATAAAGGAAAAGATACAAATAAAGAAAAGGAAAAGTACTATTTCAAAACGCACAAAAAGAAGCAGCTCACTCATTAACTCACATGTTTACATACAGACCATGTGCTGTTATACTAGGCTCTGATGATTATAAAGCTAAACTGGATCTTACTCTTGTCCTAAGGAAAGAGAAATGCCCTTTCGGTGAACTTAATCCGACCAAAGGTGGTTTAGATGTTCTTATTAAACTGTGTGCCAACAGGAAAAGGAAATCAATACACTGAATATGGAGCTTCTACCCTGCACGATATATAAAATACCATTTACCTCTCACCGTAGCCCTGAGAGATGGGTATGAGAGCCCATTTCACAAGCAAAGAGACTGAGGGCAGAAAGGAGACATGAATTGGCCTAGGTAATAGGTAGGTAAACTAGAATTACAACCAGATGGCTTCATGGGTGTGTAATCCATGCAGTCGCATTGGAACTGGTGCTCCAAAAGGCCCTGTTTGTCACTATCTTGAATTTTTTAATAACTTTATCTCTGAAGTTAAGTTTTATAAGTGAAGTCTAATAGATCGGTGGCTTATGTTCTGGGAGCCTAGAGCCCTCAGCTCATGTGCACTCTCCTTTCTCACCACCTCCTTGGCTGCCTGGAAGGGTCCTTGGACTCCTGTTCCCTGACTCCCAGTTCTCCACTGCCTGACCTTCCCCTCTCCATGCACAATCACTGGTCTCCCACCCAGGGCAGCAATGGGGTCTTGTTGGCTGGAGGAGGCCTGACTTCCTGCCCTTGCTCTCCACTCCAAGGTGGGCCTGTGGGCATGGGGAAAGTTGGTGTCTGGCATTCCCTGCAGCATCTCTGGACAAGGCAAGGCAGTGGCTGTCCTTGCCATGGGCTAGCAGCACCACACACATCTGGCAGGAAATACAGTGAGTTATCTCTTACTCCCCATATAGGTACCGAGAGTGTGCCTGCACCAAGGTTGCAGTCCCTTAGGGAGTAATCTTATGGGAAGGGGAAAGTGACTTTCAATCTGGGGCCTCTCATTTTCACTTTCTATGCCCCATGTCCTTTCCATGAGCTCTGCCAATTATGTAGCAGGCCCTGCCAGGAATCCAGACCAGAATGACTTCAAAGGCTTTGTTTCCTGCAACATCCCACAAGGCTGGTAATCATGTGCAGCAAAATGTGAGTCTGAGGTCAGAGGGCTTCAGCCAGCCTCACATCAGAAGTCCCGGCAGGAACCTGACAGCTCCCCTGCAGTACCTCTGGGGCTCTGCACCAGCTGCCGGGAGAACATCCACCATTCTTCCTGCCCAAAAGCAGCTTTGATCATGCCTACATTGCCTCCCTCCCTTCTCTCTCATGGGACAGTCCTTCTGTTTATCTGTGCAGAAGCATCTCTTTCTATCTGCACCATCCTCCAGAGAAATCATGCCGGGGTAAAAGGTGAGTAACACTGGTAGACACAGGTCCTGGAAAAGTCTTGAATGCCTAAACGAAAGGAACTGAACTGGGGAGGAGGCAAAAGGAACAGGGCTAAGGGGGAGGATGACCCACTATCCTGGTTTTCATAGAACTGAGGAGTTTCTCAGGATGCAAAATTTTTGGTGCTAAAATCAGAAGCTTGGAGCTAAATAGGGTGGTCAGTCACTCTAGAGGAGTAAATAATAGAAACAGTGACCACTAACAATGCCAGTGTTTCATAAATACCAAAGTTATTTCCCTTCCATGATCAAATCTCACTTAGGCAACAAGCACGTGGAAGTCAGAACAGATTAACACCCCACTTTATTTATGAAGAAACTGGGGCTCAGAGAATACAGTGATTTACCCCAAATAAATTAGTTAATAAGTATTGGAATAAGACTGCAAATTTATATCATTTAACAATATAGAAATAATGGGGTCTGATAACGGAATGAATATGCTGAGGAAGAAAGAGAAGGTAGGCTTTTGATTTGACTGAGAGCAGAATACTTCTTGAAAAGAAATAGGGAAATTAACAGGAAAGAACTGTTTGGGTTGGAGTATATCATGCTCTGAATCCCCTGAGTGACACAAAATTCCTCAGTAGGCCAGTGTCTTAAAAATACTCAGCCAAAATCATGTTCTCCTAATCAGTTTGTCTGTCTCGGATGCTGCAAAGCTCTGAGACACACCTTGGCAATGACTTTCTGCTTCTACTCAGGAAATATTCTAGGTCACCTTCTTGACAAGATAAGCATAAGAACTGGCAGTAAATTACTGTGAGTGTACAGTGAGCAGGAAACAAGCAATGTGTAGCCAATTCTCTATAAAGGACCTGAGTATGGGAACCACAAAAGTAGCCCAGAAGTGAGGGGCGGGGGGAGAGGTTGGGATGCTGCCTTTAGGATTTATTTTTTTCATTTACTCATTAATTTATTTATTAAAAACTCAATTTTCAGAAACTATTCAGGGAATGCAATGTCATGGTCCTGCCACTGAGAATCACATTTACGTATCACTGAAGAGCACAGGATGTGAACTCTGCTATAATATAGGTCTGTCAGCATTTGGGGGGAAGTTTCCAGCAGAAGTAACATAAATGGGACTTGAAGAATGAGCTTAGAACTTTCCAGGTAGAAAGGGGTAGAAAAAAGCAGCTCATTCCCTTATTCATTTCTTCAACCAATATTTAGTGTCTACAGTGTACCTGGCCCTCCTTTAGGTGACCTGTCTCAAGGATACGTGGCTCAGAGATTGAGTTCAAGGCTACCTGGCATCAACTTCCACTACACTGGGACTCCTCCAGAGAGTACCATGACCTTCTGGAAAAGGGCCGGGGCTCTGGGTGGAAGATAGGGGTTGGGTCCACAGATGAAGTCCCCTATAGTCCTCTGCTGCAAGTTTACCTCAGAGTGATGTAGGTACACAGATAAGAGAATTTGTAGACTGGGTACAAGAAATATAGACGCCACATTTTTTCTTTTTTTCCTTTTTTTTTGGTCTTTTTAGGGCCACACCCACAGCATATTGAAGTTCCCAGGCAGGGGTCAAATCCTAGCTGCAGCTGCTGTCCTACACCACAACCACAGTAAGGCGGGATCCGAGCTGTGTCTGCAACTACTCCATAGCTCACAGCAACACCAGCCCCTCAACCCACTGAAGAGGGATCGAATCTACATCCTTATGGATACCAGTCAGGTTCTAAACCTGCTGAGCCACAACAGGAATGCCAAAGCTACTGCTTCTTAAAGCACAATACCATGTTCCCAGCACTGAGCTACATCACATTTTAAATTCATCCTAACTTCGTTTCTGATGCCAAAATGAAATCTCAGAGAGGTTAAATTCTTTACTCAAGGTCATACGGCCAGTAAGTAAGAGAGTCCAGTGCCTTTCTGACTCATATTATATGGTCTTACCATAGCACTGGACTTCCCCCAAAGCATGTAACTAGCATGTGACTACTTAACTGTGAAATCCTTAATCTTTCATATCTTACATTCCACCAATTGCTCTACTTTTATAATTATCATTATTCTTTCTAACTATAATAACTAGAAAGCAGGAACTATGCCTGGGCTCTTTTAGGCTCTTCCAACAGGGAATAGCTAGATAAAATTAATTATTGGGTGAGCTTTAAGGTCACTCCTACTTTTGAGATGCTGACTTACTGAAAACTCCAGAATAAGGCTCAGAAGCAATCTTGTTAAGTTTCACTGGTGAACAACAGACTTAAAATTCTCCCTCCCTACCCTTCCAACTTTTTGTTTGTTTTTTGTTTTTGTTTGTTTTACTGTGCATTTGTTTAATTCTCCCAAAATGCTAATAGAAGTTATTAAACTTGTGCAAGACCTCACATTATCAATCTAGGCTGTTCAAATCATATGCTAGCACTGAATGTTTTGTGGATATTATTCCTCTTGGTTACAATTTATGACGACCAAACAGAGCTTTTGCTACAAACAAAGTTGTAATTACAAATTTCAAAAAAAAAAAGTATCTGGGCAGCACAGAAAGGCTATACCTCTGAAACTGACTCTTGGTTTTTGGAAGCAGAAGTGGGGCAGGGAGAGGGGGAGGAGAGAGGATTATGGCTCCTAAATTCAAATATTCCATCTAGAGAGCAGCTCAGCCTCACTTCTGTGGCCGAGAGCTTCGACTCCAGTTTCCATCTGGTTTCCATAAGGCAAAGGAACTTGGCGAATGACTGGCCACGTAAGTGCAGCACGTGCACATCCTAACCACGAGCACCAGCAAAAGAAGCCAGAGAGAATGAAGAAATTTCTCTCCATCCCTCTGTAGAGTCTAGGGCAGCAAAAGTTGTTTTAGAGATAAATGGAGTTCTCTTCTACACTGCCAGGCAGGTTCATACGGAACTAACTATTTAACTGCATCAAAACTGCCCAAACCCTCAATGATGTGGTATTGTCAGTTATTCTAGAAATGTCAAATATATCTCCCAACTCCACTGCTGCAGTTAATTCTATTCAGGCGGCAGGATCTAAGATAAAGAGCCTAAACTTGGATCCAATGGATATGACAATTCTGTTACTCACTAACTGTGGAGCCTTGAACAGAGGACTTAAACTGTTTGAAAAATATGCAGAGTAGCCCTAATTTATAAGATTGTTATTGATGATATATATAAAACATCCTGTACACAGTGGATGTTAAATAAATAATTAATTAAGGTTGGGGAGATGTTTTCTTCCAAGACCTGTAGTTATTAAAAACTGCTTACCGGAGTTCCCTTCGTGGCTCAGTGGTTAACGAATCCGACGAAGAACCATGAGGTTGCGGGTTTGACCCCTGGCCGTGCTCAGTGGGTTAAGGATCCGGTGTTGCCGTGAGCTGTGGTGTAGGTTGCAGATGTGGCGCGTTGCTGTGGCTGTGGTGAAGGTAGCAGCTATAGCTCTGATTAGACTCCTAGGCTGGGAACCTCCATATGCCGTGGGTGCGGCCCCAGATAAGGCAAAAAGACAAAAAAAAAAAAAAAACTGCTTACCATGTATCTGGCCCTAGGATACTGCACAGGCATTGCCTCCTGCCCATCCCCCCACTTCAATCTCTTTAACACACCTTTTATTGTTTTTAATGTATACAACTTACATTGCTTCAGTTCAAAGGTCATGGGAAATTCAGTCTGAAAGCCATCTCCAACTCCCTCACTTACAGAGGAGAAATACTGAAGATGCTGCAGCAGAAGAAAAGGCCCAGTGATGACCAGAAGGTACAAGTCAGTGGCAGATCCAGAGCTACTCCAGTGACCTGACTCACAGTTTTTCTGTCAATTATCCCACTTGCTGTCATACATCTTTCTGATGCCACAATGATCTCAGGCATCCCCCTAAAGGCCTCACCATAGAATTACACAGCTGGGATAGATCTGAAAAGGCTCCCACATTGCTGTTTATAGCAGCAAGTTAGTCTGAATGATGGCCCCCAAAGATGCCTAATGCCTAGAACCAGTGAATGTGAACTTATATGAAAAAAAGGACTTTGCACATGAATTAAGTGAAGGATCTTGAGATGGGGAGATTACCGAAGTGGGCCCAATATAATCACAAAGGTCCTTATAATAGATAAGTAGGATGAATCAGGGTCAGAGAGAAGGCCAAGTGACTAATGCACTTAGAAGATAAAGAAAGGAGCCACAAGCCAAGGAATGCAGATAGCCTCTTAAAACCAGAAAAGGCAAGGAAATGGATTCTCCTCCAGAGGCTCCAAAGGAACCAGCCTGGATGACAGTTTGACTTTAGCCCCAGTGAAACTGATTTGATTTTCAGGCCTCTAGAACTGTAAAAGCATAAATCTTTGTCACTCAGTTTGTGGTCATTTGTTACAGCATCAATAAGAAACTAATATAGGAGTTTCCATTGTGGCTCAGTGGAAATGAATCTGACTAGCATCCATGAGGACACAGGTTCAATCCTGAGTCTTGCTCAATGGGTTAAGGATCCAGCATTTCTGTGAGCTGGGGTGTAGGTTGCTGACATGGCTTGGATCTGGTGTTGCTGTGGCGTAGATCAGTGGTTACAGCTCCAATTGGACCCCTGGCCTTGAAACCTGCATATGCCGCAGGTGCAGCCCTAAAAAGACAAAAAAGAAAAAAAAGAGAGAGAGAGAAACTAATATAATAGTGTAACACATTATACCAAAAACATTGAGTGAAACCAAAATAGCCAACAACCAGGAATTAAGTAAATAAATTATAGTGGAATAAAATGCAGCCTTTTAATAAAGTGTTGTTTCACGTTTACTGAAATAGGAAAATGTGTATGTTATAATTTTAAGTGAAAAAGCAGTTTATAAGACAGTATATAGAAAGTATGACTCCACTGAGAAAGAAGACTTCAAGTAGATATTCCAAATTACAGTAATTATAATTGGTAGTGGACTTTTTCTACATTTTTCTATGTATTTTTCTGTACTCAGTGTATGTACAGCAGTAAAATGTGCTGATTTTATAACTAGCAAAAATATTAATTTTTTTAAACAAACAAAACAATTTGCCCCTGATTCTATCATTTTACAAAACAGGAAACGTGTAAAGCAAAGGAGGCACTGGCTCAGAGAAAGGACAGCTAGATCTATGTTCTTAGGTCAGAATTTGGAAGCTTATTCTTTATTTACAAAAGGTATACAAAGCCCAACGCTGAATCATCCCTATGAAAGCCCAGAGGAATGACACACACTTCCTTTTCCATTTTTAATTCCCTTTCTACAGATTGCCCTTTATTTTACTAATTAGGAAACATTAATAAATGCTTTCTCCTTTGGACAGGTCATGAAAAGCACTGGGAAGCATAACTGCAAGTGGCATTTTGTTAAACTGCATAGAATTGTCCATTGTGAATGCCGTACCAAAGGACTCCGCTCCAAGGAAAACTGAAATATAAAGAGACTCTGATATTAGAGACATTATAAAGCATGAGATTTAAGCACTTATCAGTTCTTTACTACTCATGTCCATTCTGTTCTAAAGAGTTCTTTGACTCCTGTTTCTTCCCATCTCTGTCTCCTCTGATACCCCTTAATCAATTATCCCCTGATTTTTTCTTGCTGTTAAGACTGCTTCCTAACTCACTGTGAACTATTCCTGAGTAACCACAAAATTTCAAAGACTGTACAGAGTTCTGGGGTTACAAAGATTAATAAAATAAGCCCTTTCCTTCAACTAACTTCCAATCTGGTAGTACATATAAGCACATGCAAAAGAAATACATCTCATATAGAGAAAGTTTTATTAGAGACACTGAAGTTCAAACAGCACAAAGGAGAGAATGGAAGAGAGTGTAATTCCAACAGAAAAAGAATGCTTTAAGGAGAAGGTACATATTAGTAATTTGCCTCTTTGCTCCAGGATCTGGAGGGTTGATCCTGAAAACTACATTTCCCAAGGGGAAAAAAAAAGAATAAAGAAAGAAAAACATTATAAGTAGAGATGACAGCATGACCACAGTACAGAGTGGAGAAAAGTGACTAGGGCAATAGAGCTATATCTTGGGAATCATCAGGGAATATACTGGAGAACATGATTGTCAATGTAGGGAGAATCAGATCACAGAGGCAAAATGAGGACTATGGGTTTTACTGCACATAGCTGCAGAGCCACTGAAGGTTTTAGGTACAGTGAAATGCCAGACTTTAGAAAGTTCAACCTGTAAACGGCCAGAGATTCAACTAAGTAACATTAAAGAGAGCCTAAGGCAGGGCAATAGCAGCAAAAATGGCAAGAGAAGTATGGATTTAAGCAGAGCCAATACAACCTGGCAAGAAGAAAATGAAGCATTATGGTGTCTAGGAAATGCTGATGAGCCTAAGTGACTAAGAAATTAGCCATCCCAGTGACCACGAGGAAACTATGGAGGTGAGCTTGATCTGGGCTGAGATAACAGGAAAAGCACCTATTCAGAAATGTGCATTTAAATTAAAGCTCATGCTAGATCTTTTTTTAAGTTTTATCGAAGTATAGTTGATTTACAATGTAGTGATAATTTCTGCTGTATAACAAAGTGATTCAGTTATACATACCCATTCTTTTTCAGAATCTTTTCCCATATATATTATCACAGAATAGATATTTTATTCTTTTTAATTTTTATTTATTTATTTTTGTCTTTTTAGAGATGCACCTGTGGCATATGGAGGTTACCAGGATAGGGGTTCAATCAGAGTAGTAACCACTGGCCTATGCCACAGCCACAGCAACTCCAGATACGAGCGGTGTCTGCGATCTACACCACAGATTATGGCAATGCCAGATCCTTAACCCACTGAGCAAGGCCAGGGATCAAACTTACATCCTCATGGATGCTAGTCAGATTTGTTTCCATTGAGACACAATAGGAACTCCAGAACAGATATTTTTTTAAAAATTCTCACCCCGAAGACAAATTGATTTGTTGGATTGAAGGCAAAATTTAGAAAATTTACTTTGACAAAAAGCAATCACTCTGATTAAATTAACAGATAATTTTTAGTTTTGTCATTTTATTAATGAAAAATTCATAAGTATATTATATAGTGACTATATTACTAACTTGTTTTTACTAGAATTATAGTTAAAAAGAGAAAATCTTTTCATGACCTATATTTGAAATAATGGAATGAAATCACTGGCCTTCAGTGATGACAAAAAGAAGGAAATTCAGCCTGACCCCTTCCCTAAAGGTGATAGGAATTGTGTCCTCTTCATTTATTCCAGACCAGGAAAAAGGGCGCAGAAATAATTAACATATGTATCCATGTGTAAAGTCTTCTAAATTTTTTATCTGTCCTTTTAGACACGGAGAATATCTACTACAAAAACAATTTCCAAATGTCATTATATGAGTAAGCACCTTAATTAGAAATTCAGTGCCAGTAACTGGATCTATTAAAAAGTTAGCATTTTTAAAGGGAATAATTGATTTTCCTATAATATCACTTGAACTTATGTTTTATTTTTTAAGAGAATTTTAAAAATCAGTGTACTTTAAAAACATAAACCTTCATCTAGTAATGTTACTTTGTTTCTGTGATTCTGAGATCCTGACTAATTCCTGAGTGAATCCACTTGTTCTAAAATTTGAAGGTACTTGGCAGTTCTGTCGTGGCTCAGCAGTAATGAACTCAACTGGTATCCACGAGGATGTGGGTTCGATCCCTGGCCTCACTCAGTGGGTTAAGGATCTGGCATTGCTGTGAGCTGTTCCACAGACATGGCTCGGATTCCATGTTGCTATGGTTGTGGTGTAGGCCAGAAGCTGTAACTCCGATGCAACCCCTAAACTGGAAACCTCCATATGCCACAGGTGTGGCCCTAAAAAGAGCAAAATAAATAAATAAATAAATAAGAACACTGTAAATCAACTATAATGGAAAAAATAAAAAACATAAAAAAATTAAAAATAGATTAAAAATAAATTAATTATATTAAATTAAATTTGAAGTTACTTTAAGAGAATTACTGCCTGAATAACGTGTATTTCAGAGCCAGACGATGCCATTGAGATCTTTTATCCTATTTTACAGAGGAGTAAATTGAGACCTGTAGGGAGGTAAAAAATTCACCCAATGTGTCACAATTAGTCATGGAGTTCATTTATATTCCCTATCCACAATTCTTGCCATTACCATCACATAGGCCTTTGGCCTTCTAGCACTGTCGTGGCCTTTGGCACCACCCTACATGAAACAGAGCTTGTTAGCTGAGCCAGGACAAGGAGCCTCCCAGGTCCATCAGATTTCCTTCTTCTGACAACAGGCAGGCCTCACAGAAGAACAAAGTCACTCAAGCTTCACCTTTGAGGAATGTGGGGTTTTATTAATCTTGTCTCACCTGTCCTCTGGTTGTACAGCTGCAGCCTTCTGCATGCAGCCCACCAGGCCCCAGTGGGTCTTCCTGCTAATGCCATGTCTAACAGCAGAAGACTTAGGATGACTCTAATTGGCCTTCCTGTGGAAGCATAATGAATCTATGTTTAAATACACACATGCCACAGAACAATGAAGGGAGATTCTGGCTTGTGACAAAGTCAAGCATGTGCTTGCAAACGCAGCAGTAAAGCTGTGAATTATGAAATGTGCCCCTCCCTATAGACACAGGATTGCTTCTCTTTACAGAAGTTCTTTTTTACAGGTTGTACACCCTCTAAAATTCTAGAGCTGTCACTAAACACAGTAACCAGGCTACTTTCTTCTCCCAAACAACTCAGGAAGGTCACTATGTTTCACCTCTACGACACATTAGTATCTAAAGAGAAGTGAATGGTTCTTCTGCCCATGTGGCTTCCTCTCACAGGAGACAGGGATCTTTCTTCTCAGTTACCCAGGGGGTCTGGCTCTAAAATAAACCACACAAAGTCAGCCTGAACCTTCCCTGTGCTGAGGGAGGTGGGACAGAATGGATGTGTTTTCAGATCAACTCAGATTCTCAGGTTTTCAGAGGGTGTTATGAACTGAATTGTGACCCCTCTCCCAAATTTACATGTTGAAATTTTAATCCCTAGTACTTTGCACTGTGTACTATATATGACTGCACTTGGAGATAGGATCTTTAAAGAGATAATTAAGGTTAGATGAGGCCATAAGGGTAGGGCCTTAATCCAATATGACTTGTGTCCTTATAAGAAGAAGGAGGGACGCCAGGATGTGTACACACAGAGAACAAGCCATGTGAGGACACAGTGAGAATATGGATAGGATCTGAAAGCTAAAGAGAAAGGCTAGAGGAGAAACCAAACCTGCTAAACTTTGATCTTGGACTTTTAGCTTCCAGAACTGTGATGAAATAAATTTCTGTAGTTTAAGCCATGCAGTCTATGGTGTTTCGTTATGGCAGCCCCAGCAAACTCATACCTAGGGTGATCCAGAAAATAACATGGATCTAGACTTTGATTCTAGAACTCAGAACCTAAAGGGTGCAAGAAGCTTTGAGCTTTACATCATTTGTCACGATTGAATCTGACCAATTTCCCTTCAGAAGAAGCAGAAGCCAAGGTAACCAATCCCCACAACAATGGAAGGGAAGAATGATGGCCTTGCAGCAAGGTGTATTTCTTTTTGGCAGTCATGAAGCAGGGTCATATTTCATAGAGCAACCCACAGCCAAAGAGTATCTTGCCCAATTAAATGTCTACTGTATCAAATATCCTTAGTCTATACTTTACAGTTATGGCACATGTAATAAGAGCTCATTAACTCAAACATCCCACTTACTTGAATTTTGTGATAAGAGTTGTACTACAGTTTATCTTTATACAAGGTATAAATGAAGTAATAAAGGAAATCAATAAACTTCAGGGAAATGGTATATTTACTTAGCTCAGATTCAAGTACATTAGAAATATGAATTTGCATGCAAATAATGACTGCATCAAATCTAAAACACTCACCTCTCTTCATAGAACAGCTCACTCCCTTTTCTCTCTCATCCTAGAAGAGCGGTTCTTAATCCTTGCTTGCTTAAAAGTTGATTTGGAGAAATTAGAAAGTTAATGAAAATCTAACAAAACCCATAGAAATGAGAGGATAGGATTAGTATGGATTTTTTATGCTTAAACATCTCCAAATATAGCAAAAATATCTAACACATAGTAAGCACTGCATAAATTTTATTTCTATTCTTCTTTCCCAATTATCTAAACAGTTAAGTTTTACTATAGTGATAGATTTAGGTGCTAAAGGGTCATGAAAATTTCATGAGCTATAAAGCTGAAATGGAATTAGAGACCATCAACTCCTTTATTCTAAGATGCAGAAACTGAGGTCAACAGAGGTTACTGATTTTATTTAAGTTCATTTACTCATAAATAAATACTTTTTCGTGTAGCCAGCACTGGGCTGGTCATAGTATCCATGGCCTCCACTTAACCGATGCCAGTAGCACATACACATTCCCTATCCCACTGTAATAAACAAAAATGTCTCTCCAAGGACAAACAGGAAAATTTTTCATATTGCCTATAATTCTCCAGAAAAATTATAAATGCCACCATTGCACTTTAAAATTGCTAATACAATTTCACAAACATTAGCTCATGAAATTCTTACAACAGGTCCCTAGATTTGGTTTTCTAATCCCCACATTACATTTTTCTTATAAACTAACTTTTTTAAGGCTCCGAGAGTACCTTGAATTCAAATATAACAACTTTATTGAATAAGCAGATATTTACCCTTTTTCTGTGCTTTCTAATTTAAGCTTGGCCATTTAGCTAATATTTTAGCCGTGCTTCTCTACACACTGGCTGTAGGGAAGACTGAGATGCTTCTCAGGATTGTGAATGAGCCAAACAGTACTATACTTGCTATGCTCCAAATTGGTCTCAGTTTACTGATGCAAACAAACAAACAAAAAAAAGAGTGATAGTGGTAAATTTTCCCAGAAGAGAATTTACAAAATCCAAGTAGCAGGACACATGCATGTGCGGGACACACACACACAGACACACACAAAACACACACACAATCTGCTCATCTGCTTAATGCTTTGGAATCTAACAGAGACAAAAAAAAAAAAATGTCGTTTTTGTAGAGTCCTGGACACAGTTTAGAAAGGAGAAAAATAGCAGCTCATGTGGAGTTACTTCAACTGTTCCAAGGCTATTATTAAAAATAAAACCTTGCTTCTGGCCTCTGATATAATATCTGATACCAGACTAGCTTTCCTACTATGAACTTTAAAACTAGTTACAAATAAGTTCTTGCTATGGCACAATGGGACTGGCAGCATCTCTGGAGCACTGGGACACAGGTTCAACCCCTGGCATGGCACAGTGAGAAGGATCCAGCATTGCCACAGCTGTGGTGTAGCTCACAACTGTTGCTCGGATCTGATCCCTGACCCAGGAGGAGCTCCATATGCCATGGAGTGGCCATAAACGAAAGAAAAAAAAACTCTACAAACAAATAATTATAAAATTAAATTTAAAAACAGTATTTGCAAAAGCATGAAAAACATAAAATTCTTTTAAATAAATTAATGAAAGATGTACAAAATCTCTACATCAAAAACTATAAAATTTTCTAAGATTTAAAAAAAAATCTAAAAAAATGTATGGCTATAGTATCTTTACAGATCAGAAAACTCAGTACTGTTAACATGTCCATACTCTAGAAATTGCCTCATAGATTTAATGCAGTGTCAACCAAAATTCTAGATGACAAGATGACTCAAAAATTTATACGGAAATGTAAAGGGCCACAAATAACAAAAATAATAGTAAAAAGAACAAAGGTAAGATGAGTTATGCAACTTAATGAAAGATTTACCATAAACTTTCTTAAGCATGATATTGGTCTATTGACTAAGGATATAAACATAGAACAACAAGAAGGACTAGAAAGTCCAGATATAAACTCTCACATACATGGCCAGCTGAATTTTGAAAAATACACCAATGCAGTTCAATGGAAAAGGAAAGTCTTTTCAACATAAGAGTTTTGAAACAGCTGTATATCCATGTGCCAAAACTATAACAACCCTCCCCCCAAAATCCCCAGAATTTCAGCTCCTACTGCATGCCCCATATTAATTAAAAATCAGTCACAGACATAAACATAAAGGGTAAAATTGAAAAACAAATTCTAGAAAACATAGGTAGGCAAAACTAGACATGAAAAGCATGTACTATAAAAGAAAAAATGCTACATTTATCTTCAAAATTATAATGTCTGTTCTTCAAAAGACACTTAAGAAATGGAAAATGTCAATCACTGATGGGAAGGAAATATTCATAATACTGACATATGACAGAGGACTAGAATATAAAAAGAACTCTTCCAACTTGATACTAAGAAAAAATAAAAATAAATGCACCAAATAGTTGAACAGATACTTGATAAAAGAATATAAGCAAATGACAAAAGTACGTAAAAAGACAGTAAACATTTTTAATCATCTGGCAAATAAAAATTAAAACCACAATCAGATCCTACTACATACCCACAAAAAATGGCTAGAATTAAAAGACTGACAATACCAAGTGTTGACAAGGATGAGGGGCAACTCATACATTGCTACTTGGATGGTAAAATGTTACAACTACTTTGGAAAACCACTTGGTGATTTCTTCTAAAGTTAATACACACGACATACAACTCACCAGTTTCAGTCAGAGGTACTTTCCTAAGACAAGTAAAAATATATATTCACAAAATGATTTTATGTGAATATTTAAGGCAGTTTTATTCATAATAGCCCCAAACTGGAAACAATACAAAAGTTTATCGGCTCGTGAGTAGATAACCAAACTGTGGCATATTCAGACAATGGAATACTGGTCAACAATCAAAAGAAATGAACTACAACAATATGAATGAATATCAAACATTACACTGAGTGAAAGAAGCCAGACATGCTAGAATCCACCCAATAGGATTCCTTTTATAGGAAGTCCATGATCTTGTAAAACTAATTAATAGTGATAGAAAACAGACAAGAGTTTGCCTGAGGCAATGAGTTTAGTAGGAGAGTAGATCTGCAAAGAGCCATGAGAGAAGTTTCTGGAGTGATGGAAAATTTTGCACCATATTGAAATGGTGGTTATCCTTATGTACACATTTGTCAAAACTCATCAAAATATACATTTAAAATGTAAGCATTGTATTATATGTCAATTATACTGGCAGAAATTTGATTTAGAAATAAAAATCATAAACAGAAAAATGCATACTACTTTACAGTTTACAAAGGCATTTCAATTTTCGGTTGATTTCCTTAATCCTTACCACCACCTTATGAAGTAAACAGATATACAAGCTTCTCTTTTGTAAATAACTACGAAATCATGCAGTTTGTTCATGAGCTACAGTATCTCATCTTCACTAAGGATTCATCTCAACCTATCTCAGAGGACTGAGAACAGAACCCCACCTCCCCATGCACACAAATTATAAAAGCTGCTTCAGATGGAGTATCACCTAGATTTTCATGAAGGGTGTGCTCATAATAATAATGGTTATACTGAATATTATTTATTTATAAGCTCTTGCCCTGTGGCAATCTCTATCAAAGCAATTCTCAAAATAATCCTGAGAGGTAGGCATTATTATGGCCATACACAGATGAGAACAATGAGCCTCGGTGAAGTTAAGGGACTTGCATAAGTTCACACAGCTGAGTGGCAGACCCAGATCTGATGGAACCAAAGCTGCAGCTCTTTGCATACATAGCACCACACTGTCTCCATATCTGAGACAACTGGAGCTCTTTCTTTTGGGCAACTAAATTTACCCAAGTAAGTTGGCTGGGAGTAGTACTCTGAAGAAGATTAAGGTGAAGTCAAAAGAACTTCAAGATTAGAATGAGGTGTTCTACATCCCAAGGATTGTATGGGTATCAATGTCTCTCCTAACCCAATGGGGGGACACTGAGCACCAAAGGGAAGAGGGGTATCACTCTGTGAAGGAACAGGAAGGCTTATCTGGGCTCACTTGTGATGCTGGGAAGCTGAACACTGATGTAAAAGAATAAAAAGTCAGGAAGACGTGAGCATGGCCAGGCAGGCAATGCATCCTGGTATGAGATGATGCTTCTGGTAGAAGATCAGAAGCCAGAGTCCTTGATGCAAAGTATTGTGGGATGGAGGTTTCATGTTGGGAAATAGTAATGCAGACTCACTTTTCTTTGAAGAACAAAATTAAGGAGGGATCAAAGCACAATGGATTATTACGATTTACTTGAGGTAGAGTGCTAACTCTAACATTTGGTGAAAATGAGTCTGAGGCTAGAGAATCCTGGTTAAAATTCTGATTCTAATACTGGGTTAAAACCATGCCTCTTTATTTGCTAGCTGTGCCTCTCTCACCTTAACTGGCAAACGTAGATAGCAGTACCTACTTTCTGGTACTGCCATTAAGACGGATGTCTGCAAAGTGCCTATGCCAGTGCCCGGCACTGGGTAACTGTTTGACTCTCCTCCTCCTTTTGGTAATCCATCTGGAATCTTGAATCTCAACTGTGTCTAGAATCCTGAAACTTCAGTCCTAGGTATACTAACTTGACTGGAACTCCACCTACCCGCAGAGAATGAAGTGTGCTGAAATTTAGTCTTCTTCCCTGCAACTTCTCTCTTTTTCTCTCTTCCTGGGTCTTGCATTTGTCCTGAACCCCAGGCTTCACACTGTCCATCCTTGCTTCTAGATCTACTGGGTCTGACCAGACTTGGCCTCAACTCTTTATCATCAAACTACCCAGGACTCTCTAACAGCCCCTGCAGCTGGCTCTTTTGAGAGGGGCAGGAATAAGTTTCTGTCTGATAAAAAGTCAGTCATGGAAGGTACAGGCCTCTTCTGCTGAATCCCCTCCTAATCGGACTTTAAGAAGGAGAACTTGAACATGTCACATTCTTGATTAAAATCTGATAGTTTTTCAGAGTTCCCTTTGTGGCTCAGCGGTTAAGGAACCCAACTAGGATCTATGAGGATGTGGAGTCAATCCCTGGCCTCTCTCAGTAGGTTAAGGATCTTGCGTGGCATGAGCTGTGGTAAAGGCCAAAGACGCGACTTGGATCTGTCATCTGTCATTGCTCTGGCTATGGTGTAGGCCGGAGGCTACAGCTCAGATTCGCCCCCTAGCCGGGGAAATTCCATATGCTGTGGGTGTGGCCCTAGAAAAAAAAAAAAAGCAAAAATATAAATAAATAAAATCTGCTACATCTGCCCTCAGGATCAAGTCCAAAATCCTTAACATGACCTGCAAAGTCCCAGAGGACACAATACATGACAACCTATCTAACTTTCTCACCAATCTCCCCCACCACCTGCCACAATTAGCCCCACATGCATACTCTAACTTTCAACCAAATGTGACTACCAGTGCTTCCCAAATGTGCTGTACTCTCTCCTGCCCCAGCGACTTTGTATATCCTGTTTATATTCCTTGTAATCCTTATCTTCCATTTCCTTCAATACTCTTCTGCCTGGCTCATCTCTATTCTTCATGAGTCAATTTAGCCATCATCTTGAAAGTTATCTCTAACTCCCAGGGTTGATTCAGGATCCATATCGTCTGCATCTCTGGAACTCTAAGTTTCTATTATAGGGGTGATCACCATCAGTTGGCTTTATTGTGTCTTTCCCAATAGATTGTGAGCACTTTGAGTGTAAGCCTACATGTTTCCTCCTGTATCCCCAGCACCTACCAAGATGCCTGGAATCTAAGGGGCACTCAGTGAGTACTTGCAGAGTGAAAACATGAAAACATCTATAGCACGTCAGGAATGACAAATTAATGACATTTAACGTGTGCTATGGGTCCTGGAAAAAATACCCCATAGAGGAAAGAAAGCAAAAGTGAGAATTTCTGCAATAAACTTTCTATGAGATTTCCCAAAGGATCCCCAGCAAATGGGGCCAACTGCAATCCAAGACCACTGGACCACCCTGGAAAAGCAAAACGCTCTTCTCAGAATTGCATGGGAAACCCTCCCCTCACCCCTATATTGTGCTCTCAGCCTACTCAGTCTGGAAATGGAGTGTCACATTTTTTGGTCTGTGCTGTGTACTGGCCTGCTCCAAAGCTGAAGGGAACAACATTCTCTAGGCACAAAGAATGCACCCAGACCCACTGATTAGGAATGTATTTTTAAACCAAAAAGTTTGGGAAGAGTTAAGCAGCCTGGAAGCTTTTAGAGATCTGTAGCAAATGGGATTCACCACAAAGACCTCCCAGGATGCAGAACTTGTCCCAGACAGGAATCAAAGCTGTCTCAGATCTGGTAAAGATTTCTAGGGACCGAAGTAATTACCAAAGATCTATTTGTAGCAGATCCCCAAGATGGACACTAAGACTCCTAAAGTCTGTTCTCATGTGAAACCTGCAAATGCAGGCTTCTTTGCCCCAGCAGATGGGCAAACTTTGACAAATATAGGGTCAGTTGGATCCTTGAGATACAGCTGTATAGAAAGACTTCAAAACAATTTTTTGCCTGGATGTTATTGGAATAAGTCACTGATGGCTGTCTCCTACAAACTCTATTTCTTCATCTCTAAAATGCAATCCCAGGGGACCACAAATCAAGAGAGTGATTCTGACAATGTATTAGTACAGCACAGCAGTTGAGAGAGTGGTCTCTGGGGTCTGAATGCCTGTATTAAACTCTGGCTTCATCAACTATGTATGACTTTTTTTTTTCACCTGCAATCTTCATTTTCCACATCTATGAAATGAAAATAATGAGAGATTGTATAGGAGTAAAGATACAGTAGGATTTTATATTTAATGTATTTTATTTAATATTAAATCCTTGCAAACTCCTGACACATAGTAGAATCAATATGGTTTAACTACCATTACAGAAATACAACACTCCATGATAATCTGGGGTTCTCAGTAGTCACAGGATTGACCAGGAAGGAATTTTGCTCAAGTGGTCCACCTACAACATTAGAAAACAGCCCTGTAGCTTCACTTATAAGATAGTCACTGGTTTGGATTTGTTCTTGTGTCTATCAACACTTATTTACCAAGCTCATGAGCCCAACTAATTCCAAGCATCTGAGGATACAAATGTGTAAGTGGAATGGTCCCAGCCCTTTCTGAACTCACTAATGGGTAAGATAGTCAGATACAAAAAGATGTAATGGCAGAATAAGATACATCTCATTACAGTGTGATAATTCAAGTGAGAGAGGAAGGCAGGGGGCTGTGGACACACAAAGAAGGGACCCAAGGCATGTGGAAGGCTTACTAGAGAACATAAGGTTCAGGGAGAAACACAAAAGAGGGAGAAGTGGAGTTCAACAGATGAAAAAGGCAAGGAAGGCAGCCGGGACAAAGGCCTAGGGATACCATGCATTTTGGAAACTGCTGAAACGGCCGGAAGATGGGAAAGTAACTCACTTTAGCTCGAGGCCAGGATATAATGGCAGTGATGAAGCTAGAACTTCTTGTAAATAGAAACTTATCAGGGAGATCACATGGGCTGAACTCAGGTGTCTCAGCCTTGGAACTACTGACATTTTGGGCAGAATGATTTTTGTTACAGGGGCTGTCCTGAGCACTGCAGAATGTTTAACAGCTTCCCTGGCCTCCACTTACCCAGTGTCAGGAACACATACACATCCCCTTTCTCACTGTAACAAACAAAAATGTCTCTAGATACTTTCAATGCCCCCTGAGGGGAAAAATATCCTGGTTGAGGACCGCTGGACTAGACAGAGGACTTTAAATTTTATGCTGGTTTAGGGGCCCCTAAGGTGAGGTGACATGATCAGATATACTTTTAATTTAGATTGTTTTGGATTTGAAAAGTCAGCACAAAGACAGGCAATCTGGCTCTTTCAGCCATCTAGGAAAGAGATTACGAGTGACAGTAGAAGGGCTAAAAAAGGGATGCTCTCTCTATAACTATAACTAAATATAGATACAGCTATATCTCTCTATATAAACATATTCATATATACTAAATGATAATTAGCATACATACTAATTATATACTGATGTATAATAATATTAGTATGTATAATACTAATTATACACTAATACATATGTAATATATAATACACATACACATACGATCCTCACTGGCTCTATAGGACGACAGGGGGTAGTTAAGGGAGAAGAAGGTGATGAGTCTATGTCCTTCCCAAGGATAAATGGAAAACTTTTTTTGTATGGTTTGTAATTCTCCAGAAAAATTATAAATGCCACCACTGCACTTTAAAATTGCTAACACAGAGTTCCCCTTGTGGTGCAGCGGAAACGAATCTGACTAGGAACCATGAGGTTGCGGGTTCAATCCCTGGCCTTGCTCAGTGGGTTAAGGATCCAGCATTGCCATGAGCTGTGGGTCACAGACGCGGCTCGGATCTGGAGTTGCTGTGGCTGTGGTGCAAGTCGGCAGCGGTAGCTCTGATTCGACCCCTAGCCTGGGAACCTCCATATGCCACGGTGCGGCCCTAAAAAGACAAAAAAGACCAAAAAAGTAAAATTGATAACACAGTTTCACAAATATTACCTCATAAAACTCTCACAACAGCTCCCGAAAATTTGGTTTTCTAATCACATTACAAATGAGGAAACAGAGGTTGAGAGAGTTAGTGATTTACCCAGAATCACACGAGTGGTAAATTGTGAAGTATGGACTCACTTCTTGTGTCCAAATTGCATTTTCTTTCCCCTGTATCATGATAATTATCATGATCTCCATATGGTATTCTGACTTATTGCAAACAGTTCGATCTTGGGCATTTTAAAACTAACTCCATTTAGTTTTTCAAACAATACATTTCCAAGCTGATGATCTCATAAAAATACATAAAGAAAAGAACCACAAAATGTTCTGGAAAGTTCTGTGTGCTTTTTTCTTTTTCTTCTTCTTCTTCTTTTTTTTTTTTTTTTTTTTTTTTTTTTTTTTTTTTTTTTTTTTTTTTTTTTTTTTGGCATTTTCTTTTTTTTTTTTTCCCTCTTTTTTTTTTTGTTTATTTAGGTTGTGTTTTTTTTTTTTTTTTTTTTTACTCACTCCAGGCTCTTGTAACTAGAGCTCACCAGCCCTTGCTGAAGTACTCACCCTATATCCACGCTTGTCCTAGAAATTCTCCAGTGAATTTCATGCCTGGAGTCCATGTGCCACAAGCAGGCCACTGAGGGACAGGGAGAATCGAACCTCTGCCTAATTTGTCTGAATGCCCCCTGTTGCTAACAAATCTTTCTGCTTTATGTTAGAAGGAGGAAAAAAAATAAGTGGGTTTTGTTGTTGTTGTTGGTTTTTTTGGTGTGTGTGTGTATGTGTGTGTGTGTGTGTGTGTGTGTGTGTGTGTTGCAAAGTTTACAGCTGATAAATCTGTCTAAATGTTGTTAACAGGTCAAGCGCACCTAGGGGCCAAACATGATTTCTCCAGACTCATGAAGAATGTGTGCATTTTCCCCAGTTGTATCCACACATCATTTGTTACACTATTTGAAAGGCTTGGCCAGTGGCTGTACCCAGCCTCACTCCTACCCCAAGTTATAAAGCTTGCTCCACTTACAGAGTTTTCCAGCAATTAGGGAAAGAATTTCTGTGAGGAACATCAGTATTGTTCTGCACATTGAGCAAGAATCAGAAAAGTTAGAAAATATATTCAAACTACATGGTTCCTCTACTTCTTTCTTTTTTTTTACATACATTTGCTTGAAAGTTGGCTTAAAAGTCAGAAGACTAATTTGGCTACAGGAGGTGAAAAGAAACCAATATTTGTCCAGAGCTTTTCATGGGGTAGGTCTCACACTACTCTTTTTGCTGCTTACCTCATTAATTCTTGCCATAATCCTGTGAGAGATCATCCCTTTGTCCTCATTTTCTAAAAGGAAACTTGGAGGCTCAGAGAGTATTGAAAAACTTGCCCAAGACTGCTCAGGGAGTGAGGGCAGAACTGACAATATTTATTCACTTACTCAATGGTCGTTGAGGGTCTGATTCTGTCAAGCACCAGTTTGGGCACTGAAGTTACATTTGTAAATGAAACAAAGACCCCTGTCCTTGTGGAACAGACATTCTAGACATGGAGACACATAATAAACATGATAAATACACAAAATACACAGTATGTGAAAGACAACAAATGCTTCAGTAGTCACTGATTCTGTTCACCAAATGTTTCCAGCACTCAGCTTTCTAGGTGTCTGGCTCTTGCAAATGAGTGGTAAGCAGGGTCACTTCTGAGCTACAGTATGTAATTACTAGTTTGAGACACTCCAGGACCCTCTCTGTCCACTGCCATGGTGATTCCTCTATCAGTCTGGGTCCCAGATAAGATCCCAAGAGTTCAGCTGCAGGAAAGAAGGGCAAAGCTATATGCAAGAGAGAGATTCAACTGCTATAGTGTAAGTAATGAACACTTAATTAGAAGAACACAATAAGGGGAACTGTGAGGCCCTGACCTAGAGTTCATATACAACAGTGCAAATAGCCTAGAGCCTGCAACTAGGGGAATAGGGTTGTATGAGTCACATCTCACTGTGGAAGGGGTACTATACACAAGTCGGAGAAGTTGTGGAAGGTGAGTCAAGTAGACATGGGTTCAATCTCAGCTGTGCCATTAATTAGCTAAACAAGCCTCAACCTTGAAATAGTTAATATTTGAACATCAGTCTATTTGCAAATGCAAATAACAAACTCTTGCTTTACAGAGTTACTGAAATAAGGTGGAGTATATGAGGTGAAAATGGTTGGTCCTATGTTCATTAACTCTCAGTGTCCCCACTGTTCCTCTTTCTCCCCATCCCAGCAGCCTTCTTTAGGCACTCTCTCCTGGGATTAGAAGTCAAGTGTATATTGTCTGCATCAGGCTACAAACACGACTTTTTCTTAGTCAAATGGCTGTAATTAGACTGCCTTTTCTTTTAAAGGCCTGGTTCTTATTTTCCTCACTTTGGTTTCTTTGTTTTTTTGGGTTTTTTTGCTTCTTTTAATTTGTCTTCAGAAAATTATTTATGTATCCACTGTTTAACATTCTAAATACTGAACATTGTCTTCAGATCCACTTTATATTATATAATAAATAACACTGGTTCTCACTTCCTATGACAGCTGTTCTATCTCCTCCTCTCTTGGCTTCTCTCTCTCTTTCTCACGTGCATACGTGTGCTCTTGCTCTCTCTTTTTAGAAAAGTGAGGCACACAGACTCCTAGCTTCTCTTCAGTGGTCTCCATCCCCTTCATTATCCTCCCCTCTCTTGGGACCCTGTTTATTGACTGAAATGTGTAATTGGATTAAGCAGGTTTATGTCTCTGCGTCCTGTTTCCTGTGTAATTTATGTCCTTCACCACACATCAGTAAGAAAAAAAAAAAAAGTGTCTTCCTTACTCATAAAGAAAAATCAATTATCCTTCTTCTAAAATGAAATCATATGTATTTATTTCATGGGAAGTCTTCAAGGAAACCAAAAGTATCCCTCTAAAATGTTCAGGCCATCTTTACACCCCACAGAGTTTGACTGAATGCTTTATTAAGCAAAAATTTATTGGCTACCTACTAGGTGTTTGATATCAAATACAAACAAGAACTAAACCCTCCCCTCAAGGAACTTACAGTATAGAAGAGGAGGAAGACACAGCATGTTACTGTACGGTGGGATTCAAGCAGCGATAAGAGTGCAGCAGGCAGACATGGCCCAGGGGAAGGTGTGAATAATGCAATGGTGATTAAGGCAGTTGTGTTTAGCACAGGAGTGGCGGACCTGAGGGAACAGTAAGATCTGTAGATAAGATTGGAAGAGATCACTTAGACCAGTTCAAAAAGAATTCCAGTTTTATGGGAGGGGGAAAAGTATAGATTTTTCTTGTTTTCCTCAAGAAAAGGGAGGTTAAGAAGACTGTGGGTATAGATGCCGATTCTGTAGCGACTTTAGATTAGTTCTAATTCAAAAATGGGAAGAGGAAAGAAAAAGCAAAAAGAATGGAATTAATTAGATACTGTTCTGGGAAATTAAACACATCATCTTGTTTGATTCTTACAACATCCCAGCAAGTACCTGCTTCACTACAAGCTATTATAACTGTACTCATTTTACATATGGAAGGCTAAGGTTCAGGAACATTAATGGGGGAAGAGGCATTACTGAAGTGCTTTCTGCTAGGGCTGACTACTGGGGACTATCGGTGTATACGAATCCAGGTTGGGATATGGTAGGTGACCTGTATCACCTGCCTGATGGACTCAGAGGTATGGCAAGGCCATGGTTGGGAAACCCAAATACTTTGTCCTTGCCACATGGGTTTTCTTCCACCAATTTGTCCATCCCAGGGACTTATATGATTATGGTTTCTAGAAGCTGAGAGAAGGTAGATGTTAAGCTAGATGAACTGATGGTAGCTGGAGGAAAGATGAATATTCGGTAAATTACCGGGATGGCATACTGCAGCTATTTTATACCCCCTAAACCATCTATGTTCTCTCTAGATGTTCTATTGTTTGGAACTTCAACATTGATACATGAAAGATGCTTAGACCCCCAAACATCACAATTGGGTAAAAAGTGCTCACACAAAAGACATGAAGCTTTGCCTTGGGACATTAGGAAGCACTTGATTGGAGGAACCAAGGAGAATCATTACTCTGTCACCCAACTCAGCAGTGTTTCCCACAAGGATAACTCTATCAGAGACAGAAGATGGTGCTGAGGGTTCCAAATAACTCCCACTGGCAGACAACTTTTCCAGCAGACTTTTTCCTGGGGTTATACCACCTGGAAAAGAAGATTCCCTGGACTCTTGCTTCTATGGGGTCAATCAGGAGGAGTTTACCAATGACCTTGGTTCTTGTCTCAAGCCTATATTCTCAATAAGATGGTGATTTTTATTTTTTAGTGGTTTGGCCGATTGCAGGTTCACCAAGGCCTATTACCAGATGAAAGTAGTCAATAAAGGCTAATAACAACGATGTGGATATCGAGCAAGAGCCACCTGAGGAAGAATCTAGTTTTCTAGAAACCAAATCCATCTTCCTGAATTACACGTGTGATAAGGAGCTGCTGGCTGGCAACATGAAGAAACTCAGGTATACTGGCCGAAGAATCACCATTCAATCTGTTTGGAAGGCTGGGCTTCTAAGGAAGGTAGAATTAGCCCAGGGAAAGGTGTGAAGGATCATGACTGGGCGTTGGGGGGCTGTCATTCCTGCTTACTGGTCAGCCTCAGTCAGGCCCAATTTTATCAGATTGGCTGTCATACCACTTCTTTCTCTGTTTCCTTGAAAATTACTGCCCAAGTTTAATAATTATTCCCTCCACCACATTTGGACAGAACTGATTCTTTGGCTCAAGTATTGAAAAGCGGGAGTTCCTTAAGTTTCCTGGTACCCTTACTCTCCTTTTATCCCCCTAAGAATGCTTTAGGACAGATGAGGCAGGTAATAGCAAGGACTTTTCATTTGACAAATGGGATTGTAATAAAACATTGCTTTTCCAGTACTAGGAGGAAGACTGCCTGAAAAGCCAAGCAGTTTTCTCTTGGAATGCCTGTGGGATTAAACAGTGAGGCCCTGGTTCCCACTGCTGCACATTTACATGCTGCAGTTTTAAGCCAAATTACTCTCTCCCTTTCAAAGTGCTGTAGGGCAGTAGTTTCATAACACAGAGGAACTCCATCAAATTTGGATTTTATTTATAAGATGAAAGGTCCCCTTTGTGTGAAGACATAATTGGAACAGGATTCAAGACCATCTTCCTGAACTCTTTTTTTTTCTTTTTTTTAATTCATCTCAAAGCAATGCTAGGTCTAAAAATAGCAAAAGAGTCATTGTTACTATTGCTATTTTTGTTCTTATCTTTCTTATTGATTAATTTGTCGTGGTGACAGTAATTGAAATCTCAGGCTCACTCTCAACTTTTCAATCCCTAATTGAAACTTTAGTTTTTCTGGTTTATTTACCAAGACCTTATACTGACATGAAATATACCACATTTGACCCTGGTCTGCCTCCATCCTGCCCCAGATTTTTTTTTTTTTTCACTACAAAACTCAGAGAGTCACACTCTTGCAGCCTTTATCACTTTCCTATGATTTGTAAAACTTCATAACTTCAGGACTCCTTTGTAAATATAAAATGCTCTGATTCAAAATTCTGTGTTTCTCTCTGTCAGTGTTGAGCAATGTTTTTACTCTCAGATAATTCAGAAAACAATAATATCTACGATTCGTTTTTCTCTGCAATTCAAAATGAAGGCAGCTATTTTGGGCCCCCTAGAGACCTTCCTGCTGGAAGGGCCATAGAGCTAGAACACTGACAAGCTCTTCTGCCCCTTCACTCTGACAGCCCTGGGAATTAAGGATTACCCCAGGGCAGGCTTCCCAATCTTCATCCATCCACTGAGGGACAGAAACCTAAGGACACCTCACCAGCTCCACTCTCTTCTACCAATGAGTTCTAGTGATGCTTGTGCTCTTGCTGTGTCTTACTGTTTAATATGATACCTTTGATATGGTTGGATGGATGGATGGATGGATGGATGATTGATTGATTCACTTGTCAATAAGTCTCCTTAAAAGTCTGAGACTATTTCTGTGGTGAGCAATGTGTTCACAGTCTATCCTCAAGACCTATTTGAGAAAACAGTTTCCCCTGTGGCTATTTCACAGCACTTTTGATTTGTGAAGAAAATTTTTGTAACTTTTCTGTGTATATTTTCCCACTGTTCTTTTTTGGTAATGACGCCATATTATGTTAAGGTGTCAGAAACAGGGTTTATAGCACTACTTGCCTGTTGGGAAAGTAAATGAAGGAATATTTGTTGTTATTTCTTCATCAGTATAATTTGGGGTGAGAAGAGATTGGTTAAAACATAGTAAATTATTAGCCAAGAAATATAGTCAGTGATAACAATGAAGACTTGAGTCTAATTTTGTTCCATAGTTCAGATATTTTGCACAGTTAGATTAGGAAGCTAGAACCAGATACCCAGTTTGTTTCTGGGGCTTGTTTTCACATTTTCATTTTACAAATGGGGGAATAAAGGACAAGGTAGGATAGGGACTTCCCCCAGGCTACAGAGTTTGGTGGCTGATCTGCAGTTAAGCCTGACTCCCCAGGCAGAGTTCTGGTCATTCTTCCAGGGGCTCCTTAGCGGGTTAAAGTCATTTCCTTTTCTCCATTCACACTGGGCATCACTTAACCCTCTCTCTCTTATTGCATTAAAGAGCTGATTATTAAGTCTCAAAGCAACACATAAAAATGTAGTTCTACCTTCCTATGTGCACATATGTCTTGCCGCTTCCTCATGGGAACTAAATCTTCGAAACTATGGTATAAAAGAGCAAATCTGCTTAGTTGAAAGGCAACGTGGTAGAGTAAAAAAATTTGGGTTTTGAAATCAAACCAATTTGGGTTTTAAACTTGGTTCTGTCACTAAGTAGCTTCATGGCCTTGATCACATTACAGAGCTTCTCTGAGCTTGATTTCAGTATCTAGGCCAAGAAGACCTTAGTACCTGTTTTCTATCCATGACAGTATGTACCAGGTGAGGGAGCAGACAGGTTATATTTGAAAATTCAGAACAGAAAAATGGCACAAAACTTCTCAAATTCGAGGACAACATTTTAAAGTGAAAGAAATCTTCATTTGCTATTCCAGCGTGCCATGTGTATATGCAACACTGATTCAGTCTAAAGATAGTTCTTGGGACACGTACAGGACTCTCAAATCTTGCCATAACTCTGTATGTAAAGCCTTCGCTCCCACCAAAAAAAAATCCCATCTCACCCTTGATTTTCAGGATTATGTTCATCTAGCAAATACCTGATTACTGATTAACCACTAATTACATATTTGCATTTTCTGTAAAGATATACCAAATATAGAGTATTTAGTATTAGAGAATATAATTTTCTACAACAAATTCTATAACTTATTTAATAGAAGAATAAAAGAATATTCTTAATAAGTGAGCATTTTCTTAGAAAAGATATTTATCTTTTAGCTAAGAATATACTTTAACAAAATAGGATTTTTACCATTTAAAACTTAAAAGTATATATTGAAATGTAAAACTTATATTTCTGCATATTCCCCTTTCTAAGACTTTCAGATAACTTTCACTATTTTTTTTAAAACATTCTCATTAGAATAGTTGTAATTGTAAAATAGTTGTAATTGGATTTACTCAAGTGAGGCACAAAAAAAGTGATGTTTTTTCTGGCCTGCCCAGAGAGTCAACATTAGTGTGAACAATTCTGAAGCAGGTAACATCCAGGCTCCTCACTGTTCCTCTGCCCTTCGGCCTCTTCCCATCTAAAATCATGACAAGGAGTTGGTGATTACAGTGCTAGCATCTTTCAGTCCAGAAGCTGAAGAAATAGGACAAGGATCCTATGAAAGTCCTCAATAACTAAATGGACTTCCTTTCTGCCATCACTTTGTATGTGGACACAAACACTCTAAGTCTTCACAGACACTAGGGTTTAAGATTTCCAGTCACTGCTTCATTGTTCTTCTAGAGTCACCCATGTGAAATTCCTTCCAATTTCCTTGTCGCTTCTAAGTTATACCAAATGAGTCTTTACTGCTGACAATTATATTAAATGGAAACAGTCTGTACATATGATGATTTGATGTGAATAAATAGGCCACGTTCCCTGATATTGTGGGTCTCTAGGTGTGCTAATGTCTTTGGGCTAGAAAAGGTATATTGAATGGATGTGCTTGCCCCTGTGAATTCCCAAATCAAGACCCATACTGCCTAGTGCCAGTTTTCACAAAGAATTCCCCACAGCCAATCTCAAATTGTGTATTGTTAATGCATGCCATTAACATTAATCTTTGCTTTAGCCGTCAGTTCTTACTTACAGACCCAGTTTTCTTTGCTGCAGTTAATTCTAGCTATGAAATCTTCCACACACTACCTTAAATTGATTGGCCCCAATTTGAGGATTGAATGTGTATGAAGGAGAGTAAGACCCATCTGAATTCACAATTCAGTTAATACAGAAGAAACTTCCTTATCTTGTAGATTCTTGGAAGGAAATGTTAATAGCATGGCTCTAAAATTTTCTTACACACAAAAATTACCATGTTTCTGGTCAAATATAAATGACACAAGGGAAGAAAACTACCATCGACTGAACACGTAACATATACGAACATATTGTTGTGCTCATAGCTTTATACACATTAATTTGTTAACAACACTATGAAGAAATTAATATTTTCTCAAGATTACAAATAAGGATCATAAATCTCTGATAAAGCAACTTACTCAAATAAATCTATTCAGCACAGTGGCTGAAATTAGAACAAAAAAACAAGAGGGATTTCTGTCCTTCTGCTGGTTCTCTCCTCACTACAACACATAAAACAAGAAACTTTCAGATTTATTTCTCATTTTCTCAACTAACTAAACCCTGTAAGAACTACAGTCTGAGTTCACATAACTTAATACATAAGGCTAAAAAATTGTATCTCACATACAGATCATGTCTAATTCCAAAGGATGTAAAGAATTAGGCAGCTGATTCATTGGAATCCATTTTATGTCACTTCCCTCAGGATTAATTATTCATTAGTTTCAGCTGAAGGAGTTCTGTTTTCACCTTGTCAGTCACACCCACCAAAAAAGTGATGGTGGGTAGGAATTTTCAATAGCATTCTTAAGGTTCTATTTCACTATTTCTGTTTCCTAAAGGGACCTGCAATTCCCTGCTCTTACTGAAGATGGACATTCTTGGATTTGAGACTTAAGGAAATTCACAGGTATCCATCTTGACTCTAATGCATAAACAGGACTCTTCCCTTTGGCAGCAGTCTGGGTAGCACTTAGCACAGTCTGCACAGGACTGCAACCAGGACAGAACAGAACTCCTTATCCTAATCATTGATATTAAGGGTCAAAGGCCCCAAAACAATGACTTTATAGACACAAGATGTGATATAGTATAGTTATGCAATTAGTGCTTAGAGAAGAGTTAAAGGAGGGGGGAGGGAGAAAGATATACACAGCAGCTTCACCAGATAAACTTTTCCTTTAAAAAATTGAATTCTACTTATTTTTTTGTCTTTTTTAGGGCCACACGCAAGGAATATCGAAGTTCCCAGGGTAGGGGTTGAATCAGAGCTATAGCTGCTGGCCTACACCACAGCCACAGCAACTCAGGATCCGAGCCGCATCTGCAACCTACACCACAGCTCTGTGACCTACACTACAGCTCATGGCAATGCCAGATCCTTAACCCACTGAGCAAGGCCAGGGATCAAACCCGAGTCCTCATAGATAATGCTCGGGTTCGTTAACCATTGAGCTATGATGGGAACTCCAAATTCTACTTCTTCTAAAACACGCATATTTAACCCCTGCTCCCTCCTTCCCAAAAGTCTAGTTTAATGCCATTAGGCATTTTTATGCTTTGTTATTGTTTGTCTGTCTTCCTATCTGTTTAAGGTATAAATACACAAAGAAAATACAAAGGAGTTAAGAGCAAAAGAATTTTGGAAAATGAAAAGTAACTGGATTCATAGTAATAGACTCAGCAGAATTCTAAACATGAGAACAAAGGAGATATTACAGTTTGCAGAGAAGAAGTAAGTTTTCATATAAAAGATCAAGAATTATATTGGCATAATAGTTCTACACAGAAATCTTACAGCCAAAAGAAAACTGAGCAATCCCTCTAAATTCTGAAGGAAAATTATTTCCTACCCAGAAGATTACATCCAAAGAAGCTATCGATTACACGTGATGAGAATAAAGCCATATTTGGATTCACGATGTCTAAAAAATTTTATCTTCCAGATACTTTTCCTCAGGAAGCCACTAGAGAATGTGCTCCATAAAGACAAGAGAATAAACCAACAAGAAGAATGCTGGAGATCCAGGAAACAGAGAATCCAACATAACAATGAGGATTCATAACATCAGAGGGAAGCTCCAGGGTGAGAGTGAGAGATGTTGCGAGAAAACTGTGCAAAGCCCTAAGAGAGAAATTGGTTCAAGTTGAGTTCTCCAGAAGCAGAGGCTGAGAAGGAGTCCAGTATGAGAATGTTTACTGGAAATCAATACTTCTCAGGAATTGGGAAGAAGTGAGAGGGAAGAAGCAAAATTGAACAGTAGGAGAAGCTGAATTATAATGCATATACAATAAAGCCTTGGCCAATTCCTCAGGGAGTTCTGGAACATTACAGTCCATTTGAGTTGCTCCACGGTGGGCTGAAATGACTTGAAGTGACTTTTATAGCTTCTCCGTTATCAGTTTTTTATATGGGCCACCTGGGGAAAGGCATGCTCTTGGGCGGGACAGTTCTCTCCGCAGCTGAGACAAAAAATGAAGAAGCTGACAGCTGGAGGCTGTCTGTTGACTCATTCCCAGCAGCCTGAACAAAACATCCCTCCTTGAAGGGGTTTCTGGGCAACCACACTGGTCCAGATTGGAGCAGATTAAAAGATTCCAGAAGAAAGTTCTTCAAAGAGATGAAACTGATAGACTATGTAATGTGTTTTAAGTTTATACAACTGGGTGTTAAGTTTAAGGATGAATGAATTAATAACAAGTACATAGAAACCTAAGCAAAGGATAAAAAACAAGATTAATTCCAAGGACAAGGAAATACTGTGCAATAAAATAATCATACAGCACTGCATGCCCAGCTACAAATCATGTTTAAGTGGTCATACAATTACATGGAGAGAATGGGGGAATGAGAAATGTAGATAGCGATAAATCCTCACCTACCATGGTGTAGTACGTAAAATAGTATTAGAACTTAATGTACTTTTTACACATCAAGAAATAGCAACATAAGCTTGGTTTAAATATATAGAGAAAAATGCTGAGTCTAAATGCAAAAAGAGTTAGAAATGTTTCAGCTGCTGCCAACAAGAAGAGGAATATAGGAATAGAGAAGTGTTACTTTTCATAGAATTACTTACACGTACAGCTTGACAAAATAGAACCTAAGTTTTAAAAAAAAAAAATTCTGTTACATTCTGTGCTTCCCAATGGCAAATATCAGGGTCTGGTTCTTACTACATTTTTCCAAACTTATTCAAAAAGGATAGCCAAGCCATTCTCTTGCCCACAGTTAACCTCCCTTTCTGGCTCTTATCTTCCAAAAGTGAGACCTTGAGAGCATTTTGCTGGGGAAACAGAAGGAGTGAGTTCCTTTGAGTAGGTGAGGAGAACACAAAGGCACAAAAGAGAGAGAATCCCTAAGACAAAGAAGGTGTTGGAGTCAGAGAGGTCCTAAGAGTAGTGTGCAGTCACTGGGACTCCCAGGCTAAGCAAAAATTCTGGAGTCAAGTTTGTGACGGAGGGAAGTTTCAGAGCCACCTGAACTTAAGACACTCTGTACACTTGGATGATGAGAACATCAACAGTGTCCACAAGAACCCAAGGAAATAGACACCAACGCCAATTCCCCAGTTCCACTTAGTACTCTAATATTTTCTTGGCTCTCTGGAAACTGCAAGTACAATACATAGGAACAGTGGTATTATTATCATAGTTATTATCTAGAATAACAAACAAGAAGACTGAATAGCTTTTATTTAGTGACCCATAAACCTGTTTTAGTAAAAATTATACCTGCCTATATAATCTTCTGGACAATCTTATTCTAGCATATTTTATTATATGGCTAACAAATCTCAAAATATCATAGTCTCACTTATTAAACAAGTGGAACGACAGAAGAAAAGATTTTGATGGTTCTGAAAACAACCTGGATATTCATCAAATGTTCCATGTTTCTAGACTTAGGGCTTTGTATGTGCTTTTCTGGCTTCCTGGACCAGTCTTGTCCCCAGTCTCCACAGAAGTTACTGCTTCTTATTGAACTTTAAATGTCAGCTGCAGCCATAGGCCTTTCAGGAGTAGGATCACTCTATCTCAATAAGTCCTCTGTTACTCTCCAGCTGAGTCCCCAACACTTTGGACAAACTCTAATTATTTTATTTATGAACTGATCTGTTTTATTCTTAACTCTCTTCCCATTCAAAAGCCATGTTTATGCAATCAGGAGGCTTGCTGGTCCTTTTTACTCTACATTCAGGTACTTGGTAATAGCTTAGTGAAGAGTCACTGAACTTAAAAAAAAACAATGAGTTTTTAACACAGTAATAAGATTAGGCAGCCTTTGATTTTTGGTTATAATTTAAAGTAGTTAAAATGTCAATTATGGAAGCTGTCTGACTTAGTCACTACAAATGTGTGATTGAGGACCTGTTGTTCATATAATAAAAAAGCGCTGAATTTTCAAGGCTATTGTACAGATATGAGCTCATGAGTCCCAAACCTTGCCTTCCTAAATTCCAAAACTCAAGAGTCACAGTTGGTAATTCATCATTCAATATATCCCAGCTGTTCTGCAAACATAGGAATTGACAGAAAGTAAAGATGTGAACAAAATATTACTACCATTGAGCATTTACTGCACATATGGCACTTGGCATATTATATTTTTAATCCTTATAACAATCCTAAAAGACAATTTGGGGTTATCTTTTAATCCCACTTTAAGATGAGAAAATAGAAGCACAGAGAAGTGAAGTAATTTATCTAAGAACATACAGAAAGTAATTATCTGAGTGAGTGTTCAATGAGAAGTCAAGTCTGTCATTTCTAAAGCTGGTGCTCTTTTTGCTATAAAATGTCATTTCTGAAATTTAAATTTGCACCTTTTTACATCCACAAGAGCAAACCACAGTAACTAAAACTGTGCTATTATAATAACACAGCCCTTTTTTAAAGGAAAATGCTAGGAAACCGACACCTCTTTTAGTTTGCTGTCAAGAAGTTTAAAGAAAATTTTTGTTCATGGAGCACTTACGCAATTTTACATGATGACCCTGAGAATCATGGCTCAATCACTGAGGTCTCAGCATAAATCAAGAGCAAAAATGATAATAAATATCTTAGAGATAATAATGGAAAAGTATCAAAGTCTTCAAAGGGTTACAAGCTAGCAAAAAAGTCACAAAATGCAAATGACACTGCATTTACTATAAGAATAATGTACAAATATTCAGAGTAATTTCTTTCTACCATGAATTCCTAATGAAATGTTGAGATCAATGTCAAGCAGGTTACTGAAACAGGATGTGGAGTAGATGTCAAAGTAGTCAAGTGGAATGAAGTAAGTTAGAGGAAATAGGGTCATATGATCCTTTGTCTTTGGTTTTAAGAATAAAGAATTGCTTTTTTAAATTTTTTTGCAAAGCTATAGTATTTAGAAGTTATTAGTCATGGTGAAAATGACAAATTTTTAAGGTAGTTACAGCTTCAGAAGACTTCGGACAAAACCAAAAATAATCTCTTCATTAGAACAAAATTTACTAAATTTTTTTAAAACAACTTTAATTTCAAGTTTTCATATTAGTTATTATTTTGCTATACCAAGATATAGAGAAAAATTTATAGAAAAAATCTTGATTCATCAGAATATATCTTTAATTTCCTATTTTCAATAAAATTGTAATCACATTATTTCTACTTATAAAATACATGTTCATTTGAAACTTGAAAAATAAGGAAATCCTCCCATAATCCCACAAACCATTATAATTTTCTTACAAGTAGAAATGTTTTATATTAATATGCAATATATATTTCAGGCTCAACTTAGAATGCTCATAATTTTTTCTGTACTCTGTAAGGATTAGGTTTTCAAGGATGATAATAATTTTATGTAATTTTTTTCATAGCTACACCCAAGGCATATGAAGTTCCCAGGTCAGGGATGCAATCTGAGCTGCAGCTGCAGCCTATACCACGGCTGCAGCAACACCAGATCCTTAAGCTGCTAAGCCAGATCAAACAAGCCTCTGAGTGACCTGAGCTGCTGCAGCAGGATCCTTAATCCACTGTGCTATAGCAGGAACTCCAATTTTTTAATTCAGGTGGTTTTTATTAAACATATGGTTATACATGAACTGATTCATATGCCCTCTAAAAGCTTTCACATAAATGCATTTCTAAGTCTTTTGCTGGATGTAGTCTTTGTCCTGAGTTCAAACACTATGTTACTAAAACTCTGTAATTATCTTCACTGGACCTGTGTTTTCACACATCCTCTTGCAGGCCTTAGACAGAAGGACATGAGTTAAGGGTGTCAAACTGCTGCTAATGAAGCCCCATCTTGCTGGCCACTCTCAGTACTGTTCCCTCTTCTCTTTGCTTTATAGCCATTTGCTTAAAAATCTGTTTCAGAATCTTGCATTGTAATTATCTGTGAAAAGAAAGTGGGTTTCACCCTTGCTCACTCTTGTAGAAAGCCAGTCCAGAGGCTTCTTCTTGGCTTCTTCTTTCACATCATCAACTATTTCTCAGGTGTCATGACACTCAACCTTTTTGTTAGTTTGTTTCTAAGGGAGGAGGATTCCTCATTGCCCAAACCATGGAAAAGATGGCAGAGGGCATCTATTACAGCTCAATAAGATCTTGGGCTAAAAAAGTTGTAAAGGATTGCCATGTGGACCTTGCTGTCCTTCACATGGGAATCCAGATCTGACCCTCCATCTCCTACCTCCCAGCTCCACAAGGTCATTGCTCCTCCTCCCCTCACTCCACACCTCAGCCACAAGTCCAAGAGAGAGCTTCCAAATTTCTTGCATTGGCATAAAGTTTATGCCCCGTTTCTCTCAAGCTTGCCTTTTGACTGCTGGGTCACAAAAGCCCATGTTGGAGTTTGAAAACAAAAAGAAAAAGAAAAGCTCACCCTACCTGCTGTTTCTTACCATTTCAGTCCTGCTTCCCTCAGAGTTAGTGTGAAAACCACTGAGGAAAGGTCACGTGCAAGGAAACAGAGAAAAGGAAAGCATGCTGATTCATATTCCAAAACATCATCACACTAATTAATCACCATCTGCCCCTCAGTGACTATGAGCAGCTTGAGGACAGAAGTGCCACTCTTGATACTGGCACCCCACTGCCCAGTACTACTTCTGGTACAGTTGTGCAGCCTCAGAACTACTCCCTAAATGGATACACATGTGAGCTATCACTATTTTTGATTATCAGATATCGAGAAATTTGGCTGCAACAAATGTTATTCTTAACAACTTCCAACAGTGCAAAATTCCGATCAAGCAGAAAAAAAGCTTTATTTCTAAGTAGAATACTGGACTACTTAGTGTAAACTGTTGAATTAAACAGATTTATGATAGTTCTGCAAAAGTAGAAGTTTACAAGGTGTTTTAAAGAAACTGATATCACAGGCCATATAATTTCCACAAGCATTTCAATGTGAGACTGTGTAATTTCTCTGCATCTGATGGTGATGTAAGTGCAGGCGTTGCGCATTCAGCCCTCCACCCTCAGTCAAATGGGATGACCAATGGATATAAAATTAGGGAAAAACCTGCAATAGCACTGGAAAATAGGAAGGATGCCATGCATATGCCTGACACGTTAGGGAATGTGTATTTCATACAGGCTGATGCTAATGAACAGAAGGTACCATTTAGGCTCTACTTATGAATGTCCTAGTGATAGAGAGAAGGAATAGCAAGGAAGTGGAGAGACCAAGACAACTCCTTTAAAACCAACTAATTTGCAAGGGTGAAAAGAGACATTGGGATAGGAAGACCCAACAATCAAAATGCTATTTCTGCAGCTAAGCCTTCTCCTAAGCCAAGAATCATCAAGAAGAAAGTACTCACAAACAAAACAAAAAGCCACCTCAAATGGAAAGCCATCCATAACAGGGTCATCCCAGGTCCTGAATAGATGCTGCAAGTCCAAATAAGATAACCACTTTGAAAAATGAAATTCTTCTTTTGAAACATTTACCCTAGGAAATAAGAACACAAATACGCCCATCTGTATCTCAGAAAGATTCCAGAGGGTTTTTCAATGAGTATCTGACAACAGCAGTGGAAGTTAAAAAAACAAAAATGTTGAATGTGGCATAGATGACTGATTATCCACCAAAAATTCAAAGTCCCCTTTCTATTACTATTCTTGGGAGATACATGCCCCTTAACACTGGGGTAGAGCCATATGAATAGTTCTTGACAAAGATATATGAAGAGATGTAAAGTATCTCTCCTGGGCTAAGGGTTTTGTTTGCTTGTCTTGTAAAAAGCCAGGGTGCCTTCTCTATCAAATCTTTCTGCATTGGCTAACTGGTGACAAAGGACTCAGGGGTCCTCAGAGAAGGAAGGAATCTGAGACCTGGAACTGTCATGTAGGGGACAAATGAATTTCTATTTTTAAGTAGAATGTTACAGTTTGTTGGTAAATGGTTTAATGGCTGCAAATTCCTTCCCTCACAGTATCCACACCCCACTGAAATGTGACTTTATCATGCCTTTGGAAAGGAAAAACTATTTCCTCTCTATGCCTTTTTTGCTAAAGGAAAACCCTGTTTTTCCATACTCTGTTACACTAACACCAATACCTCACTTCTGACACCAAATCTGTATATTTTTTCCCACACAAAGGAATTATCTAATTCTCTGTAGACAACAACTAGGTATCCTATAATTCAATTAAATTCTTTTTTTCTTTTTTTCTTTTTTTTTTTTGTCTTTTTAGGGCCACACCCACAGCATATGGAAGTTCCTAGGTTAGGGGTTGAATCAGAGCTGCAGCTGCCACAGCCACAGCAATGCCAGATCTGAGCTGTGTCTGTGCCCTACACGACAGCTCATGGCAATGCCAGATCCTTAGCCCCCTGAGTGGGGCCAGGGATCGAATCTGCATCTTCATGGATACTAGTCAGGTTTGTTACCTCTGAGCTACAATGGGAACTCCCTTTTTGTTTGTTTGGGGTTTTGTTTTGTTTTGTTGAATTCTGACACTACCTACCTGGAGTTAGCATCAAATTTCACAAGTTAAGGGCTCAGTACCACAAGACTGCCTCCATCTTAGATGCCATTCACAAGTCCAAGCTGTCATCTGCACTTCTAGCTGATCAGCTATAAATCAAAGTTCCCATGACCTCCTCCTTGGGTTCAAGAATTTGTTTAAATGGGTCACAGAACTCGGGAAAACAGCTAATTAAATAGATTACCAGTTTATTTTAAAAGGAAACAACTCAGGAACAGCCACATAGAAGAGATGTAGGGTAAAGTCCTGGGTATCAGGCACAGGTCTTCCATGCCCTCCCTGCATATGCCACCCTCCCACGTATACAGCAACAGAAGTTCTCCAAAGCTTTCCTGTTAGGACTATTATGAAGGTGAGACAGGAGGGAGACGGGTCCCAGGCTGAACAACTGTAATCTGTTCCCTGTGGACATATAACTTCAAGATAAAGATTATGGCAGGACCAAGGAGGAGCTGTATCCTGTTTGGATAAAAGATAGAGACCACCTATTTCTCACTCTTGAGGTCAAAGGACCTCTGGAACTACACAGTAAGGTTCCTCAAAGGTCAGAGAAGGGAGGGGCACCAGACCATGGTACATCCTATCAACTTTCCAAAAACTCTGGAGGTAGAATCTATCCTGGGTAAAAGATGGACATACACACTAGAGGGCCCTGGGTCAGGCCAAATGTGCACTCAAGACAAGACGAAGCAAGACGATTGGCCAGAGGAAGCATGGGAGGACAGCCCTATATAAGTGATTTAAATGACCTCCAAAGCATGTGTTGCTCTCTTCCTCTCTTGCTCTGTCTTTCTGTCTGTCTCTGTCTCTCTCCCTCTTCATCACCCCATCCTCTCCCACCCCCACCCCCCACTCACCAGAGCTTGTCTGTGCTTTCTCCACACCTATCTTCTTTTCTCTCTCAATATAAGCACTTATTTGCCTCACTATGCTCAGTCTCTTTGCTGAATTTTTCTCCGAAGGGACAAGTACTGGGGACCTACAACAAATGGTTACTGTGTTCTCACCCACAGCCACCTGAGAACAGAGGCTTCATGACATAGGCATAACTAATTAAATCATTGGCAATTAGTGATTAAATCTATCTCTAGCCATTTTCTATCCCGCAGAAGTTGTAGGGTGGGGATGAAAGTTCCAACTACCTAATCACAAGGTTGGTTCCTCTGGTAACCAGACCCCAACCTGAAGCCCCCATTCAGGAGACCACAGCTAACATCAGCTCATTAGTATTCAAAAAGTCACTGTCACCTTGAAGATTCCAAAGGTTTTAGAATCTCTTGGCCAGGAACAACAGGGACAAAGATAAAATATATATTTCTTATTATAAATCACAGTGTCACACCCTTCTATCCAAAAGCAGACAGAATCTGGCTGGTCTTGTGACCTGTTTAGACCAAAAGAATGTGGCAAAAATAACACTGTGTGAGCTCTAAAGCCTAGGCCATTAGCTTTAATTTCCACCTTTTGGAACATTGCCATCACCATGTGAAAGAACCTGGGTCAGGAGAGAAACTGAATGGCCAGTGACTCTGACAGGTCCCAGATGGTGCATCAGAGGCCATCTTAGACTCTCAAGCTCCAAGTGAGCCAATGACAGATCATAGCCATGTCCAGGAGTGAGCCCAGGACAGACCAGTAGAAGAACCGAGGAATATAAAACGCCGGGGAAAATAATATTTTAAAATATAATAGAGATAAAACAGATGTCTCCATATTCTAGAGCATTTTGAGGGGAAATGATTATAACAAAGAACTCCGTAACTAAACAACTGATTTATGTACCTGAGGCTGAAAATTTTACACTGAAGGATGTAAGATGTGAACATTACATTGTCCATATATGCTTCCAGAAAAGTATATATGGTCATCCGTATACGTTTTCAAAAAAGCATATAAGGATAAAAATTACCTGAGGATTTAATCAAGATATAAACCACAATTTTAAAATTCAAGAATGAGGAAGCTGCGTAGAAAAGCCTCAGTGTTGCAATCGAAACTTAACAAAGGGTTGTTTAAATAATTATATATATGGCTTTAAAACTTAATACAGAAGTTAACAATAATTCTTATAAGAGAAGCTATATGATTAAAATGCCAATAATTTGGGCCAAAATAAAAAATTACTATTAATAAAAAATAGGATGTGGTAAAAGATATACAAAAGTATTCTAAATTTCTTATATAATGTAAATGAATATAACTTAATTCTCAATATCAATAGCCAAAGAAAATATATTCAAATATATTTTTAGGATACTGACCTGAGAAAACATTTGTAAGGTTGATTGTCAGATAATGTTTTGCCTATGTTCTCTTCCAGGAGTTTGATGGTGTCTTATCTTATATTTAGATCTTTAAGTTATTTTGAGTTTATTTTTGTGCATGGTGTGAGGATATATTCTAATTTCATTGATATGCATGTAGCTGTCCAGGTTTCCCAGCAATACTTACTGAAAAGACTGTCTTTTTCCCATTTTATATTCTTGCCTCCTTTGTCAAAGATAAATTGACCATACATGTCTGAGTTTATTTCTGGGTTCTCTATTCTGTTCCATTGGTCTCTATGTCTGTTTCGGTACCAGTACCACACTGTCGTGATTACTGTGGCCTTGTAATATTGTCTGAAGTCTGGGAGAATTATGCCTCCTGTTTGGTTTTTGTTCCTCAGAATTGCTTTGGCAATTCTGGGTCTTTTGTGGTTCTATATAAATTTTTGGATTGTTTGTTCTAGTTCTGTGAAGAATGTCATGGGTAATTTGATAGGGATTGCACTGAATCGGCAGATTGCTTTGGGTAGTATGGTCATTTTTACAATATTAATTTTTCTGGCCCATGAACATAGGATATCTTTCCATTTCTTCATATCCTCTTTAATTTCCTTGATTAATGTTTTGTAGTTCTCAACACATAAGTCTTTCACCTCCTTCAACAGGTTTATTCCCAGGTATTTGATTTTTTGGGATGCAATTTTAAAAGGTATTGTATTTTTTGTATTCCTTTTCTAATATTTCATTGTCAGGATACAGAAATGCGACTGATTTCTAAATGTTAATCTTATATCCTGATACCTTGCTGAATTTGTTGATCAGTTCAAGCAGTTTTTGGGTTGAGTCCTTACAGTTTTCTGTATTTAGTATCGTGTCATCTGCATACAGTAACAGTTTTGCCTCTTCTCTCCCTATTTGGACACCTCGTATTTCTTTTGTTTGTCTGATTGTTGTGGCTAGGACTTCCAATACTATGTTGAATAACAGTGGTGAGAGTGGGCATCCTTGTCTTATTTCAGATTTCAGTGGGAAGGCTTTCAGCTTTTCTCCATTGAGTATTATATTTGCTGTGGGTTTGTCATAAATGGCTTTTATTATGTTAAGGTATGCCCCCTCTATACCCACTTTGGTAAGAGTTTTTAATCATGAATGGATGTTGGACTTTGTCAAATGCTTCTTCTGCATCTATTGAGATGACCATGTGGTTTTTGACTTTTCTTTTCTTAATGTGGTGTATGACATTGATTGATTTGCTTATGTTGACCCATCCTTATGAACCTGCGATGAATTCCACCTGGTCGTGGTGTATGATCTTTTTTATATGTTGTTGGATTCTCTTGCTTAAAATTTTGCTGAGAATTTTTGCATCTATATTCATCAAAGATACTGGCCTACAGTTTTCTTTTTTTCTGTTATCTTTGTCTGGTTTTGGAATTAGGGTGATGGTGGCATCACAGGATGTCTTTGGGAGTGTTCCTTCTAAAGAGGATGGGTATAAGTTACTCTTTGAATGCTCAGTAGAATTCGCCTGTGAAGCCATCTGGTCCTGGACTTTTCATTGTAGGGAGTGTTTTAATGACATATTCAATTTCATTTCTAGTGATTGGTCCACTCAGTTGATCTATTTCTTCTTGATTCAGTTTTGACAGGGTGTAAGTCTCTAGAAAGTTGTCCATTTCTTCTAGGTTGTCAAATTTGTTGGCATACAATTGCTCATTGTATTCTCTCATGGTTTTCTGTATTTCTGTAGTATCCATTGTGACGTCTCCTTTTTCATTTATTTTGTTTATTTGAGTTTTCTCTCCTCTCTTCTTGGTGAGTCTAGCCAGACATTTGTCAATTTTGTTTACCTTTACAAAGAACCAGCTCTTGGTTTTATTGGATTTTTTCTACTATTTTTTAAATCTCTATTTTATTGACTTCCTCTCTGATTTTTATGACTTCCTTCATTCTGCTGACTTTAGATTTTGTTTGTTCTTCTTTTTCTAATTCATTTAGGTGGTGGGTTAAGTTGTCAATTTGAGATTTTTCTTCTTTTTTGAGAAAAGCCTGTATTGCTATGAATTTCCCTCTGAGCACTGCTTTGCGGCATCCCATAGATTTTGAGTGGTTGTGTCTTCATTATCATTTGTCTCAAGGTATTTTTTAATTTCCTTCCTGATTTCCTCACTGACCCATCGGTTTTTCAGTAGCATGTTGTTTAGTCTCCATGTATTGTGTTTTTTCTCATTTCTTTTCCTGTTGATGATTTCTAGTTTCACGCCACTGTGGTCAGAGAAGACACTTGAAATAATTTCTATACTCTTAAATTTGTTTAGGCTAGCTTTGTGCCCAAGTATGTGATCTATCCTTGAGAATGTTCCATGTGCACTTGAGAAGAATGTATATTCTGGTTCTTTTTTTTTTTTGGATGTAATGTCCTGAAAATGTCAACTAAGTTTAACTTTTCTATTGTGTCACTTAGGATCTCTGTTGTCTTATTGATTTTCTGTCTAGAGGCTCTATCCATTGATGTGAGTGGAGTGTTAAAGTCTCCTACTATTATTGTATTCCCATCAATTTCTCCTTTTATGTCAGTTAGTATTTGTTGTAGGTATCTGGGTGCTCCTATATTAGGTGCATATATATTGACGATTGTAATATCTGCTTCGTGAATAGATCCTTTTACCATTAAATAGTGTCCTTCTTTGTCTTTCTTTATGGCCTTCATTTTAAAGTCTATATTTCCTGATATGAATATTTCATCTCCTGCTTTTATGTCTTGTCCATTGGCATGAAATATCTTTTCCCATCCCCTCATTTTCAATCTATATGTGTCCTTTGCCCTAAGGTGAGTTTCTTGTAGACAGCAGATTGAAGGTTTTTGCTTTTTTTATACAACCTGCCACTCTGTGTCTTTTCATTGGAGCATTTAGTCCACTGACATTTAAGGTGATTATTGATACGTATTTATTTATTGCCAATTTAAACCTTGCTTTCCAGTTGATTCTATGTTTCTCTTTTCTTTCTTTCTTTCTTTTTCGTTGGATGGTTTCCATTTATTTTATGCTTGAGTACTTTTCAGTTTTTGTGAATGTAATGTTCGGTTTTGATTTGTGGTTGCCCTGTTTTTAAGCATGTTAACCCCTTCTTATATCTGCTTGCTTTAGCCTGATAGTCATATAGGCTCAAACACATCATTAAAATTAAAAAAAAAAAACTATATTTTCTTACTTTCCTTCCCCACATTGTATGATTATGACGTCTAAATTTTTTTTTAACATCTTCATGTTTAGATCTGTATGCTCAGGTCAGTCTCCCAAAGCAACAGAAATAAAAGCAAAGATAAACCAATGGGACCTAATCAAACTGAAAGCTTTTGCAGAGCAAAGGAAACCAAAAAGATAACAAAAGACAGTTTACAGAATGGGAGAAAATAGTTTCAAATGATGCAACTGACAAGGGCTTAATCTCTAAAGTATGCGAACAACTTATACAACTCAATAGCAAAAAAGCCAACAACCCAATGGAAAAATGGGTAAAAGACCTGAATAGACATTTCTCCAAAGAAGATACACAGATGGCCAATAAGCACATTAAAAAAATGCTCAATATCACTGATGATTAGAGAAATACATATCGAAACTACTGTGAGGTACCACCTCACACCAGTCAGAATGGCCATCATTAATAAGCACACAAACAACAAATGCTGGAGGGGGTGTGGAGAAAAGGGAAACCTCCTGCACTGTTGGTGGGAATGTAAGCTGGTACAACTACTATGGAAAACATAGTATGGAGGTATCTTAGAAAACTATACATAGAACTACCATATGATCCAGCAATCCCACTCTTGGGCATATATCTGGACAGATCTTTCCTTGAAAAAGACACCTGCACAAGTATGTTCACTGCAGCACTATTCACAATAGCCAAGACATGGAAACAACCCAAATGTCCATCAACAGATGATTGGTTTAGGAAGATGTGGCATATATACACAATGGAATACTACTCAGCCATAACAAAGAATAAAACAACGCCATTTGCAGCTACATGGATGGAACTGGAGACCCTCATATGTAGTGTAGTAAGTCAGAAAGAGAAAGACAAATACCACATAATAGCACTTATATCTGGAATCTAATATATGGCACAAATGAACCTTTCCATAGAAAAGAAAATTATGGACTTGGAGAACAGACTTGTGGTTGCCAAGTGGGAGGGGGAAGGAGTGGTATGTTCTGGGAGTCTGGGGTTAATAGATGAAGACTATTGCCTTTGGAATGGATAGGCAATGAGATCCTGCTGTATAGCACTGGGAACTATGTCTAGTCACTTATGATGGAGCATGATAATGTGAGAAAGAAGAATCTATACATGCATGTGTAACCAGGTTACCATGCTGTACAGTAGAAAATTGGTAGAACATTGTAAACCAGCTATAATGAAAAAAAATAAAAATCACTACAAAAAAAGGGGGGGAATATATATATTTACCACGATGGATGCAGAAAATGCACAAGATATAAATCAACATTAATTTATAATTATTTAAAAACATGGAAAATGTGGAATAAGATGAAATTTTCCTTAAAATATATTTTTTAATTAAAGAGAAAAATATAGGCTAAATAAAAAGATTACATATTTTGGAGTTCCCTTCATGGCTCAGTGGGAAATGAATCCGACTAAGAACCATGAGGTTGCGGGTTCAATCCCTGGCCTTGCTCAGTGGGTTAAGGATCCGGCGTTACCATGAGCTGTGGTGAAGGTTGCAGACGCGGCTCATATCCTGCGTTGCTGTGGCTGTGGCGAAGGCCGGCAGCTACAGCTCCTGTTAGACCCGTAACCTGGGAACCTCCATGTGCCACGGGTGCGGCTCTACATAAAGGCAAAAAGACAAAAAAAAAAAAAAGATTACATCTTTTATTTTTATCAGTGAGACTTTGAGCAATATATTCCCAATCCAGTGACTTCTTAATAAATATTATAAACATATATCATCATATGCAAATGTTTATGGGCATGTATTATAGGACATATGGTAATAGAGTCATCAAGAGGACGAGATAAACCTGAAATTAATCCTAATTTACAATAAATTTAATTGTATTTATTAATAACAAAACAACTTTTTTCTTTCATTAGAATAATAACTTTTCATGGGAGCTGAATTATTAATTTGCTCTCAATGTTTTTAAAAATCTTGGTTCCACACCTTGCAGTACAGCAATTCAAAGGTGTGATTCTGGGTCTATTTTTATTTCAGACTTGGTTTTAATGACTTTAATAGCTGGATAAGATTCTTCACAGATAGACAAACTCAAGTGAAGAAGTATGCCATCGGCTATACTTAATAATCACAACACTCATATTCTATTTCCTCTACCAATTATGTACTTGTTACTGTTGAAATACGGTAGTAAATTTCCACCTTCCATGATATCCGTCAATTGCTCTTGAAAAGGGATCAGTACATCTTATAGTTTTATGCTTCACCAAATGGATTTAAAATTCTCTGAAACTTTTAAACAGGATAAAATTTCTATTTCAAGTTTTCTAAGTGCGTTGATATGAGAGATTATTTTTTATAGGTATAACATTTATATCGTTTTCAGCAATGTATCAGATAGCAATGGAAACACCAGGAAACATTTCCAAACATCCGTTTTGAAAATGCTCTCTATTACCTCATAATGTGGCTAATGGTGAATTTCTGCCAGGAAAAGGGAAAGTATGAGCTAGGCCTGGTCTTGTGTGTGGGCGGGGAAGGGGTTGTTATTATTAGTCTCTTGTGTTTGCTTTTGCATAATGGACATTACTTTTCACCTGTTTTTTTTTTTTTCAGGAATCATTTTAAGAATCTTGTCAATGCTATGAATTAGCATATATAAAAGTAAACAAAATAGCACTTAAATCTGCTTAACTGAGTACACTTAAATTCCAGTGAGTCAAGGAAAGTGAGCAAAATGTGAAAGTGTTATAGTCATTCACTCTGACCTCTAGAAATCACTCTCTTCTATCCTGCTTCCTACGAATCAACTTAGCGGATCAGGCTTAAATGTGAACCAGAGCAAAGTATCAATTCATATCAAACATTAGTAAAGCTTAATAGCTTTTTAAATTTTTAAGTAAAAACTAAGATTTTCTTCAGAGTCCAATGAATGATTTTATATACCAACTGGGGTAAATGCACCTCACGTTGGAGAATAAAATAAATCATTATGAAAGTATAGCAGAAAGATAATCACAGAAATAAGACCAAAATAACAATTGTGACAATAAATAAAAAATGGTCAGAAATCAAAACCTAGTTCTAAGAGACACCTCTAAAACCAAGGTATTAAATTATTTTTAGATATTAAAAATACAAAGACAGGGAAAAGTACACTTTGGTTTTACCAGACCCAAACAAAAAGAAGTGAGGAGACACAATATTAATTTCAGACAAAGGAGAATGCAGCAAGTAGCATTCAACAGGATGCGGTGTATCCCTGCATACTGACAAAAAGCACAGTCTGCTGAGATTTCAGTAACAAAAAGGCATATAAATTAGAAACACCAGGCAAATATACAGAAGCACAACTTTTAGAGACTAAACTACCACCCCAGCCTTAGCCACTCAAGCCTTAGCCTATATTCAACCAAGAAGACAGAAAATATGAATAAGGTTAATAATTTAATATATACATAGTGATTTCAGGGGAAGATACAGAGACTATACCGTCATTCTAAAATTTTATGGAACATTTACATATATAAGTCATATATTTGACTGCAAAAATAAAGCCAAGATAAATGCCCCAAAGTAGGAACTGTACAGGTCATGTTCTCAGAGCACAGTTAATTTAAACGTAGAAATTAATAACTTATGTGGTCTCACAGGCATTTTACTATAAACCATCTCCCCAAAACATAAGCTTTCTATCAAAACATCATAGAAATTACTGTGATCTAGGAACATGTACATTTATTACGCTCTAGGAGTATTCCTCTTCTACTAACTTTATGGGAAAAAAGGATAATTCAAGGCTTAAACCACTTCATAATTGAAGAAATACATGCATATTGTAAGGAATTCTGACAATCAACAAGGGGACAAAGAAAAAAGGTAAAAATCATCCATAACCACACCAACCAGAGATATTTTTTATTTTACCTTTTCAGGCTTTTGCCTATGCATAAATACAATTACACACACACACACACACACACAGGCACTCACATGCCTTTTCCCCCACAAAATAGGGCTATTAGTGCAAGTTTATAATTTTCTATTCATTAACTAATGTACCACAGGTATATTTCTATGTCAATAAATAACCGTCTACACTGTTGTTTTTAAAAACAGTCATTTCCCACAGTACTTACATATAACAGGAGCTATTTCACCAATCCTTCATTGAACTCTTTCTTTATTCATTCATCTATCAATACTTGACTATATATGTTGCCTATATTGTGTTCCAATTTGTCATTTGATGGTGTTGATTTTCTGTGTTTTTTTTGTTGTTGTTCTTCAGTTGGTTTGGTTAATTTTTTATATTTGTATTTTTGTTAGTTTGGTTTGGTTATGCTAAGATCTTTTAAAATTTCTATATATAGTCAAATCTATTATATTTTTCTTTTATAATTTCTGATTTACTGTCATTTAAAAATGGCTTACATTCCAAAATCATAGAATATTTGCTTATACATTCTTCTGTTTCTAAAAGAACTTTTTAAACTTCAATCCATTTGAAATGTATTTTGATAGAAGACATAAGACTGGGAGATGGTATACATGGTAGTTAAGAGCATAAACCCAGAAACCAGAATGCCTGGGTTCAAGTTGCAGCTCTACTCCTGAATAGTTGTATGACCTTGAACAAATTATTTAACTTAACTGTGTCTCAATTTCCTCATCTGTATAAGGATGAGGTACTATTTAATTCTACAGTATCTACCTATAGAATTCTGATGAAAATTTAAAATGTTAATTGGTATAGAGAATGTGGGGTCATGCCTCACACAAAGCACTAGATATCCTTTTTCTAAATGGATAGTCAATTGTGCCAGTCCATTCACTGAATAACCTCTGCTCTCATTCCCAATTTGGAAACCCCATTTTTTATCAGATTTTTACAAAAATCTGGTTTACTCTCTGTACGTCTGGCCCTATTCCTGTACCAACACTTGAAAGTACTCTAATTTTTTTTTTTTTCCAGGGCTTCACCGGAGGCATCTGGAAGTTTCCAGGCTATGGGTTGAACTGGAGCTACAGCTGCCAGCCTGCACCACAGCCACAGCAACACGGGATCTGAGGTGCATCTTCTACCTACACCACAGCTCACAGCAATGCCAGAACCCTGACCCACTGAGCGAGGCCAGGAATCGAACCCACATCCTCATGGATACGAGTTGTGCTCATTTCCGCTGTGCCACAATGGGAATTCTCTAAGGTACTCTAATTTTATAATGTGTTGTCATACATCTGGTGTAAGTATGTCTTCATCATTCCTCTTTGCAAAATATCTAGACTCACCCTACTCTAATATTTTTCTAGATGAAGTTGAAAATATTGTATCAAATTCTAAAAATAATTCTAATCAACCTATGGACTGATTTAGGGTTAACTGGCCTCTTTACATCAAAATCATTTTAATAACAAATAGCTTACATTTTCCAAAAATACACAATGCTTCTGTTTAACGGGCAGATAATAAGGTTCAAAAAGGCTCAGGAGCTCACAGAGGAAACAGGTGGCACAGTCAAGATTTACATCTGGATCTGTTAAGTTGTCACCTAGGTGAATGTGTAATTTAGTGGTGTGTTTATGATTAATTTAAATGCACATATATTCAAATATGATTTTGATAGTAAATATTTTATCAACATGTTCATTTCTACCCATATTCCTAGCCATTACTTTTCCATTTCATGGTCTGCATTCCAAAAGCTGCATGTAATCTTGGACGTCAGTAAATTCTACAAGCAGTGGCAATGTTCTTTTTCCACAGCATGACTGTAAGCAGAGAAATCTCATTAAATGCTGACCTATATTTCTATTTAGTAGTGTATTTAATCTAGAGACAATATCCAAAGGTATATAAGGTTTTTCTAGTTATATAAGGTATGTTTAACAGAAGCATTTCCCATGTTGTGAGTTTTTTTAAGTTTGCTACTGAAGCCTTTGATAGCCTATTTCATGCCAGTGTTTATGCAGGTCCTGGGGTGAACAGATGAATAAGACATAGCTCTTGCCTCAAGAACCCTAGAGTTAAATGGTTAGATATATACAAATACTTTAAATACCTTGCCTATTATTGTATCTCATTTCTTAGAAATATGGACTAGGTAGTGGGAAGACTCATAGGAAAGAGGAACAGAGGACTCTCCAGGGCCCACGGAGGCCTTCACTGAGCATGTAGTCTTACCTGGGTCTTGATGGATGGGTAGGAGTTCATCACTGGTCAGTGGGATGAAGGGTAATCTATGAAGAGAAAAAAATGAGGAAAAATTGTGAGGTCAGAAAAGCAGGTCATATTTGAGAAACTGCATGTGATTTCATATCCTGACCATTCAATATAGGTTCCATGCCCCAAAAGATGTCTTAGAACTTCAGTAGATGAAGAATTCATCAGTATCCTATCATCCATCTGGCATTTCCTTTTCTCAAGGTCACTTTATCACCAACAATTACTAAAGTTTTCTCTCTCTTCTGACTTGATACTTTCCTAATTTCCTTGTTTTATGAATTGTGGGACTATATTGAGCAGAAAAAAAATTTAATACCTTCCCCTTCTCTTCTGCTGAGGTGAAAATTTGACTCTTACCGATTTGCACTAGTCAGCTGATATGTATGGTTTATGCTGTGTGGCATCACCACATACTTCATTAGAATAACAGTCCCCTACATGTTTTTTGGGAGTCTATCTAATCCCCAACTCCCAGTGTTTCATTAAGCTGAATGCAGAGCTAGGTCTTACATCATCTCTGCAGAAGGCAAAAGTTTGAAGAAAGTATCTATGCATTGGAGGGTGAACTTAGATTCCAACCCTAGCTCTGCTATCTGTCCTGTGAGTGATCTTGGGCAAGTCATTTGTTTTTCTGAGCCTCAATTTCCTCGGCTAGAAAAATGGAGGCCCTTGAATTTGTTTACTTGGGCCTCTAGGAGGAAAAGCAATGAATAATGTACATGAAAAATCTAGGTAAACTCTCAACTTTTTGAGGATGTCTTAAAGCTTAAGAAAATAAATCCTAGAAATGAAAAGATAAGATGACCTTTGGCTCCATTAAAAATCGCTAGTCTTTGAGTAGATTTGATTCTACTATAAGTAATTTTATAAAATGTCACATGGTAGAAATCAAAAATCCTGAATAGCAAATATTCCCATATTGTGTTCATGATGATTTTATAATTAGAAACAACATGTTTGGGAAGCAGAGATTAATCAAGTATCTAATAACTGCTAAAACAAACAAAAAAGCTAACTTGCAAGAATCTACCACTCTAGGTCATGCTATGGTCTGGAGTGAATCCAAGAAGACAAGAACAGGGACTTGAATATATTTCACTACAAGGGCTTGTCTTCTGTCCATGCTGATAAGAGTCACCATGGTATATTTCTGACTCTGAAGCCTTCCATCACTGTCTCCTTTTCTGCTTCCTTTTTACTCTCTCTTTCCATTAGTGTGGTTAACATTATTCTCAGACTCATTTTGGCAGAATGGCCACTCTTATTCTTCCAGTTTCATGCCCTGAAGGTCTTAGCCATAGCAATAAGGCAAGAAAAAGAAGTAAAAATCCTGCAGTATGGAAAAAGAAGTTAATTATTTTTTTTACAGAAGGCATTACTATGTAGAAAATTTTAAGGAACCTACCCCCCCAAAAAAAATAGAAAAAAGTGAATTTATTTTGGTCACTGGATATAAGGTTAATATATAAATTATATTTTTATATACTGAAAAGAAATAAAACTTTAGAAAGAATGCCACTTACAAAGGCATCAAAAACATAAAATAATTAGAATGAAATTCATTCTAAACAGGGACATTTCTGATGTGACAGACATGTCCTATATTTCAACTGAGTGGTAACTGCACAAGAATTTACATTTTTCTGGATTTATTATTTTTATTGATAAAGTTTACAGGAACAAATATTTAAAACCAAAGGCCAATTCTTAAGTCTTATTAGTTGTCTATTGCCTTCATTTCTACTAAGCATCCCTTTCTCTAATGTCTCAGTAACTTTATCAAGAAGCCAGTCAAACCTGTGAAAATACTTAAGTCAATATATCATTTTATATATTTCTGTTCTATGATGCAAAGATATTTTAAACACTCAATAGTTTATCAAAGGCCTAATTCTTGCATAAACAGCATACTTTATTTTAAAATTCAGAGATTTAATAAACTGATTAAGACAGTCAATTTAAAAGACAAAATTAGTCTCATTCAGGAATGGTCTGTCTGTATGTTGATTACCTAGAATCCTGATTGGCCAAAATTTAAGGCCTAACACCCCTGATTCCACGAATACATTAATTTTTTTAACATTAAAAATAATCCTGTATGGAATTCCCATCATGGGTCAGTGGAAACAAATCTGACTAATATCCATGAGGATGCAGGTTCAATCCCTGGCCTCCCTCAGTGGGTTAAGGATCCAGCATTGCCATGAGTTGTGGTGTAGGTTGCAGAGGCAGTTCAGATCTGGCGTGGCTGTAGCTATGGCCTAGGCCGGAGGACACAGCTCCAATTCTACTCCTAGCCTGGGAACTTCCATATGCCACAGGTGCAGCTCTAAAAAGCCACACACACACACACACACAAATCCTATTACTTGTTATCACTTTTGAGAAATACTTTGTCAGATACCCATATCTGCACATTATCTACATGTTATCATCTTCTGGCATTACAATGGAGACTTTTACCATAATTATAAAGGTGGCTAGTTTTCCTATAAATATCAGCATTTTACATGTACAAAAGCAGTCAATAAAAACCAGTTCATTTATTATAAGCCAAATGTTCTTTTACTTAACCCCAATCTTTCTCAAATTTTTGAAGTTTTGATGTGTTGATTTTGGTCTATCCTTAATATAAAATTTATCTATCTACACACACTGTCACAGAGTTAACACTAAAATTACAAATTGATGACACTTCCCAGGCAAAGAAGAGAACTATCTGTTCCTCCGGTGATTTCTTCATTGAATTCTGACTTTCACTGCTCCGTCATACCATCTAGCTGAACACTGATATTTCATAGTTTTTAACTGTAAAGATACCTACTTATATAAAAATTGATCTGCACAAAGAAAGTAAAAAAAAAAACTTTATATACCACTAATTTGTTTTTACAATTACAAGAAATAACATCTGTCACTCTTGTCATGCTGACAATTTGACATATATACACATGCAGGAGAAAAGTTCTGATTTAGTCATCTGGACAGCTGAAGCTTGTATATTTTTAATATGATGAACACACTGCCACTGAGTGTTCACACTGGCAGATGTGTACTCAAAATATTTCATATACTAAACACTGCAATAGTCTCTGCATGTATAAATGCCAGTTATAATACTTTCTGTTCTACTTGATTAAAAGTATGTCAAGTTAATTTGAGCACACACGAAAAACTACAACAGTTCAAGAATCTATAACCTTATATAAAGAAATCCAATGTTCAAAATACAACTATAAAAGCAAGGCACAATTACTGCCATGCAAAAAAATTAAACTTAAAACTGCATAGAAATGCAATTTAAAACAGCAAACTCAAATTGTGTAACACTCAAGATAAGTGGAAGTTCTACCAACACAACGCTTGCAAGGATTTAAAAAAAGAAATGCATTCTCTTTGCTGGTATAGTGGTTTAAATCAGATCTTTAAATCCATGGGTACAAGTCAACTGTCTTTGTCCTCTTTCTCAAGAAATTAGCTCTTTAACAGTTGTTTTTATGAACTCATTTCTTTCAGTTAAGTCATAAGCAGGATAATTTTCATATATCTCTTTGCAAATCTGTTTCAATGTGACTTCCTCCAAGTTAGCACTGGCCAATAACTTCTTTACTGATTCCTTTAACTCTTCATCTATAGCAGGGCTTTCCAGTTTTTTTAATTAGAGGTTTAACTTGTGAACTATCTTCAGATTCACTTTCTTTTTTGGAACAGTTTTGATTCTTCTTGGTGGTATTGCTATCTGCTTTTTTAATGTTAGCACTTTTTTACAACTTTTTTACTTTAAGAAGTGGCTTTCTGTTTGGTTTATTTTTGGGGGGGGGATGTCTTTTTAGGTGGCTCCTCTTCACTTTCTTTATCTTCCTCATCTGAAGACTCTTTCTTATTTTTCTTCTCGGCTTTATCACTGCTGAATTCATCTGACAGAATTTCAGGACATTTGGTTCACTTAGCTTACCTGGCCATTCCAGAATTATTCTGTTCTTTTTCGTTGCCTTTGCTAGAGGTTTTTTAGATTTTGGCAATGGTTTGCCAGAAGGCTTTGGATGCATTAAGAAATTCAAGATCCTTTTCATCAGTTGACTATTTACACCTCATCTTTCCAAATCAAGAACCTTGTGGATGCTCTTTAACATGGCATTTCTAATTTTGTTTTAACATTTCTTCCTTCTTTTTATATTGGATACTTGCTTTTTCAAATGGAAAGCCACTGAACTGACCCACATTCTTTAATTAGGACACTGTGCCCGGTCTGTTATAAAGCAGCTTATGCAGACTTCTAAACTCATCTGTTTTCTTCTTACTCAGAAAAAAAAAAAATGTATCCTTTCACTTTCGCAAAGTTTCTGCTCCTTTCCTTGTGCAATTGTAAATGGCTCTCTTTGTAAGGAAGAGACATGCACTGTCAACCTACTTTTTTCTTGTCCCTCATGCCTTTATTAGACTTTTCTTTCTCTTCTCTTCCTCCTCCTCCTCTTCACTTTCCTCTCTCAGAGCGCGGGCATTTTGGGCTCTTTCTTGACTGGGGCTGACTTGGGCTGGGCGGGAGCTCCCTCTCCCTCCACAGCAGGGCCAAGGCGGGCATGCTGTGGACCACAGGTCCCGGCTGCTGCAGGCCTGGGGCAGGAGGACACCACCGAGACTCAGGGAGGCAGTGGCAGCAGGCTCCGAGGAGGCACAAGGACTGCTAGCTGGCATGACGCTCATGCTGCACTCTCCACTGCCCAGAATCAAAAAGCTACATTTTTAAAAACGCTTTAAGCTCTATTCTTAAAATCTGTACATTATTATATGTAAATTTTACCTTAAATTTTTTAAAATACATTGTCAGATTATTTTTAAAGATATCACCAAAAAATTATGCTAAAGACAACAGACACTATAGGTCACATGATGTATGACTCCATTTATATGAAATTCCCAGAACAGATAACTCCATAGAGACACTTCAGATTGACAGCTGCCATGGGCTATCAGACAGGAGAGAATGCTTAATGGGTATGGGGTTTTACTTTGGAATGATGTAAATGTTTTGAAACTAGATATAGTGGTTGCACAACACTGTGAATGTACTAAATGCCACTAAATTGTTCAATTAAAATGGTTAATTTTTTGATATGTGAATTTCACCTCAATAAATTGTTTGAAAAACAACAAACATAAGAAGGATGCTGGACTAGAAAACAGACGCTGAGTTATGCTTGAGACCTGGAGTTAGACACTTCCCACCTCTGAGCTTCAGTTTTTCTAAATATAGTGTGGGGCATTTTCTTTGTGCCTGACCTTTACGTGCAATAGTCTTTACATGCTTTTCCTCCTTAATTTACAGATGAGGAAACAGGCTTAGAGAAGTTTAATAACTTGCTCAAATTCATACATTTCACCTATGTTACAACAAAGCTGAATTTTATATCTCCCATATCTTGAAGCACTGTCTTCAGTGATCAGATCAGGTTAGATAAAGAAGTGGATCTCTGAGAAGGATCTTGTACTTACAAACTGTGATCAGACGCTGGCCTAATATCAAGCATTTCCAAGCATCCTTGCCTAAAGATCCTATATATAGATGTAAAATTCAAAGAATCTATCCTTATGAAAATTAGAACCAAGAAGAAATTCTTCAAGTGTTTTTCCTGTAATTTATATGCAAAAATGAGAACTTTATACCAATGAATGTACCTCACTCTTTTGAGTGCCCTTTTATGTTGAGTGGCTTGTATGCAACTTCCAGTTTCAATTCTTTCCCCTGAAGCTTCTGAGTTTTCCATTTTGCAATTTATTTACTATTCCCCGCAAAGTCCTAATAACATGTTAAATTCAAGCTGTTGTAGAGTTTGTGCCAAGATGAGATTTTTTAAAAATCACATCTAAATTACTTCATGAAATAATGCCCCTATCTGCCTCCAAGCTGCTGTCAAGGCTGAGGCCAAAAGCTGTGCTAAGAACAGAGCAAACTGAGCCAGGGGTCTCCAGGGAAATAGTGGAGTAGAAACCAGCTCTGGGGAGTGCCCTTGGTAGATATCATCTTATTTCCCTTTCAATGGTGAAGGTGTCACCTTTACAAAGTATATTTCCTAATCAGATTTGATTCTAACAGGGTTTGGAAGCCCCCAAAACATGCACCCTTGGCTCTCATCTGTATCTCTACTATGATGAAAATGAAATATGAGGGAAACATCTCAGCTTTCTTAGATTAAGTAACCGGACCCTTAATATAAAATTCAGTCATTCATTTATTTAGCAAACATTCTCTGAAATGCCTGCTAAATCATAGGCACTGAATATAAACATGCATAAAAAACATGGTCCCTGCCCTTCAGAAAATCACCCTCTGATAGCAGTGATAATCACAAAAATAGATTATTAAGGTATAAAGTGATAAAGAGGTGGATTGTCCAAAGATGGATTAGTGATATTTTGAGGGTCAGTGGTATGTTGCCCTTTCAATTTTTGTTTATTTATTCTTCATTCACTCAGCAAGCTTTTACCAAGTAATCACAGTTTGCAATGTGCTTGTCATGGCTCAAGCGTGTACAAAAATGAACTGGATAGAATAGTATGCACAAAAATCTTGTTAATTTTATTGATTTATTAGAGAGACAACACATGTGCTAGATATTTCCTGTTGCGCCCCTCTAGACTTATTATCTATCTTTTTACTCTGCTCTGTAACATACAAAGTACACTTTTAGTGGACTTCAACATTGATTAATTTTCCTCTAAAATGTTTTGTATAATAAGCAAATCACTATACCATTTGAATTCCTTGATCAATAATCTTTATAGCATGGTAAAACTATGTGGATTTCTGTATTTTACTATTTACTTAAATTAAGTCCACATGGTCTTTTCCATTTACATCACAATAAAGACATTTTTTAATTTATCAAGTCTTTTTACAGTGTTAAAATTTTCAAATAACACATTCTGCACTGTGATTTCCTGTTGTCGTTGAGCTTATTTCTACTGAGTCCATTTTTTTTAAACCCTGGAAAAATTCTGCAGACAAAACTCTGTTTAAAGTAATGCAATCTTTTACCCAATTTTAATTAATAAGTTTAACTTTACATATATTTGTTATCAATATTACTTTATGTTCACTATCTCTACCTGCAATATTTAGTTGTGATTTCATTACCTGAAAATAAAATTAATGGTTTTAGAGGTTGTTCAATTTCAGAAAAAAAATTTAATTTTACTTCAGTAGGATTAAAATCGCAATGTCAAAAGAACAAGGTCAAAATATTTTGCTTTTATATCGTGTAGCTTCTTGGATGTACACACTTTAAAAGTACCTAGTACAGTATTTTGAGATTCATGTTTGCCTCCGTCAGGAAAACATGAGCTCCTTGAAGGAAGAAATTAAGTATTATTTACTGCCGTGAAATCAAAGCCTTGATCAGCCTGCCCCAGGTGGCATTGAGTAAATGTAAGCTGATTGTAGAGTCATAAATGTTTACGGCTTTCCCGGCATTTCATCTAAAGAACTAACGAGTACAATGTTGTCAACATTCTTAGGTGCAGGAATCCTACAGTCCCAGATTCACTTACTTTGGTTAACCCTGTTCCTGCTCTTGTCAAAATTCATGTTCATTTGTCCACAACGTTTTCCCAAGCCTTAGCCATCAAGTGAAAACACTGAGCATCACACACCAGTCCTGACCTCAGATCTATCACTCTTGGGGCTAGATTATAGCTAATCAAGTTCTGCACCAGGAGCTGAGAGCAAACAGGTTAAAGAGTAGGGTAGAAGAGGGAGCCAGGGAGAAAGGAAGGGAAGAAATGCTGTGCTAGTGTGTATTCACCAGTCTGTTTACTAAAAGTTCCATGGAGGCAGCAAATTCATATATTCTATTCACAATTATGTATCCAGCTCCTAGAATACATTCCTGGTACATAGTAGTTGCTCAATTTTTAATGGATGGGAGATCTAATAAAGGACACTTGGATTTACTGAGAATCATTATTGGACAGGTTTGGTGCTAATCACATTCATAATCTCATTTTAAATGTGATCCTCAATGTGAGGATCTTAAATGTGAGGTAGGTGGTATCACTTCTGTTTCAAGAAAAAACCACAGGACCCACACTACTACATACTGGCTGTCAGTAACCTTTCATAGATTAGGTATCATGTAGTGAAGAGATTTGTCAAAGCAAAAGGGAATTTAGAGATGATCTAATCCAACCCTCTCATTTTACTGCTGAAGAAAACAACCCCCAGATAGCTAAAGTGACTCTGCTAAGATCTCACAGGGGTTAGGGTTGGAGGCTGGATCTGAATTCAGTGTCCCACCTCTGTCAGGGACCACTCTGCTTTGCTTTGATGCCTCTTGCTTGTTTCTATCACTGCCACATGTAGAGAGGACAGGAAATCATGAGCCATAAAGTTGTTCAACAGCAAAGAGCTAATTTCAAATGTTATTCAAATTATGTTCCACAACTAACCACCATACCCATCACCTCCATGAATTTTGTCTGCCCTGGGTAGCCTTGTGTGCAGCTCTTGGCCCTTTAAGCCCCTAATCTTGTGGATGGCCCTGAAAACTGTGTAACATTTATACTTGGCAGAGGAACATTTACCAAAGAACAGAACATGTTCTTTTTCTTGTTTTAACTTGACTCCATTATTCACCAAATATATTTTTCTTTCTATGAAGTATAGCTGAAGAGTTTATGACAGGATTTAACATCAGAATCTATAATATAATGATCTCTCTTTGTCCCTGTACCCTGACGGTTTGTCAAATAAGGTTAATGTAGGTTGCTAAAAGCATGACTGCATTATTAAATAATTCCTCATGTTAGCTCTTTGCATCCATGCATGTTGAAGACAGAATCAACAAGAGGAATGGGGATCAGAAAGCAAAAAAAGGGGAAGTGCAAATATAAACCTGTGCTTCTGACGGGCAACAGTTCTTGCTTTTCCAGAGGGCTGCAGCTTGGATTCCTGAGATGGGCATCACACACTATCTCGACATTTCCTGTGCACTCCTCTGCTTTGCATGTCAAGAAGACACTTTCCTATTGTCCTCTATTAATTGTTTCTGTATCAGTCTAAGAAACTGGATTTTTCATTTAAGACTGTAGAGTTTGATTATATTTATGATGCATAATATGAGCTAAGTGTTTTAGCAAGCAAATGAAATAGTAAGTAGATGTAACAGACACTAGTTAATGGTAAATTCAAACCTACATCACGTCTTGGGTGCACTGTTGCAAGAGTCTCCTAACCATTGACCCTGCGTCTCTCCCACCTCCATGGCATCACCTCAGAGTAATTTTTCTAGAATAAACCTCATCCTGTCACCCCTCTGCTTAGAACCTTTGAATGTTACTTTGAAACTTACAAAATGAAGTACCAGCTCATCAACATGGTAGATAGATGCTTGAAAATCTAGACCAACCTAACAGCCTGATGTTCTCTATTTCACACCAGATTGTGTCTTCTCCAATAACATTTAACAACTTATTTCTCAACAAGATAGTACGCTACTTTGTAAATACTCTTGTGTCTTTTTTCTGCCTCATGATCTCCTAATTATACTTCAAGACCCACTACAGATGACCCATATCCTGGAAATCATGGAGACCCTTCCAGGTAGAGCTAGCCATGCCTTTCTTTCATTAAGCACTGATCACACTGAAATCTGTTATTCACCCCCTTATCCATCTACTCCACTGGACTGTGAGATCTTCAAATCAGGAGACTATGCCTTATCAACCTAGTAATTAGCACAGTGCCTGGCAAAATAATGAGTCTAAAAAAAGTATTCTTCAAATGAACATTTACTTTGTTCAAAACACTGGACTAAATGCTACGAGAAATGCAAAGATAGATTATTCAAAGTCTGTTCTTAAGGAACTTGGCCTTCATTAGGACAATGATTACCCACACTAATCTGTATAAGTTTTACACATATACATTGTGTAATGACTTTGACGGTACCCAGTTGGAACTGAATTACACTTATGGTTACCATGTCTGTCACTTGGTCACTCTTTAGCACTCCTTGAAAATTTTTACTATTCTAACTTTCCTCTTTTATACACTCATGAGGCAAAGAACTACATGTGTTCCGGCCAATGGAAAATTACACTTTGATGCTGCTTGATTTTTTTTCTGTACTGCTTTTCTAAACCAGTATTTATTCTCAGTTGAAACAAAATTAAATGTACACACTGATCAAAAGTTGATATAATATCTGAGATGGGTTTATGGTACATCGGGATGACAAGACATGCCAAATGAACAACACTTGACTTAACCAGGTAGTTATTATACACATATAGTCGTTAACCTAGGAAAGCATCCTATAGACACTATAATAAAGATGTTACCAGAAAGGTCTAAAATATCAAGAAAAAGAAAAAGGATCAAGGAAGGCTACACAGAGAAGGGAACGTCTGAACCTGATGGAAAATGGAACTTACTTTTAATCCTATAAATAATTCATAAATTTCATTTGATTCACTTTTTGGTTAAAAAAAAAAAGGTAACTATCACTGAATATTTCCCCAGGAGCAATCTGGTAACTAAAAACAAGCAATTAAATAGCATAAGAATCATTTGAGCAACCCAGGGCTGGTCACAAGGGGGTTGACAGAGTGGAGCTCTGGTAAGAGAAAAATCACAAGACTGATCTCAGTTGAGGGTGATAAAGATGAGCAATTAAAAAAACGTTTTCAGAGCAGAAAACATTTCCTCTCAAAAACCCATAACACCAGTCCAACCATGAGCAAAAACATCAGTTAAACTCCAATTAGGGACATTCTACTAACCAGTACTCCTTAAACTGCCAAGGTCGTCAAAAATAACAAAATTCTGAAAAACTTCTTTATACCAGAGAAGGGTAAGAAGACACGAGAATTAAATATAACATGGGATCCTGGGGGAAGAACAAGGACATTAGGGAAAAGCTATTGAAATCCAAATAAAGTGCACAGCTTACTTAATAGCAATATAGCAATTAGTGGTTAATAGTAATGTTGGTTTCTTGGTTGTGACAAGTGTACCACAGTGATGTAAGACATTAACAATCAGGGAAACCGAAATAGGAGTTTACAGGAACTGTGTGTCATATCTGCAACTTTTCTGTAAATTTAAAACGGTTATAAAATATTTATTTAAAAAAAAAAAGTTGCCACAAGCCTTACTGAAACTCTCAGTGATGTAATCAACTTTCAGGGGACAGTTTTTCAAAGGAGAGAAATATTAATGGGCTAGTCAAAAATCACAAGTTCAAATCCATCCTGAACATTAACAGTTAATTGACCTTAAAACTCTACGAGCCTCGGAGTTCCCGTCGTGGCGCAGTGGTTAACGAATCCGACTAGGAACCATGAGGTTGCGGGTTCGATCCCTGCCCTTGCTCAGCGGGTTAACGATCCGGCGTTGCC
>PVHT021183634.1:24259453-24289684 GCA_004024745.2 Catagonus wagneri | reverse complement strand
AAAGGAGAGAAATATTAATGGGCTAGTCAAAAATCACAAGTTCAAATCCATCCTGAACATTAACAGTTAATTGACCTTAAAACTCTACGAGCCTCGGAGTTCCCGTCGTGGCGCAGTGGTTAACGAATCCGACTAGGAACCATGAGGTTGCGGGTTCGATCCCTGCCCTTGCTCAGCGGGTTAACGATCCGGCGTTGCCATGAGCTGTGGTGTAGGTTGCAGACGTGGCTCGGATCCTGTGTTGCTGTGGCTGCGGCGCAGGCCAGTGGCCACAGCTCCGATTAGACCCCTAGCCTGGGAACCTCCACATGCCGCGGGTGCGGCCATAAACCCGCGGCCATAAAATGACAAAAGGCAAAAAAAAAAAAAAAACTCTACGAGCCTCCACTTTCTCTTACATTAAACAGAATTGGCAATACCAGTCTTGCCTACCTACTTCAAAGGAAAGCGAAAAAAGAGAAAAATATATATATATATGTACATTTATAGGCATATGTAAGGCATGTAAGGCAGCTTACATACCTCTGTCTTCTTGAATCCTTACAACAACAGCAGGCACTAGAAAGTCCATTTTGCAGACTAAGTAGACTCAAAAAACTAAGTAATGGGCTTAAGGTCATGTTAGTGGGAAGTGTTAAAGTCAGATTTTGTACACAGGTTCTCTATCTTCTAAGTTGTTCCCTGCTGGCTTCCTTTCTCCAGGCTGCCTCCCATGAAATATAAACACACTTGCTTTAGAAACTGCCACACAGCTCTATAGCTCTGTGTGAACACTGCTGCCAACACAAATGTCTGAAAGTCCAAGCACAAATGTGGGAAAGGGTCTTTCGCTACTTGCTAATACTGAAAAAGCATCTCCACCATTGGACAAGGGGTACTTGAACAGCCTTCCAAGCCATCATGAGCCTGCACCTCTTGTGAGCTCTCATGTTCCTCTTTCTAGATCTTCAGGGGCTGCCCTGGAAAATGCTCAGCCTGCCTTCTGGCAGCTCCACAGACTCCTTTCTGCTGCAGAGTGCTTTATATCAGGGGTGTCTGGCGCAGGAGCCGGAGAGGCGCATCAGTAATGTGATGCGATAATAGTGTATCAAATACAAAATGCCCCTTCTGCCAAAAGTAATTTAATTAAGCACAAAAGTGGGTTACTGCAATGAAATGCACGTGTTCTTTAAAGTCAGGCGTGCCTTTGGATATTTGGAAAATACCTTAAATGCATGTTACTACAGGAAACTTGTTATCAGCCAGAAAGAAGGCTTTAGATCCTAGGTATATGTTTTGAAATATGTGAGCATCTTGAAACCTTGGTGTTAATGTGTCAGTTTATCTGTATAAGATAAACTGCATTCTGCACCCAGGCCAAGGCATAATCTTCCCCCTCACTAATCAAGATACAGTGAACTTTCCCAGTTTAAAGTTTCAGCTTTGCTTTCAAACTTAGACCAGGCTTTCCAAAGACAGCTTACGAAAGCTGCTATTATTATTTTCACTTTTAATAAAGAGTATTAATTGTCTTTGAACGTAAGCATTTGTTATCAAATATTCATTAAAAAATCATGAATGGTTAAAGGCCATCTGACTAATCTCTTCTTTTTGTAAATGAGGAAACTGAGGCCCAGAAGGGTAACTAGCCCAAGATAGTACACTGTGTCACTGTAGAGCTGAGCCCGTAACTCAGGCTCCAAGCTTGTGGCATACAGCTCACAAACATATCTTATTTGAGACTAGGTGGCCTGTTACTATATATGTGATCTAGTCTCTTTTAAAAGTCACACATCTAGGGAGTTTCCATTGTGGATCATTTCCTAAGGTAGTCTCTGTGAGGATGCAGGTATGATCACTGGCCTCATTCAGTGGGTTAATAAGGATCTGGGGTTGCCGCAAGTTGCAGTATAGGTCATAGAAGTGGCTAGGATCTGGTGTGGCCGTGGCTGTGGCATAGGCCTAAAGGTGCAGCTCCAATTCAACCATGAACTTCCAGATGCCATGTGTGCCCATAAAAAGAAAAAAAAAGTCACATATGAAGTAGAAAATGAATAATCTGAATCTAGCGGGGGGTGGGGGGGGACTGAAATGCACACCAAATAAGGAATATTTCAACTTAAAAACAGAGAAGAAATTATAATTTCAAAAAATATTAGTGTTGTAAAAGGCAAAGAAAGGCTGAGCGGCTGTTTCTGATGAAAGGAGACAACTGAATTCATGACTAGACAAGACTGTACTAGAGGAAACGCTAAAAACGGCATTATTGGGTTAACAGATCACTGAAATATAGACCATAAACTGGATAAAAGTATGTGTCACAGTTAAACTTATTAAGGTTAATAAATGTACTGTATTCATAGAAAAGGATATCTGTATTCCTAGGAAATGGACAGTGAAGTATTTAAGGATAAATGAATATAACATGCAACTTAGTCTCAATTTGTTCAGAAAAAAATTTATATAGACAGACAGATAAAACAAGGCAAAATGTTAACAATAGATAAACCTTGATATGGGCTATAATACTATTACTTGCTCTATTTTTGAAAGTTTGAAATCATTTCAAATAAAAAGTAAAAAAAAAAATTCAAAACATGCAAATGATTACCACCACTACCACAAAATTATGACCATTCTTCATTCAGGAGCAAAGGAGGGCATTTTAAGAACACCTCCAAAAATATAGCATCATGACATTCTTCATGCATATTTATGACAAAACCAAAAATCTCAATAAATGAAAGCAATAAGCAGGGTCACCTCAGAAGGCCTCCTAACTCGGTGTTTATGTCTTGATTTTGGGCTAGCACTACCTCTTCTGGGACTGCTGCCATTTACCCATTTTGTTATGCTCTTTCATAGTGGGGAAAAAAAAGGGGACCTTTCTATTTATGAAAAAATTACAATGATAAAATTGATACCTACTAAGTACAGCAAAATAATTAACCCAAATGTTTCTCTTAAAAGAAAAGAGCTTAAGGTAACATTTCTGGATATGAATAGGAAATGGTCACATCATGCCATGCTGAGGGTCCTGGTTCTAGTGAAAAAAGACAATAACCACTTCCCTGGAGGCTTGAATAATCAGCTTCATGACAGAGCTTCATTTATAGTCATTATTTACACTGGCCCGGAATAGTAGCACCTGCCATCCCGGTGGAAAGCAAAGCCTCTCCTCTGAATTTGCCATCTGACTCTGGACAGTTTCTGTCAGTTGTCCGTTCCATGAGTCCATGCCAGTGCTGACTACAGACACAAACCATGTGTCATTGGTGTTCCTCAAAGATAAAAACAAGCAGGGTAGGAGTTCCCATTGTGGTGCAATGGAAATGAATCTGACTAGTATCCATGAGGATGTGGGTTCAATCCCTGGCCTCACTCAGTGGGTCGGGGGTCTGGCATTGCTGTGAGCCCCAGTTGTGTGGGTCCCAGATGTGGCTCAGATCCCGCACATGTGGCTGTGGCTGTGGCACAGGTCAGCAGCTGTAGCTCCAATTCGACTCCTCGCCTGGGAACTTCCATATGCTGTGGGTACAGCCCTAAAAAGCAAAGCAAACAAAAACAAGTAGTGTAGCTTTATACTAAGTCAGTCCTGGATAAATTTATACACAGTATATTTGGAAATACTGGCATATGTTCTGTTCTGGAGAATAAACTAAATCCAAAGGCTGGGTTCTACCCTCAGGAAGCTTGTAATTGCATTGAAACTGCAAAGAGCACACAAGGCAAATGAAAGCAGCCACGCTGGCCACGGGCCATAGAGCCCAGAAGCTCTACGCCAAAAAAAATTTTTTAAACTTTAAAAAAAGAGAGTTGCAAAAGCAGTAACCCTGGCACAGACGGTACTTGCCAAGCAGTGTTTCTATCATATTGTTTAGCCACCCATGTGGGTATGCCTAATCAAGCCAAATGTGCTATGCTCTCTTTTCTTCTGGTATTTGTACGTAATTTTCCTTCTGCCTAGAACTTTTTCTCCCACCCCACCCTCACCACCCAATATCCTGCCTTCCCACTATCACTTCACCTCCTTTTCTTTGGTTAATTCTTACAGCTTCTAGCTTGGACATTACTCCCTAGAAAAGCTTTCCTTAGCCCCTTACTTCTTAGCCTGGGTGCTTCCTATGTTTTTCCATTATAACCCTTATCATATTGCAAGGGAACCTCTAGAGTCAGATTGTTTGGGTTCAAATCCTGGGTCCCTCACCTACTGACTTCAAGGCCTAAGTCAAGTTAGTCAAGGGTATAAGCCCGCTGTATCTACTATGGTTTATTACCTTATTTAGGCTCTAGCCAATTCTCCATGAGAGGTATTGCTGTCACTTGACAGGTGAGGACACAATCTCAGAGAGCTTTCATATTTTACCCAATGTGGCATCATACCTAGGGAATCGCAATCCAAAGCCAAATCTAGAGTATATTAAAGATGTGAGTTTTAAGAAACATGGTGAATCTTCTGAATCAAGTGATACCAAAATTCTTCTTTGGTATCAGGGAGGAGTCTTGGCAAAAGGAGGTGGGGTGGCCTTTCTGGAAAAGGTCAAGTAGGAAGTGCAAAGAGACTGTAGGCTGAGATCCCACCCCGGGACTGTCTTCCAGGGAAGGAACCTCCAGGAACAACTACAGGAAACGAGAGCCACTAGTTTAATTTTAATATCACATTTAGTGACATAGTCCATTTTTTATGTTTTTATTTTCACTTTCATTAGGAGCAGGATAGAGAGATAAATTATGCTGACAGAGGGTCCTGATCACCCCTTTCCACAGGCACTTGGAATATATTCCCCAATTCCTAGAGAACAGAGATAATGAAACTTACATAGAAATCCACAGGAAGGATATTCACAGTTGAAATAGGAGGCAGTAAAGCACAGAGTTGCTTTACTCTGTGAATCAGAGTTGACCCAGCCTCCTCACAGATGTGTGGCCTTGGGAAAGAAAACACAGGGACTCAAGTGTTCTCTAACTAGAGTTAAGCTAATTATTCAAAGTCAAACCAGTGTGTCAGACAGATCCAAAGGAAGGGAAAGAGAGGAGTGCAAGGATGAGAGCGTAGTGTGTCTTGTCTGGTAACACCTCTAAATAGTGCTGGAAGAACCCCATGCCTGTTTATCATGATGCATCCACTTCTACTTCACAGCTGACTCAAAATCCTTCTCTGGTAAACAGGTTGCTGTGATTTCACCTCAGCTGTTTGTTTAGAGGTTTTTCAGTGCTAAATTTTGATTCTGAAGTTAAATTATCCTTTAAAAATAGTTTCAAGATGCCATAACTTGTACAGCATCTAAAAGGGAATAGCTGTTCTAGTGTCGTAAGCTTCTCTAAACACTAGGGTCTTCTTTCAAGAGATTTTCTTCCATCAAAAATACATCTCCAAAGATCTATATTGTAATCATATTCATTTTCTATGCTTTCAGAATCAGTTATTCACCACTTATAGGAGGAATGGGAATGCAAATGTCTCTCTTGGTTTGGTACGTAATCTCATTTTCTGAAAGCTAGTTCATAGAGATCCTGCAGGACTAGCAAACGATCAGTACGTGATCAGTAATGGTAATAAAAGAGATTTTCTGAGGGAGGGAACCTAAAATGAGGCTTCCGGGAATGGAGTCACATAGTAGACTTGGACCAATGGGTGAACACTGCTGGACAGGAAGTTGTAAAAATGTATCAGAGGGCCCCCAGCAGACAGAATTTACGCCTTAAATCCCTGTTTGATTTCAATGGCACGGGGCAGATTCCTATATGTGATAGGAGTCTCTAGAAGTTGGCATATTCCACCAAACTTACGTTAATGCCTTTAGTAAAAGCGTCACTTGTTACTCCTGGGCAGGTGGGTGAGATGGGGTAGCCTGAGAAGTACCAGCTTCATCTCTCTTCCAGTAGTGTAAACAGAGTAAATTAGAGAAACTACATGAGTAACAAAATATTTCATCTCTTCATAATTGCACATATTTTAGCATAAATAATACAATTACAAAGGCATGGAAACATTTTTAATTTTAACATTTAATTGTAATATAGAAGCATTTTTGATATGTATGATATTTTAATTATTAATTTGCCAACAGCCCAGGTGTTGCTGACACAACTCTTTTTCTATCATTAAATGCATAAGCCCGTGCTCAAATTTATCATCAGTTTTCTACACAGAGATGTCCCTGCAGGAACAAGTCCCATCATAATCAATGTCTATAAATTATTTGCCTTCTCTGTCCACAGTTTAGCACCGCTGGACTATGACTGCCTGGTTCTGTAAGATCCACACTAAGACCTCTCCAACAGAAGGTAATGAATGCCACATGGCCTACATTTTGAGTCAGATCCATCCAGATATAGTTTTGAATTTGACAGTAATTTCCAGTCATATTCACAGGACACATTTATTAGTAGGGGGAAAGAAAATTAATTTTCTTCATTCAAATATTATTAGGTTAATAAAGTTTGTTTATAGCTTGTGTCTTCCTTCATTGTGAACTGTTAGGACATACCAATTGTACTTAGTGATGCAGAAAATTTAGATTCTCAAAGGCTTTACATTTTTATTGTAAAAGCAGTAACAACATTAAAGGAAATTTTTACAAAGAATTGTTTTTCTAATCCTAACATTCCATCGAAAAAATTTATTTTTACTGTAACCCCATTCCTAGCTTTAGCTTACATAATTGGAACCATAGAACACATAATTTTTTATAATCTGACATTTCACTTCACTCTCAATTGCAAAAAAATTTTCAGTGTTGATATGTAATTTTTATTTTTATTTCATTTTTTGGTACAAAATCTATAGTTTTTCTGACTGTGTACTTCATTGAATACTGTAACTTTTTTAGTCAATCCTCTAGTAATTTGAACACTTGATTTGTTTCCAGTTCTGTGTTATTTCAAAAAAGTTACAGTAAATTAACACATAGGTACGGTTTTTCCTTAAAATAAATGCCCAGAACTGAGATTTGTTAGATAAAGAGGAGAGCATTTTTTGGCTTTTACTCAAACCACTTATTAGCAGCTTGGATGAGCCCTTGATGGAAATCTTTGCCAGTTCTCCTCTTCTCAGTCTGGGACATGACTTCTCTGAACTCTGAGGCCTCTTGGCTCTCTGGCTCCCCCTCCACTCCTAGGCCCAACCCAGGCAAATGAAGGATGCTAACCAGGATTTTAAAATTTGGCTAAGCAAATCCTAGGCAATTTCACACTTCATTACTTTATCTCCACTTTCCTTTCTTTCTAAAGAAATGCCATTTCTTATAATGAATGAGGTGTATATAAGCCTCGGTTGTTTGGGCACACTTGTAAAAATTCACAACTATGGCAATCTAGCAAGTTATCTGAACTATAGATGTGACTGTCACGCCCAAGGTGCTAATTCTACTCCACAAATACTGAACAGGGTTTGATGAGAAGCAAAGAAAATCAAATATGGGAAAGTACTTTCTAAATAGCAAAAGAACATGCAGAAAGCATAAGCACTTCTAAATTTACCTTTACCTTTGTGGCATAATGAGAAATGTGTGTATTTGGCCTTTGTCTCCGTTTTCGGGCACAGAGGTCCTAAAAAAAACACTAGGAATTTCCTAGGGTTGAGATTGATAGGAGGGTCTTCTATTATTTGTAATAAACCATTTTAGACTATACCTAAAATTATGCTAATGAGGTGACTCTCTAGAGGGCCCTAGATATCTCTAGGATAGAGGATGGTCAGTGGAAAGAGCAAACCACGACTAGAGGGCTGGAACTTTCATCCCTCACCTGTATTGCCTACCAGGAAGAGAAAGGAAGCTAGAGCCTGAGTTCAATCAGCAATGGCCAATGATTTAATCTATCAGACCTACACAATGAAACTTTCTTAAAAATTAAAAAAAAAAAATGGTTCAGAGAATTTCCAGGTTGGTGAACACATGGAGATGGTATATCTGGAGAGGGCATGGAATCTCTGTACCTCTTCCCAAAGACCTTACTCTATACATCTTTTCCATCTGGCTGTTCCTGAATTTTATCCTTTATGATAATTCAGTAATAGCAAGGAAAGAGCTTTCCTGAGTTCTATGAGTCATTCTGGCAAATTATCAAACCTGAGGAACACCCAAATTTGTAGTTGGCCAAGGAGAAATGTGGACAGCCTGGACAACCCATTTTCAGTTGGGGTCTGATATAGGGGCAGTCTTGTGGGGCTAAACCCTTTAACTGATGGGATCTGACACTAACTCCAGGTAGAGAGTGTCATAACTGCATTGAATTTTTGGACATTCAATTGGTGTCTGTAACATCACAGAATTGATGCCGGAAAAGGCAACACATATTTGGTATTGAGGGAAAAAACTTCTCAGTATGACTCATTTGGTGATCTCATTAAAATGCAAATTCTGATTCAGAAGCAAAAAGCCTTCACTACTGATAGTGTGGCAGTCCATGGATCAGGAGCATTGGCATCACCTGGGAGCTTGTTAGAAATGTAGAATCTCAGGAGTTCCTGTTGTGGCTCAGTGGTAATAAACCCAACTAGTATCCACGAGGACGAGGGTTCGATCCCTGACCTCATTCAGTGGGTAGGAGGTCCAGTGTTGCCATGAGCTGTGGTGTAGGTCACAGACATGGCTCGGATCCTATGGTGCTGTGGCTGTGGCATAAGCTGTCAGCTACAGCTCCGATTTGACCCCTAGCCTGGGAACTTCCATATGCCATGGGTGTGCCCGAAAAAAAAAAAAAAATAGAAAGAAATGTAGAATATCAGGGTTCATCCCAGATCTCTTTAAGCAGAATCTGCAATTTAACGAGATCCCACAGTGAGTCATATGCACAGAAAGTTTGAGAAGAACTGGTCTGAGTCTCAGTTTTCTTGTTCCTAGATGCTTTGCATCTGGTACACAGTATACACACTCAGGTGTGGAAACTACTATAGACTTTGTTCTGGGTTCAGAGTTTAGATTTAAAAAAAGAAGAAAAAAGCATTCATTATGACTAAACAAAAAATAACTGCTGCTAGGTTTGAAGTTTGTGAGAAGGTATAGGGATGGGCTGTACACTAAGTGCTCTGAACGGGCCTTGAAGATTCAGCACAACACAGCAGAGGTAGCTGCTTGATTGTCAGGGAGAGAGGAGATCCAACAGAGCTGTTAAGCAGAACATCCTTCTTAAGAACAGCCTCAGGGTCCTGTGAGGTGAAATCTGGCTGCAACTGTCATGCCTACGATATCAGCGCATACCCTGAGTCCCCAGGAAGGCAAAGCTGGACGGAGGTTGGCTTGAGCCTCACATCAATTTGCCCTAACCAGGCTCCGTATGAAGACACTGACCAGTGATAGGCACACTTTCACATCCAATCTCTTTCAGCTGCAGTTCAGGATTTCCAGAAGCAACTCTCTCAAAATGACCTCTCTTTATTTTCATTACAACAATCTTTCGGGGAAAATGCTTTTCCAGAGTTAAATTTAGAAAATAAATGCTGCAGCCAACTATAATCTAAGGCTTTAGAACCACAGTCTTAGCCTAACCTCCTATATACACAACGGAGCCATGTGATCCCCCACCAGCAGGCTCATCCTCAGCCAAAATTACGGGCCCCTCCTATTTTGAAGCAAGGGGGATATAAACAGCCACAGCTTAAAAATAGGAAACATCAACTACCAAGTCTTGACTTTGTACTCACTGTGATGTTAGAGTCAGACAAACATAGTTTCAGTGATGGCTTTTCCTGTGCTTACTGTATGACCTGTGGAAAGTTACTTTTTTTTATAACACAGTTTATCTCACCTAATAAAGACAACAATAATTATCTCACAGGGTCACTGTAAGATTTAATAACAAAACATAATTATAGTAGTTAACACTGTGACTCAAGGAGGAAAATGAGCCAGGCTCTGTGCATAGTTCTTTATATGGATTCATCCATTCATTTGATGCATACTTATTTAGCACCTATTATGTTACTAGGCATTTTTGCTAGGGCCTGGAATAATAATAGTTAATACTATTGAACACTTACTATACACCAGGAACATTTCAAAACAAGCTATTTCTTTGTTTCAACTCGATCTTTATTGAGATAATTAGTATACAAAAATACACAACATTAATGTAAACGATTTGATATATTGGACACACATATACACCCATGTTAGCATCACCATAATCTAGGTAGTAAACATGCAAAAGTTTCCCTGTGTCCATCTGTTGAATAAACATTATGTTTCATTAGTTCCCATTTCTTTGTTTCTTTTTAAAAATTTTATTGGAGTATATAATTAACTTACAGTGTTATGTTAGTCCCAGATATAGAGCAGAGTGATTCAGTTGCAGATATACATATATCCATTCTTTTTCAGATTATTTTCCCATATAGGTTATTACACAATATTGAGTTGAGTGGCCCATGCTATACAGTAGGTCCTTATTGGCTAAGTATTTTGTTATATAGTAGTGTGCATGTGTTAATAACAAACTCTGAATTTATCCCTTCCCACCACAATTCCCCTTTAGTAACCATAAGTTTGTTTTCAAAATGTGTGAGTCTGTTTCCATTTTGTAAATAAGTTCATTTGTATCATTTTTAATTGTATTCCACATATAATTGATATCATATGCTATCTGCCTTTCTCTGTCTAAATTAACTTTACTTAGTACAATAATCTCTAGGTCAATGTTGCTGCACATGGCATTATTATTTTTCGTGATTGAGTAATATTTCATTGTGTCTATGTATCACAGCATCTTTATCGACTCCTCTGTCAATGGACATTTAGGTTGTTTCCATGTCTTGGCTATTATAAACAGTGCTGTGATGAACATGTATCTTTTTCAATTATGGTTTTTTCCAGATATAGGCCCTGGAGTGGAATTTCTGGATCATAAGGTAATTCTATTTTTAGTTTTCTACGGAACCTCCATACTGTTTGCCTTGGAGGGTGTAGCAATTTACATTCCCACCGACACTTAGGAGAGTTCCCTTTTCTCCGCACTCTCTCTAGCTTTTATTGTTTGTAGACAGTTTTATGACGACTGTTCTGACTAGTGCAGGGTGATGCCTCACTGTAGATTTGATTTGCATTTCTCTAATAATTAGTGATGTTTAGCATCTTTTCATGTACTTTTTGGCCATCTGTATGACTTCTTTGGAGAAATGTCTATTTAGATCTTTTATCCATTTTTTGATTGAGTTGTTTGATTTATTTACATCAAGCAGCATGGTTGTTTGTAAATTTTGGAGGCTAATCCCTTGTTGGTCACTTTGTCTGCAAAGATTATTTTTCCCATTCTGTGGGTTTTCTTTTTGTTTTGTTTATAGTTTCCTTTGCTGTGCAAAACCTTTTAAGTTTAATTAGGTGCCATTTGTTTATTTTTGTTTTTATTTTCATTACTTTAGGAAGTAGATCCAAAAAGATGGGATTTATGACAGAGTGTTCTGACTGTTTTCCTCTAAGAGTTTCATAGTATCTGGTCTTACATTTAGGTCTTTAAATCCATTTTGAGTTTATTTTTGTGTATGGTGTTAGAGAATGTTATAATTTCATTCTTTTACATACAGCTGTCCAGTTTTTTTCAGTACCATGTACTGAAAAGACTCTTTTCTTCATTGTATATCCTTGCTTTCTATGTCATAGATTGGTTGACATAACTTGGTGCACCAGTTTATCTCTGGGCTTTCTATCCTGTTCCATTTATCCGTATTTCTGTTATTATGTTAATATCATTGTTTTGATGACTGTAGCTTTGTACTATAGTCTGAAGTTAGGAAGCCTGACTCCCCCTGTTCTGTTCTGCTTTCTGAGGTTTGCTTGGGCTATTTGGGGTCTTTGTGTTTCCATACAAATATAAAAAAAAAATTTTTTCTAGTTCTGTGAAGAATGTCATTGGAAATTTGATAGGCATTGCACTGAATCTGTAGATTGCCTTGGGTAGTATAGTCATTTTGACAATATTGATTCTTTCGATCCAAGATGATTGTATATCTATCTTTCCATCTCTTTGTGTCATCTTTGATTTTTTTCATCAGCATCTTACAATTTTCAGAGTACAGGTCTTTTGCCTCCTTAGGTAGATTTATTCCTAGGTATTTTATTCATTTTCATGTGATGGTAAATGGATTTCCTTAATGTCTGTTTCTGGTATTTCACTAATAGTGTATAGAAATGCCACAGATTTCTGTGTATTAATTTTTTATCCTGCCACATTACTGAATTCATTGGTAAGCTATAATACTTTTTTGATTGCATCTTTAGGATTTTCTATGTATAGTAGCATGTCATCTGCAAAGAGCAACAGTTTTACTTCTTCTTTTCCAATTTGGATTCCAGTCATTTCTTTTTCTTCTTTTATTGCTGTGGCTCAGACTTCCAAAACTATGTTGAATAAAAGTGGTGAGAGTGGACATCCTTGTTTTGTTCCCAATCTTAGTGGAAGTGCTTTCAGCTTTTCATCACTGAGAATGATGTTAGGTTTGACAAGCTGTGGGTTTGTCACATATGGCCTTTATTATGTTGATGTAGGTTCCCTCTATGCCCCTATCTGGAGAGTTTGTATCGTATAGGGATGTTGGATTTTGTCAAAAGCTTTCTCTGCATATATTGAGACGAACATATGGTTTTTATTCTTCAATTTGTTAACGTGATGTATCACACTGGTTGATTTATGGATAATGAAGAATCCTTTTTCTCTGGGATAAATTCCACTTGATCATGGTATATTATCCTTTTAATATATTTTTGGATTTGGTTTGTTAGTATATTGTTGAGGATTTTTGCATTTATATTCTTCAGTAATACTGGTCTGTTAGTTTTCTTTTTTTGTAGCATCTTTGTCTGGTTTTGGTATTTGGGTGATGGTGGACTCATAGAGTGAGGTTGGAGTGCTCTTTCCTCAGAAGTTTTTTTAAAGAGTTTCAGAAAAACTGATATTAACTCCTCTCTAAATGTTTGACAGAATTTGCCTGTAAAGCCATCCAGCCCTATGCTTTTGTTTGTTGGAAGTTTTTAAATCACTGTTTCAATTTCAATATTTGTTACTGGTCCATTCATTTTTTTCTGTTTCTTCCTGGTTTAGTCTTGGAAGGTTGTGCCTTTCTCAGAATTTTTCCATCTCTCTAGATAGTCCCTTTCATGGATATATAGTTGCTTACAGTAGTCTCTTAGAATCCTTTGTTTTTCCAGTGTAAGTTGTAACTTCTTTTCCATGTCTAATTTTACTGATTTGAACCCTTTCCCCCTTTTTATCGTGATGAGTCTGGCTAAAGGTTTTTCAAATTCGTTTATTCTTTCAAAGAACCAGGTTTTAGTTTCATTGAATTTTTCTATTGTTTTTTTCTATTACTATTTCATTTACTCACGCTCTGATCTTTTGAATTCTTTTCTTCTCACTTTGGAGTTCTTCCTCTTCAGTTCTCCTCCTTCCCCTCCCTACCCTCTCTCCCTCCTTCTTCTTCTCCTTCCTCTTCTTCTTCTTCTCCTTCTACTATTACTTCTTCTTCTTCTTCTTCTCTAGTTGCTTTAGATGTATGGTTATGTTGTTTGAGATTTTTCTTGTTTCCAGAGGTAAGATTTTATTGCTATAAACTTCATCTTAGAACTGCTTTGCTTGCATCCCAATGGTTTGGGATCATTGTGTTTTCATTTTCATTTGTCTCTCTGGGCATGTTTTATTTCCTCTTTGATTTCTTCATCAATCTATTGGTTGTGAACAGCATATTGATTAGCCTCCACATGTTTGTGTTTTTTACAGTTTTTTTCTTATAACTGATTTCTTTCTTTTCTTTTTTTTTCTTTTTTGTCTTTTTAGGGTGGCACCCACAACATATGGAGGTTCCCAAGCTAGAGGTTGAACTGGAGCTGTAGCCACTGGCCTATGTTACAGCCACAGCCACACCAGATCTGAGCCACATCTGCGACCTACACCATGGCAATTCTAGATCCTTAACCAACTGAGAGAAGCCAGGGATCAAACCTGTGTCCTCATGGATACTAGTCAGATTGGTTTCTGCTGAGCCAGGATGGGAACTTCTAATTTTTTTCTTTTTAGGGCCACACCTGCAGCATATGGAAGTTCCCAGGCTAGGGGGCGAATCAGAGCTATAGCTGCCAGGCTACACAACAGCCACAGCAATCAGAGAACCAAACCTCACCTGTGACCCTGTGACCTACACCGCATCTCACAGGAATGCTGGATCCTTAACCCACTGAGCGAGGCCAAGGATCAAACCTGTGTCCTCATGGATACTAGTCAAGTTTGTTACCACAGGCACAATGGGAACTCCTCTTGCAACTGATTTCTAATCTCATAGCATTGTGGTCAGAAAAGATCTCTGAAAAAAAATAAATAAATAAAATAGCTCTGATTGGACCCCTAGCCTGGAAACCTCCATATGCCATGGGTGCAACCCTAAAAAGTGAAAGAAAAAGAAAAATAAAGAAAAGATCCTTGATATGATTTAATTTTTCTTAAATTTACTGAGGATTGATTGTGGCCCAGGAGGTGATCTATCCTGGAGAATGTTCCACATGCTCTTGAAAAAAAATTGTTAATAATTTGTAAAAACTCTTTCTTGTCTATGAATACCTATATATTAAAGGGGATAATTTGGTAAATCAATTATAGCCACTGGAATAAAAAAAATCAATCATTAGCCACTAAGTAGCAGTTATCTATTGCTGCAAACCAATTACCCCAAAATTTAGTGGCTTAAAAGAATGTTTATTATCTCACAATTTCTATGAGTCAGGTATTCAGGAGTACCTTAGCCAGGTGGCTCTAAATTAGAAAGTTGCAGTCAAGATGTCATACATGCTGCAGTCATCTGCAGCTTGAATGGAGTTGGAGGGTTCTTGTCTAAGATGGCTCACTCATAGGGCTATTGGCTAGACCCATTAATTCCTTTCTGGTTTTGGCAGGAAGCCTCAGTTCCTTTCCATAGGGTTGCTTGAGTGGTCTTAATGCATGTAAGGTGACTTCCTGCAGAGCAAGTTTTCCTAGCCTTAAAAGTGACACACTATTATTTCAAGAATACATTATTGGTTTACCCAGGTCAGCCTAATTCAGTATAGGAGAGGACTACATACAGCAGGAATACCAGGAGGTGGGTCATTATGGAGGTTTGCCAGCATATCCCTGATTTCAAAAAGAAGGGGAATTATCATTAACCCATTTTACAGGTAGAATAGCAGAAGTTAAGTCTGAAGACATTGTTGTGTAGTGGAAAGAGCACTGTTCAGGAGTCAGATGGCTGAACCTCAATTCTATTGCTGTATGTGTAACCCTGAGGAAGTCCCTTCCCTTCTCAGGACTCAAATTCAACTAAAACATCATGTCAGCATGTTTATACCCCAGGGGAGGAATACTAGGGCCTCATATTTAGCCCTGAATGCCAGTAGAAGAGGTAGAGTTAAGTAACATTTTGAGGACCACTCTGGAAGTATGGAGAATTAAGTAGAGGGACTGAGACAAGATGTAGGCAGATCAGTACACAAAAGACTCAGGAATGAGGTACAGGAACCCATTCTCAGCTGGTTGTTAGGAATGAAAGCACATAATCAGGTCTCAGGAACCCACCTATCACATCACTGCCCTATTTCTAACTGTGCAGCATTTACAAGGACATGTCTACTTAGTGTCCTCAAGAATGTAAATCTCTATCCTCCCTTTGCTTTTTATCTGAAATGACAACCTGTGCCCTGATGAATTTCCCGATAGTCATAGCACCATTAATCTTTGCCTTAGGACCCAGGATTCATTGAACGCTACAAAACCAACAGAAAGACAGGAACTATAAACCAAGTTGTCTCCATGAGATGGTCTAAATTTCACTTCAAGTTCTTCTTGAGACTCAATGAAAGCTTTTACTCTAGTCATCAAAACAAAAAATAGTGCAATTCTATATAGCAAAATAGGATATTTGCATCACTGTGACAGAGAGAAGAAGAAGAAAGGAAAAATAAGACTGGACTCTGGTATCCATAGAAAATATGTCTTGTCTTTTTTTTCCTCCCTGAATTCAGAAAGATTTTCAGTATTTGCTATGTACAAAGTGCCAAGAATTAGCTAATAGGGTATGTGTTTTAAAGACATAATGAAGACAAATATATGTTCAGAACTAAAGCCTTCACTGAGAGTACAGCTAATATTACCAGTTCAAGTATTTTTTTAAATTTGTAGTGTACAAAGGGTGGGGGGGATATAAGCTGCTTTAACAGCTTCTCTTCGAGTAACAGGAATGTCTTCTACTACATGCAGCTCTGAAAGATTAGAGAAGAGACATAAAAAACAATTTTAACAGCCATGATCCCCTGTCCTTTTACTTAAATAAACTCTGTTTATTCTATTAATTATTGCATTATATCATAAGCTATTGAGCTAGGAAGCTCCCACTCTTTCCACAGACTCACTCATGCATAGAATGTTTGTGATTGATGAACCAGTGAGGCTGAAATGTGCAAATGGAGATGAAACATTCCAAGATTAAATATCTCCCAGGTAGGATATTGGCACCTTTCCAGCATCTTAAGCTTAGCCAAGCTGTTCAGGGATGAGGATTCAAGCAAAGATGCTCAGTCTCAACCAGAGGTTTTAATAACCCCTTCCCTTCCTGAACTTCTGAATATGCCCTACCAAACTTCCTCTTTCATGATCTATACTCATTTACTCAACAAACATTGACTGGGAGCCTAGAAAACTCACTCTATCCAGGCCCTGAGGGGATATACTGTTGGTTAAGAAGGGGTCCAAGATCAGAGCAACTTAAGAGTCTGGGAAAATGTTTCTAAACACTGAATACACATTAAAATTACCTAAGTCTTGGGAGCTCCCGTCGTGGCTCAGTGGTTAACGAATCCGACTAGGAACCATGAGGTCACGGGTTCGATCCCTGGCCTTGCTCAGTGGGTTAAGGATCCGGCATTACCGTGAGTTGTGGTGTAGGTTGCAGACGCGGCTCGGATCCCGTGCTGCTGTGGCTGTGGCGAAGGCCGGCAGCTACAGCTCCTGTTAGACCCCTAGCCTGGGAACCTTCATATGCCACAGGTGCAGCCCTAGATAAGGCAAAAAGACAAAAAAAAAAAATTACCTAAGTCTTTAAAAAAAAAATACTGATGGGCCCCACTGCTAACTAATTAAAGGAGCCAAAGTGGAAAATCACTAGGAAAGAGACATACAAACAAATAATTGTCATATATTCTTATTGAGGCAAATATAAGATCTATCAGAGCCTAAAGGAAGAAACCCATCTCAATTCCAAGGGAGTCACAGGTTGGCTGGAAGGCAGCTGACATCTTGTGTTATACTTGAAGAGAGAAGGAGGTAGCAGAGAAAGGAAGGGTAAAGAATGAGGGCTGAGGGAGCAGTGTGTGCAAAATGACATAGTACGGCACTCTCCAGAACTTCAAGCTGTATAGTATTGCTGGAACAAAAAATCCTATGGAAAAGAGATAAGTGATAATACATGAGGCTGAAAATAAAGACAGGAATTAAATTGTATTCATCCTTGATACTTGAGTTTGTCAGATATACCCAAATAAGGAGTTTGTACTTTATAATGAAGGCCATGGAGATTAATACAAGCGTTTGGTTGAGAATAAATATCTCAACCAGTTTTCTATTTCAGAATCACCTCCTGCTAGCAAGTGAGGAGACGTGATGGGGGGAACAAATGTATTAAAAGGAGTAAGGAGTAGAGAAATAAGAACAGTTAAGACCCTGGTGATATAGAGACAGACACAGATGATGTAGGACTGAACCATAGCAGGAAGGATGAAGAAAGAATGGATTTGAGAGACAATAATGGCAGAATAAATGAAACCTAGTGATCAATTAGATGTGAAAGGAAGACAAAGAGGAGGCTGACTCCCAGCTTCCTGGCCTTGGTGGCCAGATGCCTAGAAGAGCACTGCTTCACAACTTAGTCGTATCTTCTACTAGCATTTGAGGGAAGGACATGCAGACTTTATTTCTGTAGATAATACAATGGGAAACCTATGGATGGATATTTTTCAAAAGTTTTTGGTACTTTGAAAGAGTTTATCACAGCCCAGTCCTCACCAGGGTCTCATCGCCATTAGCTAGGTCAAGTATTTTCTCTTTCACAATTCTTGTACCTATATTACCCTGTGTCTTCTATTTTGATCAAGTGTATGCTTATATACCAGACTAGAAGTTCTGAGTGATAAGAATTGACCGTTCAGTTTGCAACTGAGAAGTTAAAATGTTTTTAAGAATTTTTACTCAGGCACTCAATACTTGTAGAATTAATGAAATAAATAAATGCATGTTGGATGAATTTGTTGACACACAGAAAAATGGATATGAGTGGTAAGAGATTGTCTGAGATTGCCTGGGGAGAAAATGGAGAAAGCAGTTTAGTACTAAGAAAGTTAGATAAGGGGAAACCAATCATTGGGTATTCATGCATACATTCATTCCCCATTCATCCCTCTACTCATGTCATCCTGCCTCAATGAAAACAAAGTGAACAATTCTGAGCATTTCTCTACGCATTTTTCACAGTGTCACTCATTAAGTCTTAATAACAACCCTGTTATGTGGGCACTATTGTTTTACCCACTTTATAGACAAGAGAAACTTAAATCAGTAACTTGTCAAAGTCACACAGGTAGCAGTGAGACAGAAACTCAGACCCAGAAAACTCCATTCAAGAATCCAAGTGCTCGACCACTATGCTTCAGCAACTCCTGCTTTCCAGCCAAGATTTTCCTCATGGAGCTACAGAGAAGAATAGGAAACAACCTTCTGCTCTAAAACCTCATCATGTAATAAACTAGTAATCTCACTCTGTCTAGAGTGTCATATACTACGTGGAGATGCATAAAATGCTGTGAAATGGGGTAAAACAGGAAGGAAAGCTTGGGAAAATTCATCCAGAAGGTGACAACTGAGGTGGGCCTATAGGATGAATGGCATAGATTTGTACAAGATGAATGGCGATACTGGAGAAAGTCAAGCACACAGATTACCAGAAACCAAGGCACATGAAGAAAGTGTTCCCATGTGACAAGAGTGTCTGGATGCTTGCAGTTGGGAAGAAGTGGAAGGAAACAAAACTTTAAAGGAAGTTTGTATCCAGATCATACAAAGCCTCGACTTCCGAGTTAAAGGACTGCTCTTTGGCTAGTAAGTAATTAAGCATCACTGAAGAGTTTTAAGTGAGGAAATAACATTTAGTCCTGCACTGCATGGAGTAAAAATCATGGAGTGGAGAGATATGAGACACGGGGTGTATAGATAGGTTGAATGGTACCCATCAAAAATTCCTATCAACCTAGAACCTCAGAATGTGACCTTATTTGGAGATAATGTCTTGGCCAATGTATTTAAGGTAAGGATTGACATGAAATCATACTGGATTAAGGTGGGCCCTTAAATCTAATGAAAAGTCCCTACAAGAGACGGAAAAGGACAGAGAGGAGAAGATAATACGAAGATGGAGGCAGAGACTGGAGTGATACATCTGTAAACAAAGGAATGCCAAAGAGTGCTGGCAACACCAGAAGTCAGGAAAGATGCATAGGACAGTTTCTCCCTCAGAGCCTCCAGAAGGAACCAATTTGCAGACACTTTGATTTCACATTTCTGGGCTTCTGACTGTAAGAGAAAAAAAAATTCAGTGATTTTAAACCACCAAGTTTGTGATGATTTCTTATGGCAGCCCTAGGAAACTAATATACAGGGAGATTAATTAAGTGGCTCTTGCTCTAATCTGCGAGAGAAAATAAATCCTGATTTGGAATGAAGGTATATGGATGGAGAGGAGAGGCCAGATTAAAGAAATGAAGTAAAGTCAGAATGGACTGAAAATGGTCACTTGCTGGCTGAGGAAGAAATGAGGAGAGAATATCAAAGATGGTTTTGTGGTTTCTATCTGGGTCATAAACTAAGACTGAGAATATAAGGAAAAGAGCTGATATGGAAAAAGGAAATCAGACTTTGAAAATAAAATTAATACAGTTTATTGATCCTTAAATTTTGCATTAAAAAGCAAACAGCCTATTTGGCTTTCTCTGTGTTAATTAGATTAAAAAGGAAAGAAGAAAGGTAGGAAGGGAGCAAGGGAAGAAGGAAGATGGAAGGAAGGAAGGAAGGAAGGAAGGAAGGAAGGGAGGAAGGGAGGAAGGAAGTTAGTTCAGAGTTTGCTTTTCAGACTCAATAAAACTGGACAGATGTAACTCCTATTGCTCAGCCCCATCTATGTCTGTTCTTGGATGCTTACATGACTGCCCATGATTCATACAAAGAAAAAATAAAAAATAAAGAGATGAATTACTATAATAAAATTTATAGTCAATATAAATAAAAGCTTCTTCATTTCAGATTTATTTTAACTCTACTCCACAAATTATAATCAAAACCTAACTAACTCAAATAATACTTTAAATATGTTTTTCATGAGTGTCTTATATGGAAGATTAGGCCAAAACTACATTTTTTGCATGTGACTAGGCGCTAAAGTATATATATTAGGATGAATAATTATTAATTTTATTAACTGGAACACATGACAGATTTGTACCAAACTCTAAATTGGAAACGTTTATAGGATTAGTTTTTTTTTCTTTTTGGTGTGAGCCATACATGGCTACATGAATTTTCCTCTTGTGACTACTTGCTCAGAAAATATAAAAAAGCATTTTTACCAAATTGGAAAAACAAAGCTTGTTTATTTATGAAATGTAAAGTGTAGCCCAAATTAATTTTTTTTCTAAATCATCTGTACTAATCTTACTCTTAAACAGTGCCTATTGTAGAGCATAAAGTAATATTTATTTCTACTTAGTTATAACTACTTGTTAGTGTCCAAAACCAACTGAATGATAAAGACTTCTTTTTCCCCCCTTCTTCTTAGATACATATTTCTTACAATAAAACGAAGAATTAATAATAGAAGTTACCATGTAATTTAAAGGTGGGTCTAGAAAGAGGATTAAGTCATTTTATCTCCTATGCTCCACCTCCAACACCCCTCCACCACACACACACACACACACACACACACACACACACACACACTCACCATAAACACACAGAGCACATACACCAAGATGACCAACTCTCCAGGTTTGCCTGACACAGAGAGAGTTCTCAGGACAAAAGACTTCATCGATAAAATCTGGACAGTACCTAGCAAACCAGAATTGTTTGATCACCCTAATACACATACACACACAACAGACATATGAATTTTCCTCTACATAAAACCCGCTTTATAGTCCACTGTCCCCATTACTATGCAGCATCACACTGGATGTCCCAACCAGAACAATATATAAAGAAAAGAAAAGAAAAAGCATACATATTATAAAATAAGAAATAAAGCTGACTCTCTGCAGACATGTGTCTATGTAAAAAGTCCCAAGGAATCTTTTAAAAAGCCACTAAAACTAGTGAGTTTATTAAGATTATAGGATAAAAAGGTAATACAACAAATTATATTTCTATATATTAATAAAAAACAATTATAAATTGAAATTAAGAAATAATACATTTAAAATAGCACCCAAAGAAGTTCCTGCTGTGGTGTAGTAGAAACAAATCTGACTAGGAAAAATGAGGTTACAGGTTCAATCCCTGGCCTCGCTTAGTGGGTTAAGGATCTGGCATTGCCGTAAGTTGTGGTGTAGGTCACAGACGTGGCTCAGATCCAGTGTTGCTGTGTCTGTGGCGTAGGCTGGCAGCTACAGCTCCAATTTGACCCCTAGCCTGGGAACCTCCATATGCCGTGGGTGTGACCCTAAAAAACAAAATAAAATAAAATAAAATAACAGCCAATCAAAATTCTCATACTCAGGACTGGGTCACTTTGCTGTACAGCAGAAATTGACAGAGCATTGCAAATCAATTATAATAGAATAAATAAATAAATAAATAAAATGGCACCCAAAGCAAGAAATGCTTTAAAAATAAATCTTCAAAATATGTGTAAGACCTACACATATTAAAAACAATAAAATGCAGATTAAAAAAATCAAAGAAAGGTAAATGAATGGTGACACTGTACTCATGTATTGGAAGATTTTATATTGTTAGAATGACAGTTTTACTCAAATCAATTTATAGATTCAACACAGCTACAGTTTTAGAATAGGTAAGCAATTCTAAAATTTACATGGAAAGGCAAAGGAACAGAATAACCCAAATAACTTGGAAAAGAACAACCTAGAGGAGTCACATTATCTGATCTGAAGACTTACTATAAAGTTTTAATAATCATGACAGTATGGAAATGGCAAAAGAACACAGAGATAAGGGAAACAAAATATATTCCAGAAGTAGACTCACACATTAGATTTTGAGAAAGTTGAAAGGTACACTCTCAATAGATATTATTGAAAAAACTGAATATTTACAAAAGAGAACCAAAATTCATACTACTCACAACATACCAAAATTAGCTCAAAATGAATTATAGCACTAAAAGTAAAACCTAAAACTATGAAAATTCTGAAACAGGACAAAATCTTTGTGGAGTTTGGTTAAGCTAACACATACTAACAAAACATAACCCACAAAAGACAATACTCATAAAGTGAACTCCATCAAAGTTTAAAATGTTGTTCTCCAAAAATACCATTAGGAAAATCAAAAGATAAACCAGAGACTGAGAGAAAATATTTGCAAAACATATATGTGATAAAGGATGTGAAGGTGTTTTTTATTTGAAATTTTATACCCTAAAATTTAAATTCTATTTTGAGGTCCTAGCCTGGTGATTTTAAGAATAGCTTTGGAGTCAGGTAGACTGGCATTCTCTCTGAAAACTCTGTTTTCTAATATGTAAAATGGAAATAATATTAATATCTAGTTGATGAATTATAGAAAACAAATTAATACAAAATATTCAGCAGATTTTGTGGTAGATATAATCCTCAATAAAAATACGGAACAAATTTTCTACTTCAGTGAAGAATTCTGTAAACAAAATTTTATAGAAGACTTTAGGATATAAAAGTTCAGTAAGATACCATTCTCCTATTTTGGGATAAGTTGCTTACAATTGTTGCTGATCATGAATAACATTATGAAAAATATATTTGTGCTTGAAAATTTTCCTACATTTCATATTATTTCCTTAAGATCCATCCCTAAATTAAGGCATGTAAACATTTTTAAGGTACTTGTTAATTCTTATTAAGTTATCTTTTCAAAAGGTTGTACCTATTCACACTCTTACCTATCAGCAGAAAGGAGTTTCAGTATCATTACACCCTTCACAACATTGATTTTTTTATTTACATGCTTGTTATAGAAAATGTAAATACTATAGCAATGTCTACAACTCTGGCAAGATGATGGTCAGTTAGAAATATGCATAAATATGCTGTATTAAATATAAGACATATTATATTAAATATAATAATGAAAATATACACAGCAAAGTTTAAGAGAAAGAAAAATAAAATCTAAGAAACAAAAGAGAAACTCAAAGTCTGACTAGTAAGCTTTAGTGAGCACCCTGGCCTATATGAATGTCAAACCCAGAAATAAGCCAGAGGACTAAGAGATGGGAATTTAGCATCCACTGTAGGATAGGAGGCCAGCACAGATAAAGAGACACCTGTATTAACTTTGAACCTTCAAAAGCCTGCCCATTTTGATACAGGAAAAATGATACCAGAATCCAGGTTCTTGTTCATGGCAGTGGAAGAATGAACTCCGCGAACACACAAGCAACAAGCAAGCAAAGTTTTTATTAAAGGAAAGCAAACAGCTCCCAGGGCTGCTGGGAGGAGGGAGAAGAGCCCCCTTTCTCTATTGTCCTATAGGGGTTTTTAATCTCTTAAAGATGGGGGGGTACCAACATGGGGTCCAGAAAGATGCGGTTTTCTCCTATTGGCCTTGTTCAGTTATCTTTATCAGTCCTTGTCCAATAGGGCCTTAGGGGCGGAAATATCCCCATAAGTTTGATGACTTCTTTGTCCTTCTCTTCACTTGGACTAGGTCACCATTTTTCTCATTTGTTTTCTATCAGTTGAGGAGTGGGTTAGAGATTATGGTCTGTTTGGGGGAAGGCACACTTTTTATAGTAAACAAGGACTGTAGAGAATTACTCTCTGGAGCCCTTAAACCATAAATGTTAATGAAAGGTTATATCAAAGAATGCATCAAAGCCCATGCTTCTACACTGACTACCTGAGTTAATATTCTGCCTCAGTTTTATGCAAAGAATATTTGAAGAATCCTAATAACTCTCAGATATATCAAGGTAATTTGCTGTATACTCAGGAGTATTAGAAAAGGAAAAAAGGTTCTGTAAGAAATCTAGACTCTGAGGCCATACCACACATGAGTATGGCATTAGGATGACCAATTTATCCCATTTGCTAATATTCTCTTGGTTTTAGCACTGAAAACCCTGTATCTTAGGCAATATCTCTGCTCCAGTGCAACCTGGAAGCTTGGTCATAACACTGCATCAAAATGTACACAACCCACATTTTGCAGGAATTCCAAGCCAGGTAAGTATATTAAAAACTAGCCTGACCTTTGCAAGTCCCTGTGGATTAAAATGGACTCAATTACACAGTCATTCTATGAACAGACTTTCACAAAGCAAGGTATTGAGGACTCCCCCAGTAGAGTTGTCAGATAAAAGACAGTTCACTCAGTTAAGTTTCAATTTAAGTAAAACAATCTTCAAGTTGCAATTTGGGGGCATTGTTATGCTAAAAAAATTAGCTGTTTTTTTTTAAATTCAGATTTAACTGGGTATTCTATATTTTTATTTGCTAAATTCAGCAACCCTGCAGTGCCAGAAATAAAGAGTAGAAAGCTGCAAACAACCATGTGTCTTGGAGACAGAGTCACTCACAAATGTTTTTAAATTACACAAGAAAATGAGCCACGATGATGGACAGTTAGCAGACACAGCAAATGCAATAATTTACATTTCAAGAACGGGAAACCGTTCTCAGACAAAACAAAGGAAATGCCTTAAATTATTAAAAAGAGAAAAGCAGGAATGGAAACTATAATGAAAGAACAGGACACTGTTAGAACAAATAGATCTATAAAGGAACCAAAAAAAACGTGGAGAAATGAAAAAATATACCCATCGAAACTACAAACGAGATCTAGGTTAAACAGTAAATTAGAGGGCTGAAGAGAACTATACGACCTTGGACTAGTTAGTTAACCTTCTGTGCCTGTGTTCTCATTTGCAAAATAGGGATAATAATAGTACCTATATTTATAGGGTTGATGTATAAAAATAAATACATGTAAAGCATTCAGAATAGAGACTTAGTTTCCAGTCTATCAATCTGTAATTATTGTTTTGTTATGACTTAAGTATCTAGAACATCCTTATACAGCAGCATTCCCCAAATGCGTCAAAAGCTAGACCTAAAAGATGCTCTGAGGAAAAAAAGTACTCCAAGACGAAATATTTTGGGAAATCCTGTATTACCCTAACAATCTCTCAGAGATTCAGTTGACATTACCATATTAAAGACCCTAAGAAGCTCTGCTATAAAGAAATCTCTTAACCTTGTCATTTGGATAACTAAAAAAGATGATGAAATAGAGACTTATGGAGGTTCTGTCACTTGGCAAAGGTCCTTCAGATGATAAATGGCAGAACTGGTCTGCAAATCAGGAATGTTTGGCTTCAAAGTCCATGATTTTAATTACAGCACAATATTGTCAACTGAAGAAGGAACTCATAACAATCTTCTCACAAGAAGGATTCTTTCTGAAAGTGCAGAAACCCAAGGATGAGCTTGCCCTAGTGTCCTTTCATACCAGCAGCTGCTTGTCTACCTCAACAGTCCCCAGCCAATCCTCTGAAGCCCAGAGAACAAGCTAAGTGTCCTTCGAGTATTTCCTCTCTTCCTGAGCACAGGCAGGGGAGAGCAGGACAGTGATTGGCTTCTAGGGCCCTGCTTCTAAGAAGACTCATCAAACACTGTTCAACCATATCATAGTTTTTCTTCCACAGCACATAGCTCATACGGTTGTGCTGATACTGAATGATACCTCTACATGGTTCCCCAGCCAAACATGTGTTTGGGGATCTCTCAATAAATAACAATTGAAAACAAAAAAACACAAGGTATGAATCCACTAATACTGTTGGTATTTTTCACCTCAAAAAATTGCTGTTGCTTTTTTTTTTGTCTTTTTGCCTTTTTGCCTTATCTAGGGCCACACTCATGGCATATGGAGGTTCCCAGGCTAGAGGTCTAACAGGAGCTATAGCTGCAGGCCTTCACCACAGCCACAACAATGCGGGATCCGAGCCGCATCTGCAACCTACAGCACAACTCACAGCAAGGCCAGATCCTTAACCCACTGAGCAAGGCCAGGGATCGAATCCGCAACCTCATGGTTCCTCAGTGGCTCGTTAACCACTGAGCCACGACGGGAACTCCTCAAAAAATTGTTTTAATTAGGTCCATGATTGTTGTGCTGTTACAGTCAAAATCAATGTCCTTTTCTTACACAAATATTCAAGTATTCTACTTGCAAGAAATTAAGGTGGAATTCTCTGCATTTAATTTGATTCAAAGATGAATCTGAATTTCACAAGAACTGACAGGACTTGAGCAATACCAATTAACCGATTTCCATTAAAAGTTAAACCTTCCCTAGTTGTGAGTTAAGTTGGAATTTATGTACTGGGTGTATCACTTTTGTTTTCCTACAGCTGTTCTTTTAAATAATAACTACATTAAAATCTTTTTAACTACACTCAGAAGTCCAAAGTAATCATACTTATGACTACAGCTCATTGGTATTAAGGTGAAATTAGAGAAGCTAGCTAATGATTGTGAAAGATTTGGACAGCATAGAAATTCTTCCTAAGTGAATCCTTAATCTCCATAATATTTGGCTGCTTCTTTCATTAACATTTAATTCCTTTTAGTTCACCAAAATTTTAAACACTCTTATGCACATCATATTCTCAATTCTCAACACAAACTGCTTAAGCATTTTTTAAGTGCCATCCTCTAAACTTGGCATTGAAGATTATAACATTAATAAGACAAGTTTTGTCCTCAAGGGGTATACTGTGGATAAAGAAAAAAAAACAAGCAGTTAGACGTAACCAACCAATGCCTCAATAACGTAGGGACAGCAACATAAATGGATCTTAAAATTAACATGTTACTGAGCTAATTAAAAAAAAATGAGCTGTATAACACAACAGTACTTCTGTAAATTTAAAAAACAGCCACACAAAACTACAGTGAATATTTTGCAAGAATACATACAAATTCCTGCTGTGGTGCAACAAGACTTACTGCATCTCTATAACACCAGAACACAGGTTTAAACTGTGGCCAGGCACAGTGAATTAAAGGATCCAGCATTGCGAGGGCTGCACTGTAGGTCCAAAATGGGGCTCAGATCTGATCCTTCACCTGGGAACTCCACATACCACATGGTGGACACACACGGACACACACACACACACACACACACACACACACACACACCTCTTAATGTTCTCCCCTGGGAAAAGGAAGTGGAGAAAGGAAGAAGGAAGAGAGGGAAAGAGGGAACAGAGGATTAAAGGAAGGAAAAATAGGTTTAACTTTCAAGCATCTGACAGAGCTGTGTGGCACATAGGCAGTATTTTTTCTTTTTTTAAGATTTTTATTTTTTCTATTATAGTTGATTAGAGTAGGTGGTATTCTTAGATACTTCACCTAATCTCCTCCTTCTTTGTCCCAAGTCCCTAATTCTGAGGAATATTCTTAATCAGAAAAATGTTAAAAAAAGAAATACACCAGGAGTTCCCATTGTGACGCAGTGGAAATGAATCCGACTAGGAGCCATGAGGTTGCGGGTTCGATCCCTGGTCTTGCTCAGTGGGTTAAGGATCCAGCGTTGCTGTGAGCTGTGGTGTAGGTTGCAGACTCTACTTGGATCCAGCGTTGCTGTGGCTGTGGCTTAGGCCAGAGGCTACAGTTCTAATTAGATCCCTAGCCTGGGAACCTCCACATGCTGTGGGTGCGGCCCTAAAACGACAAAAAGACAAAAAAGAAAAAAAAATAAACCAGTAATAAACTGTGCAACCATTTAAGTAGTTGACTTTCAATTCAGTAAGACAAGGTGAGTGTGTAAGTGAACACATGGACTGGCTTTTTACACACCCTCTGCAAACACCAAATCCCTTAAGACATCATGGCAGAGCAAGGAGAGCCAGTTGCCCACTTCCTGCCCTCACCTCAGCATGCGTGAGCGCTCACCTTTAATCTGACTCAGATTAAAACCCGCATCTCTTTTTGGAAGATCATGCCTTAACCCACTTCTGGTCCTCAAGTAATGGGAATCTCCTTCCTCAAAGTTTTAGGCTTGAGAGAGACCAAGGGAGGGTCTTTCTGAGCCCAATCTATTCTTTTCCTGGGATACAACACAATCATCAATCAATATTTATAAACTGCTCCCCTCCCCCAACAAAGGCAAGTCCTCCTGGGGGGTTCCCAACGCAGCTTGCCAAATGAAGTACAATAATTCATTTCAATTCGAGTTTCAGAGACACAACAAATAATTCTTTAGTATCAATGTGTCCAAAAGATTGCAGGGGCCATACTAAAAATATTATTCATTGTGTATCTGGAATTTAAATTGAACTGGGAATTCCATATTTTTATCTGCTAAATTTGATAGTTCTACCCTAAGGTGACGGAGCAATGGCTAGAAAGCTTGGTCTATTGAGAGTTACTGGGGTACAACCTAGAGGGACAGCAGGATGGGGCTAAATTTAAGAGCCAATATCCCATGTTTTAAAATACTGTTTCATTTTTCATAGGATATACAATTACAAATAGAACAAAACAGTTTAGCCATACAAATGAACTATAGTTTTTCCACATGAGATATATCTAGTAAGACAGGCAGTGGGGAATAGGGAGAAAAAAAATCCCAGCTCTATCTCTTAACTAAATCTGTAGAATCAGGTCACTTATGTTCCCTGTGTGGTCCTCAGTCTCCCCTTCTGCAGAATGGGAATGGAAGCCCAAATGATTTCTAGTGATTCCTTTTGCTTCAGCCCTCAGTAGCCCTATGGTATAGATCATACTTACCTAATTTAGTGAAGACAGTTTTGTTGCTCTAATCCATGCATGAACAACAAAACTAACACAAACAAAGATTTCTTCCTCTTATCATATTCCAGTAAAAATTCCTCTGTGAGGTATTATAGTTGTTACAAACACTGAAACCTGAAGTTCAGGCTCAGTAAGGAGGCTAAAGATCACAAATGCCGTTACCAAAACAGAACCAAAGCAGAAGCCTTGCTCTAAACAGCATTGCCTTTAGGCAGACAAGGAGGAATTTGCTCAGAGGAGATCTTAATATGGCTTAACCAGGCTGCTGCAGGCTAGAAGGGATCTTATGTTCTCTCAAATGAGATATTTACCTGTAAAATGGAACTAACAATCCCTCCTACCTCCCTTGTGAATTGTCTTGAAGGTTAAATGAGATAATGTCTGTGAAATCTTTCACTTGATGATTTCATACACTCCAAATTCTATCTCAAATGCTTTATACAGAAAGTAAATGCTTATTAAGAAGTCTAACAACAAGTTTGAAGTCCATGAATTTCCAGAGCATATATCTTAATTAACAAGGTTTGAAGAGCAAGAGTTGGATCTGCCTATGTTAAAAAACAGCAGCAACAACTAATAGATGACCCTAATATTTATTTATTTACTTTTTCCTTTATAGGGCCACACCCGCAGCACATGGAGGTTCCCAGGTTAGGGGTCGAATTGGAACTGTAGCTGTTGGCCTACACCACAGCCATGCCAGATTCGAGCGGCATCTGCAACCTACACCACAGCTCATGGCAACACCGGATCCTCAATCCACTGAGAGAGGCCAGGGATCAAGCCCGCAACCTCATGGTTCCTAGTCAGATTCATTTCCACTGCACCACAACAGGAACTCCTAGACGATCCTAATATTGCTAACCTAAATTATTCTGTGCATATCCTAAACCATCTCATATAGTTGAGAAACAAATTTTCCATCCAGAATATTTAAAATCAGAAATACGTCATTTATAGGAATAAAATGCCTCAGATCACAACAATGCATCGACTATACCGAGAAAGAAACCAGGAATGTGTTGTTCATGAGTTAGTTTCTACATCATATGCTCTGAAAAGTCTGTGTTAGGTGCCAAAGCCTCCTGCCACGCAAGCCTGCTGTCTAAGTAGCTTTTGCCACAGCGTGAAATAAAAAGGGGATAATCCACCAAGGGATTATGTATGACAGTCTTGCTTTTATTTTCTTATTGACGTGACTGAATAAAAT
>PVHT021183634.1:24237925-24258453 GCA_004024745.2 Catagonus wagneri | reverse complement strand
CCAGGAATGTGTTGTTCATGAGTTAGTTTCTACATCATATGCTCTGAAAAGTCTGTGTTAGGTGCCAAAGCCTCCTGCCACGCAAGCCTGCTGTCTAAGTAGCTTTTGCCACAGCGTGAAATAAAAAGGGGATAATCCACCAAGGGATTATGTATGACAGTCTTGCTTTTATTTTCTTATTGACGTGACTGAATAAAATCGGTCACAGTTCTATTACTGATTCTGTCTCATTAATTTCTGTTCCTGGTGTGGCTATAAGCATCAGAATGTCATTTGAAACAAAACACAGTGTAATGGCTTCTTCAAACTCAGGAAACTTGTGAAAAAGCAAACATTAACCATTTGTGGTAGTAATGAAGTGAATGAAAGTTGCCAACTTGACTGAATCTTGGCTCTGCCATTTTTTAGGGTTATTTTATCTCCTTAAGCCTCCATTTCTCTAACTAATTTAAAATAAATTTTAAAATATTTAGCAAGTACCTACTACACATTCTAACCCTTTAGGAATCCATCAGTGAATAAAATGAAAACCCCTGCCCTCACTGAGCTTACAGCACAGGGAGAATATATTAAGATAAGTCAATGAAACACAAATTATGACACACTCTAATAGTTTATGGCTTATAAAAATAACATTTTGGGGGTTTTACATTATAATAAAAACAAAGTTTTTATTATAATGTAAAGTTTTTATTATAATGTAAAGTTACATAAGTATGAGATAAAATAAAAATGTAAAGAAAAAACAGATTAGAAAATCCATCACTTAGGAATCCCCTCATGGCTCAATGAGTTAAGGATCTGGCATTGTCACTGCTGCGGCTCCAATTATAGCTGTGGTAGCAGTTTGATCCCTGGCCCAAGATCTTCCACATGCTATAGGCGTGGCCAAAAAATTTAAAAATTTAAAAAAGAAAACTACCACTTAGCAGTCACTCTAGTTTTCTTAATGCAAAACTTACCAACACATGGTAAAACTAGTACGTGACAAGTTTAAAAGAAAAGAATATGTATATGGTCTCAAATATTTTCTCACAAGATACTTATTAATTAAAATGAAGTAACTGGAAACAGCCGATTCCACATATATTTTTTAGGAAATAAATGTAATCTAGGCCTTAGCCAATCAGTTCATTACATTACTCTGACCATAGGATTTTTACATTGGAGAAGGATGACAGAATCCACCTTAACCAAGGGATCAAAGATAACATCTCCAGGGATGGGAAAAGTAGGTATTATATACCTCCTGATACAAGGCACTGAGAGGGGCGCAAAAATATCTTCTGTGGTATTCCAATCAAAAAGGCATAATCTGAATCTAATAATGAAGAAATATTATTCATAAGGAAACCCAAACTGAAGAGTATTCTACAAAAAATTGAAGTGCTTTTTACTATTGTTGAGGCCATGCTAAAAAAAGAAGTACTGTAGAACTGTTTCAGATTTTAAAAGACTAAAGAGACATGACAACTAAACTCTGTATGTGATCCAAGATTAGTTCCTAAACCAGAAAAATACATTCTTTAATCGGATGGATATTAGTAGGACGACTGGTCAAATTACAAGGTTTGTAGATCAGATAAAATTACTGTATTAATGTTAATTTTCTTTTTTTTGTTTTTCATATTTTTGTCATTTTAGGGCCATACCTGAGGCATATGGAGGTTCCCAGGCTAGGGGTCTAATCGGAGCTGCAGCTGCTGGTCTATGCTACAGCCATGGCAATGCCAGATCTTTAACCCACTGAGCAAGGCCAGGTATCGAACCCATAACCTCACGGTTCCTAGTTGGATTCGTTTCTGCTGAGCCATGATGGGAACTCCAATGTTAATTTTCTAACTGTGACCACTGTACTATGGTTATGTAAAAAATGTTTGCGTTTAGGAAATATATGATGAAGTGTGATAAAGGGGGCTATGCCTGTAATTAATCTCAAATGGTTCAGAAAAAGAATGTATATACATATATATATACATATATATATATATATATGTATATATATATATATAGACAGAGAGAGAGGGAGATGGAGACAGAGAGACAGAGATAGGAATGAAATTACAAAGCAAATGTTTTAAAATAGAAACATCTGAGAAATATAAATGAAGGGTATATGGGAATTTTTTTGTATTATATTTTCAGTTTTAGTGTTGGTATGATCTGGTTGTGACCTATCTAACCAGTTAATCTAAAATAGCATCACTGCAACAGAGTACACATTCTTCTCAAGCGTGCACGGAACATTCTCTAAGACTGATCACATCCTGGCCTCCAAATCAAGCCTCAGTAACTTTTAGAAAATTGAAATCATATCAAGCATCTTCTCTGACTACCATGGTATGCGACTGGAAATCAACAAGAAAAAAATGGCAAAAAATACAAACACATGGAGACTAAACAACACGCTACTAAACAACCAATGGATCATTGAAGAAATCAAAGAGGAAATTAAAAAATACCTAGAAGCAAATGACAATAAAGATACGACACTCCAAAACCTCTGGGATGCAGCAAAAGCACTTATAAGAGGAAAGTATATAGCAATACAAGCCTACCTCAGGAAACAAGAAAAAGCTCACATAAACAACCTAACTTTACATTTAAAGCAGCTAGAGAGGGAAGAAGCCAGGTCATGGAAACAACCTAAACACGCATCGACAGAGGAGTGGATAGGGAAGATATGGTACATGCACACAAAGGAATATTACTCAGCCATTAAAAGAAATGAAATAACGGCATTTGCAGCAACATGGATGGACCTAGAAATCATCGTGCGAAGTGAAACCAGTCAGACAATTGGACAGCAACACCCAATCCTACCGCTTACATGTGGAAGCTAAAGAGACACAATGAACTTCTTTGAAGAACAGATAATGACTCACAGATTTTGGAAAACCTTGGTTTTTCAAGTGGGACAAGCTGGGGGGTGGGGGGATGCCCTGTGGGTTTGGGACGCAAAATCTATCTCATTGACTGGTGATGATCCTTGTACACCTATAATTGAAATAAAATTCATTGTTATAAAAAAAGACAATTAAGCAGAAAAAAATAAATAAAATAAAATAGCATCACTAATAGTAATAACAGCATCAATAATAACAGGACAAGCTGATATTTTATGCTCCCTGATGTGATGTAATATGAAATATACAATGTTACATATGATGTATTCTAGTCAAAAATGTTTTATCTCAATCGAATTAATCTTTTACACATAGTTTCCAATTAACAGGAAATAAAGGGATGGAGGAGTGAGTTAAATGACACCAAGTGAAAACAATCAGAGAAACTCAGAATGTGGTACATTTTGCAGGACCACTAGCCTGGACTACCATAATGTAAAATATCAAGGGAAAAAACAAAGATAGTGGGGAATATAGGGGGTGTGAGGTGTGATTATATGTGGGGGTGTGAGGTGTGATTATATGTGAGGGTCTAAGAGAGATAACAACAAAATGCAGAGTGTGATTGGCTCCTATCTCCAAAAACACTGTTAAAAGCTCCAAAATTGTTTTTAAAATGATTGGGAAAATTTAAATCTGGCCTGAATTTTGGATGATATGAAATTGTTGTTTATTTTCTTATGACTAATAGTTTCTAGGAGATTGTCCGTTATCTTTAGGAACTATTCAGAGATGACGTGCCATGATGTCTACAATGTAATTTCAAAGGGTGTAGAAAATTTTATGGAGAAAGAGAGAGAAAGGGAGGGAAGGATGAAAGAAAGCAGTATGTTAATTTTTTAATCTAAATAAAGAACATATGGGTGTTTATTATACAATTATTTCAACTTCTTATATAACATTTTCATAAAACATTGAGGGAAAATAATTTTTTACCTTCACAATATATTCCTATTAATTTTCTTTTAGAGATTTGAAGATTTGAAAATGAAGAAAGACATGAAAAGAAAAAAAGCACATCATTGTTTGTAAGTTTGGTTCTAAACTCTTCAAATTTAAAAGGATTTATATAATTTATCTCAGGACTGTATTTGTAGCATGGATGAAGGAGAGGTGAACAACTACAGCAATTCTGTCAGTGATCAGCAAGGCAGGGAATAGGATGTGATTGTGGCTACCCTCAAAAGTTAACACCCTTCAAACCTGCAGGTGACTGTGAGATCTTTCAGTCTGAGAATGTCACCAGGCCTGAGGTACACAGGTAAAGTGGATGCAAATCTTCTCTTATAATTCCTTTCTGACAGGTGGAGTTGTTCTGTTTCTAGACATGAATCCAGACCATTTCTCAATGCCACCCATCTATGTTAAAGACTGATAACCTTAACCTCAGTGCTATTGAGTACTTGTGTGTTTTCATAAGTATTCTTATGTTAGTATGTGTGTGGTTTTATCACTGGGAGACAAGGAAAGAGCACAACTGCACTCCTGCGGTCTCTGTGTGAACTAAGTAACTGATTCATGGTGTCTAATGAACCTTCTTCTTTGAAAGAAGTCATGTGATTGGTTGCTGGTCACGACATTCATCTGTTATTTACATAGAGATTTGTGGACTGAAGAGCTAGCAGAAAAGTCTGTACTTATACAATTACTTATAACTAATATAACTTGATAACTGAAATTTGAATCATGTTATTGATGTGCATACATAGCCATACCTGGACTCCCATTCTAGCCTCTTTTTTATGTTCCTTGAACACCCAAGAAAAAGTGTTACCTCAAGGTCTTTTGCACTGGCTCTTCCCTTGGCCTGGAACACTTCTCCCCTAGATATTCACACAAATATTTAGGAATATGAGATCTCAACTCAAACTGTACTTCTTGACCAGTTCCTTCATTTGGCTTCACTATGATGCTAGTTAAAAAAAAAAAAAAATGGACCTGAAGATAAGAAATCTAGGATATCTAAAGCATGATTCTCTAGCCTTTAAATGGTCATGCATCCAATATTCATAATTCAAATGTGTGCAAGACTCTCCATTAGAGAATTAGCTGGAAGTGTGCATGGAGATATTGCACACACAAATACAAATAGGACTTTTTTTTTTTTGCCTTGTAGAAGCAAAATGTAGTCAGGTGATGAACTAAAATTCAGTTCTGATCCAACTTCCTTCCAAATGCCCATCCTCTTTTCTTTCTCCCAGCTTTCAGGTTCTATGATCTTTATCTCGAAATATTTGGCTTTCTAATCTATTTTGTGGGTATTTCTTGTCAGCCTATTGCATTGTGAGCATATTGGGCATATAATCCCTGTAGGTTTCAGTTTTAAATCATCATAGCATTCAGCCCAGTGTCTAGAATACTGGAGGTTCTTCTCACAGAAATGTTTACTTAAAATTGCCCTAAACATCCCTTGCATGGTAATAATAGAGCTTTGCTTTACTATTCTACCTCAAGAGAAAATATCAGATTCCAAACAATTCAAATATGTGAGCACCATAAATGTCTTTGTGTTAGGTTCTCACTTTAGCACAGCTGATGAAGAGCCTCTGTTATCTGATGATCTTCCACCCCATAAACACGTCATTCTGGCACCTACTCAGTGCAGGCCCTGAGCTGGGAAACGGAGACACAAAGATACATCGGAGTCCTTCCACTTAGGAAATCCATAATCACATGCAAATCAAGACATTAAAAATGTTCCTATTCCCCAACTGAGAGTCAGGATCATAATGGGGTTTATTCTAACTGTCAACACAGAGACAGAATGGGAAAGCTAAAAATGAAAAAAAAAAAAAGTCATATATACTGAGAAGATAGGAAGAAACCAAAAGCTTGTGAAAGGAGATGAGCAGTTGTTATGATTGAATGAAAGTCAGGTATCAAAGGAATCTTTAAGATCAAGCAGAAACCAAAAGCCTGGGACAAATCCTGATCAGAGCTGGTAGTACTAGCTAAGACAAGGGAAAGGACAAGGCAGATGGTTTACTACCGAGTTAAGGTCATGGTCTCTGAGTTCATTACCTGACGTTAAGTATACGGCCAAAGCAAGCATGAGACACTCTAGGAGAATAATGGAAGAAACTGGACTTCAAAAGTGAGATTTCAATTCAGAATTTATCAGGCACATAAAAGATGAACAGCCGGAGTTCCCGTCGTGGCACAGAGGTTAACGAATCCGACTAGAAACCACAAGGTTGCGGGTTCAATCCCTGGCCTTGCTCAGTGGGTTAACGATCCGGCGTTGCCATGAGCTGTGGTGTAGGTCGCAGACACGGCTTGGATCCCGGGTTGCTGTGGCTGTGGCAAAGGCCGGCAGCTACAGCTCTGATTAGACCCCTACCCTGGGAACCTCCACATGCCGCAGGTGCGGCCCTAAAATGACAAAAGGCAAAAAAAAAAAAAAAAAAAGATGAACAGCCACTGGCAGAAGAAGAAAAGTACGAATAAGGCAAAGAGACTGGAAACTGGACAGAGTATCATTTATCATGGGCAGGGAAGACAACACCTGTGGATGAAATACAGGGGCAAAAATTCTCAGGGAGGACTCATGACAAGTACTTTAGAGTTAGACTGGGAAGGGCCTTGGAACACATGTTAAAAATTTTGAACCTAATCCCAGAATCAATAGAAAGTCTATCTAGGCTTTTATGTAGGGGGTGTTGTGTTCCAGATTGGGTTCCACGGGAAGCTGATTCAGAGCAGAGATCTGCGTGGAGCAAGATTACCGGAGAGTGCCAGAGGCTCAGCACCTATGTAGCAGTGAAAGAAGTCACACTGGGCAGAGGGAGAAGTTGGGCTGAGATGCTGTCACAACAAAGGCCTCAGCTGTTCCCCAGGTGCTACTGTGAACGAGTAACAAGTTAGTTTCTGCTGGAAGACCCAAAGCAGGAGATCAAGTGTGCTCTATTCATCACTACAAACAAAACAGCGCAGCAACACCACGGTGAGTTCCTTCCATGTGCCAGAAACTCTACTAAGACATGTTTCACATTGTACCTTTTTAAATCCTCTGCAAATCTTATATATCATTTCCATTCAACAAACCAGACTATTAAAACCTGAGAAGTAAATTCAGGTAAAATCAATGAGTAAAAATAATCTTGTAACCATATTAAAAAAAAAAAAAAAAGATGATCCTGGAGTTCCCTGGTGGCCCAGCAGATTAAAGATCTGCTATTGTCACTGCTATGGCTTGTGTCACTGCTGTGGCTCAGGTTCAGTCTCTGGCCTGGGAACTTTTGCATGCCATGGGGGTGGGTAGCCAAAAAAAAAAAAAAAAAAGACCCAACGTAAATATTTTTGTGGGATAATTTTTTAAAGAATTACTTGAATATTGGGTAGAAGAAAAGGGGTTGGAAGTTTGGGGTTTTCTTTGTGAGTTTTTTTTATTTTACTGTTTTTGAGAGTGAAATGAGGAAAACAAGAAAAACTCCTTTGCAAATAAACTGTTGCAAACTCTCCACCAGCTTTTTGTAAAACAAATCAAAACAGAAGAAAAAAAAAGATGAAAAAGAAAGAAAAGGAATTAAATCAGTGTTTCAAAATAGAATCTTGGTCTAGGAGAACAGATTCATAGTCCAGGAAAGAAAAGAAATAGATGTATGAAGTTGCTACACTTCATTTTACATGGATTCTGCCCCTACAGATATATGTGCATATGGGCGACCTGCATTGTGTCCTAATGAAATGTTGATGACAATCACTAACATTTGTTGAGCACTTATTTTGTGCAGAGATCTTCATATTTATTTCTTCATTTAATCCTATTAAAAGATAAACAAGCATATTAAAAACTTTAAGAGTTTATCTGAGCAAAAAGTGAGCAAATTGGACAGTACCAAACTGAAAGTGATTAGGAGCATTCCTCCGACAGGAGCCATAGGTCTAGACGTACAGAGAAAGTGCAAAAACAAAGAAAGGAAATTATTTGGATATAGCTTAAAGTGTAGTTGGCCATTTGGGATCAGTTGTACTTAGCATTTTGATTTTGTAACTTGAGGCATTTATGGGCTTAGGTTTTGGTTTGATAATGAAGGTACCGTGGCATTAGAGCCACTTCTGTCTAATGGCCTCCCTGTTTAATTAGTTTTACAATTCTCATAGCAACTCTGAGGGTATGCATATATTTTTGAGACCATTTTATTACCATGTATGTTTTATTCACTATTATACAGATGAAGAGACCAGGTCTCAGAGAGGTTAGAGATCTGGTCCACCACCAAATAAGTGACTGAAGTAAAACCTTTCTGAATGGAAAACACACTAACTCAATCATTCTGCCAAAATTCCTGTAGAACTTATATCTACAAAGCACCTCCTCAGCCCTCAATTCATGTGCCCTTTACAACTGTAAGGATGTAAGTCAGCAATTTGCAGTTGAGGCCTAGAAAACTTTAACAACTTGTCCTGATCACACAGCAGGTAAATGGGAAACCAAGACTTGAACTCCTGATAACAAACACTGGGATTTTGCTACATAAACCACACTGATGCTATATTTAAGGAAAAAATATGTATAAATCTGTCAGTCAGATGCTTTATAAGATACAAACATCAGACATGACTGACTATTGGCACAGGCAAATGATAATAAAAATGGTTGGCTGAGAGAGCCATTTCTGTGAGACACCAGTAATACAGATCCAAGAGCAATCTTGGGGAAAAAATTCTGGCTGACAGAAGAGCAGTTTAATACCAGGGTTTTGGAATACTACTCAGCAATATATATGGAGAATTTTAAGTGTTCAGACTGGCTGGCCCAATAATTTCATCTCTACAGTGGCATCTGGCTAGCAGCCCCAGCCAGAGCTGCTGCCATTAAAATGCACATGAAATCAGAGAAAAAGAGAAAAACCTCTATCAGCACTGAAAATTAACCCTGACAAGAACAATGAGAAGACTTGGAAATTCCATTCTGCAGCATGGGTGTTGCATTTCGAAGTTACCAAAACTCTGCTGTGTACCTATGTGAAGATTAAAAGTTGAAGCAGGAGTTCCCTTCGTGGCTCAGTGGTTAACGAATCTGACTAAGAACCATGAGGTTGCAGGTTTGATCCCTGGCCTTGCTCAGTGGGTTAAAGATCCGGCGTTGCCGTGAGTTGTGGTGTAGGTTGCAGACGCGGCTTGGATCCCGGGTTGCTGTGGCTGTGGCAAAGGCCGGCAGCTACAGCTCCTGTTAGACCCCTAGCCTGGGAACCTCCATATGCCGCGGGTGCAGCTCTAGATAAAAGCAAAAAAAAAAAAAAAAGTTGAAGCAATCACATGTGTCAGGATACACAAGAGGGTCTGAGAGTGGTGTGATGCACCTGGTAGGTAAAGCACCCGCCTGAAGTCAGTGGGAGCTACAGGCAGAGGCAGGAGGAAGAGGAGTCAGAGGGCAATGCCTGCAGGACTCTACAATGACATCATGGCTTCTATCAGTTCCAAGTGTCAAAGAGCCAGGTGGTGAGGGTGGAGAACCTTCTACCCAACCTAATAGAATCTCTCCAATTAAAGGCCAAATCCTTGTGGAGCTTTCCTTATGAAGATAATTCAATAGAAAAGTCAGACTACTAGTGCTAAAAAACTCTACAGTACAATCAAAAAAGAATACTACCATATCACTCAGAGAATAGGTTACTTCCTTAAAATGATTTATGTCAGGAACCAAAAGAAAATTTTAGAAAGCTATACAGTATCTTCTGTAGGTTAAAGAAAAAAGGCATAGTTGTTTTTAAATAGGGTCAAGGTTTGGGGTGGGGGTGGGGTGGGCAGGGTAAGGAGGAAGAAGCCATTAAGAGAGAACAAGATGCAATGTACAGAGAAAAGAATGAGATAGAAGAGGATTATTACAGAAAACAATGGAGCCATTATTACAACATATGAGAAGGCAAAATTTTGGAGACCAAGAATTTTATACCAAGTCAAAAGGTATAGCGTCCATTCATTTTTGGATGCAAAGAACAGATATTCTCAGATTTGTAAGTCCTCAGAAAATATATACGTATGCTTAAATATTTTTTGAAGATATTCATGAGCCAAGAGAAAGATATGAGCCTAAGGATGAGGAAGTCAGGGTATAAAAGGACTAACTACTGAAATGTAGTAAACATAAAGCTCAGTTAAGATTTTACAAATACAAATTTACAAATACAAAGCAACTGTTAAAAGAAGTATTAAAAACTAATAAATATAAGGAAAAACCATATTATATTAATAATTATTAATAATTACTAATTATTAATAATTATTAATTAATTATTTATTAATAAAGTCCATGTGTGAGGAGAAAAGGAAACTAGGGAGAGAGTGAAGGGTGTTCAATTCTCAGTGTACTCCCCAGATGCCCCAGGTGGAAAGCTGTGAAATTTCGTAGACTCCTAGGCTGTCACTTTACATAATAAGATACTAAGGTCCAAGAAGGGGAAGGGTATGGTCCAATATTATAAACCTACTTCATGGATTGTGAAAATACAGAGCTGCCTTAATTTTCTACTTTTTAGTTTAGGGCCAAGAGTTCTATTGACAAGATTTCTGGAGAAGAAGAGAATAAGAGGCTTGCTTTTACTGAACTCTAAGAAATCAGTAACAAAGTGTTAATAGAATGAGATGTGCTGACGTCAATGCTAACAAATGCAATAGGAAATGTTCATCATAATTTACTTTGTTTTAGCTTAGAAATGGATCAGTTGAAACCAGCACTTCCAAAAGCTTTCAGGATCCAGCAAGTATAATCAGTTCTTTTCTTCTCTCTCTTTCACCCCCCAGCCCCATCCCACATATTACAGAAAAATGCTTTCACTTTTCTCACGAGATACTTACTTTAGGAATTCCAGGAAACATTACCTATGACTTAATGTATTAATTAGCATAGAATCACTTCCTTATAAAAAATACATCCTCATTTGCTGAAACAGATTCCAACTGTAATTGTTACTTGCATTACTTTGATGGTTAGGATTAATGACGACACTTTCATTATCAATTTAAAATATGCAAATAAGCCTTATTTTGGGACTCATCAAAGAATCCAAGACAAGATAGTTCATGTCACTAAGTTTCTCATTTTCTCTAGTTCTTCACTGGCTCTCCATTTTTAACCTCATGAGGACTTTAAAAGACATCAAATACTGTGGTATGTTTCTAATTTATTTACACTTAAATCATCAAAATGCTCTTTTGTAAGAGTCATTTGATGTCCAAGTATCCTTATGGGCCCTTTTCATTAGCCATGTTCCTGCCCTGGAAAAAACAGGAAGTCACAATTTGCCACAATTAAAAAGACTGAGCCGGAAAACAAGGTTTGAATTCAGTTCCACATTAGTCACAGAACTCCTGCCTCTCTCCAAGCAGCCTTCTTGTTTTTCAAAGATGTTTCAGAACACAGCAGGTTCCTTTAATTTTAAACTTCACCAATGGATGGGATAGTTCATAATAATTGCACTGGGGTAGTAGTTTACCTTCCCACTCCGTGTGTGTGTGTGTGTGTGTGTGTGTGTGTGTGTGTTAACTTTGAAACTGAGGTACTGTGATTTCCTCTGAATTGAATCAGAGTGCTTCACTGCTGAAATAAAATTCTAGCAATTATGTACTTGAAAAAAAATAGTAAAGGGATGCTTCACAATTTTCTTTTTTTCTGCCATGAACGTAAATTAGATCTTTTGCCTATTATTAATTGTTGGTAGTAAGCTAAGACAAAAGCAGCTAAAGAGAAAATTATCTATTCTCTCAGTGTAAATGGAATGTCAGTCTTTCATAAGGTTTTGCTTCAAATACCATAACCTGCAGGTATTCTGCTTCCTGAATGAGTCTAAGATTTCCTAAGTTATCTGTCATGATCCAGTCAGGAGCCAGAAACCATACCGGTTGTTTGAACAGAGCTAATTCAATATAAAGAATTGCTAAATAGGCATAAAATGGCTAACCAGGTAACAGAATAAGTAGGAATAAGACTCAAAGGTATCAAAGAGGTAGCAATTTCAAGAAGGAGCTACCACTCCTCAGGATGAGGGAACAAAGGAGGGTTTAGAAATATTAAAATTCTCAGAAGGGCCATGGAAACCTCCTTAGATTCCTAAGGAGGTTTGAAGGCTCCCTGTCCAAGCTCTACAACGTAGGGGATAGAAGGGTGGGTTTGGAAATGAGAGACAATACTTAATATTATCAGTCCTCTGAAATATAAAGTAATTTAGGAAGGTGCTTGAGCTGCCTAAGAGTTATTATTCCCATTTTACTCATAAAAAAGCAAACTGAAGAAGTGAGTGCTGCAACAGAGTCAAATAGCGAGTAATAATAAAATAACATCAATATTTACCAAATGCTGGGAGTTCCCATTGTGGTTCAGCAGTAACGAACCTGACTAGTATCCATGAGGATGCAGGTTCAATCCCCGGCCTCGCTCATTGGGCTAAGGAACCAGCACTGCTGTGAGCTGTGGTGTAGTAGGTGGCAGATGTGGCTAGGATCCCGTGTTGCAGTGGCTATGGTTTAGGTCAGTAGCTACAGCTCCAATTCGACCCCTAGCCTGGGAACGTCCATATGCTGTGGGTGTGGCTTTAAAAAGAAAAAAAGAAAAAAAATTACCAAATGCTGTGTGCCACATATGGTTCTAAATGACTTAGAGGTAGAAATTCCTTTTCTTTTTTTTTTTTTTTTTGCTCTTTTGTCATTTTAGGGCTGCACTTGTGGCAAGTGGAGGTTCCCAGGCTAGGGGTCTTATTGGAGCTACAGCTGCTGGCCTACACCACAGCCATAGCAACATGGGATCCAAGCTGCGTCTGCAACCTACACCACAGCTCATGGCAATGCCGGATCCTTAGCCCACTGAGCAAGGCCAGGGATCGAACCCACAACCTCATGGCTCCTAGTCGGATTCGTTTCCGTTGCACCATGATAGGAATTCCTATAAATTCTTTACAATAAACTTTACTTCTTTATAATAACTCTGTGAGATAGGTATTAACAATTAACATACTTCTACCTGTGAAGAAACTGAAGCACAGAAAAGTTAAGTAACTTGGCCAAGTTTGCTTAGCAAATAAGAGATGAATGGGAATTAAAGCTCAAGCAGTCTGACTCTGAAACCTACCATCTTAACCACTACATAATGCCACCACTACAGTATCTATCTTCAAGTATCAAACTGCCTCACTGAAATATTAATAATAGTTAATTATATTATAGCTAAGTAGCTACTGCAAGGCCCTGGTTTTAAGAGCACACGTGTATTTTCTAACTAAATTCTCACATCAACTGTTTGATGTAAGTACTATTGCTTTGTTTTGTAAATGAATAAACTGAGGCACAGAGAAGCTATTTATAGCCCAAAGTCTCAGGCCTACTAAGAGCTTTAGTTGTGATTGAATCCAGAGTGTTTGGCCAGATAGCTCATGCTTTCAGCCACAATACTAGAATGCATGATAAATTAAACCTTGGTAATGCAGAATTTATGGCATCTCTCCTTGAAAACCCTTTGGCTAGTTACAGTAAATGGGCCATTTACTCCCATCTTTTTAGATAATCAAATTCCCATCTTTCTAGACATATTCCATAATGCAGACTTTTACCAATCAAGACTACTCTTCCTTTCAGATTCTTGATGAGAATTAAAGAAGCTTTGCTTTATGTCATGGGCCATGAAAAGGGAGTTTGACTGAAGATCATGCATTTCATAAAACCGAAAAAGTCTGAATCAGTGTTTCTCAACGACCTCAGGCGCCCGGGTAAGTGCTGCAAAATCAGACTGAAGCAGGAACATACTATTGATCCTACTCCCTCTGGTTCTTCTTTAGATCTGAGCCATTTGCTGAGAATCCAGATACCAAATGAAGTGGCCAAACATGCAGCTCTCCTGGGCCATTTAGCTCATCCTAACAGGAGCAGCCCTTAGCCCTCCTCAGACATTCTTTTGGGATCCCTACTCTAAAAATTAGGTGAAATGGCTAAAATACTTTACCATCGATCTACAAATGCTAATCTTCCTCAACAAAAGGATCAGGGAGAAAATAATAAGGATCTTCCCAGAACCTATAAAGATATACATTACCATAATAATTAGGTGAAAGGATAGCTTTCTTGGACTTCAACAAAGAAAGTAAAATCTTTAAAATTACAAAAGTATTTCCAGAAAAAGGAGCATTTTCTTCTTTAAGGAAATTTTCCAATTAAGACCCCAAGTACAGTGATTTAATGAAGATCAAAAAAACAGGTATAACCATGATTTAGAAGATTATGTTTCTAACTCCATTTAAAGAAGATTCACTCAATTTTAGCAGAGAACATACATAAAGACATCCAATATCTTTAACAGTTTGCACATTTAGCTTTGTGATCATGCCCATCTTTTCAACGGTTCTTCAAAAAAATTTAGCAATATTTTTAATACAGATTGTTTTAAATCTTTTTGAAATATTTAAGGTCTACTTTTTTCATCCCTTTCTATTTAAATGTATATATGGACACATGATATGTGCGCACAGATAGCTAGTCATTCATTTATTTGACAAAATTATCTGATTTTTATATTTTTCTGTTCTCTGATTATGGTTTATTTCCTTGAGCTTTGTTATCATCCATGGTACAGTGAAAAACTGGTCTGTGAAGCTTTCAAGAAGGAAACATTTGCGATGTTATTTCCTTTTCCAAAAGAACTGTTTTTATTGGTTAGAAAGAAGAGCATATTTCTCTAAAGGCTTCTAAATATAATTTGTTAAACTTTTATTTACACATAGCCTCCCAGGGAAATCCATCCACTGTCCAAAGTGAAGTTATACCTATTTAATCCCACATACATTCAAACAATTACAATTAAAATAACTAAGGTGAAACAAAACATCCTTTTATAACTAATGCGGTAGGCACAAAATAAGAACTTTATTAAAACTAAACAGTGATAATAAAAATTTAAAGGACACAGCAAAGAACATAAGGTTCCTTAAAATCGGTGATAAGACTATCAAACTACAAACTCTTTTACATCCTGCATTCATTGTAGTGTAAGTGTTCTTTGCAGAAAAGTGAGAAACTCCATGACACCACAAAGAATGTGAAAACCACCACCACCCCAAAAAATGAAGAATGTGAAGACCATTCAAAGTCTAGGAAAACACTGCTGAAAAATTTTAAGTACTCTTTTAAACACTTGTCTGTGCACAAGTATACATGCACATAAATAAATGCATGGTTTCTCTTTTCAAAATTTAGCTCACACTGAACATAGTGTTGTGCAACCTGCCAGGCCTTTTTAAGCCCTGAAATTCATAACTCAAGCCCTTGAGGCAAACTATGGAAGAAAAGGAGGAAGAGGCTTGAATAGCAATCTTATAAGAAAAAGAAAGGGAAGGAAAAGTGGAAGACAGATGAGATCAAAGAAGACAGAGGATATGGAGCTGAAAGGATATCATAAAGGAAGCTCTTAGATAAAGACGGACTTTTTCAATTTAAACTCTATTTTCTAATTTTCTTAATTGCATCAACATTGCACTATTGTGTGTTTTTTGGAAATTTTACTCTTCTTCCTCCCCCTTCTTTGCGGCTGGGGTAGTTCACAGCACAGTGTAGAGATGCCAACCACTGGAGCCAAATTCAATTCCAAATCCAAACATAAGCAATGTTTGCGAATCGAGACTCCTTTGAGGTTCACCCAACTCCAATTTTACCAATTCCCTTCAGGGAAAGATTTCCCTTTGAAGCTTCTGTGTACCCGAGTGCATTCTGGGATACAGGTTTGAGTTTCTAGTGTGGGGTAATTTACGTATAGACTGAATATGCTCTGCACCTAACCCTCTCACTACTTTACATTGTCCGTGACAATGTAAAGTCAGTACTTGGAGGCATGGCTGGAAAACATTTTTGCTCATGTGCATCTAAATTAAAATTCAAAAGGCAAATTGAGAATACTGAATTAGCCCAGATGTTGTAAAGTTAATACACATGTTGATTCCTACAGAAATGCTCTTTAGCTTAAAAAAAAAAAAAATGAGACAGGGGAGAACTTGAAATGAAACTGATTTTAAAATGGTAGTTTTAAAGCTGCTGATTGTGTCTAGCACTGTCTCCTAGATAACTGCCACGCCACAGGCCACAACTTGCAAGGCTTAAACAACAACAAAAATTTTCTTCCTAAAGAAAATAGCCTACTAAGTATGTAGTTTTCTAGGTGGACTTGGAAAAGGGGGAGTGTAGTTGATCAAGTTTGAGAGAATCTACCTGCCCTGAAAGGCCTGAGAGCACAATTGGGAAAATAAATAAGCTTGAGCTTAAAGTAAACTAGGAGCTGGGAGAGGGCTCAGAATTGTGCCTGAGCTGAGAATTACATGCTAACAAAGCCCAGGATATGTGGCTGTGTGTGTGTGTGTGTGTGTGTATGCACGTGCACGCACACACCTGTGCACAGGGGGGGCGGCGGGGGGGGGGGGTGGTCAGTGCTATTTACTGGTGGTTACATTATTACTTTGTGGGTAAAATGAATCCAAGGAGAACTCTTTAAAACCAGCTAGGAACTTGAGTCCCTTGTTTTCCTGGCTTTCTTGGAGGTCTCTTCCCTCTTCCTTTACACCAGGACAACATGACTTGTGACCAAAACAAGACAAGGTGTTGACATTTTCAATATGGGTCTTGGTTGACTCAATTCTTAATCCTCCCCATCCCCCACCATGCATACCTGTTTAAGTGTCTCCTCTCAGATTAAACTTGCAGAAAGCCTAGAGTTTGTCTCCTTGTTTAACCCTTAGGTTACTACCCAGGGCCTCATCATGATGTCACACACCCAATGTACACTCAGGAAATATTTCAGAAGAATGGCCTCCATTATCATTTCCTTCTTAAATTGCTGAGAACAGATTTGGGAGTGGGCCTGCAGAATTACATCTCCTGGGGCTCTGAGAGTCTTTATTTTATACTCCATTATTTTGCATTATCCTATGCAGTTTCATTTGTTGTTTGATCAAAAATAAATACTACATGACTGACCCAAAATCATAAACTTTTCTAAAATACATAAATACCTAGAAAATAAATACCTATTCTTTATGCTATCCTGCTTTCCTCCCTTTACAGAACCTAGCAATTACCTGTCAAATTGGAATCTCCATCCTAACAAAAATCCCCATTCTGCCCACATTGGCTTTTTTACTATTATTCTCCCTAGGTTTCCCTAAAATAATTATGCTTTTGACACAACATGTATTTGTAAAATTACAGTGTGTACATACCATTTAATAAACAAATGTGTGGGAAAACTGAAGTGCACTTTTATGATTAGAAGAATCATCATCCCCTTAAAAACTATACTAAGCTTATCTTATTCACTCAGATATGAAAAGTAAGGTGGGGGTCTTTTACCATCCTAAGCAGACTATATATACATTTTTTGCCTAAAACTGCATCAAAATCATCCTATTATGAGTTGAATAAAATTACTGAGGCTCCAAGTTTTACTTCAGTTATGCAAGAAAACTTGAGAGGACAGATGACAAGATTGCTGATGAGTGGATTCAAAAGTACAAAGTACAGTTATTATCCATACAAGATGAATGCTAATATAAAATACAACAGTCAGTATTATTCTCTCTTCAAAATTCAGTCCATATGAGACCATCGCAGTACACATAGAGAATGCCAGTTTTATATCCAAAGTTCTAGATTCCTTCTCATTTCTAGTATAGCACATAAGGAGCTTAAAAGTTGCCACTCCATCCAGCCAACAAGTAAAAAGTTGAACAAACTGAAAACCCAACAACTCTTTGTAGATCTCTCCGAGAAGAGAAGTCACAGGGTAAACTGCTTTCTCACAAGTTAGAGAGACACAGGTGGATACAGAATACCACACCTGCCAGAACAGAAACCTGTGAACAGAAAGCTCCTTGGAAACAGTGCCAGGGTAGGAAAGCCTAAACTTGATGACGTTTCAGGAGGTTCAGTGTGAACATCTCTGAGAATTAAAACACCAAGAGGACAGTCATAGGGAGGCCTCAATACTTTGGTGAGTTTTACTTTCTGAAGCTCTATCAAGTTTAAACAGTGAACATCAGAATCAAATCCCCTCATGCTTCCAGCAGAAAAAGGGAAATGGATGAATTTCTTAAAAGAAACAATCAGACAAAACTCACACAAGTAAAACAGACAATCTGAAAAGGCTTATACTCTATTAAAGAAATTGAATCAATAATTAATAATCGTCTAAAACCAAAACCTCCAGTCATAGATGTGTACACTAATGTATCCTACCAGACATTTAAGAAGTTATAACAATTCTCCAAAATCTCTTCCAGGAAATAGAAGAGTGAATATTTTCTAATGTATTCTATGAGGATCTAGCATTATCCAAGTACCGAAACTAAACAAAGACATTACAAGAAAAAAAAATTCAGGCCAGTATTCCTCATAAACATAGATGCAAAAATTCTCCGTGAAATATCAAATACAACAATGTATAAGAAGAACTATACACTATGATTACACGATAAAATGCGATTTATTCCAAGTATGGAAGGCTAGTTCAATAATTCAAAATCAATTAATGTAATCTACCACATAAATAGACTAAAAAAGGAAAAATCACATGATTATATCAATAGATGCAGACAAAGCATCTGACAAAATCTAACACCCATTCATGATTAAAAAATAAAAACTCTTCAAAATTGGAATAGAAGGAAGCTTCTTTAGCTTGATAAAGAACACTACAAAACCCTACAACTAACATCACACTTAATGGTAAGGTTTTCTGCTAAGCTCAGAAACAAGGAAAGAACATCTGCTTTCACAACTGCTTTGCAACATCATACAAGAAGTGGTAACTAATGCAATGAAGTAAGAAAAGGAAACAAAAGGGAGAGGGAAAAAAGAAAAAAGTTATCTTTATTCATAGACAACATGATTGTTTAAGTAGAAAATCCAAAAGAACTGACCAAAAAGCCCCTTTTGGGACTAGTAAGTGATTATAACAATGCTGCAGAATATAAAAGTCAATCACTTTCCTATATTCCAGCAATTAACAAGGAATTTGAAATTAAAAAGTAAAAATATGTTACCATTTATATTAGCACCCAAAAATTATTAGGTAGATATAACTGTAACAAAATATGAGGAAAACTACAAAACTTTAATGAAAAATATTAATTAAAATACTACTAAATAAATATACATATATTTCATATTTGATTATTGGAAGATATTGTCAAGGCGTCAGTTCTTCCCAACTTGATCTATAAATTCAATGCAATCACAATCAAAATCCTAGCAAGTTATTTTGTGGATGTTGACAAAATGATTCTAAAGGTTATATAGACTACAAGAAAACTGTTAGAGCTCATCAATGAATTTGGCAAAGTCACAGGATACAAAATTAATACACAGAAATCAACTGCATTTCTATATACTAACAATGAAAGATCAGAAAGAGAAATTAGGGAAGCAATCCCGTTTACCATCACATCAAAAAGAATCAAATACTTAGGAATAAACCTACCTAAAGAGACAAAAGACCTCTACTCTGAAAATTATAAGGTGCTGATGAAAGAAATCAAGGATGACATGAACAGATGGAAAGACATACCATGCTCTCAGATTGGAAGAGTCAACATTATCAAAATGACTATACTACCCAAGGCAAACTACAGATTCAGTGCAATCCCTATCAAATTACCAAGGACATTTTTCACAGAACTAGAACAAAATATTTTAAAGTTTGTTTGGAAGCACAAAAAAACCCAGAATAGCCAAAGACATCCCGAAAAAGAAAAACAGAGCTGAATGAATCAGGCTCCCTGACTTCAGACTATACTACAAAGCTATAGTCATCAAAACTGTATGGTACTGGCACAAAGACAGAAATATAGATCAGTGGAACAGGATAGAAAACCAAGAATTAAACCCACGCACCTATAGTCAACTAATCTATGACAAAGGAGGCAAGAACATACAATGGAGAAAAGATAGCCTGTTCAATAAGTGGTGCTGGGAAAACTGGACAGCCACATGTAAAAAAATGAAATCAGAACACTTCCTAACACCATGCACAAAAATAAACTCAAAATGGATTAAAGACCTAGATATAAGACCTGATACTATAAAACTCTTAGAGGAAAATGTAGGCCAAATATTCTTCAACACATATGACAGCAACATCTTCTCAGATCCACCTCTTAGAGTAATGACAATCAAAAGAAAAATAAACAAATGGGACTTCATTAAACTTAAGTTTCTGCACAGCAAAGGAAACTCTAAACAAAACGAAAAGACAACCCACAGAATGGCAGAAAATATTTGCAAATGAATTGACTGACAAGGGATTCATCTCCAAAATTTACAACCTCCTTCAGCTCAATGCCAAAAAAACAAACAACCCCATCAAAAAATGGGCAGAAGATCTAAACAGGCAATTCTCCAAATAAGACATAACAGATGGAAAAAAAAAAACACATGAAAAGATGTTCAACATCACTCCTTATTAGAGAAACGCAAATCAAAACCACTATGAGGTACCACCTTACACCAGGCAGAATGGCCATCATCAAAAAGTCTACAAACAATAAGTGCTGGAGAGGGTGTGGAGAAAAAGGATCCCTATTACACTGTTGGTGGGAATGCAAATTGGTGCAACCACTGTGGAAAACAGTATGGAGATTCCTCAGAAAAGTAAAA
>PVHT021183634.1:24186364-24237825 GCA_004024745.2 Catagonus wagneri | reverse complement strand
GAATATTACTCAGCAATTAAAAGGAATGAAATAACAACATTTAGAGCAACATGGATGGACCTAGGAATTATCATGTGAAGTGAAACCAGTCAGACAATGAGACACCAACATCAAATGCTACCACTTACATGTGGAAACTAAAAAAAGGACATGATGAACTTCTTTGCAGAACAGATACAGACTCACAGACTTTCCAAAACTTATGGTTTCCAAATGAGACAAGTTTGGGGTGGGGGGATGGATGCACTAGGGTTTGGGATGGAAATGCTATAAAATTTGGTTGTGATGATTTTTGTACACCTATAATTGTAATAAAATTCATTAAGTAATGGGAAAAAATAAAACAAAAAACAAAAAAAAATAATAAAGTTCATATAGAAAAGGAAAAGATCCAAAATGGTCAACTCACTACTGAAAGATAAGAACAAATTTAGAGGACATATTATTCTGACTTTATGACTTACTATGAAGCTACAGTAATCAAGACAGTATGATATCGGTGAAAGAACATACATATCTGTCAATCTTTGTTTCATGTATTTATGTGTCTCTCTATTGGGTGTATATATGTCAATGAATAAATATCCTCTTTTTGTATTGATGCTTTTATCATTATATAGTGTCATTCTTTCATTTTTCTTTATGGCTTCATTTAAATGTCTATTATGTCTGATATAAATATTGTTACTACTCCTGCTATTTTGTCATTAATGTTTGCATAAAACATCTTTCTCCATCCCCTCATTTTCAATCAATATGTGTTCTTCACCCTAAAGTGGGTCTCTTGTAGGCAGCATATTGGAGGCTCTTGGTTTTTTATCCTATATGTCACTCTATTTCTTTTGATTGGAGGCTTTAGTCCATTGATGTTTAACATAATCACTGATAGATATGCATTTACTGTCATTCAAAATCTTGTTTTACAGTTGATTTGGTATTTTTCTTTGTTGTCTTTTGTTTTGCCTTTTGTACTTTGAAGGTTTCTTTTATATTATGTTTATATTCTCATTTTGGGGGGCTTTGTGACTGTATTACACATTTCTGATTTGTGGTTACCCTGGTTTTCAAGTATGTTAACCCATTAGTATTCCCATTTGCTTTAGATTGGTAAACACATTCTAAAAAGAAATCTACATTTCCTTACCCTCCTTCCTCATATCTCTTACTTTGGTGCCATTTTTTACATCTTCATGTTTACCCTTTTGCTGTTCATTGTAGTTGTCTTCGTTTCATAAAAACAAATTGTGATATTTATCTACTTTATGTACTGGCTTATTTAAGTAACTTACTTTCCAATTGTAATTTTAGTTCAGACTAAAAATCAGTAAGATGATACTAAAAAACCACTGGATTTTATATTTTACCCAATTTTATGGTACATGAATTACATCTCAAAATTCTAAAAAGTGAAGAGGGAGGCAGAATAGAGTCAGAGAGAGATGCAATGTTGCCAGCTTTGAACAAGGAGAAGGGCCCATTACCCAAGTATCGCAGGTGGTCTCAAGGGGCTAGAGAAGGCAGAGAAACAGATTTTCCTTTTGAGCTTCCAGAAAGGAAATCAGCCCTACCTTCACCTTGATTATAGTCCATAGAGACCCATGTCAAATTTCTAACGTTTGGATTTACAAGATAATAAGTTTAAGTTGTTTTATGGCTAAAGAAAATCAGTAAGATGACAGAGATCCTAAATTATGCAAAAGAACAGTTATACCTAATTTATATTTTCAGGACAGAACAACCCCCTAAAACCAGAATACACATTATTTTCAAGTGTCTATGGAACATCCTCTAGGATTGACCACATATTAGGACACAAAACAAGGTTCAACAGGTTTAAGAGGACCGAAATTATTTCCAACATCTTTTCTGAGCATAAGAGCATGAAACTAGAAATCAACCATAGAAAGAGAAAAAGAAAAAGATTATTGGAGACTAAACAACATGTTATTTAAAAGAAAAATGGGTCAATGATGAAATCAAAGAAGAAATTTTTAAAAAACCTTGAGATCAATGACAGTGGAAACACAGCCATATAAAAACTCCAGGATGCAACAAGAGCAGTTCTTAAAGGTGAGTTTGTAGTGATACAGGCTTTCCATAAAAAACAATAACAACAAAAATCTCAAACAAGCTAATTTACCACCTAAAAGAATTGGAAAAGAAGAATAAACAAAATTTAAAGTCACCAAATACCTATCTATGGTCAACTAACCTATGACAAAGGAGTACAGAACATACAGTGGAAGAAAGATAGTCTCTTCAATAAATGTAAATAGATATTTCTCCAAAGAAGTCATACAGATGGCCAACAGGAATATGAAAAAATATTCAATATCATTAATTATTAGAGAAAAGCAAACTACAATGATGTACCATCACACACCGGTCAGAATGGCCATCATTAATAAGTCAACAAGTAACAAATGCTGAAGAGGGTGTGGAGGAAAAGGTACCCTCCTCCACTGTTGGTGGGAAGGTAAATTGGTACAGCCACTATGGACAGTATGGAGGTACCTCAGGAAGCTAACTATAGAGCTACCGTATGATGCAGCAAGTCTACTGCTGAGCATATATGAGGATAAAACTTTCATCGAAAAAGATATATGCACCTCTATGTTCATAGCAGCACTATTCACACTAGTCAAGAAATGGAAGCAAAGTAAATGTCCATTGATAGATGAATGGATTAAGAAGATATGGTACACACATATAAAGGAATATTACTCAGCCAAAAAAAGACAAACTGATGCCATTTGCAGCAACATGGATGGATCTAGAGACTCTCATACTAAGTAAACCAGAAAGAAAAGACAAATACTATATGATATCACTTATTTATGGAATCTAAAATATGGAACAGATGATACTATCAAAAAAAAAAAGAAAGAAAAAGAAAAAGAAAAAAAGATCATGGCCAAGAAGAGCAGACTTGAGGTTCCCAAGAGAAAAAGGCAAGGGAGTGGGATGGCTGGGCATTTTGAGGTTTTTCTGGAAGCAAACTGCTATATTTGAAATGGCTGGGCAATGGGATCCTACTGTTCAGCACAGGGAAATGTGTGTGCTTGGGTCACTTTGTTGTACAACAGAACATGATGAAACACTGTAAATCAACTCTACTTTAATAATAATAAAATATTCAAAGTCAGAAGGAAGGAAATAATAAAGATCAGTTAAAAATAAATAAAGTAGAGAAGAAAAAGACTATAGAAAAAAAATCATTAAAACCAAGAACTGGTTCTTTGAAAGGGCAAACAAGATCAACAAACTTGTGGACAGGCTCACCAAGAAGAAAAGAGAGAGGAGAAATAACAAAACTAGAGTAATCAAAATAGCATGGTATTGGCACACACACACAAAAGACATCTGGATTAATGGAACAGGATAGAGGCATCAGATATAAACCAACACACCTACAGTCAATTAATCTCCAACAAAGGAAATGAGCACATATAATGGGTGAAAGACAATTTCTTCAGCAAGTAGTGTTTGTAAAGTTGGACACCCTCATATAAATCAATGAAGTTAGAACACACCCTGATACCATACACAAAAATAAACTCAAAATGGCTTGGAGAATAAGAGACAAGATGGCAGAATAAAAGGAGTCAATCTCACTTCCTCCCATGAAAACACCAAAATAACAACTAATGGCTAAACAATCAACAAAAAATACTGAAAACTACCAAAAAGGATATTCTACAACCAGAGACAAAGGAGAAGCCACAAGAAGAAGGTAGGAGGGGCACTCTTGCAATATAAGAAAATCCCATATCTGGAGGATGGGCAACCCACAAACGGGAAAATAACTATTATCCCAGAGGTTTTCCCACAGAAGTAAGAGTTCTGAAAGCTACATTATGTTCAGTCTGAGGGTCTGGCATTGGGAAAAGGAGTCCCCAGAGAATTTGGTATTGCAGGTTAGTGGAGCTTGACTGTAGAAGATCCACAAGACAGGGGGAAACAGAGATTTCAGACTTGGAGTGTGACACATGGTTTATGTATGCTGATCAGAAGACAAAGCAGAGATGCCCTAAGAATTTGAGCCAGACCTATCTTCAGCCCTTGAAGGGTCTTCTGGGGAGGCAGTGGTCAGCTGTGGCTCACAATGGGAGAACACTGGAGGTGGAGACCCCCCCAGGAATAATCATTAGTGGGAGCTCTCTTAAAAGATGCAGTTTTGAAAATGAGATCTGGCCCTTCTGAATAGCATGCAAGCTCCAGTGCTGAGAAGCCCCAGGGCAAACAACCAACAATGTGGGAACAAAACACAACCCATCAGCAAGGCTGCTTAAAGTCCTTCTAGGCACACAACCACCTCTAATCACACCACTCTACATGGTCACAGCCTCCAGAGGGACGAGACCCAGTTCCACCTACCAGTGGGCAAGCACAAGTTCCTCGTACCAAGATGCCTGCACAAGCTCCTGCACAACTTTGCTCACCAAGGTGAAGCAGCAAGACAGGCTACAACCCTGTAGTCTCCAGAAAGGAGACCAGATACACAGAAAGCTAGAAAAAATGAGATGACATGAAAATATATGACAGATGAAGGAACAAGACCTGAGAAGAACAACTAAGTGAAGTAGAGGTAGAAAAACTACATGAAATCAGTTCAGAGAAATGATAGTAATGATCCAAAATCTCAGGAAAAAAATATGTAGGCACAGGTCAAGAAATTACAAGAAATGTTTAAGAAAGACTAGAAGATTTAAAGAACAGAGTAGAACACTACAATAACTAACATGATATATACACCAGAATCAATAGCAGAATACATGAGGCAGAAGAATAAATCAGTGTGATAGAAGACAGATTGGTGGAAATCACTAACACAGAACAGAATAAAGCAAAAAAGAATACAAGGAAATGAGGACAGTCTAAGAGACCCTCGGGACAACATTAAGTGCGCCGACATTCATATTATAGGCGTCCCAGAAGGAGAAAAGAGTAAGGGCTGAAAAAATATTTGAGGATAATATAGCTGAAAACTTCCTTAACATGGCAAAGGACGCACTCACTCAAATCTAGGAAACACAGAGAGCCAAAAGAGGATAAATCCAAGGAGGACTACATTAAGATACATATTAATCAAATTGATCCAAACTGAAGACAGCAAGAAAATATTAAAAGCAATTAGGAAAAAGCAACAAATAACATAAAAAGGAGCCCCCATAAGGTTATCAATTCAGCAGAAATTCTGCAGGCAAGAAGGGAGTGGCAGGATATATTTGTAGTTATGAAAGGAAAAAGGTACAACTAAGAAAAACCTACCCAGCCAGGCTCTCACTCAGATTAGATAGAGAAAGCAAAAGTTTTACACAGAAGCAAAAGCTAAGATAAACCAGCACCACAAAACTGGATTTAAAACAAATGCTAGGAGAATAAGCCACAACCAGAAACCTGGAAATTATAAATTAGAAATTCACTGTTAAAGGCAACCACAAGGTAAAGGCAGGGAATTATCCATATGCAAATATGATATCAAAACCAGCAATCATGAAAAAAGAAGAGTATTAATGCAGGATATTGGAAAGGCTTTTGAAATTAAGACAGCAGCAACTTAAAATAATCGTGTGTGTGTGTGTGTGTGTGTGTGTGTGTGTATACACATATATATACATATATATGTATACTGTTATATCAAAACCTCATGATAACTGCAAACAAGTCATAATGGATATACACACAAATATGAAAAAGAATTCAAACACAACACTGAAGCTAGTCATCAAACCATAAGAGAAGAGAAGAAAGGAAGGAAGAAAAAGACCTACAAAACCAAATCCAAAACAATTAACAAAATGGCATTAAGAACATACACATCAATAACTACCTTAAATGTAAATGGATTAAATGCTTCAACCAAAACACGCAGAGTGGCTGAATGGATACAAAAACAAGACCTATATATATATGCTGTCTATAAGAGATAAACCTTAGATGTAAGAACACATACAGACTAAAAATGAGAGAATGGAAGAAGTTGTTCCATAAGAATGGAAGTCAAAAGAAAGCTGGAGTGACACTATTTTTTTTGAAGGGGGTGGGGGCTGCACCCACAACAAATGGAATTTCCCAGGTCAGGCATCGAATCAGAGGTGCAGCTGCCAAGCTACCCCACAGCAATGCCAGATCCAAGCCACATCTATGACCTACCCCAAGCTTATGGCAATGCCAGATCCTTAACCCATGTCCTCGTGGATACTAGTCAGGTCATTACCACTGTGCCATAACAGGAACTCCTGGAGTAGCAATATTTGTATCAGGCAAAACAAACTTTAAAATAAAGACAGTTACAAGAGACAAAAAAGAACACTTCATCATGATCAAAGGATCAATCCAAGAAGAACAGAATTGTAAATATATAGGCACCCAACATTAGAGCACCTCAATACATAACACAGATGTTAAGAGTCATAAAAAGAGAAATTGATAATAACAAAATGGTAGTGGGGGACTTTAATACCCCACTTACACCAATGGACAGATTACAATGAAAAAAATCAGTAAGGAAGTACAAGCCTTAAATGATGCATTATACCAGGGGGATTTAGTTGATATTTATAGGACATTCCATTTGAAAGCATCAGAATACATTTTCTTTTTTCCTTTTTTTTTTTTTTTGTCTTTTTGCCTTTTCTAGGGCCGCACTCGCGGCACATGGAGGTTCCCAGGCTAGGGGTTGAATCAGAGCTGTAGTCCCGGCCTACAGCACGGACACAGCAATGCAGGATCCGAACCACATCTGCAACCTATAACACAGCACACGGCAACACCAGATCCTTAACCCACTGAGCAAGGCCAGGGATCAAACCCGCAACCTCATGGTTCCCAGTCAGATTCATTAACCACTGAGCCATGATGGGAACTCCTGAGAATATACATTCTTTTCAAGCACACTTGGAATTTTCTCTAGGATAGATCACAGTCTGGGCCACAAATCAAACCTCAGTAAATTTAAGAAAATTGAAATCATATCAAGCATCTTTCCTGACTGCAACACTGTAAGACTAGAAAACAATTACAAGAAAAATACTGCAAAACACAAGCATGTGGAAACTAAGAATATGCTACTAAGCAATCAATGTATCACTGAAGAAATCAAAGAGAAAAATAAAAAAATGCCTAGAGAAAAATGACAGTGATAACTTGACAATCCAAAACCTATGGGATTCAGCAAAGACATTTCTAAGAGGGAAGCTTATAACAATAAAATCTACCTCAGGAAACAAGAAAAATCTCAAATAAACAATGGAAACTTGTACCTAAAGCAACTAGAGAAAGAAGAGAACAAACAAAGTGAAATAAAGGAAAGAAATTATAAAGATCAGAGCAGAAATAAATGAAACGGGAAAGATCAATGAACCTAAAAGCTGGTTCTCTGAAAAAGTAATCTTCATTGATGTACCTTTAGCCAGATTCATCAAGAAAAAAGTGAGAGGGCTCAAATCAATCAAATTAGAATTTAAAAAGGAGTAGTTACAGTAGACACCATGGAAATACAAAGGATCATAAGAACCACTGCAAGGAACTATATGGCTATAAGATGGTCAACTTAGAAGACAGGGAAAAATTCTTAAAAAGGTATAGTCTTTCAAGTCTGCTCAAGGAAGAAGTAGAGAATATAAATAATGAATCACAAGTACTGAAATTGAAACTGGGGTTTTAAAACTTCCAAAAAACAAAAACTTTCAAAAATTTGTCTTCACAGGCGAATTCTATCAAACATTTAGAGAGGACTTAACAGCAATCTTTCTGAAACTATTTCAAAAAATTCCAGAGTAAGGAACACTTGCAAACTCATTCTATGAGGCCACTATCACCCTGAGACAAAAACCAAAGATATCAGGAAAAAAAGAGAGAGAGAGATAATTACAGGTCAATATCACTGATGAACAGAGGAAAAAAACTCTCAACAAAATACTAGCAAACTTAATTGAACAAGACATTAGAAGCATCATACCCCACGATCTTGTAGGATCTATCCCAGGGATTCAAGGATTCTTTAATATCCATAAATACACCAGTATGATATATACATTAACAAATGAAGAACAAAAACCAAAGAATCCTCTCATTATAGGCAGGAAAAGTTTTTGACAAAATTCAACATCCATTTATGATAAAAACTCTCCAGAAAGTGGGCATAAAGGGAACCTCCCTCAACATAATAAAGGTCATATATGACAAACCCACTACCACTCATACTTAATGGCAGAAAACTGAAAGCATTTTTGCTAAGATCAGGAAAAGACAAGGATATCTACTCTCACCACTGTTATTCAGCATAATTTTGGAAGTCCTAGCCAGGGTTATCACAGAAGAAACAGAGATAAAAGGAATCCAAATTAGAAAAGAAGTAAATTTGTTGCCGTTTGCAGATGATACCATACTATACCCAGAAAATTCCTAAGATGCTACCAGAAAACTGCTATAGCTCGTCAATGAATTTAGTAATCCAGCAGTGTAACAAAATTAACACACATAAATCTGGCATTTCTACACAGTACCAATGAAAGTTCATAAAGATAAATTAAGGAAACAATCCCATTTACCATTACATGAAAATGAATAAAACACCTAGGAATAAATCTACCTATGGAGGCAAAAGACCTGTACTCTGAAAACTGTAAGACATTGATGAAAGAAATCAAAGATGACAGAAAAAGATGTAACAATATGCCATGTTATTAGATTAGAAGAATCAGTATTCTCAAAATGACTATACTATCCAAGGCAATCACAAATTCAATACAATCCCTATCAAACTACCAATGACATTCTTCACAGAACTAGAACAAAAAATTTAAATTTGTGTGGAAGCTCAACAGATCCCAAATACCCCAAGCAAACCTCAGAAAGAAAAACAGAGGTGGAGTAATCAGGCTCCCTTAACCCAAACATACTACAAAGCTACAGTTGCCAAAATGGTATGATTCTTATATAAAAACAGACACATAGATCAATGGGTCAGGATAGAAAAAGCTCAGAAATACACCCACACACTTATGGTCAACTTATCTATGACAAAGGAAGCAAGAATATACAATGCAGAAAAGTCTTTTAATAAACGGTTCTGGGAAAACTGGAAAGTTATATATAAAAGAATGAAATCAGAACATTCTCTAACAGCATAAACAAAAATAAACAAAATGAATTGCAGATCCAAATGTAAGGTTGGATACGATAAAGCTCTTGCAGGAAAACATAGGCAGAACACTCTGACGTAAACTGCAGCAATATCTTTTTGGATGTACCTCTTAGAATAATGAAAATAAAAACAAAAATAAACAACTAGGACATAATTAAAGCTTTTACACAACAAAGGAAACCATAAAAAAAATGAAAAGACAATCCACAGAATGGTAGAAAATATTTGAAAATTAACTGACCAACAAGTGATTAATCTTCAAAATACAAACAACTCACACAGCTCATATCAAAAAACAATTCAATCCAAGAACTGGCAGAAGATCTAAACAGACATTTCTCCAAAGACATATGGATGGCCAAAAAACACATAAAAAGATGTTCAACATCACTAATTAATACAGAAATGTAAATCAAAATTATAATGTGCTACTACCTAACACTGGTCAGAATGACCATCGTCAAAAGTCTACAAACATTAAATGATGCAGAGGATATGGAGAAACGGGAACCCTCCTTCTGTTTGGGAGAATGTAAATTGGTATAGGCACTTGGAAAACAGTATGGACATTCCTCAGAAAAATTAAAAAAAAGAACTCCCATATGATCTAGCAATCCCACTCCTGGGCATATATCTGGGGAAAACCATAATCTGAGAAGATACATGCTCCTCAGTGTTCATTGCAGCACTATGTACAATAACTAAGAAATGGAAACAACCTAAGTGTCCACAACAGATAAATGTATAAAGAAGATGTGGTACACATACACAATGAAATATTACTCAGCCATTAAAAAGAATGAAATTATGTCATTTCTAGCAACACCGGTGGACCTAGAGATTATCACACTAAGTGAAGTAAATCAGAAAGACAAAGAGGAATACCACATAATATGACTTATATGTGGAATCTTTAAAAAAAATGATACAAATGAACTTATTTACAAAATGGATTTACAGATACAGAAAACAAACTGTTACCAAAAGGGAAAGGGAAGGGAAGGGATGTATTGAGAGTTTGGGATGGGCATATGCACACTATCCTATATGGAATGGATGGCCAACACCAATCTGCTGTACAGCCCAAGGAATTCTATTCAGTATCCTGTAACAACCTATATGGGGAAAGAATCTGAAAAAGAATGAATATGTGCATATGTATAACTGAATCACTTTGCTGTACAACAGAAATTAACACAACATTGTAAATCAGCTATGCTTAATGACGTTTTTAAAAATGAAAAAAAGGTGGTCATTACTGCTAATTACTAGAGAAATGCAAATTAAAACTATAAGGAACTATCATCTCACACTGGTCAGAATGGCCATCATTAAAAAGTCTGTATATAACAAATGCTGGAGAGGGTATAAATAAAAGGAATCCTCCTCAACTGTTGGTGCGAATGTAAATTGGTGCAACCAGAATGGAAAACAGTACAGAGCTTCCCTTAAAAACTAAAAATAGAATTGCCATATCATACAGCAACCCCACTCCTGAGCACTTATCTGGAAAAGATTAAAACTCTAATTTAAAAAGATATGTGAACATCAATGTTTACTGCAATACTATTTACAATAGCCAACACATATAAGTGACCTAAATGTCTATCAACAGACAGATAAAAATGATGTGGTATAGATATACAATGGAATACTACTCAGTCATTAAAAAGAATGAAATAATGCCATTTGCAGCAACATGAACGGACCTAGAGATTATCATCCTAAGTGTAGTAAGTCAGAAAAAGACAGACAAATACCATGCGATATCACTTATACATGGAATCTTAAAAAAAAATGATACCAAAAAATTTATTTTTAAAACAGAAACAGACTCACAAACATAGGAAACAAACTGATGGTTTTACCAAAGTGGAAAGGGTGTTGGAGAGAGATAAATTAAAATTCTGGGATTTGTAGATACACATTACTATATACAAAATAGATAAACAACAAGGTCCTATTGTATAGCACAGGGAATTACATTCAATATCTTTTAATAAACCATAATAAAAAAAATCTATTTAGGGAGTTCCCACCATGGCTCAGCAGAAACAAATCTGATTAGTATCCATGAGGACGCAGGTTCAATCCCTGGCCTTACTCAATTGGTTAAGGATCCCATGTTGCCAAGAGCTGTGGTTTAGGTCGCAGATGCAGCTCGGATCCTATGTTGCTGTGGCCATGGCACAGGGCAACAGCTACAGCTCCGATTCAACCCCTAGCCTGGGAACCTCCACATGCCACCAGTGTAGCCCTAAAAAGATAAAAAAAAAAGAGAGAGAGAGAGAATATACACATATATACATATACACACACATATATATCACCTTGCTGTACACCAGAAACACACTGTAAATCAAATATACTTTCATTAAAAAATTAAAATTAAAAAAGGATCAAATGCCTAAATGTAAAGTGCAAAATTACAAAGCTCCTCAAAGTTAACAAAGAAAACTTTTACGATCTGGAAGATAACAATCATACCAAGGCACAGTCCACAAAAGAAAAAATTGATAAACTGGACTTCAGTAAAATTAAAAACTTCTGCTACTTAAGAGACAGTGTCAAGAGGATGAGAAGAAAATTTACAGACTGAGAGAAAAAGTAGAGCTAATAAGACTATTTTATCCAAAATATACAAAGAACTTTCAAAACTTAACAAGAAAATGAATAGCCTGGTTAAAAATTGGCCAAAAGATATGAACAGACACCTCACTAAAAAAGATATACCGAGGGTGATCAAACATATGAAAAGATGTGCAACATCATATGTCACTAGGGAATTTCAAATTCAAACAATAATGAGATACTATTAAATATCTACTAGAATGACCAGTATCTGGAACACTGACATCACCGAAGGCTGGCAAGACAGGAACTATCATTTATTGCTTGTTGGAATGCAAAATAGTAGTACAGCCACTTTGGAAGATAGTTTGGTAGTTTCTGAAAAAACTCAACATACTCTTAGCATATATTCTGGCAAAACTCAACATACTCTTAGCATATATTCTGGCAATTACATTCTTAGTTATTTACCCAAAGAAGCTGAAATTTATGTCCATACAAAAACCTGCACGTAGATGCTTACAGGAGCTAGTTTTATAATTGCCAAAGGTTGGAAGTAACCAAGATGTCCTTTTAGCATATGAATAACCTGTGAAATAGACAATGGATGAAATATTATACAGCACTAAAAACAAATGAGCTATCAAACTACGAAAAGACATGTAGGTATCTTAAATACATATTAGTAAGTTAAGCTGAGCTGAGAAGGCTATATATTGTATGATTATAAGTTATGACATTATGAAAAATGAAAAACTATGGACATAGTAAAATTATAAGCTGTTTCCAGGAGTTAAGGGAAAGGGAAGAAGGAATAGGCAAAGTATGGAGGATTTGGGGGGACAGAGAAACTTCTGTATGATTCTACAAGGGTAGATACATGCAATTATACATTTGTTGAAACAAAACAATGTACAAAACCAAGACTGAGCCCTAACGTAGGTAGTTCATCAACTGTAACAAATGTACTATTCTTAGACAACCAAGGCTGTTGATAGTGGGGAAGATTGCATGTATGTGGGCACATGGTGTATATGAGAAATCTCTGTACTTTCTGATCAGTGTTGCTGTGAACCTGAAGCTGCTCTAAGAAATAAAGTTTATTAGTTTAAAAAATAAAAGTCCTGGGGTTTGAGTTCTGACTCTGCTGTTTACTAGTTAAGTTACCCTGAGCTAATCAACTTACCAGGCCTTGTAAACTGCTGGTACAAGTGGTATTTACCTCCCAGGCTTGCCAAGGGACTGCAGTGAAACACTGGGTGTGAGAACACTTTGTAAATTGGTATAGGCCCGTGCCTGTGGCTTCCTACAGAGGCAACCAAACAATTCCTCAACATTTTCCACTGAGCAAGCATTGGTGGTTGCAGATGTGGAAATACCTCATCCTTTTATGACCTTAAAGAAATTAGCATGAGCTCCAAGAAAATCCAAGACAAAAGCTGATGAAACTTTGCTGGATGCCAAGGAAGCAGCTGGCACCATAAACACTCTGAGACCTTTGCTGGCATACCTCCTTCCACTGTGCTTCCAAACCTGCTTGATGGGGAGAACTGACATTGCAGTAGGGAGACAAACATAGAAGAGGAGAAGAGGCCATCCTATAACCTGCCTCTGGGCTAACACAAGGGGATGCCTTTGGAGAACTACTCTTGCAAGACCTCACCAAGTTTAAGTGCATATTCAATGCTGTACCCCTTGGGGAAATATAAGGCATGGCCCAGATCCTACAGGATGAAGCATCCAACATAAGTACTGTTTTTGTTATAAATATACCATCAATCTCTTTTTCTTTAAATCTCCAAATAGAAACACAACCTTTAATAACTTTCTACATGTTAATATGTTTGTTTCTTTGTTTACTTTTGCCTGCTTATCTTGTAGGGCATTTTCCAGGCAATTTTTAATGAGCCAAAAAGGACAATGACTGTTTTCTCCTATTTAGGGTAAACCTCATCCCATTTCCTCCACCTTTCTTTATTATCCTAAGCAAGCTTTATATAACCCACTTAGGATAGCTCAAAAATTCCTAGTTATAAAAAGAGGATTTTTTTGCCTCCTATATAAGGGGCATGCCAGGTAAGAACAGGAAGGGGAATCCCAAATTGCCTCTGTTCACTGAGCTCACATTCCCTTGCCCCCACTGAGAAATGTACTGCCGCTCAGACATGGGTAAGTAGGCAAGTGTTTACCTGGCCACTCCACCTTCTGGTTGCTCGTCCACAGCTTGGCACAGGTCAGGCCCAACATGGAGTCTGCCCCAGGTCCCAGTCTTTCATGCTTGGTAGCACAATGATTTAAAGGGGAAACACAAATCCTTCACAATTAAGTGTTTTAGGAAATACCAGAAGACCTGTGTGTGTCTTTGAACATGGGGCCAGGGCATGTTCAAAGTAGAAATGAATTGTCTGGAGCTTGTCAGCTGGAAAGCCTTCTACTTATGGTAACATTTACAACAAGATGTTTCGTCTTCATTTCTAAGTTGGATTTGAGGTACAGACTAGAAATTTTACAAACTGATGCTCAGAAACATCTTCCTCAGGATCAAATTCCATTTCAAATTAGAAAAAAAAATGTGTTTTGAAAAATATTTATCTATGTATTAGCTTGAAAACTCATTTAAGAACTTTGAAACCATATACAAGTTGTGTATTTGTACCAGTGGGCAGCTGGGCTGATGAAAAACATTGAAAAATATTTTAATTTATTCATGGATCTCTTCTATCCAACAGTAGCCTGAATAACGATATTTCTGAATACAGCACAGAATAGCTGAGTACACAACCCTGAGGATTTTTACATATGTGTAAGTTCTTGTAAAAATACTCCTTGCCCCAAACTGAAAGGTCTACTGACTCACCTACAGCTAGTCAAACACTAGAATATCAGTTAGGTGTTAGACTGCCAATACTAGGAAAAAGGAAGAAAAAGTGAGTCAAAAAAAAATAGAAGAAGGAGGAGGAGGAGAAGGGGAAGAAGAAGAACCAAAGGAAGGGAAGAAGGAAGGGAGAGAAGGAGGGAGCAGACCGAAGGAAGAAAGGGAAGAAAAGAGGGAGCAATGGAGGCAGGGAGAGAGGGATGGAAGGAAGCAGGGAAGGAAGAAAAAATGTATCAATCAAAGCACACCAGTTGAGGTCAGATTTCTCACTGGATCCCGTTGCTTTAAATCCAACAAATATTTATGGAGTCCATTTGACATGCAAGGCACCCTGATGAAAATTAGTATTTAGATAATATCCTCAAACCTTTCTACTGATCTACCTACATACCTAGTTTACTTCCATTCACCTATCCATCCATCTATCCTTTCCCTATGCCATATTCCCCTAAGGTCAACCTGACTCCTTGAAAATCACTCTGACTTCAAAAAGTATAATCTATTCCCTTTTTTAGCAATAGGATAGAGATCTTATCAGAAATTAGGTACTGTAGACAATCCCTGATTCCACCACCACTCCTTCCCAGTCCAAGCCCCTATCATCTCTCAGTGGAACAACTGCAGTACTTTTTAACTGGTCTTCCCTTGCTCCTTTAAATATATTCTCACACAGCAGCCAGTGCAATCTTTTGAAATGTATCAGATCATGTCATTCACCTTTTTAAAAACCTACAAGCACTGCATTGATAATAAGCCCCAGTACTAATCATGACACCAAAGGCTCCACCCAATCAGCCCCACTAACTCTCCAACTATGTCTGAACCTTTCCCCCTCCAGCTTTTCCCTTCCTTGAATATACCAAGCTTTTTCCTTGTTAACACCCCTTGGAACTGTTCTTCTTTCTCAGCTTCCTCGAATTGTCCCCTTCTCTTTCTTTTTGGATTAGCTAAAATGTCATGTTCTCTAAACATGACACCTAAAGTGAGCCCTGCCATCTTCATCCATTCATTCATTCTCTATTACCTCTCCTTCATTTTCTACACAGAAGTTTTTCATATCTCTCTCCTCTAATGGAATGGAAATTCTTAGATCAACAAAACTGACAAACATTTAGCTAGACTGACCAAGAAAAAAAAAATGACTCAAGTTACTAAAATCAGGAATGAAAAGGAGTGGCATTACTTCTCACCTTACAGAAATAAAAAGATTATAAATAAATATTATAAATAATGATATACCCCAAAAATGAGACAATCTAGATGAAATGGGAAAATTCCTAGAAAAACATAAACTACCAAAACTGTCTGAAGAATAAGGAGATGATCTGAACCTAAAACATATAAGGAGGCTGAATTGTTAATCAATTCAGTTAGCATCTGTTTTATTAAATACGCCTCAATGTCTCCATTTTTAAGAATTCTTTTATGGTCAGTTGTGAAGATTTGCAAGATATGATGTAAAATGTTTTGCCTCCCTATATAAGGAGAACGATATTTATGTGAACAACATAAAGATATATTTATCAATATTAAGTCCTATACTCTTCCTTTTGCCATAACATTTAGGTCCCCCCCCCAAATCAATAACTATTTGTAATTCTCTCCCAGGCTTTAGGACCAGATAGAATTCCAGCTAGCCCAACCCTTAATCTTAATAAAATCAGTAAGATGATGGCTTTTGGAATCAAGTCTGGGAGAAAACTCCAGTCCTTTTGCTTAAATTGTCTATGGGACTGGACTTAAGGACAAGCCTCTGAGAATCCATGTCCTCATTATATGGAACACTATGGTTACAACATAGCTTTCTTCTAAAATTACAAAGAATAACTGGGGTAGTGCTTCAAAGTGTGTTACCTAACAATGTAGCAGCTATATATTGATCACCTATTATATACCTGGTACTCTACTAGGGCATACAATTGCAAGTAAAATATGACTTCTTCACGGAGGTGACAGAGTAGTTGAAAAGATACTTTCAGTATTAGTTAATAGTTTTTTCGTCATTGCTATATTTAATGTAGAATTAAAATTTTTTAAATTAATAATACAATCAATAGTCCTAAATATCACTGTGGTTAATAGTGAAAATGATTGATGACTATTTTATAGGTGTCAAAATGCAAGTGATAAGATGTATATCCTCTCTTTAGAGAGGTTTTCTCTCTGTCTCTTGAAAATGGAGAGTAGAGAAAAACACTACAGGAGTTGGGCTAAAATACTACCTTCCTATACATAATGAATAAAATATATACAAGGGTGTACACAATTTCCCCCAAAATTACAAGTAATGAGTGAGGTTTTTAGAATCCAAAATTTCATGTATCCTCTTGAAAATATTTCAGCAACATATTCTCCAGCTCATACTTTGCAGAAATAAAATTACAGGGACAATGAATGTTGACAGCCAAAGAATAAATATTAAGGAGTGGTCACAGGGCAGGGGTCAAGAGACACCTTCCAAGAGTGACCTGAGGGAGAGCTCAAAGGTACAAAAGATATGGCAAGATCTTTATGACCAGAAAAAATTTAAAGCACCTTCTACCACTGGGGAAAGAAATGCTTAAAGTAAGTGGCAGATGACAATCTGTCTGGGTGAGAACATTTTATCAGCTGAACAGATGAAGGGAAGGAAAAATAATAAAGTCAACTATAATTTCCCAATTTCAGCTTGATGACAACTTCTAATTATAAGAAATGATTTCCTCAGAAGACTCCCAGATTTTTGAGCTTATACTTGCCCTAACTCTATATATAGCACCATCTAGTAAAATAAAATACTGAGGCTTTTAAAAATCAAAACTTAAGAAATGGTTAAAAATATAAATCAATGAAAGATGTAGGATTTTTACAGCCCAGAATGAGGTGGAAATGTGTTTACTGTCTTACCTGAAATATGTTTTTAAAATCTTAGATAATATAAGGATAATTTTAATTCAATTAGTCATTTGATACAGAAACCATCCTTAGGCACCGGTTTTGCATACAGGGAGAGAAATGTTGGAGTAAAGAAGAACAAAATATATTGGCGGTGGAGGCGGGTACTGGAGCTAAGCTAAGGGCCTATGAATTCCTAACTGAGAAGATGAGAATTTACAGTGGCATGAGAGCGCCAGTCTTACACATCTATTCTCAACTTTTTGTTCAGTGATGTCTCATTTATAACTTGAGTTTGGCTATGGTGGGACTAATTACACAATGGAAATTGGCAAATGCTACAAATCAAGGTTACTCACTCCCAGTGAACACACCAACCTTGAATCTTCCCAAATGACCACAGTCCTTATGGATGGAGTCCAGAAATAAAGTCTGGTGGTGTTCAGAGCCTCACTAGCCAAATAAATCTGAGTCTAATGGTATATGGTGCTAATTAGTGGCTGCTAAGACATCAGCAAAAATGTCAAAATTGCCCAAACTTGCAAAAAAAAAAAACAACAACAAAGCAGTTCAAGCTACTTTAACTTTCAGCAAACAATTTAAAATGCCTCCAGCACCTTTGAGAAGAGATAATTAGGATGCTAAAAGAAGTAGCTAACATGCACATATTGCAAGAAAGGATGTGGAGACAACAGAGCCAGGGTCTGGACTGGCTTGACTTTCTTCAACAGAGTAGCTTTGGAAATTTAGACACTGGGCTGTTTCTTCAACTAAACGTCAAAATTACACCAGTAGATTATTCTCTCTTTAATTAACAGAACCATATTCTCAAATGACCTCTCCCATGCAATACCAATACTCTGTAGTAAGCTTTACAGTGTCATTTAAAAGGCCAGCACCTCTGGAATATCCCAAGCTCCTCTAAAGTCCTCAGAACACAGTGTGAAAGCCACTGAATTAAGACTATTTCCAAGAGTCCTGTTTCCCTCCTAACACTGGTATTCTAAACAAGGAATTGGCTATCAGCTGTACTTCCCTCTACCACACTGCCCTGCCAATTACCTAGAGGAGTGAGCCTCCTCCCCCTCTACCTAACCTAAGGGGGTGGAGTGAACAGAGCCCAAAACCTGTCTCTCTCCATAGATGCCCCAAAGGCTCCACTCCAATTGGGTTTTCAACCTCCAAACTGTTGATCTTTAAGTCAGAACTTGGTGCTGATCAAAATCCTATCTGGACAATACTTCTCTGTTCCATTCCAAAAACATATTGGCATTGGGAGTCTGTAAGCATAGATGAATTACCCATGCTGTTCTGCAGTGCTTTGGTCTTATATGCAAATGGCTTGAATTTTCATCAAGAGATAATGATCGAGAGGGTTACATTTTCTTAAGCTTTTAAAAAATTATTCATAGTCAAGAAAAGTAAGGATATTAGATAAATTCAGAGCTAAAATCTTCTCTTTGAGGAATTTGTGGCTTTTTCATTTGAAAGATATGATGATTCTAAGGGACCTAAGTTCATGCATATAGAAGTAGTGTCTCCTGACCCACAGAGTAACTAGAGTCCCACAGGCTGGCACCAGATATCAGAAGATAAATAGTGGTGATCCACAGGACAACTCTAATCTCTAAGAGAGCAATGAGGATTAGCTGCCAACATCCAAAAATTGGAAATATGTGTCAGGAAAATTCAGATTTGTGACTTTTTAGCGGTAATACAAACAGGATACAGTAAAATTGAGCCTGCATTCCTACCTGGCAACCATCAGCTAGACTGGTAGTTGCCATTCCCTTTTCTGTGTGATCTTCTTGCTACCCACTGTAATACCCATTTGACTGCATCCCTGCCCTCACTTGAGTTTGCATTCATTGATTTAAGGCTGTGCCAGACTGACCTGCAAGAGACATTGGGCCTTTCTGTGGAAAGTGAAGAAAATCCTTAGACACTGAAAGGTGTTCAGGCTTGAGCTCCATCTGAGACCTGGGCCCTGAAAAGGAATAAGCACACTCCTTGTAGGCAAGAGCACACTCTATACAGTGTGCAAACTGAAAACCTGAGATGCCCTTGGAGCAAGATGAGTTTTTAGTCAAGTACATTTATTTCTCAACTTAATGACATGGAGAACCACAAACCTGCCCACAGTATCAACTTTTCATTAAAAAAAAAAAAAAGGAGAAAGGCTATTGAGTCAAATGTTCCAAGAGCACCAGGGCCAGGGAAACCTCTAGTATATTTATAGCTTAGATATAAACAGGAATGCCTTGCTCAATGGAGAAAAGTAATAAGAGCTACCACCACTGAACACTTGTTTTGTACTCTCTTTCCATGCTCACAATCACCCAGAAGAGTTTTATATTTATAAATGAGACATTCAAAGCTCAGAGAGGTTAACTAACTTGGATAAGTCACAAAGCTTGTTACTTGACAGAACCAGAATTCACTGCATAGGCCAACTACAAACCTGTGTTTTTGTATAATGCTGTGCTAGAATTTAATATTTTAAAATAGCCCTTTGTGCTCTCCAACACAATTTCTTACTTCCCTTGAGCCCTGTAACAAGTGTACAAGGTAGAGGAATTATATCCACATTTTATAGACGGAGAGCTGGAATACAAAGAATGAATGTCTTAATAATTAGTAACTAAGAACTAGTACCTAGGTTTGCTGACTTCTTTTCGTATCATCATACTAAAAGCTGACTCTGGGTTGAGTATTTGTGTCTTCCTCTTCAGATGTTTAACGTTAACGAGGTATAAAATTTTTATACAATAAAAATGGTTTGCATTTCTTTTAAAGAAGGATTTTTTTATTTGAAAACAGGGCTAGAAAATGAAATAAATGAAACTTTCATATTATTTTACTCATTAAAATAACCATGCTTCTTTTAAGGTAGCCAGTAAAACTTGTCTGTCACTGAGCTCTATTTATAATAGTGACAAATTTAGTCTTTTGTGGTAAAGGCAGTTGACATGGAAAATAGGTCTGGGTAAAATACTTTTTTTGTTTTTCAAAATAGTACAACCCAATTTAGAAGCAATCGAAGTTACCAAATGATGCCACAAACTGATTTTTTTAAAAAAATGGTGGTAATGGGCAGGAAAGGAAGCTTGGAAAGACCATTGGCTTAAACGGATTGATCTTTAGTTTCAGAGAATACACTTTCTTTATCTGCATATGGTTTTATAGGTGAGAAATCTCCACAAATAGGAATATAAAAAAGGTGAAACTATACACTATAGAAATTGAATGAATTGTTATAATACTCCAGAGAAACAGTCTCTCTGGATCCAGTCATGCCAGGAGAGCATCTCACGATTTTCCTTATAGTGTTTCCACTGAATTCATGGATTCCTCCAAGTTGGAAGGTAACATCCGATCCACTCTCATCTACACATGTCACTTTCTTTTTCCAGCCAGCAGGTACCTGCAAGTCCAAATCCAATTTATTCTATAAAAGGAACATTCCCTGTATTTGACATGAAGGCAGGGCTTCGAAATCTCAGCCAGCAGAGGGAGGGCCATGCTGGGGATGGACTGTTACATGCTTTAGAGGATGTGGGGATATGAGGCACAATGACTAGAACAGTGTCAGGGGTTCCATCAGACTGAGGACAGCAACTCTGTGCTAGGAAGATGGGTGAGAACAGGATGAAACTCTGTGTTGGAAGATTCTTACAAGGATAGTCACTGAAACAAGGAATTAGTAATCTTTAGGAATTAGTATACTTTAGGCATAGATTCATGGTTAGTCTCAGAATATTGAGCTACAATTTCTAAAAGCTTGTCTAGCCTTCTTTTTCTTGTCCTGGAGGCACAGCTAGGTTGATGCTGCAGCAGAAACTCAAGAAGCCCCCTGACGGCAAAGAAGAAGTGGTTACAGGGACAGGAAACCTAGTAGGCCATTGTACTGCAGTGGAGTCATTCAGGATGAAAAGGCACTGTCTTCTTAAATTGGCCTGACAAGGACATTGGTTCTGCAGTCAGTGGCAGAGAATGAAAAAGAGATTGTTAAGGAGCAGACTCACCAGAAGAGCACTGATACTCACAGGTCACAACAGGGAGCACTCACTGAATACGTGCTAGGGGCTAGGCATGGTTCCAAGCCCTTCACCTATACTAACTCATTTAATTTTCATCCTACAAGGAAAATAATCCTTTATCCCCATTTTTCATTCAAGGAAGCCAAGGCAGAGAGAGAGTAAGGAACTGACTTACAGCTAATCACTTGGTCATATAGCTCGGAAGTGACAGAGATAGGGTGGGAATACACTGTAATAGAATAATAATCCCTTAAAGATGTCCACAATCAAATTTCCAGAACCTATGAAGGGTTACCTTACATGGCCAAAGGAACTTTTCTTGATGGGATTAAATTAAGGATCTCGAGATTGAAAGATTATCCTGGATTATCCAAGAGGGCCCAAGGTAATGACCAGGGTCCTTTTATAAGGGAAGCAAGGTCAAGGCCAGAAATAAGAGATGTGTTGTCAGAAGCAGGAGGTTTGAGTGATATAAAGAAGGGACTATGAGCCAAGGAATGTGTGTGACCTCCAGAAGCTAAAAAGGAAAGGAAATTAATTCTTCCCCTGAAAACTCCTGAAGGAAAGCAAGCCTGCCAACACCTTGATTTTAGACTTCTCACATCCAGAACTATAAGAGAACAAATGCATAGTATTTTAAGCCACTAAGTTTACGATAACTTTTTATAGTAGAAATAAGAAACTAGTATATCCAGCCAGCCTAACTCTAAAACCTGTATTCTCAGAAATAATTAGATCACTTTCCAATGTTAGATGTCAATATTTCTAGAAAAGACTCTATAAGAAAATTTCACGTTGGCTTCAGGGTTTTCCTTATTTAGCTCCATAGCTCATGATGTCTGCAGGACTTTAATTACTATTTTAGATTCACTGTATACACACAGACCTGATATTCAGCTCATACACACTGGCATACAGTAATCACTGCTAAAACGTTAAACAGTTGGGAAATAGCCCTCAGATCCTCCCTGCTGTTCTGGACACCTTAGTGTCTCCCTGAGAACACCTCCCCCCCCAAACCCCAAACCAGACATCCCCAACCCCTGAAGGCTTAGAGCCTGACAAGAAAGGCTCCTCCCCCAACCCAGGCCAAGGAATGTGTGTGACCTCCAGAAGCTAAAGAGGAAAGGAAATTAATTCTTCCCCTGAAAACTCCTGAAGGAAAGCAAGCCTGCCAACACCTTGATTTTAGACTTCTCACATCCAGAACCCAATTCTGCAAGCTAGGTCCATTCTAACAGTCGGTGGCCATGCCAGAAGCAGATGTTCAATATTTTTAACACAATCTCAGAATATATACACGCTGATTCATAATTCAAGACACCCTAGAAGCTTTCAAAGAATTTTTACTTATGACTAGAGTTTCAGAAATTTTTTTTATCAATGAAAGCAAATGATCACAGAACACTAAGTAGCACCTAGTGTAACCTCTTAGTAAAACAGATTTCTAGAGAGTGCAACAGTGAAACTCTCAGAAGCTAAACTCCATACTTGAACCGTGATGGCCTCAAATGAAAAGAAGCCACTCCCAACAAACCATATCAGCAAATACCTTAAAGATGTGACTTTAGCATGTGTCCCTTTTCCAAGTGAAACTGCATGAGTGTCACACCTCTTATCCTGTCCTTTTAACTAGGACAAGAGAACTTGAGAATCAGATAAGTACACTATGTATAAAGTATTATGAAATGTCATTAATTGTTTTTCTTTGACATCTTTGGCTTCACTAAAAAGGAACTCCACTGTCAACTGATGCCTCGTATTCTTTGTCTCCTCTGAATAATATAATTGGGTGAATCAGTGTTTTCCTCAGAAGATGAATGCTGGTTTATAGCCTAAAACTCTTCTCTACTGATAATCCCACCCTATGGAAAGAATCATTTGAGGAAAACCGTCCAGGAAACATATCAATATTCTTTAAAGATATATCATAATGTGTTGGGCATCCAGGCCTCCATGGGCTTAGGAGAATGGAATACCAGACTTTGGAATTCAATCAATGGCAGGTCACTCCTTATTCCACCACTGTCAACTATGTGACCCTCATAAGTTAGTCAGTCTCTGAACTCTGTCACTAGAGAGTGGGGATGGCATTCCTTCCTTATACCCCTGATTGTGAGGACTAAATGAGCTAGTGTGCTAAAATACCTAACTTCATACATGTGACCTACAACTTACGGATCCCGGTGGTTCACTTCCCATCTTCCCCATGTTAGACCCATTAAGAGACCAAGCTTCTTGCCCAATACCTTCCAGATTGCTAAACAATGTCCTAAAATGATAAAATACCAAACATGATTCTCCTTCATAATTAAGTGTGCTTTGCTTCACCAGACCAAACAAGAAGAAAAAGGATCAGAAGCCATGCACATGCCATAAGACGTTTAAAAAGTTTTGGGTTTTATAAACCCAAAGTTAAATCCTAGTATGTTATGTCTCCAAGAAAATGAGAACTATGCAAGTGAAAAATGTGAGGTGGAGGTAGTCTCCTTCGGTCTAAGTAAAAACTCTCATAAGTCCCATCCAATAGCAATTCTGAAGGTAGAGACCACCATTTTTCATTGCCCAACAATCAACACTCTTGCTTCTTCATCAACGTTTATTTCCCATCAGTTTGAGAAAATTGTTTAGGTGGCCCAAGGTTGCCACTAATAAGTCAGTAATTTAGAAGACTAGTCAGATTCCATTCCTTCCTTCCTTTTTCCTTTTTCCAGGCACACTGCTGGGATAAGATGAAAGAGCAGCCACTTTGCAAAAAGATAGGGAACTACAATCCAGCTGTGACCCCCAAAATAGACACAGATACAGAGAATGTATTTTTCTACCCAATAGCCCAAGGGAGAACCTCTTCAGTTAAAAACACTTTTGATACAAAGCCAGAATGACCAAGATGACCATCTAAAAATATACGAAAATCTAGGAAAAACAAGCTCCCCATCCTGGAGGGAATGTCAATGGAAAATAGTTGCTAGGCTTTTCCCGTTACCAGTAATAAAAGAAAAATAGGCTCTCCATTATGAGCCCAGAGCTGGAGGGGTCGTCAGCTGGTTCTGAGCCAGGCTCAGGATTTTCTGAGTGCGTTACAAATTACAGGAACAAAATGTGGACTTTTCACTCTAACCATGTTTTCTGAGCCCAGACAATTTATTATTAGGTTTACTTCCTAGTGGACTAGAGTTAAAAAAGATGCCTCCTTGTGTGGATAATATTTACAAGCTTCTAAAGTACATACATTCTTATACTAAACAGCAATTATATAACGCACATAGACTTTAAATGAAGGAATTAGAAAAACAAAAACCAACGAGGCATTAATCTTTTCATTTATCAAACATTGATAATATGCTTAAATACATAGTCTTGTCAAAAAGTTCTGCCCCTTTATATCTATTAAGCTGTATATTACTTTTGTTTTCTAGATGACCGTGAAATCTTTTAAAAGCAGGGTGATATCTTATTCATCTTTGAATCTTTGTCTCAATACAGTGTCTAAATACAGGAGATATTCAATAAATATTTGATGAGGAAATTTCTCTTTTGTGAGCTGCAGGTGAATGCTTTTATGTTACATTTTTCATGGACTCATTGTCCTCTTAAAGTTTAATACTCAGGAAAAAAAAAATCTGCCATGATGTTCTCCATCTTCACATAAGAATAGGAGCAATGTAGCATATTATGTTTCCCTTGTTTACTTGGACTCCACGAAGCTCAAAGCCAAGTTTTAAGTTCAATTAGTTACTCTCTTCAGCCTAAGATTTTTGAAACAACACTTGCTCTCCTTACTTTCTATTTTACCTGGTTCTTTGTCTTTTATCCTTGTTTTACATAAACTTTATTTTAAGCTGCCTCAAATCCCTACTGAAAGAACATAGGAAGTAAATAGTGAATTAAAAATAATAAATGAATAAAGAAGAAAAGAAGTTAGCATATTTCTTCTCAATGGTCTCTTATATGTGCTACAGAAATATCCTCAAGTTGCCGTTATATCCATGATCATGTAATATGTATCAACAGAAATAAGCAGAGCAGACACAGCATATTGACGAAAGACCACTGGACTGGGAGACCAGCATCACAAATTAAAATTCAACCTCTGCATCTCACCCGTTGCGTAACCTTGAACAAGACACTTAAATTCATGAGCATCAGTTTCCTCAGCTCATAAATGGAATGCATTCATTCTTTCAACATTGAGTCCATACTATGTAACAGAAAGTGTCAAGTAAATGAAATGAGATCCATGTAATGAAGTTAGTACACTGTCTACTAAGAGAGACAGAAAAGCAAACAAATGATTACAGTAAAACATGATCACTGCTACATTACATAGGTTACAAAAGAAGCACAGAAGGGAGACATCTAAATCAGACTGGAGGATTCCCAAGGATTTAAAAAGAAGTGGCAGTTGCATTGATTTTTAAGGCTGACTGGGAATTAATTAGATGAAAAGTGAGACACAGGAGGGGTGAGAGGGCATTTTAGGACTCAGGAAGAGCACATGTAAAGTCACAAAAACATGAAACAACATGACAAGAGTAGGCAACTGCAAAGTGTTGTACGATAATATGCATCCCATCTACCTCCCAGGGTGCTTTCAAGGACTGATTGAATTGATGTATATATTGAAAGTGTTTTATAAACTGTAAAGCACCATACACATGTTCAAATGTAAAAGATTATTATTAGATACTCATTTTTCTCCCTCCAAATTGGAAACATTTGCTGAAGTAAACATTGCTGATGCATTAGCTGTCAGGATGGTGTATTATATTTGGAAAACATTTGCCAATGCCTATTCAGTTTTTAAATTCGCAGTCACATGTGTTTTTTGTTTGAGAAAATACATCAAGTAATAACGGATTTATTGTTAATTGTGCAACACTGGAGCTTCAAGATTTAAGTAATCTCTCTTCTCTGTTGACTTTATACCATGTTGCCTGTGGAGTTTGAAGTTATTTATTTAGTAATGAAGACTGATAAGTGAATGTTATTACCACCCCGTAGTGATCAAATTTTGTTATCAGAGGAAATTCAGGATATTTTACATGAACAAATGTGCACATAAGAACAAACTCATTCTGAGAAAAAGAGGAAAGGAAGTATGGTTATCTCCACTTAAGACAACTTCCAAAAGAAGTCAAAAGGAGCTCACATCCAAATACTCAGCTCCTTGCTTGATATTTCAAGAACCAAAAACTTCCTTCCCAGGGACATTTTTCCATGGTTAGAAATATCAACAAAAAGCATTTTGGGTAGAAATGTTAGGATGGACAACTCATGTTCAAAATTTTTGTGATTCGTACACTTAGTCATTGGAGAGTTTGAATCACTGCATTTAAAAAGTGCATTCCTCCTTTCCTTCCTTCCTGTAAGAAATTCCTATAAGAAGAATATCTGAAGAAGAAAAAGATAATACGATTCTTTTTCACGTTGCTAATGAGTTGTCTTTTCTTTACTTTTTCAAACTTAAGCTCTCAGGAAATAATCAGATCCTGCCACCTCTTCTCCTTGCAAGATAGAAATGCTTCAAGCCTTAGAAGGTCTGTATTAATGGTGACATCTTATATTTAGTCATGATTAACTAAGCCACTCTTCAGCAATTTTGGTCACTGAGATCTAATATTCTAGGTTGATGTATTAGGTTGATGTACTAAGTAATGCATTCATTTATTTCCTTTTGTGCAGAGGAAAACTGAATCATAGCTCATCAAAGATAGGACCTGAAAGGTTATTCTGTATCACATTTCATTTTATAGATAGGAAAACATGAGGAAAGTCAAACGATTTGTTTAAAATCAGGCCATAAATAAATGGCACAGTTGGGATTAGGAGCTGATGCTGTTGTCTGCCAGGGAAATATCCCTGAACACAAAGCCAACATCCAGAGAAAAGACTTAGAAACTGCAGTTTCTTGGGTGAGTGATTTCAGGCAAGGGATCCACCGGATGACATTCCAATTCCACCACTTGAGAAGGCTGTCAAGCCCCTTCTTCCTAGGACTAACTTGAGAACACCAAAGGTTTATCACAAACAAGAGATCTGGTCCAAGATGCACCTGAAGCAGGCAGTTCCTGCTAGGCAATTTAAGTGGCATCAGAGCTGTGGCAAGGCTCCCACCTGGAGCAATAAATCTGTTGTGCCTATACAAGAATGGTGGCTGAAACTCCAGACAAATTGACTTGCTTTAGAGGCAAGCTGGGGAAAAAACAATTTGTTGTAGAATTCCTGTTAGTCCAGTCAGTTCCCATTCTCTTGTGAAACCGGATTTGTAGGCACATGCACTAGCCAATGAGTCAGCCCTCAAAAAGTCATTCATAATTTATGTATAAACAAGAATAGCTTTTGTTTCAGAGAATTTGAGAGATTTTTGTAGCCTGCTTTCTTCCAGTACCATTTCTGAAGAATTGTTCCTGTCTCAAGGCGGTTCCTATAGGCCTATAAATACTTTGATGTTCAGACATCTGGAACTTATACTTGGTGTTGACTAATGAGTATTATTATTTTATTATGTATTTATATATGATCTGAAAGAAATTTGAGGTTATATGCCACATAACTCTGTATACACACTGAACAATGACAAATTCTTTTCACCCATTACACTTATGATTTATTACTTGGGCAGAAGAAGTTTTGAGTCATTCAATTGACATATAATTGTGTTTTGGAAGATAGTAATGGGATAGAGAGAATGTAAAATTGCCCTTAACATATATTGTTAAAATAATTTGTAAGTGGACAAAATGGGCTCCAGAGATACTTCTCGCATTTTAAAAATATCAAAGGATAACCAATATGGCAACAAACTCCAGTGCTCTTTTTGAATGAGTAAGGAAGAGCCTCAGTCTCAGAAATACATATGGTATGTTTGAAAGGGCAATAAACAATGCATAATGGATTTGACTTCAAAGAATGCCTATTGGAAAACCAGATCTATTTCAAAGTCAAATGCTCAATACCCAGTTTGCTTTGGTACCAATAAGCCACAGGTAAACACCAAGATCAAAGGGAAAAGTGGATGTGTAGAGGAGCACGTGATGACATTACTTTCTCCACAAAGCACCTCCCCAAGGGACACTGGGGACAGCACCTTGTAACAGCCTCTGTTGTATATTCAGGAATTTATTTTAGAGGAGTGTCAGATATTTCAGTCGGTATGAATTGCAGCTTAAAGGCCACCAAACAAGAGGCACACTGAAGGTGGCCTGCACTTGGAGAAGAGGATACTGAGCTGGAAAGCAATTAATGGTGCCTTTATAGGCTACTCTGATCCAGGCTTGCTTGCTTCTCCCTCCCACTAGCAACATCAGTGCAAACTGGTTTGGCTCATCGCAGGCCGTCTGGCCCTTTGTGGAAGAATGAGTCTTCTGTACATGCAGGCAGAACAGCTGCCAACAAAGGCCCACTGGAGTGTTTAAAAGCTCCAACTTCCTGCTGAATCAAAGCTTTTCTAGAGGCTGAAGCTGTGAACAGGATCTCCCATCAATAGGGAGTGGAACTCTTTTGTAGCTCCCCTAGAAAATCGTTAAAATTGACCTATCAGCTTTTCCAATAGTCCCCAGTTTCAATGCCCACAGTGTGGGTAGTATTCATTTAAAGTCATTACCTGGAGTTCTGTTAAGTCATACTGAACTGCATTTGGGGGCTTGATCAGGAGCTATCAGACTCCATAGCAAGCAGGGAAAAAGCAGAAAGGACCCTGTGCATCTCACAACAGAAAGAAAGAGTTCTGAAAACAAAACAAAATCAAAACTTGGTTTGAAGAATGTCATATAATTAAGTAATATTTCCAGTCTCCTGCCACATACACACACAACTTGCACTGACTTTATTATCCATGATAAGCAGATTAGAATATTGCTTAGAAACTTAAGTTTAAGAAGAAAATGTTAGCCTTACTTTGAATGGTTGCAAAAAAATGTGAGATGAAGGGATAAAACTCTAGGGCCATGTTTAGGCGCATGAAAATTATCTGTCCTATATATTTTAAAATGTGTCACAATATTTTCCTTTGACTGTCTTCCAATGACTAACTCTTGTCCAAGGGATTATGTGAGGGTTAGTTGATTAGAAGCAAACAAGAAAGTAAACAGAGCAACAGATGAATTGCATGAACAAATCTCATTATAAATGACTGAAAATAATGTCAGTTTTTATCACTGATTGCCTTAGTATTTATTTAAAATGTTCTCTTCCTGAATAGTTATTCTTACCCCAGTGCCTAAGCATACACCTGCTAAGTAGGTCAAGATATCAGCTAATCTTCCCTACCATACTTCCCACTCTAATAAGTGGGAAGTATGGTAGGGAAGATTAGGCCATGTTTCCAACTTGAGTTGATAAATTTGGGTTTCTAATAAAATTATAACTAGTTTCAATTCTCTCATGCCAGAGAACCTATGTACTCTCTCTATTTATATATATGTATATGTATATACATAAATATATATTCTATGTATATACATATTCTAAATCTCAGTATCCATCAATTTAGATTTATCCCATCTTAAGGACTGTGCTTTTGTTTCCTGTCATCTATCTGTGATCATATCATTGAGACCTAGTGGAGACAGAGCTACCCCACACTAGGTCTCACTCTATCTAGTGAGACACTGGGACCCTGAATGATTTTGCTCAGGCCACATTCACAGGACAATATCCCAGTCCAATGTCATCAAATTTTGAGGATCTGCTGTTTTTCTGCTCTCCAGTCTCACCCCTAAATGGTGGTCACTGCCTGTATTTCCAGATTCTGAATGACCTAGATGAGATGCTACAGTACCAACTGCTTCCAGAAATATCCCTGGTATATTCCCAGAGGTGTTATTCCAGGACTGCTCCCTGATCCCTCTAAAGTCAGGCGTGTACCTGGGTCTACCTTCAGCCTTAGAAAGTGTGTTTTTGCCCAATTTTGGTTCCTTTCCTTTCTCCATTCCCCAGTGTTACCAAACTTGACACATAATATGTCAGGTCTGAACTATCCTGAGGTATGATGGTAAATTATCAAAGATGAGAGAAACAAGGCCGCCTTTCAATTATTTTTACTGCTCTCATCTCATTGCCAATAATAAAGACGATAAGCATGGCAGTCAGTCATCAGCCCCTCCAAAGGCATCTTTACTTTTAATGAGAAACAGAAGTATTTTTATACAACAATCCACTTTGGTTTATTTTTAATGTTTTAAAATAACTTTTATTTATTTTTTAAATAATGATTTTTATTTTTCTTTTCATTATAGCTGGTTTACAGTGGTCTGCCAATTTTCTACTGCACAGTATGGTGACCCAGTTACACATACATGTATAGATTCTTTTTTCTCACATTATCATGCTCCATCATAAGTGACTAGATATAGTTCTCAGTGCTACACAGCAGGATTTCATTGTCTGTACATTCCAAAGGTAAAAGTCTGTATCTATTAACTCCAAGTTCCCAATCCATCCCCGCTCCCTCCCCCTTACCCCCTTAGCAAAACTACCATGAGATACCACCTCACAGCAGTCAGAATGGACAGCATTAATATGTCCACAAATAACAAATGCTGGAGGGGATGTGGAGAAAAGTGAACCCTTCTGCACTGTTGGTAGGTATGAAAGTTGGTACAACCACTATGGAAAACAGTGTGGAAGTACCTTAGAAAACTAAACATAGAACTACCATATGACCCAGCAATACCACTCTTGGGCATATATCCTGACAAAACTTTCCTTGAAAAAGACACATGCACCTGCGCATGTTCATTGCAGCACTATTCAAAATAGCCAAGACATGGAAACAACCTAAATGTCCATCGACAGATGATTGGATTAGGAAGATGTGGTACACATACATAATGGAATACTACTCAGCCATAAAAGAGAACAAAATAATGCCATTTGCAGCAACATGGATGGAACTAGAGGCTCTCATACTAAGGGAATTAAGTCAGAAAGAGACAACAATCCACTTTCAGAAGCTATTTCAAACAAAAAGAAGAATCATATGGGGGTAGGGGGAGAATAGACAAATTGTCTAACCCAAAGTGAGAAGATGCATTCACTTATCCATTCAATAAATATTTATTGAGTGTTTACTATGTGCCAGATCCTACTTGCTGGGGATATAGAAATAAACAGAACAGCTTAGAACACTGGCTCTAACAGAACTCACATTCAGAAAACCACAAGCTCTATAATCCTGAGTATGTCATTTTACCTTTCTGAATTATGTTTTCCTTGTCCACAAAGTTGGAATTTTTGAGTAAAGGGAAAGAAGTTTTTTTCAGCTCTAACACTCTGTGATTCTCTAAAACTGCTAGGTAAATATAGGCACACCAATATATTATGCCAATATAAAAACACTTGCCTGAATAGATGTCAAGGAAAGATGGTAGATAAAATTCAATTTAAACACAATAACATTCATTGAGCACCTACTAGGTAACAATAGGAGTTAGAAAACACAAGTTAGTAAATTACATGCTCACAATCCCTCAGCACCACAATATCTATTGAGGAAGTCAGGCTTATGAAATAAATTATTTTTAACAAATTGGTTCTTGATAAATATTTCTTAATTATTACCAATTTATATAATATACAAAGATACGCACAAGAATATGAAATGGCTGGCCAAAAGGGACCTGCTGTATAGCATGGGGAACTCTACCCAATATTCTATGATAATCTATATTGGAAAAGAATTTGAAAAAGAATGATTGTGTGTATATGAATAACTGAATTACTCTGTTATACAACAGAAATTATCACAACATTGTAAATCAACGATACTTCAATAAAACTTTACAAAGTGGGAAAAAATACTGATGTAATCCCTAAAAAATATAATAAAGTAAAATAAAAATAAAAATCACCAGAAATCAGAGTTCCCGTCACGGCTCAGTGGAAACGAATATGACTAGCATCCATGAGGACACAGTTTCAATCCCTGGCCTTGCTCAGTGGGTTAAGGATACACCACTGCCATGAGCTCTGGTGTAGGTCGCAGACACAGTTCGGATCCCACATTACTATGGCTGTGGCGTAGGCCAGCAGCTACAGAGATGATTCAACCCCTAGCCAGAGAACCTCCATACGCCACAGGTGCAGCACTAAAAAGAAAAAAAAAAAAAAATCCAGAAATCCAATAAACAGAGACTGTCATACTTCATGAACTGGTGAATCTTCTTCCAGACATTCTAGGCATGTATACATAAATTCCATGTATTTTCTGTAAACTAGAAAATGCAAATATTTAAATACTGCTTTTGTCCTCAAATACATGTCATGGATCCCCTCCTTGGCAAAAATATGTATGTATGTAATCACTTTAATTGCTATGATATATTTCATTATTTGTCTATACTATGGAATACTTAATCAGCTTTCTATCAATGGGTATTCTATCTTTTTTTATATTCTGCCTTTTTTATAAACAAGAATATCTTTTTTCTTTTCTTTTCTTAGGGCTGTATCTGCGCATATGGAAGTTCCAGGGCTAGGGGTCAAATGGGAGCTGCAGCTGCCGGCCTATGTCACAGCCACAGCAACACCAGATCTGAGCCGCATCTGTGACCTACACCACAGCCACAGCAACGCCAGACTGTTAACCCACTGATTGAGGCCAGGGATCGAACCCACATCCTTCATAGATATTAGTCAGTTTCTCAACCCACAAAGCCACAGTGGGAACTCCAACAAGAATATCTTAATCCTCGCTTTTTTATTAGTTGTGTCAATATCTCCTTCAAATAAATTTCTGTAAGTACAATGTGAATGTATATTTACACTTCATGTTTTGAAACATATTGCCAAATTACACTCTAAAATGTTTGTGCCAATTCCCATTTCTAAAGACCATATAGGATATCATTTACCTTACTCTCATTATTTGAGTTTTCTTTTCTTTTTTTTCTAAATTTCTTTAATTTTTGCCAATCTGATGATAAGTGAGTTCTCTGTTCATTAGCTTTTTTTCCTGTTCATTAGACTGTCAGTGAGGCTGAAAATCTTCATATATATTGGCTATTAGTATTTCTTCATTTGTGAATTGTTTGTTCATGTTTATTGCCATTTCTTTTTTATTTGTATAAACTTTCATGTGTGGTGAATAGTTCTTTGTATATTAGAAATATTGTCCCTTGATTTATCTGCTGGTGCTGCAAATATTTTTCCAGTGTGGTGTTTCAACTTTCTGTTGACTGTTTTTAGCCACCCAAGATTTTTTAATTATTAAAAATTTCAAGCATACAAAAAAAGATAGAGGAAAAAGAGAAAAATATCAAGTGCTTATCATCCAGCTTCAACTGCTAATAAATGCATAAACAATCTTGTTTCCATTTTAAACTCTTCCTTCTTCCAACTCTGTATTCTTTTTTCTTTTTCAGGGCTGCACCCACGGCATATGGAGGTTCCCAGGCTAGGGGTCAAATCTGAGTTGTAGCCACTGGCCTATACCACAGGCACAGAAAAACAAGATCTGAGCCGTGTCTGTGACCTACACCACATCTCACAGCAACACTGGATCCTTAACCACTTAGCAAGGCCAGGGACCGAACCTGTATCCTCATGGGTGCTAGTCAGATTTGTTTCCACTGAGCCACGACAGGAACTGCCCAACCCTGTATTCTTTTATAGAAAATCCAAAACATCATATTATTTCATCTACAAATACTTTAGCCTGTATTTCTTTTTTTTTTTTTTCGTCTTTTTGCCTTTTCTAGGGCCACACCCATGGCACATGGAGGTACCCAGGCTAGGGATCTAATCAGCTGTGGCCGCCGGCCTTCGCCAAAGCCACAGCAACGCCAGATCCAAGCCGCGTCTGAGACCTACACCACAGCTCACGGCAACGCCAGATCCTTAACCCACTGAGCGAGGCCAGGGATTGAACCCACAACCTCATGGTTCGTAGTCGGATTCACTAACCACTGAGCCATGACGGGAACTCCTGATCTGTATTTCTAAAAGAGAAAGATCTTCAGAGGGTTTTTTTTTTAGTGTTGCCAAATTTGTCATCATTTTCATTTATGGCCTCTGGTTTTTGTGATATACTCAAGTCATTCTCAAGGCCAAATTATCTTAATGTATTTATGATTTATTCAGAGATTTGCCATGACTACTCTCTGTAGAGATGTCAACAAATGCAGAAGTCTAATATAGTATGATCAAACAGCTCACTTTTATCAATAGTGGAAACACCACTGAATGAATGACTTTCACTTGAAGAGACAGATGTCCTAATTTGTCACTTTATGCTCATTTGCAAATCTTCCATTTGGTGTGACTGAGATGGCCATGTATTATGGCATTGATTTATTTATTTTTTGTGCAATCCCAGAACTTAGTAAATCTTTCATTCTTATTTAATTTGTTTATAATTATGATATGTTGCCACCAGGTGAATGGAAGTTCCTTGGTGATAGGTTAGTTAGAACTGTCAGGTAATCTATATATATATATATATATATATATATATATATATATATATATATGGTTAATTGAAAATGTGACTGATTTTTTATAATAAAACATATTAATTTTTAAAAGTAAACAAAAGAAAATTTCCATCCATTAATCATATATATTAAGAAGTAGAATTACTGCACTTCAAAACAACAAATATTCAGATCCTACAAATAAAGGAGAAATAAAAGAACAGTAAAAATATGTTCCCCAAATATCACAAATTTAAAGTAATATTCATACTCTTTACTAAAGTTGTGGATATCAGAATGTATTTATCTTATTTTATACATAGTTGTGAAAATTGCACTAGCCTATCCCACAAAACAAAAAAACACCAAACTTATGGATAAGAATGTAGAGAGAAGTAAGAAAGTAATAACTTGAGAGAAGATTATGAAGCCTGTCAATAAAAAGAACACATAAAACTCAAAGAACTAAGTGATCTGGAAGCAAAGAGGCCCCCATACACAGTTGTGAAGGCCTCATTGTTCCATGATATTGCACAATATTCCTAGTGATCAATGTGAGGCATGAAGATAAAACTACTGCACTGACTATATTTTCCTTAAGAAATCATGGTATTAATTCATTCTTTATCATTTTCCATCAAATGGTTGCACTAAAATTTAAATTTAAGCATTTTTAGTAAAATCTCAGTTAAGCAATTCATTTCTTCATTAAGTCATATAACTTCAGTATTAACCAGTAACATTTAAAAATTATACTCAACTGGAACAAGATTTTAAGAAACGCAAACTTGTAGATATATTTCACACTAATTTATAAATAGCTAAAAATAATTTTGATCCAACACAGATTCTAATGCATCATTTCAGTAAAAATTGTTTGATCTCAGAACCTTTTTTCAGGGAGCATCTCAGAAGTAAAATCTTTTCTTGAACATGTAAGAAAAACACTGCCCTGGTGCTCTATAAATTTTACAATACCATATAAGAATTTAGTAACCACCCCTAACTCAAAAACTGGATTCAGATTACAAAGATATTCTCTGTAGTTTGAAATCACAAAAACAAAATGAGAAATTGGTTCAATCCAGTAACCATAAAATATACCCTAGAGAGAAAATAACTAGGATTCTGTTAAAAGGATATTCTGTTCTGTCTTTGCCTATATTAAAACAAAATTCTTAACGTGAAATGGATAGTAGATTATTCAACCCTAGACTAATGAGTTTCTGGTCACCAGCAATAAGGTATAGGCGTAATTACATCTTACAAATATATATTTCTACTTTTCTTAAATATATCAGATTATCAATTCATTTAAAAGATCATTCTTGAAGACTTCATTTACAGCTATTATTTGCTCCTGTGAACATCAAAGACCCTGAGTACTCTCCTCTCATTTTGTGGAGTTGATTTAAACCCATAAAATATTTCTATAGTCTCACGTTCCTATGCTCACATGTGTGTAAAAACAATAAGTGGTCAGGTCTCTAAATGTCTTTGTCAACTATTAGGCTAGTTCTCATTAAGCCTTGGCGTGAGTGGCCACTGGGACCTTTCAGTGATCTGAGTCATCTTACTGAACTCACCTATTCACTCAACAGATGTTACTTGAGGGCCAACAATGAATCAGGGCATGGAGAATATCAATTAATCAAACTGGTGGCACACCAGAGACATTCAGTACTGGCAGAACAACCCAACACCTTCAAGTCTGCTATGTGTGCAGAACCTAGTGTACCCAAACACGATAGGTCTTAGACAAATCTGTTGAGGGTAACCAAACTGTGTGGAAATACTGTACTGTGAAATATGCATACGGAGTGACTGCTTTCTAGAATCTCAAATCCAATGATACTCTATGGATTGATTCAGAAGCATTTATGCTTACAAGAAGTATAGAAGATAGAAATGAAGTCTGATTTTTGGTCCCAAACTCGTCTCTTGACCTCCGTTGAATTCTACTATGTCTAACATTACTGCAAGTTGTTCACCTGTAGGTAAAGAATGATCCTACTTTGGGCTGAAATGAGCTCTTTGGCTTTTGTTTTTCTTTTTCCAAAAAAAACTTTAAAAAAGGATTAACATGGATTTTGTACATATGCTAACTTTTCTTTAGCTATTGCCAAATTGAAAGAAGATGGTAGAGGAATAGGACACAGAGCTCAGCCCCTTCCCCAAAACACTTAAAAAATATATCTACAAGTGGAACAATCTATGCAGATCATTTACTGAATGCCGACAGAAGACATCAGACTTTCAAAAAGGCAAGAAAACCCCCACAAGGCTATGCAGTATAAAAGGAAAATGAAAGAAAAAAAAAACAGAAAAAGGAGAGAGGTAAGGGAACTTGAATGGGACCTGATCCCCTGGAAGGAAGCTATGAGAAAGAAAAAGTTCCAACACCCTGGGAAGCCCTCTCACGGGCTGGGAAATCAGCCTGAATGAAGAGGGAACTTTGGAACCTAGGAGAGTACAGATGGTTTGCAAGGGGTGAAACAGAGAGTGATCTGCACTAAGGGTCAGCACTGTGGCACTGTGCTCCCCAGCCTCATCCTCTGGAGCCAATGGGGGCTGGTAGCTGAAACTCAGGATTCAGAAGTCAGATTCAAGGAGATGACTAGGATTGGCTGTGTGGAGAAAGCCTAAAGAGGCTGGACAGTGACACCACAGGGTGTATTCAGAAGAGATGAGGCCCTCCCCGCTCCAGAGAAGCAAGGTGCTAATGTTGGGGGGGGCGGCATTCTAGGAGAGAGGCAGGGCCACCATTAGGGCTTCTTCCTCTGTGAGTGCTCTCAGGCAACAGGAAACTACCTACTAGAGTACAGGGCAGGGGGTGAGCCTCTGGCACCATTGTGAGCGCAGAGGCCAGCAGCTGCTAGATGACCAGTAGCAAACAGGCACTGAACCCTGCTTCTGAGATCCCTTGAGTGCCCAAACCCTATATACCCCAGCAAAAACTGTCAGCAGGTGCTGACTTACTCCCAGAATACCGGGAGCTCTCTAGCACCAGACTTCCCTGCAAAAACTGTCAGTGAGCTTCTGACTCAACTCCAGCTGTACCAGGGGTGCAGAGACACAGATAACCTGTGAAACCTATGCAGGGAGGCACTAAAATCTGCTCCAGCTGCTCCAGGAGTGTAGTGAAACAGAGATATCCCATGAAATTTGCCACCAGGCACCAGAATCTGTTCCAGCTGTTGTGGGAGTGCAGGGTGTTGTAGAAACCCTGTGAAACCTCCCAACAGACGCCAGTCTCTGCTACAGATGCCCTGGAAGTACAGTGACGCACAGATACCTTGTAAAATTTGCCACCAGGCACCAATATCCGCTACAACTATCCCAAGAGTGCAGAAAGTTGCAGATAACCCCTGAAATCTGCTAGTGGGCACCAGACACAGCTCCAGCTGTCCCACGAGTACACTGGGGCACAGATACCCCATGAAAACTGGTAGTGGGCACTGGTTTCTGCCCCTGCTATCCTGGGAATGGAAAGAACCCCAGATACACCATGAAATCTGAGAATGGGCCCTGGACCCTGCCACCAGGGTACCAAGAGTACACAGTGAACCCCATACACCTGACTGCTATCCCATCCACCTCCCTTTTGGAGAGACTCTTGTGCTCAGGCTACCTTGGGAGCAAACCCCAGTGGGTTGCCCACACAAAGAGATGGGGGCTGTAATTACAGCTGAACCCCAGGGGCCCTGAAAATAAGGAAAAAGAGCTGATATCTCTCCTCCTGGTGCAGGAACTGTACATTTACAGCTCTGCTGACAACTCTGTAAATCCAGGGCCTATGAAACATCCCAACATGCAAGAGGTGCTCCTGCAGCTGAGACAGGTATGGCTTTAACTCTGGGTTCTGTGGGCACGTATACATGGGTATTGGTCCAGGCCAGAGGCTAAGCTGTCTCCACAGCTCCCACAGCAGGCACAGGTACACTACTATATGGGACAGTCCTGGGACCTGGGACCTGACATCACTGGATCTGTGCTGAGGACCTGGTGTAAGACACTGGGACCAATTGCCAGAACAACAGTGCCAACAGTAGTGTACTTTGTGAACCCACATAACAGTTAAAAAGTGACACAGCAGAGTACTCTCACACATGAACAGCTTTACCAGAGGAATACCCAGGGACTCCTCTCCTAGTGGAAGCTCTTCAATCCTGCCTGCCTTGCACCAAAGAGCAGAAACATAAACCAGATGTGGTGGCTCCTACCTTGACAACTAGGGAGAAGACACTTCCCCTGACATTGCAGTGACAACCACAGACCAAAAAAGAGGCCCCACTCAATATCCAAAATCTATATCCAAAATATCAAAAGCTTTCCAGACAAGCAAAAGCTAAGAGAATTCAACACCAACAAACCAGCTTACTAACAACCAACGGGAATTCGCTAGGTAGGAAAAAAAAAAAAAAAGCCACAACTAGAAACAATAAAATTACAAATGGGAAAGAGCATTTCAAAAGACAAAAATAAATAAAAGTAGGAAATCACATAGACAAATACATCAAAACTATCAAGCATGAGAAAAGGAGAGGACAAATGGTGAACATTAAAAATGCATTTGAAATTAAGAGACCAACAACCAAAAATAATTCTTAACATATATAGACTGCTATATCAAAATCTAACAGGAATCACAAACTAAAAAAACAATTGACATACACACAAAAAAGAAAAAGCAAACTATACACAACACAAAAGATAGAAAATCACAAGAGAAGAAAACAAAAGAAGACGGAGGGGAGACATAAAATAACAAATCCAAAACAATTAAGAAAATGGCAATGAGCACATACATATCCATAATTATTCAGTGTAAATGGACTAAATGCTCCAATCAAAAGAAACAGACTGGTTGAACGAGTACAAAAACAAGACCCATATATATGCTGTTTACAAGAGACCCACTTCAGACCTAAGGACACATACCAACTGAAAGTGAGAGGATGGAGGAAGGTATTACATGCAAATGGAAATCAAAAAAAGGTTGGAGTAATGATACTCATATCAGATAAAGGAGGCTTTGAAATAAAGAAGGTCACAAGAGACAAAGAAAGGATTCAGAGACAAGATGATGGAGTAGAAGGGCTCAAGTCCACTTCCTCTCATGAAGACACCAAAATTACAAATAAGTGCTAAAAAAAATCAACAAAATAGACTGGAAACTACCAAAAAAGATATCCTACACCCAAAGACATGGAAGAAACCTCACTGAGACTGTCTGAGGGGGAGGGGTGCTTTCATTATATAAGCAATCCCATACCTGCTGGATGGGTGACCCACAGACTTGAAAATAACTGTATCAAACTGTTACATTTGGACAATGGGATCCTACTGTACAGCACAAGGAAATGTGTGTAATTGGGTCACTTTGCTGTGCAACAGAGATTGAAGCAGCATTGTAAATAAACTATACTTTAATTTCTTAAAAAAATAATATACTGCAGAGGCTCTCCTAGAGAAGTGAAAGTTCCAAATCCCACCGCAGGTTCCCCAGCCATGGTTCTGGAATTAAGATGAGGATCCCCCAGAGTATAACACTGAATCCCAGGGAAAACAGGGATATTGTAAGAATCTGGGTCAGACCTATCTGCTGATCTTAGAGGGACTCCTGCGAAAGCAAGAGGTGGCTGTGGCTTACTGAGGGGCAGGATACTGGAGGCAGAGATCCCAGGAATAATCATCAGAGCTCCCCTGAAGGCTGCCATTTTGGAATGTTTGGAATGTGTGCCTGAGAAGCCCCAGGCCAAACAACAAACAGGGTGGGAACACAGGCCTCCCCAACAGCAAACAGACTGCTCAAAGTACTACCAGGCACACAGCTTCTTCTAAGCAAACCCAGAGACAAAGCCCCAACCAACAGAGGGACAAGGCTCAGCTCTACCTGCTAGGGGGCAGGCACCAGTCCCTCCCATCAAGAAGCCTGCCACAAGCCCCTGTATCAGCTTCATCAAGCCCAAAGCAGACACCAGAAGCAAAAGAATCTACAACACTATAGCCTTCAAAAAAGAGACCAAACAAAAGGTTCTAAAAGATGAGAAGGAAGAGAAATATGAGCCAGATAAAAGAAAAAGACAAAACCTCAGAAAAACAGCTAAGTGAACTGGAGATAAGCTACCTCCATGAAAAAGATTTTAGAGTAATGATAGTAAAGATGATCCAAGATCTCAGGAAAAAAAAAAAACTGGGAGAAAAGATCAATAACTTAAAAGAAATATTTAACCAAAAAAAAAGATATAAAGGCTATCAAACAGAGATGCAAAATAAATTAACAGAAATTTAAAAAATCACTAGAAGGAAACAGCAGAATACAAGAGGCAGAAGGACCGATAAGTGAGGGAGAAGATAGACTTACTGAAACCACTGATGTGGAATAGAATAAAGAAAAAAAGAATGAAAAGAAGTGAGGATAGTTCTAAGAGACCTCTGAGACAACATTAAATGCACCAACATTCACATAATAGGGGTCCCAGAAGTAGAAAAGATAGAGATTGGGCTGGAGAAAATATTTGAAGAGATAATAGCCAAAAACTTCCCTAACATGGGAAAGGAATCACTCACTCAAATCCAGGAAACACAATGAATACCATATAGAATAAACCCCAAGAGGAATACCCAGAGATATAACTTAACATAGTAATCAAAATGACCAAAATTAAAGTCAAAAAGAAAATACTGAAAGCAGCTAGGGAAAAGCAACAAATAACATACAACAAAACCCCAATAGTTTCTGATTTTTTAACAGAAATCTGCTGGCCAGAAGTGAGTGGTACAATATACCTAAAGTTATGAAAGAATAAAAACAACCAAGAAAACTGTACACAGGAAGCGTCTCATTCACATTTGAAGGAGAAATCAAAAGGTTTTCAGACAAGCAGAAGCTAAGAGAATCCAGCACTACTAAGGTATCTTTACAACAAAGGCTAAAGGAACTTCTCTAGGTAGACAGAAAAAGGCTACAATTAAAAACAAGAACATTACAAATGAGAAGGATCATTGTTAAAGGCAAATATATAATAAAGGTAGGAAAATATCTACACACAAATATGATACAAAACACAGCAATCATGAGAAAAGGAGGGTACAAATGTAGGATACTGGAGATGCATTTACAATTAAGAGACTAACAACTTAAAAAATATCTTGTATATATATATATAGACTTCTATATCAAAACGTCATGGTAACCACAAACTAAATATCTGCAGTAGATACATGCGCAAATAAGAAAAAGTAATCCAAACAGAGCATTAAAGATAGTCATCAAACAACCAAAGAAGAGAGCAAGAGAAGAAGGGAATAAAAAGACCAACAAAAACAAATCTAAAACAATTAACAAAATAGCAGTAAGAACATGCATACCAATAATTACCTTAAATGTAAATTGACTAAATGCTCCAACCAAAAGACATAAACTGGCTGCATGGATAGAAAACCAAGACACATATATATGTTGTTTACAAGATACTGACTTCAGTTCTAGGGACAAATACTAACAAAAAATGAGAGGATGGAAGAAGATATTCCACGCAAAATTTTGAAAAAAAGCTAGGAAGCAATACTCATGTCAGACAATGGAGACTTTAAAAGAAAGACAGGAGTTCCCTTCATGGCTCAACAGTTAACAAACCTGGCTAGGATCAGTGAGGATGTGAGTTCAATCCCCAGCCTCACTCAGTAGGTTAAGGATCGGGCATTGCTGTGAACTGTGGTGTAGGTCACAGACTCAGCTCAGATCCTACATTGCTGTGGCTATGGCTTAGGTCAGGAGCTGCAGTTCCAATTTGAGCCCTAGCCTGGGAACCTTCATATGCCAAGGGTGTGGCCCTAAAAAGCAAATTAATTAATTAATTAATTAAAGGTGGTTACAAAATACAAAGGACATACCATAATGATCAAAGGATCAATCTAAGAAGAAGATATAACAATTGTAAATATATGTGCACCTAACATAGGAATACCTCAATATATAAGGCAATTGCTAACAGCCACAAAAGAAGAAATTCACAATATTACAGTAATAGTAGGAGACCTTAACACCCCACTTACAGCAATGGACAGATCATCCAGACAGAAAATTCTAACAAGGAAACATAGGCCTTAAGTGATGCATTACACTAGGACTCAACAGATATTTACAGAATACTCCACCCAAACGCAGCAGAATATACATTCTTTTCAAGGCCACATGGAACATATCCTAAGATCACATTCTGGCCACATATCAAGCCTCAGGAAATTTAAGAAAATTAAAATTATATCAAGCATCTTTTCCAACCAACCACAGTGCAATAAGACTAGAAATCAACAGTAAGAAAAAAACTTCCAAAAAAAAAAATTAACATGTGGAGACTAAACAATATGCTACTAAACAACCAATGGATCATGGACGAAATCATACTGGAAATTGAAAAAAATACCTAGAGACAAATAACAATGAAGACACAATGATCCAAAACCTATGGAATGCAGCAAAAGCAGTTCTAAGAAAGAAGATTATACCAATACAAGCCTACCTCAGGAAATAAGAAAAACATCAAACAACCTAACCTTACACTTAAAGCAACTAGAGAAAGAAGAACAAGCAAAACCCAAAGTGAGAAGAGGGAAAGAAATCAGAGATCAGAGCAGAAATAAAAATGAAGAAAACAACAGGAAAGAAATAAAAACAAAAATAAACCAATGGGACCTAACCAAACTTACAAGCTTTTGCACAACAAAGGAAACCATAAAAAAAAAAATACAACATACGGAATAGCAGAAAATAGTTTCAAATATACAACCAAGAAGGCCTTAATCTCCAAAATATACAAACAGCTTATACAAGTCCACAAGGAGAAAAAAAGTGAAACAAAATTGAAAAATGAGCAGAAGACCTGAGGCGACATTTCTCCAAAGAAGACACACAAATGTCCAACAGGCAAATGAAAAAATGCTCAGTGTCAGTAATTATTAGAAAAATGCAAATCAAAATTACAAAGAGGTACCCCCTCATACCGGTCAGAATGGACATCATTAGTAAGTCTGCGAATAACAAACGCTGGAGAGGGTGTGGAGAAAAGGGACCCCCTCCTACACTGTTGGTGGGAATTAAATTGGTACAACCACCATGGAAAACAGTATATGGGTCCCTCAGAAAACTAAATATACAACTACCATATGATGCAGCAATCGTACTCCTGGGTATATATCCAGACAAAACTTTCACTGAAAAATATACATGCATCCCTTTGTTCACTGCAGCACTATTCACAATAGCCAAGACATGGAAACGATTTAAATGTCTATCAACAGAGGAATGGATTTAGATGTGGTACATATACACAATGGAATACTGCTCAACCACAAAAAAAATCAAAATAATGCTATTTGCAGCAACATAGATAGAACTAGAGAAGATCACACAAAAGGTTGTCATACAGAATTTCAGAGCTGGAAAAGATCTTTGATATAATCTATTACAGCAAGGTTAGGACTGTTAAAAACAGTTACCCGGGGTCTACCATGATGTTGAGGACGGTGGTGTGCCTAAGTGAGCCTCTGAAGCCCAGAGCCACCGTGCTTTAATATTTGTTTTTTTCATAATCCCAAGAACACTTAATTTGAAGATAGGGATATATAAATATTTCTTAAAGTGTTTGCGATCGGACTTCCTGTGTGGCTCACAACATAAAGTGTTTGAGATCATCAGTCTAACTCCCTTTTGTTGTAGATGAAGACACCGGAACTCAAGAGAGAAATAAGAAGTGAGTGGCACATAGGTGAATCTAATCATGACTCTGACTTTCATCCTACCAGCCATGGTCCCAAGATGGTAACAGTTTCAAAGACACTCCACTAGGATCCCAAGAGAACTACAGGCCTGAGATACCGTGAATGAATCCAAGGATTAGGTGATTGGCCTTTAAATACTCAAAGGATACAGACAGTGCATTAATACCCTTTCTTAAGGGCCCTCATTGCCTCTTGCTCAGCAAAAGCTGTGCTGGAGGCTTGTGACTGAATGAAAGGATTGGATGTGAGACTGTGGAACACAGCCAAGTTCCAATGAAGTGAGCCGGAGCTGTGGCTGAGACCCAACCTCTGCCAGTGAAATCCAAAGACCAGTGGTTGAGAAATGCATTCTTGGCCTATTCAAAAAGGTGGTGAAAGTATGGTGCCAAAGTACCATCATCAGCATCAGCATCTTCACTATAATTTATCATTCATTTACTGAAGCTGGGCCATGTATTAAAACACATGCTTCATACATAGAAACTCACTATATGACTGTTTCCTCCATTTTGTAGAAAAGGAGACTGAAGCTCTGAGAATTTAGACAAATAGTCCAAGATCACACAGCTACTAAGGGATGAAGACAGTTAATTGAATATATATACCCAAAGAACCTACTAGTTGCCATAATGTTGGTAGCTGAAACAAAGTTATTTAACTGCTTTTATTTTAATTATATTGTTTATATTATACTGAGAGCTGTTCATTGTCCTATTTGTGTAGCTAAAAGGAGTATTGCATGATGAAACATTAATTAGTTATTTAACTAACCTGCAATATCTTCTGTTTGCTCTAGGAAGCCCAAATTGATTTTCTCTTTTTTTCACTTCTACCTAAAAAAAAAGTTATTCAAAACTGGATAATTTTATGGTTCCACTAGATAATTTTATGGTCCTAGACTGGAAATAAATAGCTTCTCTAGAATTTGCAAAATTTATCAGAATGTTGCACTATAAAAACCAGATGTCAGCATTAGGTCCAATCTAGCCTCCACTCTTTAAAGAAGTACACTTGTTGATTGGTCTCTCTCTCTTTTAAATCACACATGCAAAGACCTTTTGCTATGTCAGGTCACACAGTCACAGGTTCCAAGGATTAAATATGCCTCATATTCTGAATGTATTATGCTGTGTTACATTAATCATTACATAGCTACAGGGAATGAAAATAACCAATTTCCTTAATTAAAGGGTGCTGGTAAGACAAGAGATAATCTATTCACTACTTTTCATTTGTCTTGGCTAATAGTAACAGCAATAATAATAATACCCTGAATTTAGACAGTTCCTTTCTTCCAAGAAGTTCAAAGCTCTTATATGTCTAGTATATCATGAGGACAGACAGATAAGACATAGCAAACTTGGCAAGGAGAAAGATATGTTATTTATGCCAAATTAAAACACTAAAATGAGACCATAATTTATTTGATGAATGTATTACCTTTCTTAAGATGAATGCAATGTGGTATAACAAAGAAAAAAAAAACAGTTTAGATGCAGGCTCTCCTGTGTACATCCTAGCTTTGTCATAAACCAGCTGGGGATTCACAATTAAGCAAACCTTAACCTTGCTAAACTTCAACGTTCTTACCTGTAATAGAGAACTAGTGAATATCTATGTCATGATTATTATGAAGACAAAATAAGAGTTAACTACAACAATATATGTATATAGCTCATATTAAAGTATGGTACCATATAAAACATGAAGTTTTATAACACAAATATTATTTTTTTCTTATGAAGCTTAGAGAAAAAAATTTTAAGTTGTATAGGTGCACATCATTCTCTACAACCTATGCTCAACTTTTTATTCTCCAGTCCTTCCCCTCGAACTTAGCATCTACTTGAATTCTCAGTGATATCTACTGAATTAGGATGGATTAAGTCAGACTGGGTTGATATTCTTTCATGAAGATTCATAAAAACAATATGTACAGTAATCTGATGTTCCATGCCTTTTAAATTCTGGAAGATCAGGAGTTCCCACTGTGGTTAATGAATCTGACTAGCATCCATGAGGGTGGACGTTTCATCCCTGGCCTTGAGCAGTGGGTTAAGGATCCGGCATTACTGTGAACTATGGTTTAGGTCGCAGACGTGGCTCACATCCTGTGTTGCTGCGGCTGTGACACAGGCCAGCAGCTACAGCTTTGATTTGACCCGTAGCCTGGGAACCTCCATATGCCGTGGGTGCAGCCCTAAAAAGCAAATAAAGAAATAAATAAACAGATTCTGGAAGATCAGATTCATAACCTACAAAAACAGAGGAAGTAGTCCTAAATCGATTCAAGAATAAGAATTTTGGAGGTTAAGAATTATTTAGGAAATCAACAGAATCCATGCTTATAAGGCAGTAAAGTGAGAAGTTTTTCAATGTTTCTCACATATAATGTATCATTCCAGAAAGGACTAGGATATCTGTAAATAAAGAGTAGTTGATATTTATATTTCTAGTCCCAAATAATTCCATGGATCATTAAAGGAACTTCTTTGGAAAAATAGTTTTATGATAGGATTTCAACAAAGGATAATAATCACCTGCATGTATACCTCATATTTCCCTTAAAAAGGACTCTCATGTCTCTTATCTAATTTGATTAACATTGTAGTTCCTCATTTTACAGATGAGGAAACAGAGTCACAGACTATGTGACTAGATCCCAAGTGATGAGATTAGGATTGAAAAAATCAGTTCTTCACTGACTGAAAGAGAAAACCACTCGAGGAATAAGAAATACCATGAAAGGACATTCAACTCTAAGCATTAGAGAGGAATAAATAAATGAGGGATTGATTTAGCTGACTCTATAAACAAAAAGATGGTGGTTTTACTACCACTGCCAACAAAAACTGAACAGCACAGGCGGCTCTTTTAAGCTGATCCACTCAGTGCCTGAGAGAAAGTCTGGACGTGTAGGTTTGAGGGTTGTGGTTGGTGGTGATGGTAGGTTGTTTTTGTTTGTTTGTTTTGGTTTTGAGTTTTCTCCTATAATTGAATTAGCAACTACTTGACTAAATGACCAAAATAACTAGGTGTTTTGCCCTCAGGAAAAAAAATAACCTAAAAATACAAAAGGAGAGAATACAAATAGAATAACGAACAATGGAGTTAAGATAAAAATATAAGGATGAAAACAGTATGGAGGTATCTTAGAAAACTATACATACAACTACCATATGACCCAGCAATCCCACTCTTGGGCATATATCCGGACAAAAATTTCCTTGAAAAAGACACTTGCACATGCATGTTCACTGCAGCACTATTTGGAGACAACCCAAATATCCAACGACATGACTGGATTAGGAAGATGTGGTATATATACACGATGGAATACTATTCAGCTATAAAAAAAAAAGAATAAAATAATGTCATTTGCAGCAATAAGGATGGAATTAGAGACCCTCATACTGAGTGAAACAAGTCAGAAGGAGAAAGACCGATACCATATGATATCACTTATATCTGGAATCTAATATACTGCACAAATGAACCTTTCTACAGAAAAGAAAATTACGGACTTGGAGAACAGACTTGTGGTTGCCAAGGGGGTGGGAGAGGGAGTGGGATGGTACGGGAGTCTGGGGTTAACAGCTGTAGACTATTGCCTCGGGGATGGAAAAGCAAGGAGACCCAGCTGTATAGCACTGGGAACTATGTCTGAATACATGTGACGAATCCATATATGTACGTGTAACCAGGTCACCACGAGGTGCAGTTGGAAAATTTGAAATCTGTAAACCAGCTATAATGGAAAAATTTTAAAAATAATAAAATAAAAACAAAAAATGTGTATAAGGATGGATATTAAAAACTGACAGCAAAAAGGAAACAATGCAGGAAATGGGGTACACCTGCTGCACTTAAGACAGTTATGTGGTCCTAGAATTCTGAAGAAAAGACAATTTTAAAAATATTTAATCCCTTTCACATATCTTCATTTCATCGTTTTGTATAATTCTCCTGGAAAACAACATGATTAAATGGAAAATAAATTTTAACTAATTACCCAAGATCCTAATATAAAATTTATTCTTTATATTTAAGCTTTCTCAAACTATACTTTTTGTACAGATTTCAAATACTCTTTTCATGTCCTTTAAGAAGGGAGTAACTATGTTCTGATTTAGCTTTGTGTAAGTGTAGGCTTCCATGCAGTGGTTCTGTTTAGAAAGAAATCTGGGGTGGCAGCAAACCTCTTCTGGGCTTCCCTCTGGCTTCTTGCATATTTCTCTATGTAACATCACAGAAAGAGCTGGACTGGGAGAAATGACCCTCTCTTCCAAAGAAGCACTTATAAAAGTATACCTATCACATGGACTGTTATCCAAGACTTTCCAACAATCGTCTTAATTAAATATGTAAACTTTCTTAAAATAAAATTTACCACTCATTGAGAGATTCTGTTAATCAGATACAGTACCAGGTGCTGTATATAATTTTTATTGTCATCTAACCTAACAACAACCCTGTGACTAGGTATTATTCCTGTTTGGCAGTGGAGAAAACCGAAACTGAAAGAAATTAAGTAACCCATGGTCAGAGAGCAGACAGGTGTTAGAATTAGGATGTAAGGCTAAATCTGCCAAGTTCCAAAGCCTTTTTGGATGTGACAACTGCTGTAAAAGAAATAAGCACAAAGTCATGCTGGTTTTATCTGAAGGCAACCCATCAGGAGCTCAAGTCTGACAGTTGCTGGATGCAGGTTTCACTGGAATTGGACTTGATCCTAGGAGAGAGGTTAGTGAATCCTGAAGAATGGCAGACTGGCACATACTTCAGACTAGTCATCTACTTTGCTAATCACTTTTCCAGCATGATTTTAATGCCACTTCATTCTCTAGTCTATTTATACCTTCAGTTTCTGTACTGAGAAGCTAAACCAAGATATGCTTTATTATCTGCCGGGAGACAGTATGGAGCTGCAAAAAGAACATGACCCTGGGGAGAGCTTAGGCATCCCTGAGCCCCAGTCACAGCTCTACCATGCACTAATTCTGTGGAAAGTAATAAAAATAACAAGAGCAACTAGGTGTGAGGTAAGGTACCAGAGCTTTACTTATGCTATTTCATTTAATCTTCAGCTATTCTACAATGTATTTATAGTCACCTCACATAACAGACTTGGAAACTGAGGTCCGGGAACTTCTGGAGTCTGAATTTAGGTCTAACCACTCACTATCTTCATGATCCTAGCCAAGCTAACCTTCTACAGCCTGAATTTATCACCTATACTAAACTTATAGGACTATTATAAAAATAGAGCATAAACTTGCACATAAAGGCTCCCTGCCTTATTCAGTTTGATATCTCTTCTCAACATCTAACAAAGTACCTTGAAATAGGAGGAATTTAGTTCTGGTTTAATTTAGTATCAATATATAGACTAGTTGATGCACAGGTGGAGTGGTGCTGAAGAGATGATCAGAAATAAGCATTTGAGGATTAAATCCTTACGAAGCACGAGAGCTGGTCTTAGGCCTCTTGACGGAGGACTTGTATGAACTATGGGTCTCATCTTCTCTTCCCACAGCCTTCTTATCTTGGACCTGAATTTTAACTTAGGGTGCTGGAGATGGGAGGGAGGAGAACAGTAGATACTTTCCCCCTAGACTGCCTTTCTACCATTAGCTAAAGTGTAACGTTCCTCCATGGTGTGGCTTCAATATGCTTTCTCCACTGCATGTAGCACAGGCCTTTCTTCAATATCTAATGTGTCATCCATTCCAGACAGATGGCTTCCTATGCCTCAAAATACCTCCATATTTCTGACTTCTGCTGATTCTATCCAACTTACCTGGAATACACTTTCTACCATCTCTTCTAGTCAATCTTTCAAATTCTCTTAGGACTCAAATGGCATTTCTTTTAAGGATCTTCTTTCATTTTAACACAGTTAACTAAATTAATTCAGCATATTCAGCCTGGTATTATAGTGAATGCCCCCACACAGATGTATATCCCCACACACACATACTCAGGGAAATAACTTTGTCTTATTCTTCTCTGTACCCACAACTACTAGAGAGTCTGGCCCAGGATACTTTTTATATAGTTGAATGAAACTAAAATAAACTTCTCATTCTTAACCTCTGCAGTGGGCCATAAATCAGGTTGTATATTCCCTAAGGCCATTATGTTCTCCATCTCCTTCAACCTCTGCTTTATATATTAACAAACTCAACACAGCTAAGGTTTTTCCTCCATTACAATGGAAACTGGATTGGGTTATAATTGTTTTAATAGTGAAAATAGAAAGATTACTGATGAATCATCTTCCTTAGTTACCACAGGGCCAAGCATAGGACACACTGAGAGAGAATTCTGCCCTTAACCACATCCGAACTAGAGAATGTCAAGGTCTCCACCCATCACCTCTTTCCATGATTCTTGGGTTGGGTTTCATTGGAAGTGTTGCAGGGCTGTTTTCTATTGATGCCAAGGTAGAGTACGGCCAGTGAGGTTCCAGCACCAGGTCCTGAAGTTAAAGTCCTATTGTCAGCCCTACTCTCCCAGTGCTTTGATGGCCTGCATATAAAAGTACCAGATGACATCTGTCTTTCTCCTTCTGACTTGCTTCACTCAGTATGAGGGTCTCTAATTCCATCCATGTTGCTGCGAATGACATTATTTTATCCTTTTTTATGGCTGAATAGTATTCCATCGTGTATATATACCACATCTTCCTAATCCAGTCATCTGTCGATGGACATTTGGGTTGTTTCCATGTCTTGGCTATTGTGAAT
>PVHT021183634.1:24116803-24185364 GCA_004024745.2 Catagonus wagneri | reverse complement strand
CACAGCAGTAAAGAGTATGGGCTCTAGAGCCAAACCACCTTTCTGTTCTAAAAACCAATTCTGCCACCTTTAAATCATGTGACTTTGAATAAATGAGTTGAATCTCTGTGTCTTGGTCTCCTCTTCTGTAAAATGGGAATGATACTAACAGTATCTATCTCAGAATTATTTTAAATATTAAATAACATATGTAAATCCCATGGTATATAATAAACTCTTGGTAAATTTTAACCCTTTGTGTTTTAATTTTGCGAGGGGCACAAGGTTCAACCAAAATAGTCACAATTACATTGGACACAAACATGATCATTAGTCATCCATAAGTGGTATGCTAATGACAGTGAGTACCAGGAACATCTCAACTGGTCTAATAATCAAAGAAGGCGTTACTGGGAAAACAAGTTACGGAAAAGGTGGGGTGGGAATTGTTTAAACATAAGCTCTGTGATGAAGGATGCAGAGCAAATTCCAGAAAATGAAAGAGCTGTGAAGCTGGAGCACCTCTAGCAAAAGCTGTGGAGCCTGGTCCAAGGCAAAGTGAAGGGGTACGTTCACATGCCTTATTGAGGACCAGGTGATGTGATGGAGGAGCATGGCTGAGAGTTGAGAGTCTTTTGGAATTATCTAGCTATAGGAGAAATATGGAACTAGTACAGAGATACAAAGAGGATTTCCAACATGACACAAATACTTGCCATGTGAAATTGCATTTTTAAGTTAGTTGAAGGAAAAAGTAAACTGTGGAGGAGCTCCTCCCCAAACCTTCACATCCTTTTTCCCTCTGATCTTAGCCTCATCATGTCACCCCAACAGCAGAGAAGGTTGCTCAGAGAGAAGTTTGCACTAAGGGTAGATGCTACAAATTATGAATATTTACATCACACCAGAAGGGATTAGAGGCTTCATATTTTCAAGGTAAGAGTCACTATGGGAAAAGAAGAAGATGGAGGGGATACTAGAGTTTGGTAAAGGAAATATTAAAAGTCAGAGGAACCAGAGGAAGGAGGAGGACAGAACAGCATTAGGAAGGGATGCCTACAGGAAATCAAAGGGCTTTACAACCAGAGGATGTATGGTTGGCCTGAGCAGGCATTTCCATACTTCTCTACATCATTGGGCTTTTTTACCTAGGACTCTGAGGGGTTTGAATTTATCACTGGAACTTTGTACCAAAGCTGCTTAATTCTAGTTAGAGTATGTGTGTGTGTTTCAGGGAGCAGGAGAAAGGAAGGCACTGGAGTAAGGAAAAAATAATCTGATCTCACTTTCCTGTCCGTATCTTTGGCCATATCCCAGACGATGATGGCCACGATGGCTACAATGGCTACTTTCCTGGTGTACTCTGGGGAGATTTATTCACAGAAAACTCTACTCCAGTGTGTTACAGGATTTGAAGAAACTGTTTTCCCTTTTAAGAACTGAGTTTCCTCCAATATAAAATAAGGGACCTGGACTAACTAAGTTCAAAAGAACTGTAGGAAGTTTCAGTTCTACCTGAAATTGTTGACAAGACCCACTGCTCCCGTTTTCTACTTTTTCTGTTTTAGACTCACAGATTTCCAGAGGTGTAAACCCTCTCATTTTCCCTACATCAGATATGAGGTGAGACAATACGCCAAGACTAGGGATGAGGGGTGAGAGAGAAACACTACTAATCAAGATGGATCAGCTGCAAAATTTGTTGGGCCCAGAGTAAAATGAAAATATGGGGCCCCTTGCTCAATAATTAAGAACTTCAATACGGTAACAATAGAATATTAAGCCAAACACAGGGTTCATCTGAGCACAAGGCCTAGCGTAACCGCACAGGTCACATGCTTAAGAAGGAGTCTTGCTCCTAATGCAGCAGTGTTTTCCTCTACTACATGCTAAGTGCTCCTTTATCCCCTTCCCCATTCCCAGCCTTCATTACATTGTAAGCAACAGAGAAATAAATGACATTTTAAGTTTGAAAGACTATGACTGGGTTCTTGATGAGAAACTATTCAATCCCTCCAAAGAAGGAAAAGAAAGAAAAAGAGTTAAAGAATATCTCCTGTTTTTCACCCCCTGCAAAGCTCTCTTCACTTCTAAGAAACTGTCCTGTAAGTAGAAAACAAGGTCAGAATCTGGAATTTAGTGTTTGGAGATTTGGGAGTGAGAAAAATTAGAAATTGGGTAAAACTTTTTTGAGTAAAAGCCAGCCTGTTACAATAGACGAGTAAGAGGGACAATACCTCACCTCAAGAACCGCTCAGGACAGTCCTATCTCTTGATACTTGAGTGGGTTACTGGGAAAGATCACAGATCCAACAAGACAAGGTTAAACAAGGTCAATACAAAGTCCTGCTCCTAGGGGCATCACAGCACTGACAGACACAACTGGGTTGCTGCATGGAAAAGGCCAGGGTGTGAGAGGCTGGTTGATATGATGCTTGGTATGAGCCAAAGGTCTGAAAAATAAAGACAAAGGCACAACATACATCAACAAAGTATAAATGCCAAGGTGAGAAAGATGAAAATACATTCTATGCCAGTGGCGGGGGTGGAGTGTAGGGGGAAGAATATTCTATTTTAAGCCCTTCATCATAAATGAGAAAGGGTGACAAAGTGGAAGAAGGTTGTAGGTGAGAGTGGAGAAAGATCTCAAAACAGCTCCATCAAAGGAATAGTTGAGGGAGGAAGGAGTTCTTCACCTGAAGAAGAGCATAATCAAGGAAGTCACGGATGTATTTAAAAGGGGTCATGTAGGAGCTGGATTCAGCATAGTCAGCATGGCTCCAGAAATCTAAAGACTCGGGTGAGTGGAAGACAGGAAGACAGGATGGGCCTCTGTTACTGGGAGTGAAGCGATAAGTACCTATGCAAGCTATTGCAAATTGGAAGCTTTTCTGGGTGGGACCCGGGTTCTCCTCCAAGTCCACGAACTTCTGGGAATCAAACATATGAAAAGATAGTGGGTGTCTTGAGTCTTGAGGTGATATATTTCACAACCAAATGAACATAATTCAAAGATTTCATAACTTCTAGGATGGTAAGGGGGAAGGAGAACACCAGCATCTACAAGGAGTTAACTGAAAGAACACAGGTTGGACACCTGACAAATACCTTCCAGAGTGAAGAGGCTCCTGAGACACTGCTGCAGGCACATGAGAGGTACTACATTAGGACTAGGGCCAGAACAGAGTTTTGGCTTAATACTTAACTGAGTAAGTCATCCTAAGGTTACCTAAGGCTGGCCTAGAATGAGAGAGCAATGGCTTTTCTCCAAAGACATTTTCTTTGACCAATCTTGAGCATAGATTAGCATCAGCAGCATCTTTTGGCTGCGATAAGAGAGAAAGCAAAAGAAGACTTTTTTTTTTTTTTTTAATGCAAAGCCTTAAAAAGGTCCTGTTGGCTTTTACACTCATATAGTGCTTTTGTCAAGCCAGTCTGATTCCTCGTTTATTTTCTTTGGATGACTCCACCCTGTTGTGGGAAAATTAACTGTTTGGCACATCCACAGATATACAACCCTGCAGATATCCACCCCCAACAACACATCCTCGGGATTCCCACTGAGACTACCAGGTTAAAAGAAGGGGGTAAAGTCTAATGAGCTGTGATAATTGAGATTAGAGTATAATAAGCTGTGCTAATTGAGATTATTCCTACAAATTGGTTAAAATTCTAATGAGCTGGCCTTAAAAGGAACCTCCAGTTGATGTTTACTCTGGCTCTGACCCAGTGAATTTGTAAGACAAATGCAATATCAGTGTCCTTGCCAGCCTTAGTAAAATTGGGGGATAACATTACTGGACGCTGGGAAGTCACAAGCATTAATCATCATTTTAGGCTGCAAAAACTGTTGTCAGCTACTGATACAAAAACTGATATTGAACACAATGGGTGTTTTCTAGGAAAGAAGCATCCGCCATGTATCAAGCACTGAGTTAGGGGTGTCTAGAACTAAGGGAAAACACAGATGGATACTTGACTGATTGGATCAGAATTTCCAAACATGATGCTTGTGTTTTGGGGGCTCAGGGGTAACAGGGTAGGGGGTGGTAGACTTGTTCAACTATTCCTACTATTCTAAGATCTTTAGAGCACAATTTGGGATTCATTCACTCCCCGACATTCATTCATTAGCCACAATACCACCTACGAGAAATGTTTTAATGGAGGGCTTCCAAAAGACAGTGAAGAGATTATACAAAGTTAACAAAGTGAGCACTATATACAGATTATAAATTAATTAACTTGGTTATGAATAAACACATATACCTTTTTTATACAGTAATAGCCACCGATATGAGAAAATACAAGCATCTCTGAATCATGACCTGTGGAGTACACAGACAAGGAATGAGTTAAGGATCTTCTCCTCTATCCCCTCAACCAACAGGAGATACATAATATCAAGCTTCATATGACCATTCTTTCAAAGGCTCTCTCACATGGATTGAGATCCATGGAATAAAGACAGCTCTCCACAAAGAAATTAATTATTCTCCTGGAAGTTCGGCTTCCACCTCCTATATAGCTTAGAAAGGGATCTGGGCTAAAAATCCCTTGGCAGAATCAGATCTACAGTAACCCACATGATCAGGCAGAGGTGTCCATTACTTTGCTTTCAGAAGTACACTTATTTTTTCTCTTCCTTTTGGGTTTTTGCTAAAATTCCAAGAAGAGTGGAAGAATCACATTATACATCCTGTCATGTGTAATTATTAATAGTCAGAGGCCTTGGTTGCAGCCAAGTGAATTCCTCTATCAAATTTAAGCAGAGAAGAGGTTTATTGGAATAGAACACAGAATTTCTGGAGAAAGCCTGAAATCCAGTTTGGAGCCTACCTGCCAGTAGCAACACCTAAATCGTATCACTCCAGTAAAAGTATCTCAGTCCCTATGCCTGCAGATACTACCGATCTTATACTACCAATCTTGGGGCCAAAAACAGATGACACACCACTACTGTCACTAAAAGATATAGTTCTTACAGCACCTTATTCTCAGATTGTTCCAATTAATATGAATTCTCACATGAACAGTTCTGGCTAACAGAGCATCTGGTCAACATGCCGATGCCCTGAAACTGCTGGCTTCTTCCTTGAGGAAGCAAAGCTTATAATTAAAATATTTCTTTGATATAAGAAGGGTATTCAAAGGTGCTGAGCTGCACAAACAGAGCAAATTCCTTTTCACTCATCTTAGTAAATGAAACACTTAGGGCCAGAAATTTTAGAGGTGGGGACAGGAAATGTTTAACTAGGACAGATCCTACTTTATCATTACTAAAATAGTTTTAACAGTTCAGTTTCTCCTTGAAATGGACTCTTTTCAGTTATCTATTTTCTTATGGTTATCTCATTAAAAAATATGCAAGTATTCAGAAAAAATATCTATATAAACTTTTATATAGCTTTGTATTCATCAAAAACAAAACTCTGTTACATGAATATGATCATTTTGGCTACAGCCAAATAATTTTATCATAACTAAACTGGAGTAAATGCAGTGAGAGAGAATCACAGTTTAAATATTAGAGTAGTTGGGAGGTTAGGAGATTATCTAACTGAAGAAAGGACAGGAGGCTTCATATAAGAAGTATCGTATGTTTTGAACATGAGAGACAAGTAGAATTTCAACAAGAAAGAGGGTTAAGGGTATTCCAAAGGGGAAAGTGTGAACCAATTAAGAAGAAACCAAAGGTGGGTAAAGATACCCATGATCATGAATCAGGGGCCTTGAATAGCATGCAAGTTCAGTACCCTAGTCAATAAACAGTGAGGAGTCATGATTTGTTGGTCAGTAGACTATCAGACCTTGGCTTTAAAAAGACAAATCATCATACAAGTTCCCAGTGAGCTAAATAAGACTAAAACGGACTGCAGACCAGACCTGAAACAAATCTGATCAGTTTCACCAGAACCAATTTTCTTCATTATATTCACATTGCATAGAAACAAATGCCAAGATCAGAACAGCATTTTCTTCAGATAACTGCTTTCAACTAACTTTGGAAATTCTAAATCATTTAGCATATATTTTGGTATAGGAACCAGCAAGACATTTTAACTTGCCATCACTGTAGATTCCTGACCCATAAAAAGATCAATATTACTGCTACAAGAGTGTTTTATTTTATTTATTTATTTATTTTTAGGGTTGCACATGCAGCATGCGGAAGTTCCCAGGCTAGGAGTTCAATGAGAGCTCAGCTGCAGGCCTTATGCCACAGCCACAGCAACACCAGATCCAAGTCGCATCTGTGACCTACACCACAGCTCACAACAATGCCAGATTCTTAAACCACTGATCAGGGTCAGAGATTGAACCTGCATGCTCATGGATACTAGTTGGGTTCGTTTCCACTGAGCCACAATGGGAACTCCTATAAGAGTGTTTTAGAAACAAAACTCCTATAAGAGTGTTTTAGGCACAAGTTCCTACTACCAAAAAGCCTACACAAGCCCCTGGAACAAATTCACCTACTAGAGCAGACAGCAGAAGCAAGAGGGGCTACAACTGTGCAGCCTGCAGAAATAAGGCCACAAGCATAGAATGCCAGACAAAATGAGACAATAGAGAAATAACTACCAGATGAAGGAACATGGCAAAACTTCAGAAAAGCAATTAAGTGAACATAGGCAATTTGCCTGAAAAATAATTCAGAGAAATGATAATAACAGTGATCCAAGATCTCTGGGGCAAAAATGAAGGCAGAGATCAAGAAATTAAAAGAAATGTTTAACAAAGAAATAGAAGATTTAAAGAACAGAGATTAACAATACAATAACTGAAATCAAAAGTACACTAGAAGAAGTCAATAGTAGAATACATGAGGCAGAAGAATGAATACACAAGGTGGAAGACAAAATGGTTGGAATCACTGATATGGAACAAAACTTAAAAAAATGAAAAGAAGAATGAAAAAGAATGAAAAGAACTGAGGACATCTAAGAGAACTCTCAGACAACAATGAATGTATCAACATTTGCATTACAGGGGTCCAAGAAGGAGAAAAGACAGAGAAAAGGATGGAGAAAATATGAACAGATTATAGCCAACAACTTAATATCAGAAAGGAAACACTTACTCGTGTCCAGGAAACACAGGGAGTCCCACAAGGATAAACCCAAGGAGGAACACATCAAGACAAATATTAATCAAGTTGACCCAAATTAAAGACAAAGAGAAAATATTAATAACAAATAGGGAGAAGCAGCAAATAACACACAAGGGAACCCCATAAGGTTATTACCTGATTTTTCAGCAGAAACTATGCAGGCCAGAAGGGCACAATATATATACAATGATGAAAGGGAAAAATGTGCAACCAAGAATACTCTACCCAGAAAAGCTCTTGTTCAGATTTGAGAAATTTCTCTAGGAGGAAAAGGTCACAACTAGAAACACGAAAATTACAAATGAGGGAATTTCCATTGTGGCTGAAAATTGTAAATGAGGGAGTTCCCATTAACGAACCTGACTAATATCCATGAGGATGTGGGTTTAATCCCTGGCCTCACTCAGTGAGTTAACAATCTAGCACTGCTGTGAGGTGTGGTGTAGGCCACAGATGCAGCTTGGGTCTGGTTTGCTGTGCTGTGGCCTGGGCTGGCAGCTACATTTCTGTTCAACCCCTAGCCTGGCAACTTCCATATCCCACAGGTGCAGGCCCAAAAAGCTAAAACAAAATAGTAATAATAATAATAAGGAAAAAGAAAGAAAGAAAAATATAAATGTGAAATCTCACTGATAAAGGCAAACATATAGTAAAGGTAGGAAATCGCCCATACACAACTATGATATCAAAACCAGCAGTCTTGAGAAGAGGAGAGTATAAATGCAGGATATTTAATGCATTTGAAATTAGGACACCAGCAATTTAAAAAAATCATATATATATCATATATATATATATATATATACACACAGATATATATATATACTTCTATATCAAAACCTCATGGTAACTGCAAACAAAAATCTGTAATAAATACACACACAAATAAGAAAAAGGAATTCAAACACAACACAAAAAATAGTCGTCAACACCCATGAGAGAAGAAAACAAAAGAGGAAGGGAAGAAAAAAGACCAATAAAAACAAATCCCAAACAATTAACAAAATGGCAATAAGAAAAATACATATCTAAAACTAATTTAGGGAGTTCCTGTCGTGGCTCAGTGGTTAATGAACCCAACTAGCATCAATAAGGATGCGGGTTTGAACCCTGGCCTCACTCAGTGGGTTAAGTATCTGGCATTGCCGTGAGCTGTGGTATAGGCTGCAGACACAGCTCGGACCAACATTGCTGTGGCTCCGGCATAGGCCAGTGGCTATAGCTCTGATTGGACACCTAGCCTGAGAACCTCCAGATGCTGCTGTTGTGGCCCTAAAATGACAAATATTTTTTTTAATTTTAAAAACTAAAAAATATTAAAAAATAAAACTACCTTAAATGTAAATGAATTAAATGCTACAACCAAAACTCATACACTGGTTGAACGATAAAAAAACAAGACCCATGTATATGCTGACTACAAGAGACCCATTTCAGACCTACAGACACATACAAGGCTGATATTGAGAGGATGGAAAAAGGTATTCCATACAAACATAAATCAAAAGAAAGCAGGAATAGCAATACTCATGTCAGGTAAAACAGATTTTAAAGTAAAGATGGCAGAGTTCCCTGGTGGCCTACAGGTTAAGGACTAAGTCTTGCTATGGCTATGGCTCAGATTACTGCTGTGGCTCAGGTTCAATCCCTGGCCCAGGAACTGGCACATGCCATGAGAATGGCAAAAATGATTTTTTAGCCATAAAACAGAATGAATTAATGGGAGTTCCCACAGTGGCCACTCAGCAGAAATGAATTGGACTAGTATCCATGAGGACGCATGTTTGAACCCTGGCCTTGCTCAGTGGGTTAAGGATTGCTGTGAGCTGTGGTGTAGGTCACAGATGCAGCTCAGATCTAGCCTTGCTATAGCTGTGGTATAGGCCAGTGACAACAGCTCCAATTTGACCCCAAGCCTGGGAACCTCCATATGCTGCAGGTGCGGCCCTAGAAAAAGGGGGAGGATGAAATAATGGCATTTGCAGCAACATTGATGAACCTAGAAACTATCATGCTAAGTGAAATTAGACACCAAGACATAAACATCATATGCTACCACTTATATACAGACTTTTAAAAAGGATAAAAATAAACTTATCTGCATAATAGAAACAGGCTCACAGACTTTGAAAAACTTGTGGTTACCAAAGGGGACAGGTTGTTGGGGAGGGATGGCCTGGGAGTTTGAGATGGAAATATTCTAAAATTAGGTTGTGACGATGGTTTTACAGTCATAAATATAATAAAAATCACGGAATTAAAAAATATAATTAAAAAATAAAATAAAGTGGGCTATAAGACACAAAATTGGACACTACATAATGATCAAAGGATCAATCCAAGAAGATATAACAATTGTAAATATGCACCCAAAGTGGAAGCACCTTAATATATAAGGCAAATGTGAAGAGCTATAAAAGGAGAAATTGACAGTAAAACAATAATAGTGAGGAAGTTTAACACTCCACTTAACCAATGGACAGATCATCCAGACAGAAACTTAGTAATGAGACACAGGTCTTAAGTGACACATTAGATCAAATGGACTTAACTGATATTTATATAAAACATTCCATCAGAAAGCAAAGCATACACATTCTTCTCAAGCACACATGGAACTTTCTCCAGGATAGATTGTATTCTGGGCCACAAATGAAGCTGCAGTAAATTTTAAAAAATTATAATCACATCAAGAACCTTTTCTAACTACAACATAAAAAGACTAGAAATCAACTAAAAGCAGAAAACTGCAAAAAAAAGTAACAGGTGGAGACTGAACAATATGTTACTAAACAACCAATGAATTACTGAAGAAATCAAAAAGGAAATTAAAAATTACCTAGAGATAAATGACAACAAAAATAGGATGACCCAAAGCCTACAGGATGTAGCAAAAGCAGTTCTAAGAGAGATTATAGCAATACAATATAAGCTCAGGAAACAAAAACAAAATCTCAAATAAACAACATAAATCTAAACCTAAAGCAACTAGAAAAAGAAAAACAAACAAAACCCAAAGTGAGACCAGGAAAGAAATCATAAAAATCAGAGTAGAAATAAATAAAATAGAGAAAAAGTAGTTACAACTGACACCATGGAAATACAAATGGTCATAAAATATAACTATATGCCAATAAAATGGTCAACTTTTATGAAACAGACAAATTTTTAGAAAGGTACAACCTTCTAAGGCTGACAAAGGAAGAAATAGAAAATATGAATGAAGCAATCACAAGAACTGAAATTGAAACTGTGACTTTAAAACTTCCAACAAACAAAATTCCAGGACCAGATGGCTTCACAGACAAATTCCATCAAACATTTACAGAGAAGTTAACACCTATCCTTCTGAAATTATTTTTGAAAATTGCAGAGGAAAGAAAACTCCCAAGCTCATTCTATGAGGTCATCATCACCATGATACCAAAACCAGACAAATATACCACACACAAAAAAGAAAATTGCAGGCCAATATTGCTGATGAACATAGATGTGAAAATACTCAAAAAATACTAGTAAACCAACTCCAACAATACAGTAAAAGGATCATACAGTATGTTCAAGCGGGACTTATTCCAGGTATTCAAGGATTTTTCAAAATTCACAAATCAATCATTGTGATACATGACCTTAACTAATTGAAGAATAAAAACCATAGGCTCATCTCAATAGATAAAAACTTTTGACAAAATTCAATACAATTTCTGATAAACATTCTCTAAAAATTGGGCACAAAACCCACCTCAATTAATAAAGCCTATATATGACAAACCCACATTTAACATCTTTCTCAATGGTGAAAAACTGAAAGCATTTCTGATAAAATCAGGAGCAAGACAAGGATGTCCACTCTCACCACTTTTATTCAACAGAATTTTGGAAGTCCAAGCTATGACAATTAAAGAAGAAAAATAAATGAAAGGAGTCCAAATTGTACAAGAAGAAGTAAAACTGTTGCTGTTTTACGGATGACATGATACCATACATAGAAAATCCTAAAGATGCTACCAGAAAACTACAGGAGATCATCAATGAATTTGGTTAAAGTAGTAGGATACAAAATTATTACATAGAAATCTCTTGCATTTCTATATACTAACAACAAAAGATCAGAATGATAAATTAAGGAAACAATAGCAACAAAAATAAAATAAAATACCTAGAGATAAACTCACCTAAGGAGGCAAAAGACCTGTACTCCAATAACTATAAGACACTGAGGAAAGAAAACGAAGATGACACAAACAAATGGAAAGATATACCATGTTCTTGGATTTGGAAGAATCAGTATTGTCTAAATGACTATACTACCCAAGGCAATCTACAGATTCAATATAATCCCTATCAAATGGTATTTTTCACAGAACTAGCACAAATATTTTTTAATTTGTATGGAAACACAATAGACCCTGAATACCCAAATCAGTCCTCAGCAAGAGAAATGGAACTGAAGGAATCAGGCTCTCAGTATATTTCCCTGTAGAAAGCTACAGTCATGAAAACAGTATGGTTCTGGCACAAAAACACAAATATAGATCAACGGAACAGGATAGAAAGCCCAGAAATAAACCCATGCACCTATGGTCAACTAATCTATGACAAAGGAGGCAAAAACATACAATGGAGAAAAGACAGTCTCTTCAACAAGTGGTGCTATGAAAACTGGACAGCTACATGCAAAAGACTGATATTAGAACATTCTCTAACAATGGACCCAAAAATAAACTCAAAATGGATTAAAAACCTAAATTAAGGCCAGATACTATAAAACTTCTAGAGGAAAACACAGAATTCACCCCCAGAATAATGAAAATAAAAACAAAAATAGACAAATAGAACCTAATTAAACTTAAAAGCTTTTGTACAGCAGAGAAAACCATAAATAAAATGAAAAGACAATGCAAAGGATGGGAAAAAATATTTGCAAATGAAGCAACTGCAAAGGATTAATTTCCAAAATGTATGAACAGTTCATGTGGCTCAATATCCAAAAAACAAAGAACACGATCAAAAAATAGGCAGGAGATCTAAATAGCATTTCTCCAAAGAAGATATAGAGATGGGAAAAAAAAAACATGAAAAGATTTCAACATAGATAATTATTAAAGAAATGCAAGTCAAAACTACAATGAGGTATCACCTCTCACCAGTTAGAATGACCATCATCAAAAAGTGTACAAACAATAAATGCTGGAGAGGGTGCAATGAAAAGGGAAACCTCTACGTTGTTGCTGGGAATGTAAATTGGTACAGACAGTATAGAAGTTCCTCAAAAAAGTGAATATAGAACTACCATATGATCTAGCAATCCTACTCCTGGGCATCTATCTGCAGAAAATCATAATTTGAAAACTTACATGCACTGCAATGTTCACGGCAGCACTATATACAATGGCCAAGACATGGAAGCAACCTAAATGTCCACTGACAGATGAATGGATAAAGATGTGGTACATATATACAATGGAACATTATTCAGCCATAAAAAATGAAATAATGCCATTTACAGCAACATGGATTATCATACTAAATGAAGTAAACCATAAAAAGAAGTACAAATATGATACCACTTATATGTGGAATCTAAAAAATGATACATAGAAATTATTTACAAAACAGAAACAGATGTACAGACTTTGAAAACAAATTTATTGTTACCAAAAGGGAAAGGTCAGAGTGGAGAGATGAATTGGGGGTTTGGGATGGCATATGCACATTGCTATATATGGAATGGATGATCAACATGGACCTGCTGTATAGCACAGGGAACTCTACTCAATATCCTGTGATAACCTATATGAGAAAAGAATTGGAAAAAGAATTGGAAAGTATCTATGTATATAACTGAATCTCTGTTGAACAGCAGAAATTATTATAACATTGTAAAAGTTATACCTCAATAAAAGTCTAAAAAAATGTGGAAAAAGAAATTACCTTGTCCCTTCATATGACATGTAGGGAAAACAAGATTCTGAAAGAAGCCACTTGGGCTTGTGCAATACAGTAAAACATGGTGTGTGTCACAAAGAGGGCCTACTAGTGAATGAATAACAAATTGCATTCTTCTGTTATCAATCCAAAGATAGGGATAAACATTTTTTTTCATACAGGGCCTTATAATACAGTATAGGCCAATGCCAAAACCCAGATTTTCCACTTACTCCCCAGATGAGCAAAGTACTCTTTATATGCTTATTCCCTTATCTCTAAATAGAGGGATAATAAGAATACTTTCTTCATAAGGTTGTTGTGAGGACTGAACAGAAGTTCTTAGAACAGTGCCTATGATAGAGTAAGTCCTCCATAAATGTTAGCCCTTCTTAACTACAACAAAGGGAATGTATCTTAAGGGCTATACTGACCAGCTGCCATATATTTGGAGAAGCTAGGTCAAGATGTTAAAGATTTGGGAAAATATATGGGGCAAAGAACAGGAGAAAGAATTGAGGTGTGGAAAAGAGAAATATATTGGTGGCAGCATGACAACTGTCTTCAAAATCTGAAGTTGTATCAGCAGAAGAGAGCACAGATTTTTCTATTTTCGTTTCATGAAGAAGAAATAAAAACAAAACAGAGCAGATTTCTATTTATAGAAAGAATTTCAGAAGTAGATCTCTTCCAGAATAGGAATAGTTACTTTATTAGGGAGTGCTCTATCAATGGACATGGTCAAGCCCTGAAGGCTTGGCAGGATGACAACCAAATTACCTAGGTTAGGACGTCAGCCTGCCCTATGCTATGTCTCAGTCTTAGAAATAAGTTCAAAATGTTCAGTGTTACCATTTTATGAAACAAACAAAATAAGGTAATAGGGTAACAGAACTTTAAATAGTTTACAGAGCAATTTCATTTTCAGTGTTCCAATGAACCATATCCTGTAGAGCATATGTCTTCTTCCCATTTTATTAGAGAAATCTGAGACCTGGAGAGGTGAAATGATCCACCAGAAGCCACACAGTGAGGGTCTTCTAACTACAGGTACAGAGGTCTTTCTCTTGCCATACTCTGTGCAGTCATGCAAAGATCACAAGTGAACTTAATCTTTCAGAAGTAGGGCACAGGTCAGACAAGGGAATCAGGTGATGTGGCCCTCACTTAACAAAAAAGCACCCATAAGAATTCTAGGCATTTGAGGTTTCTGCCAGAACTTTGGAAATCTGGCAGAAAAAACAAATCACCTTTATAAGAATGTATCTTAAAAACAGTAAATAGAAATCTAATTTGGATGCAAATCTATTATTCAGAACAAAACCTAGTCAGATTCTTAATATAATTCAAATATTCAATTATGAAGTTCTGAGCAAGTTAGGGCATTTCTGGCTGTCTTTTCAGTAATCAATGGATTTCTATACATTATATAACTAAATCAGCTCTCCGCTTTCTAGGACATAAAAAATTTCAATTTGCTTGCATTTCAAAAATCATTCACACAGAAATTCCACTTATGGCTCATGAATAAAGAAATAACATTATTCTGTAAAGTTCTTTCACTTTACAGCATACTTTTCCATCAATCACAGCAACTAAACTTTTCACAATGTCATGTAGTAAATATCACTATCCTTAACTTTATAGTCAAGGATTCAAAAAGTTAGATTGTGCAAGGTCACACAGATAAAGAGACCAAAACCATAACCCTGAAACCTGCTAACTCCAAGTTTGATGTTTCTCTCGCCACAACAGAGCTATGCTGGATGGTGATATGAGATATTTCAACTAAGCTCTGGTTGATACTTTACACTACTAGACGCTCAGTGGAACTGTGTCAGGTTTTCATGTTCCTCTGAATTCTCTGGCTGGTGCCTATAGGACTTACCTCACTGGGCTTTGCTTCCCTACCACGGGGATGAGTGGTTTTCCAGGTACTAGATGGTATGGCGGGGCACCGCCAAAAAAAAAAAAAAAAAATAGAGTGAATTGCCACATACCAGGAGAAATACAAGTCATAGCATTCAGAAGAGGAGGCTGAGAGGATGCTTGACAAGGCCCAAAGGGGACTGTTATCTTGAGCAATTCAGGGTCTACAGTATGGCCTCTCCTCTCTTGGGCTCATAAATTCCCCGTCAAAGCCATGGATATGACTAGACCCAGAGCACTGACTCATTCTAACAATGCTCATAGAGACATTCGTCAAATTAACTGCCAGATCTGCTAACTCACGATGAGGAAACTCATTGTCAAATGATGGCAGCTCATGTCAGCCTGACCAGCAGTAGACAAGCTAAACTGAGAGCCAAGTGACTGGCAGGCTCTTTAGTCGGCCTAACCCTGATTAGAGTCAGAGAATTAACGTGATACAAATTTATCACGTTAACCAGACTAGGATGACATGATGATACTTCCAACTCACCATGAGACAGATTTAGAGAAAGAGGAACGGAGGCCACTCTGACAGGGAAGGTCATTCCTGGGCCTGCTGAGCTGGGTACCAGCCGTCGCTGTGATTTTTCTTCAGACATGTCCATCCTTTACCAACTCTTTTCCAACACATTCTGAACTGCATTTCTGGATATCAAGTTTGGTTGTAGCCAGCACTTATTCTGACCTGTGAGTCAGTCTGATTCTTTACAGATTTTTCCCAAATTGATACTTTTTTGATGTTGATTTCTGAGCCTAATTCTCTGAGGGCAATCTGAGTACCTTGTTTCCAAGTTTGTGGTGAAAGCATACTCATCACTGTTACCCCATGTTGGGGCACTCTGACTCATCCACTCTGCCTTGGAAAGTTTAAAAAAAAAAAAAAAACACTTTAAAAATTCTTATTAGAATTTTACAAGTACCATAAATAAAAACTAGAAAATATACATATATATAGAATACATATATATTTTTAAAAATAGATTATTTTTCTGGAAATTCCTCTTGTAATTCCTGTTGTGGCTCAGAGCATTAAGAGCCCAACATATTGTTAGTGAGGATGCAGGTTCGATTCCTGGCCTCACTTACTGGCTTCGGGATTCGGCATTGCCACAAACTGCAGTGTCGGTTGTACATGTGGCTCAGTTCTGGCATTGTTGTGGCTGTGGTATAGGCCAGCAGCTGTAGCTCCAATTTGACCCCTAGTCCCAGGAACTACCATATGCCACAGGTGCAGCCATAAAAAAAAATTTTCCTCTAATCTCATTGGCATAGAGATAACCACTCTTGATACTTTGGTGAACATTTTGTCAATTCTCTTTATGCATATATTTTAATAAAATAATGTTTTAGAAGTTGTTTTTTCGGGAGTTCCCATCGTGGCGCAGCGGTTAACGAATCCAACTAGGAACCATGAGGTTGCGGGTTCAATCCCTGGCCTTGCTCAGTGGGTTAACGATGCGGCATTGCCATGAACTGTGGTGTAGGTCACAGACGTGACTCGGATCCTGCATTGCTGTGGCTGCAGTGTAGGCTGACGGCTACAGCTCCGATTAGACCCCTAGCCTAGGAACCTCCACATGCCGCGGGTGCAGCCCTAAAAAATGTCAAAAAGGCAAAAAAAAAAAAAGTTGTTTTTTCACTTAATATATTATATGCATCTTTACCAAGCCTTGATCTGTGGCCAATATGTAATCTATCCTGGAGAATATTCCACATACACTTGAGAAGAAAGTATATATTGCTGCTTTGGGGTGAAAAGTTCTATGCATATCAGTTAAGTCTGTTTGGTCTGGTGTATTATTTAAACCCTGTGTTTCTTTGTTGATTTTTTTGCCTGGATGATCTGTCCTGCTATAAGAGAGGTGTTAAAGTTCCCATTATTCTGTTACTGTCAATTTCTCCTTTTATGGCTGTTAGTAGTTGCCTTATATATTGGGGGACTCCTATTTTGGGTGCACATATATTTACAATTGTTATATCTTCTTCTTGGATTGACCCTTTAATCATTATGCAATGTCCTTCTTTTTCTCTTGTGACCGTCTTTATTTAAAAATCTGTTTTGTCTGATATGAGTATTGCTACTCCTGCTTTTCTATGATTTCCATTTGCATGTAATATTTTCTTCCATCCCCTCACTTTGTCTGTAGTGTCCTTCTATTTGAAGTGGGTCTCTTATAAATAGCAGATTCATATGGGTCTTTTCTGTAACAGTTCAGCCAGTTTGTGCCTTTTTGTTGGCGTATTTAATCCATTTACATCAGTATATAATGGATAAGTACGTACTTACTGTCATTTACTTAATTTTTTTGGATTGCTATTTTGGGTCTTTTTTCTTCCCTCCCTCTTTGCTGTCTTCTGTGATTTGCTGACCATCTTTAGTGTTATGTTTGGCTTCCTTTGCCTTTGTTATGTGTGAGTCTGTTATAGTTTTTTGATTTATAGTTCCCATTATAGTTTGATATAACCAACTATATGTGTGCAGAATTGTTTCTGATTGCTGGTCTCTTAATTTCAATGCATTTTTAATGTTCTACATTTGTCCTCTCCTCTTTTCATGCTTGTTAGCTTTGATATATTTGTCAATGTGGGATTTCTTTCTTTTATATTATCTTTGCCTTTACAAGTAAGCTTTATCTTTTGTAATAGTCTTGTTTCTAACTGTGGCTTTTCCTTTTCTGCTTAGAGCAGTTCCTTTAGTTGTTGATGTACAGCTGGTTTGGAGGTGCTTAACTCTCTTAGCTTTTGCTTATCTGAAAAGCTTTTGATCTCTCCATCAAATGTGAATGAGAGCTTGCTGGGTAGAGTATTCTTGGTTCTAGGTTCCTCCTCTTAATCACCTCAAATATATCTTGCCACTGTCTTTGGGCTCATAGAGTTTTTGCTGACAAATTAGCTGTTATCCTTACGGGGGCTCCCTTGTAGGTGATTTGTTGCTTTTCCCTTGTGACTTTTAATATTTTTCTTTGTATCTATTTTTGTCAGTTTGATTAGTGTGTCTGTGCTTCCCTTTGGATTTATCTTGTATAGAATTCTTCGTGCTTCCTCAACTGGAGTGTTTCCTTTCCCATATTAGGGAAATTTTCAGCTATAATCTCTTCAAATATTTTCTCTGGCCCTTTCGCTTCTCGTCTCCTTCTGGAACCCCTATGACGTGAATGTTGGTATGTTTAATATTTGTCCCAGAGGTTTCTTAGATCCTCCTCAGTCCTTTTCATTGTTTTCTCCTTATTCTTTTCTATGGCAGTGATTTCCACCACTCTTGTCTTCCACCTCACTTATTCATTCTTCTGCCTCCATTAACCTCCTATTGGTTCCTTCTGTATTATTTTTCATTTCAGCTATTGTGCTATTCATCTTTCTCTTTAAAACCTCTAGCTCTTTGTTAAACATTTATTTTAAGTTCTTGATCTATGTCTCCATTCTTTTTCCAAGACCTTGGATCATCTTTACTATCATCACTCTGAATTCGTTTTCAGGTAGATTACCTATCTCCCTTATCATTTAATGCTTTTTGTGTGTTTTTGTCCTGTTCTTTTGCTGAAAGCTACTTCTTTGTCATTTCATAATGTCTACCTTTCTTTTTACTGTCCCCTTGAGAGCAGATATGTAGATGCAGCAGCAGGTGCCCAATCCTGGAGTTCTCAGGGGTGATAGCGGTTCATATGCACCCAGAGCACATGATGGGAGCAGTGGTATCCCATTACCTCTCCTGGAGCTGGGGAGCTGCTAGGAATGGTGCCTGTGAGGAAGGCGGCAGTGATTCACAGTTCACAGGTTTGCTTTTGTACTATGCGGGGCAGCAGTGGCTCCTGAGTCCCCTCCTGCCACCAGGTAGCTTTCAGGGCTATTTCCTATAGCTTACAATATCAGCAGTTGCTCCTGCAGCCCCTCTCTTTGCTGGGAGGGCTCTAGGGACTGCTCCCCATAGCTGTAGGGGCAGGTGCCATTCTTCAGTCCCTCCTGTTAGGCCACTCTAGGGATCTCCTTCTGCAGACCCAAGGGCGAGGGCTACTCCCTAACTGCTACTGCAGGATGTGCCCCTCCCCCACTTGGCTACTGGGAGGAATACTCTCTGTAGCCACTGTGGATCAGAATACGAACCTATGGGCCTCCCATGGCTTCTTTGGTGAGGACCAAGTGCCACTGGTATGGGGCCCTTGTGGAGCCATTGGCAGGAGCCCTGTAGCTCATGCTTCTCTCTAGCTGGGTAGCCCAAAGCTCTAGCAGAGAGTATGCACTGGTGGCCCTCTCTTGGCTCTTTTGGCACAGATTGGGTACTGCTAGCGTGAGCCCCTGCAAAACCACCAGGCAAAGCCAGAAAACTTGTGTTTTTCCCTGTTGGGCCGTTTGTAGCTCCTGTGAGGAACTTTTCCCCTTTTCCTCCGTACAGAAACTTTTCTTCTTTCCAGCTCCCTCCTAGGGGTACAGGTCCTGTCTTGCTTCTTTTCACTTCTCTCTTTTTCTTCTTTCTTCTTTCTTCTGTCCTATCTGGTTTCCTGAAGTTTGTTTTGGTCTATCATAATTCTGAGGTCTTTTGTCAGTTTTCAGCAAATTTTCTGTGCAAATAGTTCCACATACAGATGCATTCTCACATTAATGCTTGAGTAGGTGACCATCACATCCTACTACTCCACCATCTTCCTCCAAGTCCTCTAATAGAAATTTTTTAATTATATGTGTGCCTTGTATTATATTTCCATTGGACATCAGTACACTAAACTAATTTTATGACCTGTTAAAGGGTTGCAACTCATAGTCTGAAAACACTGCTCTAGTGGGCTCTGGCTTCCTGACTAGGAAATATGCCATCCTCTATACACATATGCACCCAGCCCACCTATCTGAGAGCCACATGACTAGGAACTAGGCTGGGATTCTCCTTTAAATATGGAAATACGGCTTTTAATTTTCTCCAGTATCCAGAAGAATGGATAGCCTGGGTTCAAAGATCTACTCCATAGACTATGATATAAAATAGTTTACAATTCAATAATCATTTCTGGAGAAAAATCAGACTTGACATCAATGTATTTTCAATGTTTAAATACCTCCTTCAAAAAAACTGATACCTAAGAATGTATGTTTCAGTGAGTTCTTTCAACAGCCACTGTTGAGCTATTTTATCGTTATTATTTACAACCTCACACCATTTTGCATTTCACAGTGGGATTATCACACAAATAATCCGCAGATGTAGAAACAGCTAACTGGCAAATTGGAAAAGATATGACCTTTGGGATACGTTGACTTTAAGATCTAAAGTAGAATGTAGCTTACTCTGATTTTTAATTATATATGTTTTAGGCTTGAGAAATTTGCACACTCTCATAAATTCTATTTAATAAGGCTCAAACTGTATAGTTGAAAGTACAGAGTAAAATAAATCTTGTTAATAATAATATATTGAATACTATAAATTTGTTAAGAGTATATATATATATGTGTGTGTGTGTGTGTGTAGTATTCTTACAATACACACACAAAACAGTAATTATATGAGAAGTCATTTAAATAGCTTGACCATGATAATCACTTTACTACATATATGCATATAAAATCACCATATTGTATACCTTAAATACATACAACTTTTTTAAGTTTAAAAATGTGGAGTTCCCCATTTTGGCTCAGCTGTTATGAACCTGACTAGTATCCTGAGGAAGCGGGTTCAAGCCTTGGACCCACTCAGTAGGTTGCCATGAGCTGTGTCAGATCCCATGTGGCTGTGGTGTAGTCACAGGTGCAGTACTGATTCAATCCCTAGCCTGGGAACTTTCATATGCCACAGGTATAGCACTAAAAAGGAAAAAAAAATGTGCCTTATAGAAACACTGTGACATCAGTAATATGAAACGTCTTATCATTTTATTGTTAGAACTTCCTTATAAACTAAAAAGGAAAACACATTATACAGAGACATTGAAATGACATGTACTATATTTGTTCAATTACTCTTACCTAAAAGACATTCAGGTTCTTTCTAGTTTAAAATATATTTCTAATGCAAGTCAAAACTTCAATGAGGTGCCACCTCACACTGGTCAGAATGGCCATCAAAAAGTCTACAAATAACAAATGCTGGAGATGGTGTGGAGAAAAGAAACCTTCCCACACTATTGCTGGAAATTAAAACTGGTGCAGCCACTGTGGAAAACAGTATGGAGGTTCCTTAGAAAACTAAAAATAGAACTACCATATGATCCAGAAATTCCACTCCTGGGTATACACCCATACCAAAGTATAATTCAAAAAAATAAATGCATCCGTATGTTCATAGCAGCACTAGTCACAATAGCCAAGATATAGAAACAACTTAAATGTCCATCAACAGATGAATAACTAAAGAAGATATAATAAACATACAATGGAATACTACTGAGCCATAAAAAAAAAGAATGAAATAATGCCATATGCAGCAACTTGGATGCAATTAGAGATTATCATACTAAGTGAAATCAGTCAGAAAGAGAAAGACAAATACCACATGGTATTACTTACATGCAGAATCTAAAATACGACACAGGAGTTCCTGTAGTGGCTCAGCTGTAATGAACCTGACTAGTATCCATGAGGACGCAAGTTCAATCCCTGGCCTCACTCACTGGGTTAAAGATCCAGCATTACCGTGAGCTGTGGTGCAGTTCAGACATGCCTCAGATACCACATTGCTGTGGCTATGGCTTAGGCCAGAAGCTGCAGCTCTGATTTGACCGCTAGCCTGGGAACCTCCATGTGCCATGGGTACAGTCCTAAAAAGACAAAAAAATAAAACAGGAACTTATCTATGAACAGAAATAGATCCACAGACATGTAGAACAGACTTGCGGTTGTCACGGGAGAAAGCACTGGGGGGAGGGTTGGGAGGCTGGGGTTAGTAGATGTAAGCTATTATATACAGAATGGACAAACAATAAAGTCCTACTGTATAGCACAGGGAATTATATTCAATATCTTATAATAAATCATAACAGAAAAGAATATTTTTAAAAAGAATATATATACGTATAACTTTGTTGTGCAGCAGAAATTAACACAACATTGTAAATCAACTACACTTCAATAAAAACTAAAATGTAAAAAATAAAAAATAAAATCTACTTCTATGTCTCTGAAATGAAAAGAAACTAATGATTCAGAGTATACCTCAATCTAATCACTAGTTTCCCTTCTGCTCTAGAATAAACACTGTCAATATCATCAAGCAGTTAACTTGATAAGCATAACATATTAACTTTATTAATGTGTTCATTAACCTAATTAATAAGCTTGTTAACCACTCTCTCTTATGCATATTTTATGCTATTGACTAAATAAGTCTTTTTTATTATTAAAGCTCTGCTCGATTATGTTAGTAATACAGGCCCAGGGAACTACATAAACACTCTAGAGATGTATAGTGTAATGACCAGGAATAATAAATGGAGAGGCACACTGCAACAGTAATGATACACTTCATCAGATGCAATCAAATCTCTCCTGGGTTACAAGGTTCTGAGGGACTGGGCACCATTTGTTTTTTTTAAATAAAAATAAAGCTGAATTGTTTTCTATATACATGTTGTATAACTCTTATTAAATGTTTCCTAAATTTTATCATTTTTGTCTTTCCCATGTGTTATTTAACTTTTCTATTCCCACTTCTAATTCATTAGTATTCATAAATGGAACTAGATTTTTATAAGTTAAACTATTTTGTATAAGGCATACAAGTATACATCTCCCTAGACAGTAAGCTCCACAGCTCAGAAAGATCTCCTGTCTCTCCACACCTCAGCATGGCACCTGGTACAGAAAAGGCACTCAGGTCACTCAGGCAGTACAGGCTGACTCTAGAAACTCTGGAATGAAGAACTGTGCTTTTTGGAGTTCCCATTGTGGCTCAGCGGTTAATGAATCTGACTAGGAACCATGAGGTTGCAGGTTCGATCCCTGGCCTTGCTCAGTGGGTTAAGGATCTGGTGTTACCGTGAGCTGAGGTGTAGGTTGCAGACACGGCTCAGATCGCGAGTTGCTATGGTTGTGGTGAAGGCCGGCAGCTACAGCTCCTGTTAGACCCCTAGCCTGGGAACCTCCATATGCCACAGGTGCGGCCCTAGATAAAGCAAAAAAAAAAAAAAAAGCTGTGTTTTTTGTCTTCCCTCACTGGCTTTTGCTTACATTTCAGGTGTTCTTAGGGATGTTTAGGATCATACAGGGCTCTCTCACATCTCAATATCATGCCATGGAGGCATATCCCAAACATCTCTTTCAGTTATCAGTCAGCGACTGGAGTGATTTCTACATGCTAGGCCCTGTACTTGTGAATGAGGGAGAAAACAGAGATGAATTAGCCATGGTCTCTGCCTTCATGAGATTCACAGATACTTAAGTAAGACAGAGGATGATGGAGGTGAGCAGAGACCCCATGCTCTGAGGTGAGGACTTAGCCAGGAGATGGGGCACTAGTTAAGGAAACAGGAGCTATGAGAATTGGGCCTTGAATGAAGGAAAGAACAGGCCTGGGGAAAGCCTTAAATAAATGGAGCCCAAGAATGAGGAGAGAGACACAGATATGGATGGGTTTTAGAAGACACAGTTATCGGTTCTCCTACCCTTATCTAATTCAACATTTAGGCCTGTGAAGATGACAAATGAGCCATAAGTAAGAGCAATCCCCCAGAGACCCAAGAGTAGCCAGGAAGCAGCTGGATGAGGGTGGAAAAATATGGCCTAGGTATCACCATAGCTTGAGGCCCCTCAAGAGGCCCTTTATGGCCTTTGTGTGTGAGAGGAAGAAGAGGAGAAGTGACATGAAGGGTAGGAATAAGGCAAGAGAAACACGCCCCATAGACCCAAATGAGGAGAAGTGACATGAGGGGTAGGAATGAGGTAAGAGAAACAGCCTCACAGAAGCAGATCACAACAGAGAGGCAGCCTTGTATGCTCTGGAGAGGGAATGGGAGTACTCAGAGGAGAATGGTCAAGTTGAAAAAAAAAAGAGGTAGGAGTGTGGATTGTCGGGAAGGGTCCTACAGCAGAGAGAGGATGCTGCATTGGCCTCGTGAGGCTGCAGGAAGAAAACAAGATTCCCCACTTCTACCCACGTGCACAGAATCTGACTGTGCTTCCCAGCTCTTGTGAACTAAAAAGGGAGCTATGAGGCCCCAAGCCGCTGCAGGACAGGGTGAGCTGAGGGCTTAGAGCCAGGTCTCTGTTATCTCTATGGTGTCTGAAATCAGGTGGCCAAAGGAGGTGACCCTGACCTTACTCATGAGTCAGCAAACAATTTCAGGCCACCACACACTTGTGAACACAACTTCCTGTCTGTCTGGGCTGTGGTTTGCCTTCACCTGACAGAGAGAAACTCAAGTGGAGGGCAAAGGCAGATTTTTATGCTTCAGAAATGTCTGCATCATCTACAGCAAATAATTGCTCAAGTGCACCAAAAAGGAAATCAATCAGCGAATCCACAGGTCTTTCAAGATACAGACCTGGGAGATTCCTGGAATTCTGAGTGTCCCAAGCCAGAACACAGACAGTAAAAAGTCTATATGTCCACAGGTTGTGGGGGGCAGGGAGGAGAGTAAAGTAAAAACTCATATGCTTTTGGCTTCCGTGTGCTATCATTAATCACTTTCCTAAGAATGGAGGATAGTTTCCTTGTTATAAGAGGAAAAGAGAAACAGATTCCTTTGACTAATATGTTACCCAGATGTTCACCAGACTCCAATATTTCCCCTCTACTTGGTTTGGAAAAGCGAAAGCTAAGATGACAATTGAGGGAGAGAGGGAAAGTGGTTCCTGAAGACAACATCACCAATCACTTCTCAGATGTGGCAACACTCCACCTTCTGCTGGGGAAAAGGGATTACATGATGTCCTGAGAGCTTTCAAGAGCAGTATCCAGCAATCTTCTGACAGAAGCTATGGAAGCATTTCATGTACTTACCCTTCCCTGAATATTCCATGAGTTAAATCACCTCGTAAAATGGAGAGAGGCTTATATGAAGCCTGTTGCCTGCACAAGTGGCCCCAATCTGTAATGCCTTGACAACTCCCAGACTCTCCTGGCTTCCCACTGCAACATGTATTCCTGATCAGTTCATTACCATAAGGAAGAATTAAGTCACATACTTAGTGGAAATAATTTCTGGAAGCTCCAAATTAGTGGGACAGAGGTAAGTCAAAAAATTATGAGGTTCAACAAACCTAATTCTAAGGAGAGTGGGGACGGCATCTGCATTTTTCACCATAGATTTCCCAAAGCCTGAGATGCTGTGGCTCTCAATAAGTGTCATTATTTCCCTCTTATTTAACTCATAATTTTACTTACACGAATGTTTGTAAATGGAAACCTTATATCACCATTTTAAATAGTATGTGAATATTCCTTGCCACAGGTAGATGTGAAATATGAAAAATAAGCACAGTGAAAACAGAGGCATTACAAAATTCACCTCATAGAGTGGGCTGCCTACAGAAGGTTTGAGCCTTGTATTTGCTTTTGCTTTAAATAAATAAAGATGACTAATAAGGTAATAAGGATATTTGAGCTCCAAATTGCAGCCTTTTCCTTGGTTAATCAGAAGATCAGAGAATTTAAAAGTGGAATGCCTCTTACTATATGAGCCAATAGTATTTAGCACTGTATCTAGATACCACATCAAAATGACTCCAGTGCCACAAGGGTATAACCTCTCACTTTGGAAAACACCACCACACTAGATGGTCTCTAAGGGCCTTTGAACACTGACATTTAGAAATCTATGCTGTTACAGTGATATCTTAAGTTATGTCATCAATAAAATTATCAATGTGAGGTTGATGTGAACACACAGAATGGATTTTAGAAGCAATGAATTTGATTTTCTTGCCTAACTTTGGAAAAACCATCTTAAATCTTGACAACTACCCTTCTTCTTAGTCATGCCATCATACTGTTGGGTCCCATTATGATTTACCAAGTAACTACATGGATCTGGGTATCCCAAAATAACAACTGTTCAGGAAATGAATCTACAAAGCTTGGGTAGTTTTTCTATACTGTAAAGCAAGATTTCCATAAAATGTGTTGGGCAAATAAACTTGGGAAGCCACATATCTTTCTCTAAATCTTTATCTCACTAGAGAGAGCAGAATGTCTCTGGAGTTTAGTTTTTCCCTGAGTTCCTATCAATAAGGTGAAAAACACTCCATTAATAAAGCCAAGACAGGTCCAAGAGTAGAAGATAGAAAGTCTTCAAAGAATAGACTGAGCTTAGAAGTGTTTTATCTGAAGTAATCCAAAAGTCAGTCTATCATCACAGCAGAGAAGCCGTAGTAAGGAGAAGTAAGTAAGGTCAAGAGATAAAATGGGAGTTCCCGTCGTGGCGCAGTGGTTAACGAATCCGACTAGGAACCATGAGGTCACGGGTTCGATCCCTGCCCTTGCTCAGTGGGTTAACGATCCGGCATTGCCGTGAGCTGTGGTGTAGGTTGCAGACGCGGCTCGGATCCTGCGTTGCTGTGGCTGCGGCGCAGGCCAGTGGCCACAGCTCCGATTAGACCCCTAGCCTGGGAACCTCCACATGCCGCGGGTGAGGCCATAAAACCCGCGGCCATAAAATGACAAAAGGCAAAAAAAAAAAAAAAAGAGATAAAATGAATTACCATGCCAGAAAAACCAGCTGTGAGTATTGTGGGGAGGTTTCATGGGAGACTGAGCAGTAAGATAAATCAAGGGAGAACGGAAAAATAAGGAAGGAGTCAAACCGGTGGTTCAAGAAGCTACACTGAAAAAGACCCAAGTGCCAGAACATTCCATGTATGTGGCACCTGCTGCATACTGCCAAAGCAAGCATGTAGGCAAAAACAGAGCCACTCAAAATTCATAGACAGCATGGGTGTTCAGCATGCCTGCACATCTACAGGGATGTATCTATCCACCCTTTCCATTCCTCATTGTATAAGGCTGTGATGAGTGAATGCAGTGGTGACCAGAGTATAGAACAGAGATCAAGATGTTGAGAAGAAGAAATAAGACAAGGAAAACCACAGAACTTAAGGAAGACAGTGAACAGCAAGTCAAGAGAAGTGCAGAAACTGCCATGGGAAGGAGGTCCAAGGAGGATGTGATCACAGCTGGCTGGGGTGGGGTAGGGGCAGGGAATGCCTAGAATTCTCCCAATATCTTCACCTCATCATGAATGCAATAAAAGAAGTGACTTTTCTGGACATGGAGCCTTTAAATAATGTTCTGAAGGATAAGGGGAGACCAAGATGGATGTGACAATAGGGAAGGGGGAGGATTTTCAGGCAGAGAAAACAGTTTAAGCAAAGGGAGGGAGGACATTATTTATAGCTTCCTAGATGTTTCTAACCACAGAAACCAAACCCTAAAGAATCTGTCAGCACACTCAAGGATAACTGACTGAATCTTGAAAATTTATAGGCAACTGACACAGGAAGGTTGAGCAATCCCATTGATTTTATTATGGTATCCATGATCATACATGAAGAGCAAGAGGCAACTGCCTTAATGTTTCAGGGTTTTTTGGTTTTCTTTTGTTTTACTTATGGCTGCAAGTGTGGCATATGGAAGTTCCTAGGCTAGGGGTCAAATCAGAGTTGCAAGAGGCCAACCATCACTACAGCCATAGCAATACCAGATCCAAGTCTCCTCTGTGACCTATACCACAGCTCACGGCAACACCAGATCCTTAACCTACTAAGCAGGGCCAGGGATTGAACCCGCATCCTCATGGATACCAGTTGGGTTCATTACTGCTGAGCTACAATGGGAACTCGCAATTGCCCTAATGATTTAAAAGACTTTTCTTAGATTCTACAATTTGAAATTTCCTTTCAAATAAAATACCTTCATGTGTTTATAAATACCACATATTACAGTAATGTTATCCCTTCTGGCCCAGTCGGGGGGGGGGGTAATTAGTAATTTTCTGAATGAAAACTTGGGAAATACCTGAAAAAAAATTTAAGGCACCTGGAAACCACAGCTGGTTTGACCACCTTTCTATTCCTAAATACTGCAAGGTAGCACAGCTTGCTTCTACTGACGGGGAATTCTTCCTCTTAACCACATTAGTGCACTGCAACTAATCCTCTCAGTACTGGAGGTATAATTTTTTTAAAAAAGGAAAATATTGATCTTTAAGGAAACAGCTTAGAAAAATGGTAAAAATAAAGGAGATATTCCTGACTCTGAAATAAAAGTGTTGCGTTTTTTAACTTCTATTTTCAAATGAGATTCAAAGAAATTAAGTAAATGCCCCAAGTTCCTTCACAAGTAAAGGAAGGAAGGTTAGGATGAGGAACCAGTAGATCCCCTGTAGTCTTTTACTTGAGCAATGCTCTTGCCCCTCCTCCCTGTACTTTAACTCTAGACCTGGAACTACCTTTGCTTTCTCCTCTTCTCTTCCCTGGGTCTGCAAGCTGGAACTGAATTCTACTTCATGTGGAATTCCTTCCACCCTGCCACCTCTAGAAGTGAAGACCAGTTACAGAAAATCCTGTTCTTCTCCAAGTCTCCCCCATATCAGTAAACAGTATCATCATCCACTAGGAAGTTAATCTAAAAAACTTAGGAGATATTCTTGACCTCCTCTTTCTCCTCTATATTAGTTTCCTGTGGCTGTCATACTAAATTTACCACAAACTTGGCTTAAAATGTTTTTCTCTCACAGTTCAGGAGGCCAGAAGACCAAAACTAGATGTGAGCAAGGTTGATTCCTTCTGGTGGCTTTGAAGGAGAGTGTTGGCTGTGAGCAATCCTTGGCATTCCCTGACTTGTAGAGGCATCACTTTAATCTCTGCCTCTGCCTTCGCATGATCTTCTCCACTGGGCCTCAGGGTCTATCTCTTTTCTGTCCTTTATTCAGACATTCATTTTGGAATTAGGACCAACTATAATCCAGGATGATTTTATCTCATGATCCTTATCTTAATTATATCAGCAAAGATCCTTATTCTAAATAAGGTCACATTCTGAGGTTCCAGATGGACATATCTTTTGGGGGCAACAATTCAACACTCTATACCCTCCTTCCAAATGAATCCCGTTGACTTTACTTCTACAATATAATCCATTACCATTTACTTCTTGCTGCCTTCATTACCACCATTCAGGCCAACACCACCATCATCATTCCTTGGAGCACTCCCCTAGCAGCCACCAGGACTCTTTGCCTCCACACTCAGATCTTTCCATCCCTTCTCTCCACCACGATCTGCATGATTTTTTTAAGTTTTATATCTTTGTCCTACTTAAAATTCTCCAAAGATTTATCACTAACTTAGTATAAAACCCAGACTCTTCTCCACAGCCTCCTGAGACCTCAACTAACCTATAGCTCCCTGCTTCCTGGGTGTTTGCTGATCTTCAGACACTCCAGGCTTATTCCCCCCTTGGAATTTGTTCCTAGCTTTCCTTCTAACAGGTGTGCCTTTTTTGCTCCACTTCCCCATCTCTGCATGGCCAACTCATCATTTAATTTCAACTTAAATGTCAGCTCCTTAAAAAGCCTTCTTAACCACCAAGAAGCCAACATCTTGCAAATTTTCATTAAAAAAACCTAGTCTTATTTGTCCGCTAAACATCCAGCACTGACTGTTTTCTCATTTCCTTGTTGGTAGTTCTGTGGTGCTTCTTTGTTTGTTCATTCTTTTATCATCTTTCCCATTCCCATTAGAATATATGCCCTGAAATCAGGGATTCTGTCTATTTATCCACTATTAAATCCTCTACAGAAATTTTTGCGACGTAATAGTTTCTGAATGTTTGTCAATTGACCAAATAAATGAATGGAAGTTACAAATGTTTAAAGGCCTTGGCTTGTGGATGGTTAATGGGACACAGCTGTTAAAACCTTCTGATCAGGAGATATCTGGCTGGATGAATACTCAGGAATGTCTAAAACTATCTTCTCAAGCTTGAAGAGAAATTAGGGACAAGAGATCTCCAACTCCTAGAGAATCAGACCCAGAACCTTGCTTTATTACCTGCACTTAAGTGTACACAATTCCATGTTGGAATTGATTAGAAGATCAATGTAATTAAGGAGAGTATGGATATCAGCATTGGTTATAATCCTGGAGAACTTAAAATGAAAACTAAAACTTGGTTCAGCCATGAAAAAAAAGTCATACTTATGACAAATACAATATGGATCTTCTAACTCCCATGCATCATAATAATTACATATCTCATTCAATGTATGCCAAATTGTGTTATTTTAAATATTTTCAGTGACAACAATAAATCATAGACCTTTCTAGGAGGGTACAAGATATATTACTTAAGTGATCTGCAATTCATACAGTCAACAGTGGGAACTACCAAAAACTGAGCCACAGAGTAGCCAGAGCAGCTCTGAAACAAGAGGTCATGTAAGACACTGTTGAAAGACGGTGGCAGGGTGATGAAGGACAGTGGCAGGGTGACCAATTTGTCCCTATTTGTCCAGGACTTTCTTGGTTTTAGTATGGAAGGTCAGGTGATTCTGAAATCCCTTCAGTCCTGGGCAAAGAGAGATTGTTGTGACCCTAAACGGTAAGGACTCAGGCTGAAATTTCCCATCTGTTGAATACTAAGTCATTTACCCTATTTCATTCCTAACTCAAATGTTTGTGTAATATTCATTGTTGTTTCACGCTCTGGTTTCTCTCTCTTACTAATTGTTAAAGACACTGTTTTTAAAATGTTCCTCTCAGCCTTGCCAGCCGCCTCAAACTTGGACACATCTCCCTGGCTCAAAGATACCACACATTTTTTGCCCAAGAGCAAATGCTCCTTCTCCTACCCAACAAGTGAAGGTAACACACCCAGATGCTCCCTCTACAGAAACCCTATTTTAACCTTCCTGTCAGTGTCTCCTGAGTTTCCTCTGGCCCCAGAACCCACAGAGTGCAATCCTCTCACATCCATCCCAGGATGTTCTTTCAGCTTTTTTCTGCTTTCTCTCTTTCAAAGATTTCTCATAGTTCCTGGTTCGCTATGTCTCTGCTTTCCCTATATCAGGAGGATATAGATTTATTTTAACACCTGTCTTCTTTATTATTTCCTGGACTCGGTGACATAAGAGTGATTATAATACATGTTCTAGCAACCATTTTAAAACCACACAGCTTGCATGACTTAATCCCAATTTCGAGACACCTGACAAGGCATGTAACATAAGAGGGAAAAGAAGAATGCAAAATACAAAAAATAAGCAAATAAATGAAACACCCATTGCTTCCAAATGTGTCACAAGTACTATTTGCTGCAAACAAAGGGAGGAGAGTGTATTGGATCTGCTTTTCTACCTTTGATGTGTTGCTCATTGATTTTATGCCTATACATCTCTTTTTCCTATAATTCTTAGGCACGACTAGATCACGAGAGCTACTCGTGAACTCAGAAACTCTCTATACATGAGTTATACAGGTAAAGTAGTTTTGTTTTGTGTTTTGTTGTGTTTTGTTTTGTTTTTTTAATGTGGCTCAGTTAGGTTGTTGAAGTCAAAAGAGGGGAAAATGGGTGTTAATTGAGTGCCTTCCGTGGCCTGCTGCTTGGGATCAATGGGTCTCTATAAATGCAGAGATGGATATGGCCCAGGCTCTGCCCACATGAAGCCTGCCTTCTGTATTGGAAGATGAACACTCAAGATATGTCACAAGACACAAATAGCATGAAACAAACACACTCAAACCAGGACTGTAGAAATGCCTAGAAAGGACTGACTAGTCCTGATCAAGAGAATCAGGAAAGGCTTCACAACAGAGGTTACTTTTAAGCTCAGTCATGAAGAAAAGTAAAGAAAGTCAGGAAGGTGTTGCTAGGCAGCCTGAGTGATGACAAAGGTCTTGAACACCACAATCATGAACTTGAGCTTTATTCTGTACACTGTGGACACATCATGAACTACTCTGAGAATATGATGTTAAAACTTTCAGAAGCTTTACTTCTGAAAACTCAAGCTGGTGCCTATGCATGGGGTGAGTGGGACAGAGAGAGGTGGAGCAGGGCCCTGACCCTGACCAAGGTGGGCAGAAAGGGACTACAAGAGAGAGACTTTAGCAAGGAAAAATCAACAGAGTTAAGGACTGACTGGAGTTCAAGGAAGAGGTAGAAGGAGGTGTTAGATAACTTTGAGGTTTGAAATTGAAATTTTTTTACTTATTGAAATTGGGAGCAAAAATGATTGGGAAGGAAAAGACAATTTTTCTCTGGGTAATTCTGGCATAGTACTTATTCTTACTTAGATTAGCAGGCTGAACATCAGCTCTTGCCATGACTGCTGAAAATGGCAACTATCATTTTTTTTCAAGTAGATAATCCTTAGCACTCCTCTGAGGATATGCTATGTCTCTTACCTGTTCCTTCAGTGATTGACTCTAATACCAACAGCTAAGAGGCTTTTCCAGTCCATCAGGATATTTCTGCCAACCTCCCCCATCCCAACACACTAATTAATGCTTTCGGTCATCCCCAAAGGAGATAATGACAGGCACAAGCAAAAAGAACACAAGCTTCAGAATCAGAACAGTCCCCCAAAAGAGACTCCTCCCCAGTGCAGGACCTTTGGCAAGTTTCTTAATGGTGGCAAGGCTCTAAATGCAACTGGGCTCCATTATCAGAGGGCTGGATAGTGATGGCTTTTGTGACCACCCAAGGCTGCCTTCAGAGTACAGTTTCATCCATTATATGCTTATTGCAGTAGCATCCTTATTATCAGCCACAGTGAGAATAGACCAAACACCTCCATTCAGGGCAGCATGGGTGCATAAGCAACTATCAGTTAATTCCAAGCAGTGAAAGAAACTGGGGCAGACAAATCAGGCTAACCACCCTGGAGAAGTAAACTGCTCCCTCAGCAATCACATAGCACTGGTCCTGTATGTGTGCCCAGGGAGCATCTCATTTTGAAGAGGTCATTGTCATCATTATAAGTAATATCTTACAACTGTACAGTGTTTTATAATTTTAAAAGCATTTTCATATTTATTATTTACTCCTCACAGAAACTCTCAGAGCTACAGATTTTTATGCCCATTTTACAGTTGTTGACAATTATGATTATATATTAGTAATATAATATGGTAATTATATTACTAATTACTGCATTTCATGTATTGTGCTAAGAGCTTAGCTTACAATATTTAATTCTTACAACTCCAAGTGGTAGGTAATGCTAATATCCCTACTTTACTGAGGAAGAAACTTAGGACACTGAGAAGTTGAGTCAAGTCCACAAGGCCCTACACTACATTGCACTGACTCCAGAGCCCTCCCTGTTAACCACTGATAAGGTTGCTTTTCTAGGAGCAGCAGAAGGAAGCACGGCATGGTTAAAAGCTGCTTCAGAGGTCAGAGGGTTAGTAAGCGTAGAGCTGCGAATTGACTTACGATCCCAAATGCTGTCCCTACTACCTCTGCCTCCACATGTACCTAGAAGAACGAAATGCTAAAGATGGAATTCCTGTCACAGCTCAGCAGAAATGAATCTGACTAGCATCCATGAGGATGCAGGTTCAATTTCTAGCTTCGCTCAGTTGGTTAAGGATCTGGTATTGTCGTAAGCTGTGGTGTAGGTAGCAGACATGGCTCAGATCTGGCATTGCCATGGCTGTGGCATAGGCTGGCGGCTACAACTCTGACTCGACCCCTAGCCTGGGAACCTCCATATGCCCTAAAAAGACCAAAAAAAAAAAAAAAATGGTAAAGACCAATTCCCATTATTTCATGATGCATGAGCTAAGAACACAAGAAGTGACCACTGGGCATCCATGAAACCCTCTTAGGTGCCTTTAATCTCAGAGTCTGTCCTTCCCCCACTTACTGATACTACAGCTGCTGAGTGCTGCCTGCATTGGGAATTCTTACATTTGACCTTCTAGCTAACACCTTCTTTGTTTTATTGGACTTCACAGTCAATGATTTCAGCTGCATTCTCACAAAAGCCTCAATTCCTAGACGCTTTACAGCCCACTACAGGAGTCTTGCCAAGTGTAAACCCAGATATTGGTCATTCTTCCAAATTTTCTTGAAGTCTGCAGATATTCCTAAAGTGATGCAAGTTCAACTCGTTTCTGTTTTGTCTTGATTACCCTAAGGAGTTCATGGCCTCTGCAGAGGGTTTCAGGGGGGTGGTAGACTGGCTACTGCAATAGCCTCCTTCCTAACTGGGCTCTTTTCATTCCTTATCCTTACCCAATCCATTTGCCCCCATGACATAAGGGCAACCTTTCCGCAACAGAGATCTGATTTTGCCAAATACCTGATCAAAAACATTCAGTTACTCCTAGCTGTATAAGAATAGACTGTAAACTCCTTACCCCAGATTGATTCAAAACTTGATTCTCTCCATCTGTTCCCACCCACTACTATCGTTTCAGTTATTCCTCATAGGACCTGCATTTTCTTGCTGTATGCTTTTCTCAGGCCATTAACTCTGTCACAGTGTCTGCCTTCATACTTAAGCCTGATCCAAATTTTTCAAGGTCTAGTTTGAAATCTCACACATCCATCCATTCTTGGCAAAACACTCCTTTTAGAATACCTTCTTCTTCATGGTATTCCCCAAACAGGTTATTTGTACTTATTATAGTATGTACTACAAACTGCACTATGTTAGAATTATTTTTATAAGTGAGAGTCATACATGTCTCTCTACCTCCTACCTGATTGAGAATACCTGGAAGGAAAGGATTAAATATTATTCATTTTTGAATTTTTTTCAAACATAAAATAATGCCTTATACAATATAGAGCCTAAGGTGGAAAGTGCTAGACTTGGGAGTTAGAAAATGAGTAGGTAAAATGTTAGCTGATGATTGATGATCATGAACTACCAGGTTGCAGAAGAAAAGCAGCTCATCCTCTCCAGGTTTATTTCCAACCCCACACTAAGCCTAGGGTCTGTGCTGTTTTCAGAGACATGCTGGAGACGGTGGTAGCTGGTGTCAGCACTGATCCAGGTCCCTCCCTCCTACTGCCACACCAGTTCCTGCTGCTTCTCACTGACCTCTGACCACTATATAGTCAGTGCTGGTACCTTTAACATTGGCGTACAATAGTCAGCATTCAACCACCAGGCAAGACACTAGGTAGAATCTCACTTGTCTTCCCTGTTGATGAGTCCTGGCTGAACAAAATGGGTACTACATTAGGAAGGACAAAAGGTACTAAATGGAAGTGTTGGGAGTTCTTATTCTCTCTCTGCTTGAAATTCAAAATGGGCTGATGTTGGTGGCTTGCTGAAGCATATCTTCCTTTAATCTAAATTTTAGCAAGGAAAAAATTGGTGATATTATATCTCAATCATCTCATTTTAAAAAAGCAGAAAGTGAGATACAAAGTGACTTTGTATAAAGAAAGTGACTTTATCAGTCAGAATCTAGTCATGAAAATATATTTCAAGCTAGCAACATGAGAAATAAGTTACAAAGGTTTCACAGGAGCTTAAAAGCCAAGGACAGAATAGAAAATCAAATTAGAGATTACCAATAGCTAAAAGCTACCACCATCCCAAGAGCTAGAGGGGAAAAGGGAGTATATAATGTAGCCAGAGCCCAGGAGCTGAGGCTACCATGGAACCATGGCAGAGCTGCCTGGAAAAAGTAGGGACCACGGAGATAGGGGTTATTCAGTGGGAGCCAAAACTGTGCAGGACAGTCACTGTTCTTAGGAAAGGGACATTTTCTAAGTAGACAGAAGAGGAGAGCAATACCTTGGCTTCCTCCTTTCTCTTCCCTTTAACCTCTCACAGTGCCTCACAGTGGTTGAATCTAGCCAGAAGTCTGCTGGCAATGGGTCTGGGAAATGTCTGCAGGGGTCAGCCCCCTCACAACACAGAATATAGCAAAGAAAGGGCAAGGAAAGGATCTGAGACCCAAGTGGCAAATGAATGGTGCAGAGACTTTTCAAAGTCAGTTCTATTCTATTTTATCAACCTAACGTTCCTTGCTCTTGCTGCCTGTGCCAATATTTTTTGAGTTTGCTTTCTGCATCAAGCTCCAAGTCAGACCCTGAGCAGAGAAGCCATAGGTGAGACACTGACTCTGCCCATTCTAGAGTATCTCTAAGTCCTGAGGAGGAGATAGAAGGAAACAACCTTTAATGTGATCGGCACTATATTAGCAACTGGCAATAGAGATTTGTGAGCTGGACTCACAAGGACAAGTACAGATTTTATAGGGATGGAGAGTTTCCAAACATAGGGAATAGAATAAAGTGAAGGCACAGAAGCCTAAAAGTACATAGAGAATGCAGGGAGAAAGAAGTCATATCAAGGGGGCTGGTGAGTGAGATTTATCCCAGAGTGGCCAGAGATAAACTAAACATCAGGAAGGACCAAGAAGTAAAGGCTGGAGTGTGATGGGTTCTGACTCCAGTGTGTAGGCAAAGAGAGTCCTCTAAGCTTTGTTGAGTGAAAATGTCTTTCAGAGCCCATTTTGTGTCAGAAAAAGGACTAAACAATGGTATTTTACTAGTTTATTTTAGTTACACTCCTTCTTTGGGTGTTTCATTTTCCAACATTTTTAAGGAAGCATACATAAAAGTTTAAAGAAATCCATCATGAATATCCATGATATACATCATGTATATCCAACACTGGCATTTACTATACTTACTTTATCACATATCTAGGCATCTATCCATCTCTCTGCTCAGCAAGCCATTTTATTTCTGATGCATTTCAAGAAAAGTTACAGACAGGGGAAATTTCCAAGATGGTGGGGTAGAAAGAAGTGGAGCTCATCTCTTCCCACAAATACATAAAATGGAACAATTCTAACAGAACACCTACTGAAGACCTCAAAAACCTGAAAGGACAAGACAGATCTCCATGTAATCAGGTAAGATGGGACTTGCACCCCTGGGAGGAAGGTGAAGGACAGGAGAAGTTCCAGCACCCAGGGACATATCCTCACCAGCAGGGAGATCAGCTGGGACAGAAAAGGAGCTTTAGAGGCTCAGAGGAGAGTGCAACAACTCGTCTGTGACAGGCAGGGAAGGGTGAGACCTACACAGATGGTATGTGCTGCCACCCTATGCACCCCAGACAAAACCATAATTTGAAAAGATACATGCACCCCCAGTGTTCACTGCAGTACTATTTACAATAGCGAAAACATGGGAGCAACCTAAATGTCCATTGACAGATGAATGGATAAAGAAGATGTGGTATATATATACAATGGAATATTAGCCATAAAAAGGAATGAAATAATGTGAATGAAATAATGTCATTTGTAGCAACACGGATGGCTCTTAAGATTACTAAACGAAGTAAGTCAAAGACAAATATCAAGTGATGTCTTATATATAGAATATAATTTTAAAATGATACAAACGAACTTATTTTCAGAACAATCACAGACTCACAGGTCTTAAAAACAAACTTACGGTTACCAAAGTGGAAATGTGGCAGAAAGAGACAAATTAGGAGTTTGGGATTAACATATACACAGTACTATACATAAAATAGATAACTAACAAGGCCCTACTTCTGACACAGAAAACTATAGTCAATATTCTGTAATAATCCACGGAGGAAAAGGATCTGAAAAAGAATGTATATGTATATATATAACTGGTTCACTTTGCTGTACACATGAAACTAACACAACATTGTAAATAAACTACACTCCCATAAAAAAAAAATTTTAAAGAAAACAGGAAAAGTTACAGACGTCAATATATTTTACCTCTAAACACTTCAACAAGCATACGATTAACTAGAGTTCAATATTTATTTGCAACATTTGGGTGAAATTTAAACACAATGCAATACACAAACCTTAAATACCCTTCAATGAGTTCTGACAAATGTGTGTCCCTGTGTAACCTAAGCCCCTATAATGACATAGAATTTTCATCACCCCAGAAAATTCACTTACGCCGTCTTCAAGCACACATCCCAAGGTAACAACTGTAGTAATGTTTTTCTACCAAATCAGCCTGTTCTAGGACTTCATTTAAATGGAATAACATAGCATATACTTTGGTGAAAGTAAATGTTCTTCATGCAGCATAACGGTTTTGATATTCACTCATGCTATTGCATATATCAGTGTTACTTCCTTCTTATTTCTGAGTAATATCCCAACATACCACAATTTGTTTATCTAGTCTCCTATTAACAGAAATCTGGGATATTTTCTGTTTTGCTATCATGAATGAAGCTACTACTAATATTCTATGCAAGTATATTTGTGGACTATTATTTTCATTTCTCTGATGTAAATACCTAAGAACAAGAATGCTGGGTCATAGAGTACCTATGATAATAACGTTTACCCCATAAGGTTGTTGTGGGGATTAAACGGGATGATGCATAGAAAGCACTTACATAGCACCTGACATACAGAAATCACTGTAGTGATATGCTATCAACAGCAGCATTTTCCTGGCATTAATAATATATAATGATAACACCGAATTGTTTTATTATATTTTCATATTTTAGAGTATTTAAAGGTTACTCTTCTTCATAATCACTGTCCCCCCTCCCTATTTCCTAGTTGAAGAAATTACACACAGACACAATTTAATTTGCCCACTTATAGACAGAGTGTCAAAATCAAAGTAGCAGTACTTCATTTTAACAGATAAATTATGTGGCCTTTCTTCAAAAAGATAGCAGAATTGCTCCCAGCAAAGTCTTCCACATCCAAAAAGTATCTTCTATCACCTGTATGCACTGACAGTATCAATACACTGAATTTCAGCAACAGGGAGTAACAGGAAGTGATAGAACTCTGAAATCAGGCTGTCCTGGTCATTTGAAAGTGTATCATTTCAGACAACTTAGTGTAACCTTTCTGGGCCTCACTTGCTCCATCTACAAAATGGGTATACCAATATCTACATCACAGGATTATTCTGAGGATTAGAAATTATGACTGCAGAGCCTGGTACACGTTAGGACCAATCAACATCTACTATCAATGTACGTAAGAGACAAATAAGAATTAGTAAAAATCATTACATTTGCAACAAATATTTTATCACAAAAATTAACTCAATCCAGGAATGAAAAACTGAGCCTATTAGAAAGGGATGTGGTCATTTATTTTTATCCTTTTTCTGATTCTTTTACAAAATAACTCGCTTTCATTTCATCCTCAACCATTTTCTCAAATGAAAAACAAAGCATATGTAGCAATATTCATTCATTCAAAAGACACTGAACGGAGCCTTCCTTTAAGACAAGGTTTTGCTCAGTGTAGGGTACACCTGGATGACAGGCAGAGTCCCTGGCCTTAAATTGCCCTCAGTCTACTGGACGAGTCAGATACATAAATAAATAACTACAAACAAGTTGCCTTTTACTTGAGGTAGAAAGCATCTGGAGCAACTCTGATACTATTTCTAAGAAAAGCTGATCAAGCAAGAGGCCCTGTGACACTAACGTTGATGTGCCAGCTATTCTTAGTCAAATAATTAGAGCATATTGGGGTAAGTGATATAATAAAAGCCTACATAATGAATTTGAGAGAGATCAGAGAAAATGGGGGAAGAGCTGTGCAAGAACAAGATTGAGAAGCAAAAATAAGAAGAGAAGAGAAGGAAAGGGAAAGTACTATGAGTAGAGAAAGGAAAAGGGAAGGAAAAGAGGATGTGAGAATACTTAGAAAGGACAGGCTGCCTGGAGAGATTACAGACAAAGGGACATATGAGCTTGACTTGGAAGACTGAGTAAGACTTTGAAAGAGTGAAGATATTCCAGACAGAGGAAACAAGGTTTTTAAAGGTGTGTATTCAGCATGTGAAAATGTTGATGCAGCTGGAATATTATGTGATTTTGTTAGATCATGGACAAAGGTGGTGAATACCGTCAAAAGAAAGACCTAGAATCAGATTATAAAAAGCCTTAAATGTCAAGGTTAGAGTCTGATCCTTTTCCTGTGGTCAATAGAAAGCCACAGAACAATTTTGAGTAGCAAGTTATATTATTAAACTCGTGTTTTAATAAAATATAATCTGATTGCTGGGAGTTCCCTGGTGGTCTAGTGGTTAGGACTCAGTGCGTTCACACCTGTGGACCAGGTTCAATGCCTGGTCTGGGAACTGAGATCCCACATCAAGCCACTGAATGCTGTAGCCAAAAAAAGAAAAATATCTGATTGCAGAATGGAGGTATGGTGTAATGTGCCACTCAGATCCCATTTCAAGAATAAAGAACTTGTAATGAAGTTGCTGGGAATGCTGTCAGCTACCCCTCCCCTTTGAACTGCCTCAGCTGAAGAAATATCCCCTCATGCAAGGTCATGTCTATCACCCGAGGTGGTGGCTAGCATCCAATAACTAACTGATGTGGGATATAAAGGTCCAGTCCTATCACCCTAACTTGAAACAGCTCTGAAAGGTTATTATCTCAGCTTCATGACACCCTCCAGGGTCTGCTGAGGCCTCCACTGAGATTATATCCTAGCCTCAGTTCTGCCTTCCATCCTCCCATCTACCCCAATGCCTGTCTCCCTTTCCTTCCCTTTCCCAAATGTTCGTCCCAGCTCCTATACATTAATCCAAGTCTAAGACAGCTCCTATACACTAATCTAAGTCTCAGTTTGCCTCTCAGGAAACCTAACCTCAGACAACGAAGTAGGTTGAAAAAGAAAGAGGGAAGAGGTAGGAAGTGAGCTATACTACTGGCCTATACTGTGCTTGCCAGGATTGACAGGACTGCATATACGGGATTCCCCATGACAATCCTCCATCCAGTCTATATATTTCATCACTCCTGGGCTGTTCTCCTGGTTCCTGGATTCACCAACATGCTCCAGAGATCAAATTAAATTTTTATCATTTTTGGAAAACAGAAAGGAGAATCTTCTGTAGACAATTAAAACACAGAGAAGAAAGTAGCATTCCCACTGGGCAGCACAGAATGGTGGAGAGGATGGACCCACCACACCGGAAAGGGGAGGAAGTGAAACAGACCAACAGGACAGCTGCTTGTAAAACCTATCTTCTCTCTTGAAAAGATGTCATCCAAGAGATAACTCTTTTAAATGTTTTAATAGACACTTTCCAAACTTTTTTAACCTGTTCACATAAACAAAAATTTTGACAATATCAGAATGAAACTCTGTGAAGTTGCTTTTCTTTTTTTCAGGGCCACACCTGCAGCATATGGAGGTTCCCAGGCTAGGGATCAATTCAGAGCTGCAGCTGCTGGCCTACACCACAGCTCACAGCAATGCCAGATCCTAAACCCACTGAGCAAAGCCAGGGATTGAACCCATATCCTCATGGATACTGGTCAGGCTCATTATCACTGAGCCACAATGGGAACTACCTCTGTGCACTTTTGTACTTTGCCTTTTTTTCTTTTATAACCTTGTATTATTTCATTCCTACTTCCTATGTCAGGAAGAGAAAAAAACGTTTTGAATCAAGAGGGGTCCCAGGGTCAGTTTTCACATGTGGGTTTTTATTCAAAGTATAAAGCAATTGCTAATATAAGGAAAGCAGGGTCACAGTAATCTGGCAACCAATAAGCTGTCCTTCCTTCAAATGAAAGGGTATCAGCCACACGCTTACCTCTCTCCCCATACATCTACTGCCCACCCCTGTTAGAAGAGTTCGTTTTAACTGTTTAACTAAGTATGGTAAATATAAGTAATAGTCATAATATATATATATATATATATATATATAAAACATACAAAGAGTTACTCTAATCAATACCTCTATTCTCACTCGTCTTTTTTAAAAAAGAATATTATCATTACTTTGAAACCCCTATGGGTGTCCTATCCCATCCCAAATATCCCCTCCCTCTCCCTAAAAATTAGTATTCACCTTCTCAAATTTTGTGTTTTTCATTTCCTTACTCAATTTTATAGTTGTAAACATACGTCTGCATCTTTATACCACAAACACACACACACACAGAGACACAGTTACATATTTTTTACCTTTATATAGCTAAAATCATACTGTCTGTATTCTTCCATGCCTTTTATTTTTCACCCAACATTATGATCCTGAGATTAACTCATGTACATTTTAATTGAAAGTAGCTTTATTTCATCAACTCCAAACCATAAACACCATTGGTATCTGATGTTAATAAAAGCCCCAGGTAGTCAGAGAAAAGAGATATTTGCAAATCACTGTCAGTGTTTCCATGGGGTAAGGGTTCTGCTGGAAAACGCCGTTCTTTTCCATTTCCCTCACCACTCCACTTCCTGCAGGGATACTGGGCCCTGCTACTAATGTCACCATGGAAAAATGTGTCCAACAAAACACCGCTCTCAGTGAGCCAGGCAATACAACACCCGCTGCAACTGAACTGCAGACGGAGACTGGGCAGACATGTGACCACACCTTTCTCAGATAGCACACATGAAGAAGAATAGTCTTAGGGAAACTATCTGCTGATGTTCTAGATTTATCATTTCATTTGGCATTTTGTTTCTGAGCCAGCTTTTCCAAGTCTAAAAGGCAACCCCACAGGGAAAAAAGGTCGTATCAAGAGCCATTTCCCTCTCATTTCAGCCAGATAAAACAAGTCTTGTTCTGTGAGCCTTCCGCATTTAGCATTTCCACTGTGACTGCTGCTGGGAATTTCCCCTCTCTGAAGAGGATCAGATTAGACAAACAGCCAGGCTGGCTGGCCACAGAGCAAGCTGGATCCTAAATGTCAAAGATTTCCACCCAAAAAACTCTGATTTTTTTCTCACATTATTCTGCTAAGGCCCAATTAACAAACCATTCACTTCTCTTTTCCAGAGAATCTATTCCCTGGTTCCAGGGAGGAAATCTAGTTCTGTACGAAGCATTCTTTCCTCACATGAGATGTGCCTGGGGACTCAGCAGCTTATCTCTAAAGTCTTCCCCAACCATCCCCACAACCCTGGCACAAGTGACTTGCCGCTTCTCTCTACCCCTCACTCACTCCATATGGACTTCTCTCACAGCACCCACAATGCATTAGTATCCTTATTTAGAAAGTTTTCTTCTCTATCAGGTCCTAGGTTCCTTTAGGGAAGAAGAATGTCTAATCCCTGTCTACATCCTCAACTTAGCTGAAGGCCTGACACAGAGGAGGTACTCAGGGACTCTATGACAGTTGTCCTAAATTCCCTACTACTCCTGGGCCACACCAACAGGTGGCCTAGAAGGCTACTCAGGGTGCCAGACAAGCAACTTAGAACCAGAGTGTGAGTTCCAAAAGGCCAATAAGGGTATATTTCTCTGGAAAAGAAGCTAAAGAACATGAAGCAAACTCTAGGCCAAGTCCTTGAAATAAAATAAAGAGTCTGAACTGGGGATACCAAGTATTCACAAAGAATCTGAAATGTTATGGTGGAATAGTTACTGGAAACAGAGTCAAATGTCAACTGGATATTACAGTAAATCATAACAGATCAAGAACCATCTAGAAAGGCTTAGAACCATGAGCCAGCCAAACTTAAACATGGCTAAGTTAAATTGGTTGTAACTCAAGTTTGAACAGCCTTGAATGCCAGGCTATAGAGTTTGGATATTATCTGAGGCAATAGCCGCAAGGCACCTGAGGCCAACTGGTTTCTCACAGATGGAGCCTGGTGTGAAACAACATGGCTTGAGAAGATTAATGCCACTTCTCAGATTAATAGGGTTTAACTTGAATGCTGTCTCCGACTCTAATAAAGGGAAAGGCATCTATGTGACTCAGAGTCTTGGTACAGTGTTAGATTAACTCCATAAACTTAACCTAAAATGGCAAGTTTTAAATGGAGGAAGAGAGATGGATTCAGGCCGTCACAGTTTTCTCACTTATTCTCCAGACCTTAGCTACACCCCCTGTGAAAAAGAGGATATGAAGTTTTCCTCACAGACTTCATAATCTATGAAGGTATAAAGCATGTTCTTTTAAGAAACAATTAGAGTTTCCTGATGGCCTAGCAGTTAAGAATTTGGCATTGTCACTGCTGCAGCTAAGGGTTCGTTTCCTATCCAGGGAACTTCCATGGGTGCACCCCCCCCCCAAAAAAAAATAAGCCTAGTAAAAACTCTGCAATTCTACCATTAACTGTTCGCTAAGAGGTTTCTGACATACATATTGAAAGCACCCATATTCCCAGCCTGTCAAATCAGGACACTGAGCAGTGCAAGAGACTGCAATACTTGACACAATGTCTCCAGGGATCCAGAGCTGAGAGAGCTTTGCCTGAACAAATTCTAAAAAACCCAGACACCATATAGAGATTATTCCAAACTAAGGCTATTCTGGCCAGATTCACCTGGTTTCCACATCCTTCAATCTAAAACGAGATAATCAAATTCTGCTAAAAATTTCCTAGACCAAAAGTACTGACCATAAACTTTAGTTTAGAAAGTGAATATTGACTTAACAAGGAAGGAAGGAAGGAAGGAAGGAAGGAGGGAAGGAAGGAAGGAAGGAAAGGAAAGGAGGGAGGGAGGGGAGGCAGGATGAGGCGAGGGGAGGGCAGAGGAAGGCAGGGGAAGGGAGATGCAAGTAAAGCATTTCAGACCAGTAAGAGCTCTTAAAGGTCATCTAGTCCAAGACCCTAATATTACAAGTAAAGAAATTAAGGCCCAAAGTGGGAACTAGAATTAGCCAATGTCACAAATATGAGGAGAGGAAGAAGTGGAAAACCAAACCATTTCTTCCAACCTCAGACAGCTGTCTTAAACACTGACTCAAGTATGGTTTTATTCTTTAAATGGCAGTATAATGAAAGTATGATAAAATGGGAGATAAATTCAATTCAAATATTAAGAGGGAAATGCAAACAACTAATGAAATAAACTCTCCAAACAGCTGATACAATCACAGAATGCCAAGGCCCTAGTTACTTGCTTACAATTTATGAAAATGTGAAATGGGGTTGATCAAGCCTGGCAGTGGCCCAAGCTGGACAACTAATGTTGAACACATGGGAAGTTGAAATGAATAGGTTTGCTGAACTGAAAGGAGATAAGAAAGAACTGGATGTGATTTTAGATGGACCCCAAATGGGGAACTCGAAATGGGAATGCAGTAGGTGGGGTAAGTGAAGCCCCCTATTCCTACTGCTTCGTCTCTGAACCTTGAGTTACAGACAATCTGTACAAATGCTCCAAACACATGAATTCCTTTCATAAGCCTCAGTTTCCACGGTCCCCAAATTGGAGTCATAAGAACCATTTCCCAGAACATAACAAGAACAGCATCAAAATCTCTTGGTAAACCATTGCTTAAGGGCATTGTTACTCAAATGCTGATGGGACCAAGGAGGCTTGCTTGTGATTCTATAATTTTATGTGCCTGTTTTTTTTGCAATAAATGACAAAAAAACATTCCATGAAGGAATAGCAGAAAATTCTCTTCAGGAAGGAAAGAAGGGAGGTACTTAACAACCTAGCAAAACAACCATACATCCTGCTGCCTGCTAGACCAAAAGCCAAACCATAAATCTAAATGGAAAAAAGCAAACAAACAAAAAAAATCTGTACGTTTCTAGAATAAAGGTATTCCAATGTGCCATCTTCTGTGCAATTATATAAGCAGTTTCTTGTTTAGGATGGTTTTTGGAAGACATTAGTCACCAAATGCAACTGCTAACCTGAATTGCTTCATCTCACATTGTTCCCAAAGACTTCACCTTGAAAACAGCATCAACCTGGAAAACAACAGGAGAGCTGAGGTCTGCTTTTACTTCACTGAGTGACCGCAAGCACACCTCATCCTGTCACTAGGTTTCAGATTTCTCATCTATAAAATGAAGGTTTGATTCAGAGATATCATCTATTTAACACTGATTCTCCCATTCTAGCTATTGAGTTTGACTTGGCCTCCTAACACACCTGTGTGTGAAAATGTCATGTAATGAGAGAGGAGATGGGATGTTCAGGCACGACACCAAATGGTAAATGCCTTGGCTTCTTCTTTTTGGATCACTCCAGGAGTAGGTGGAATGAAAAGACAGGACAGGGTCCCAGTCCAGGGAATTTCCTTTTTGTCAACTGCCTCCCTTCTTTCTTTCCCTTTCTGTACTACTTCCCACCCTACACTCACCACTTCAGAATGACAGTGCCCTCTCTGCTGATAGTCTACTTCCCTTTTCAGATACCAGGATGTAGAGAGCTAAACATTTACATATGGCACTTGAAATACAATACTGACTGACACTAAAACACAGCTATGACCTCAGTACAAGAGAATATTCAGCAACCATTTCCAATCTCTGACAACCAATCATGGACATATCAGGGAGTTCCCGTCGTGGCTCAGTGGCTAACGAATCCGACTAAGAACCATGAGGTTGCGGGTTCGATCCCTGGCCTTGCTCAGTGGGTTAAGGATCTGGCGTTGCCGTGAGCTGTGGTGTAGGTTACAGACGCAGCTTCAGATCCCGCATTGCTGTGGCGAAGGCCGGCGGCTACAGTTCCTGTTAGACCCCTAGTCTGGGAACTTCCATATGCCGCGGGTGCGGCTCTACATAAAGGCAAAAAGACAAAAAAAAAAAAAATCATGGACCTATCAGATTGGTTGATCACTGACAAGAGGAGAGAACTAGGACCAATTAGTGCAGTAGGATAGTTTTAACATAATACACCCCAGTTCATTTACACTATTCCTAAACAGTTCCAATGTAATAAAATTCTTTGTCTCTAAAATACTTTCTAAAAATAAATGAATATATATGTAATTACCTAACTAACAGTGCACTACATGTTTCTTTTAACATGCTCTAGGTGACGTTTTATGCTTCAGTCAACAAAAACTATCAAGCAGGTTGCATCAAAGGGAACTCTACCCTCAACCTTGACTTGAGTGTGCTCTGCGACATGTATGATTTATCTGCCATGGCCTCTTTTTATGCCTGTGTGTGTTTGTCCATGTGCACACAGTTGGACAGCAATTTTGACCCACGGTGGAACACAAAAGCCACTTAAGAACAGTTCTGGATTTTCTGGATTTATTTCTCGTGTTGGTTGTTAAACTGAAATGAAATTACAAATTTGTCCACATATTAAGACTCGTTCAAGGAGTTCCCATAGTGGCACATGAGTAACAAACCCAACTAGCAGCCATGAGGACATAGGTTCACTCCCTGCCCTTGCTCAGTGGGTTAATGATCTGGCATTGCTGTGAGTTGTGGTGTAGGTTGCAGACAGAGATCTAGAATTGCCATCGCTGTGGTGTAGACTGGCACCCACAGCTCCAATTCGAACCCTAGCCTAGGAATTTCCATATGCCACAGGTGCGGTCCTAAATAGTCAAAAAAAAAAAAAGAGCGAGCGAGAGCGAGAGCGAGAGAGAGAGAGAGAGAGAGAGAAAAAGAAAAAAAGACTCCTTCAAGAAAATGGACAAGGAAAACAAATGTGAAGATTAACAGACAACCAGGATGGCTTTAGTTGGACTGGCCCTATACTTGGCTTGCCTGGACTACCTGCTAATTAATGAAGTTCCTGCTCTCCTCTCCATGCTTTACCACCTGGACCAGCCAAGGTCACTTGTTTTGCCCCCAGAGAAGTGATCTACCTGGACCTACTCATGTAAGCTGGAAGTTGGCCAGGGTGAGTTAGACAGAAAATATAGAGAAGTCCGCCATGCTAACCACTTTCCTGTCAGATATTCAGAATCTTACCTACACTAAAGCCCTAATACATGGCCCAGCTACAGAGACTCCTGTTTCCTAGAATTCACTCAAGAACTTTCCCCAGGACATCTTGTGAATTCTCAGAGACGTTCTCAGATGTTCTCTGTTCAGCCTGCCACCTCCTGGGAGCCTTACCTATCAGGGGCTCAGTACCCTTTAATACATAATTAAATCTGTACTTATAACTCAGTTTTTTTTTAACTGCTTTTCATTGTCACTTACATGGACATTATCATTGATAGAGCAATAAACTATTTGGTTGGAAAAAAGATGACAAGCCGTCAATTAGAGATAGTAGGAAGACTTCTGACATTGTATGACCTTGTTGACATCAGAAATAATCCTTCAACCTGGGAAGATTGAGCAACCATAGGCTGATGGAGGAAGCCATAATGGGAAGTATGTGATTGGTGACATCAGAGTATATGAAGAGACAGAAGAGACCCTGGAAACACATTGTGACAGGGACCCTATACCATGTAGACTCAGTTAAGGGTCCAATTTCTAGAACCCATATCTAGTGAGATCTGCAGTGGGTGGGTCAATGGCAGTGGCCATTTCCCAACACTGGAGGTTTTCAAAGATGAGTTGTGTGTGAAAGGATGTATGTATAAGGATGTTCATAAAACATAATTTATAATAGCAAAAAAAGAGGAATAAACTAAAATCCAATAATAGAAGATCAGTTATAAAAAGCATAGTAAACCCACACAATGGAACATTATAAAAATCAGATGCAGCTATGTATTTATATACTTAACAATATATTGCTAAGTAAACAGGTATAGTACAGTCTCACTCACAGAAAAGATTCTGGACAGCTAGACACCTAATTCTAACTATACTTATCCATGAGTGGTGAAATTATAGTTATTATTGCTATAGTTTCCATTCAGTTTATATGTATTTTTTACTTTAAGAAGTTAACATATAGTTTACATAATATTTCAAAGCTGAAATAGATAAGCGTTGATTAGTGATTAGTGACTAGTGATGGCATTTAAACATTCCTCCAACACTGAGATTATGAAACAAATTACTTGAAACTAGATAACTAATACTGTGGATCCTCCTCCCTCTAATTAACCATACAGGCACACATAAACTTACACAGCTAAACTGGAGGCTCTTTTTCATCCCCTGCATATATTGTCACTAGCAATGGCCAGAAAGCCCATCCCTGGCATGGGGTTGTAAGTCCCACAGTAGTGGCATGAATTTTGATGGCCACAGCACTACTGCAGCAGCACATTCAAAATGACAACATGGTTGAAATAACAGCAGCACTCCACAAATAATAAACAGGATGAAGCACTGCTTGGCTCAGGTGAACTCACAGTTTGTTTTCTTTTCATTATATTTCCCCTTTCACACAACAAGAACTTGCCTTTGGATCTCACAGGCTTGGATACTATTATTTTGACAGTTGTTCAGGACACTGCAGAGGATGAAAGGGCATTTGTTAGCTTTCCATCTAAACCCAAAGACCACTCCAGGCAACATAAACACTAATATTTTGAGTTGATGGATGAGATTTATAGATGTAAATGTAGAGGGCAATTTGAACACCGGCAAGGAGAAGTCGAGAATTAGAATGAAGATAATGCAAGTGGTCCATTTTGTCTACAAAATAAGACAAGAACCATATTTTTAGATGAATCTGTGAAAAAATAAAATACATTTTAAATAGAAGCTGATATCTCAAATATCAGATCGAGACCAACAGGAAATGCTAAGCCTCCTACCTCTTAGAGGATTTCGCTCTAAGAAGATAATGAACCTGAAAATCCTTTGTATCTTTTGTGAGGAATTCTTACTGTATGAGCAATAGTAAGAAAACGACGTTTATACTCTGAATTCTTAAGAACACTGGCTTTCACTAAATATCTGTTCTTGCCTACTGTGTTAAGATATTAAAAAAACTGTATTAGGAATAGCACTGTATTTCTTTGCTGGAAAAAACTGAACCCAAAATCTAGACCCCTACAAAATATGTAAAACATAAGGAAAAAATCTTCATTCAAATAGCCATGCCAGTCTTTACTTTAATATATCGAAAATACTGCATTGAAAGGAAGTTATAATTTAAAATGTTACTTGTCCCAAGTCACTTATGAAACAAATATTAAAATTTTAAATATCTAAAAATTTTTATAAAAGTAATATTTTTGAAGCCTATAGATGGTACTCCATATGTTTCTCTGTTGACCTAAAAAAGGGATATCAGAACCACATTTTACTGTTGAGAATTCTGACGCTGAGAGTGATGAGGTGTTCCACAGCTGAAACTTTCAGGGCCAGAATTCTAGTCCACGTTATTTGATTCCAAATCTCATGGCCTTTCTACTCTAAATGACTGCCTCTTTTCCTGCCCCATTACGTAGCACCAGGACCTACCATACATAGGTTTACTATTTGAAAACCTCTAGTTCTACAGAGGAATAGTTTATAGACAATGGCTCGTGCTAAGCAAGCCACATGTGATCTCCTGGTTGCCTAACTCGTGACTGCAATGAAGTCACAGTTATCCTAATTGCCCATTACCACATGACTGCGCTATGCAGAAAAGGTGCTTCCTCACAAACAATGAGCAATTGGATCAACGTTTATGATGGAAATAATGTTAGGGGCTGGCCCAAGATAAAACAGTAGTCATATAATTTGAAGACACATTCTGTTAACAGGAAGGTGTACAGGTTAGTGATGCATAGGGGTTGATTTGTTACTGTCATTCTTATCTAGCCTCCATTTGAATTGAAAAGGAATGAAAATAAAGAACTGAGGCCCACACTTGGATACTTCATTAGAGTTAACAGAAATGTATTCCCCATAAAGCCAATTGATAGAAAACATTTGAGAAATGTTTTGAGGCAACAGAGAAGGCCCAGATTTTATAATCTCACCACCCTGGTTTTTAGTATTTACTGAGTTTTAATATCTGGGGCTGTTTTTTAATCTTTCTGATCCTTAATTTCTTCACGTGTTAATGTGTTTCTATAAGGCTCACAACTAAGTGAGCAAGGACTCAAAATCAAATTCCATTCAAGGGAAGTCTGCTGCATATTACCATGCATGCACATTTCAGAAGACAAGTGAGCCTGCATGTGTGGAGGGTACAAAGCAGCGAGCCTGATCCTTCCTTGAGGGATACAAGAGACCAGGTAATGATGGAGGGTACACGAGAGAGGCTGTTTCAGGAAAAGAAGTGTTGATGGAAAACCAGCTGCCCACATGAGGAATTCCAAGCCAAAACTAATGCAAGACTCAAAGCCCAGAGGAATCTGATGAGACCATCTGAAAATCTGAGGAAATAGATTTCCAAAGAGAATTTGGTTCCAGTTTGTGGAAAACTAAAACCCTGAAAGCTCCTGAAGCACATTTCAATTAAATGAGTTCTTTATCTGGCATTCATTTAGCATATACGCTGGGCAGACACTGAGGGACCTTGCCCGTAGTAGAATTTACAATCCAGAAAGAAAACAGATACATAGTGTCAAGCTGGAAACAAGGTGCAATGGAAAGGTAAAAAGCATGAATGAGAATTAAGGAGAAAAGCTGTCAGTCTTAAGGCTCCAAAGTAAGTCCCTAGAGTTAAGTGAGCTACAAGGTATGTTTTCTCTAATGGAGGTAATGTCTTCCTTGATCCCCTTTGGTGCCTCCAAATCATTTCTCCTCCCCACTCTCTAATTCCTACTCCAAAACAAAAATAAAAAAACAAAAAATTCAGCTTCACTGAAGGATGTTCTCATTAGATTCGCCTCCCTGCTGGAGTCCTCCTTCACTAAAGAGTTTAGACCTTGGTCACTCTTCTTCTCCCACCACTTCTCTTATCATCTTGATAAGAGCCTTGGTAACTTCATCATCCATGTAGATTTACCTATCCATTGCCTAGCCTCTCACTGTTATCTTTAGTTACACCTTGGACCTTATAAACCAATACCATGCCAATATGGAATTTCTCTTCTTAACAGCCCACTCTTGGATGTCAACCTCCTATCTTACCAGCTTACATACTCTACCATGCCCACATCAACAGTTCTTTGACTCAATTAAGAGCTCCAGTCCACTGGGTTCACAAATTTGTTACTTTCCATCATTCCCATCATAGTCTCACTTTCTTCTTCCCCGGGTAAGTGTTCATGGTATACCTCACAATCACTCCTTTGCTTCTTCTACTCTCTTGCTCTAGCCATCAAGTTACCCTGGAAAAATGTTGTCCAACTCTGGTCTGCATGGTCTATCAGCATAAACCCTCAACATTTGTAACAAGGTGTGCTTCAAAGGAACTGGAGGCCTAGACAGATTCTCTCTGGGTATGGCAATTCCTTCTAGCCAATGAATTACCTGGCTTTTGCACATATGTTGTTACATGCAGGTAAAAAGAAATTAAGATTACTGATTTATAGAGATTAAGGAAAGGAGATTAAAGGGAAGTAGGAAGGAGTACAATCTGAATTTACATCTGAAAAATAAGTCTCTGGCTTTAAAATGAATAAGTAATTGGAACAGCTAAAGCATTACCAGGCAGACGTGAGATCTATTAAATAATAAAAAAAAAAAAGAAAAGCTTTCTCACTTGTATTTAGCAAATTGCCTGAATGGCATGTAAATGAAATATAATAAAGTTCTTAAAAGAATTAGTCTCTTAATCAAATATCAGTAACTAATACCTTATATCCTCAAGATTCGGTTAACAAATTTCTGTGTAGAATATAGGAAGAAAAATTTTAAAAGGAAAAGGGCATGGTAATGCTATGATCATAAATGTTTATCGCAGAAAATTTGAAAAAACATAGAAAAGAAATGTGTGGAACAAAGTGAGTACCCAATAATTATTTTCCTACATCATTAAACATTGTAGATACCATAAAGACTACATCCTATTGATACTACCTAAGATTGAATCACTTCCCTACATTGGGGCAATTACTCTGCTTCCTTTAAAAAGAACAATTATAAAAAATTGCCAAAATAACTTTAAGAAACATGAATTTACATAGTTCTGACTGTTAGTTTTTGTTAGAACATATTGGAAAAAGTGGAATAGAAGAGTCAAAGATCACAATCAGTTTTAAGGTTTCTTATTGGTAAAGCTAACTTGCCTTCCAGAAAATTTGTACATTCTGGAAATGTTGTTACTGGTTTTTACACTCCATAGTGGAAGAGTTCCTAGGAAGGTAGATAAACATGCAAAGTAGCTTTTTTTTATTATTTAATGATTTTTTTCCCATTATAGCTGGTTTACAGTGTTCTAAAGAGAGGGGATTTAAGTTCATATTTGGCCAACATTGGGTCCTTGGGATAATGGTACAGCTCACTTCCCCTCAATAGAGTAATTTTACATAAGGATCATAGAGTTCTGAAGATGCACAGTGGTGCCTCAGGCATGCCAACAAAAGAAGCCTTCAACAAAAAAAATCAGCAAAGGTTCTGGACTGCAGCAGACCTCAGATGCCCATCTATACAATGATCTCCCCACCAGTGTTTCCCAGACTCAGAGGGTCATCCAAATCCCTGGGGTCATGTCAAAGTTCGTAATGCGTACACACACACACACACACACACACACACACACACACAAATACACTTAAATTCCTGGATCTACTCTCTAAAGATTCTAACTCAGTAAGTGTTGGACTGTGGCTAGGACTTTGAATTTTTATTACCATCCTTGGGCAACTCTGGTATAGATGAGCCTCTTGAAAGAACTTATTTTTGAAAAGTTAATCAAGCTTTGAATTTTCAAGAATCTCTCATGAGAGAATTATCACTGCTTTTTAAATCTAATGAGAAGAGTTTCTAAAATTGTTTTTAAGAAAGAATTAAATTTTTCAAGTTTTTAATGGTTATTTTATCTTCAAACATACTCTAATATCAGTTTCTTTCAAAGTTTCTCAAATGTATTTATGCCCTATTTTCATAAGTGTGTGGTTTCACAATCCAAGTATCTACTGGCTGGCCTTTTCTTTCAAATGTATGTTAAAATGTATCTTAATATACATGGAATTTATTTAGACTTGCTTATCTATGTTCCCACAGTACTTCCTTCCTACCTCCATCCTCTGGCCCAAGATAGCAGTTGGCTTAAAGCTGACTGCGCCCCCAGATATGAATGCCTTACACTGAGCTGGACTCCCACTGGTTCTCTTTCCATCAGAAATAACAACAGCAGAAATTAAGACATTCTATGAGCGCATACCAGGTATAAGACAATGTATGGAGAGTGCTATAGAGATCATCTTGGCTCCCGGAGATCAGTCAATGCTACTTGTAGATCACTGAATTTCATTAGATTTATTAATTCTACCAATATCAATAAAAAAACACTTTCTTTTAAAATATAAATAAAACATCACACATACTTCTAAGGTAAATTTTCAGATTCTAATAAATACAAAATGAAAGGATGACACCACTAATGTGTTATAACCACTATTTGAGAAGTTAGGTACACATAGGCAATAACAGATTTCTGCATTAGATGCAAAACTGGCCATTGTCCCACAAGGCCATAACCCTTGATCTTTCGGGCTATCTTTTCCACCACATAGGAAGTATTCACCTCTCTACCAAACAAAAACCTAGAAGTCATCCTGGTGTTCCTACAGAGCTATAGCATAGCTCAGTTAACAGAAAGACTATTGAACTTCATTGACAATGTAATGACAGAAGATATAGTACCCTCATTTGCCTATTTCCAAGTTTGGGACAGTTTTCATGACAACCTGAAATTAGTGAAAATATTATAGCTGATGAAGTAGTGCCATCAATCAGTGAGTAAGTGAGGTATCCTTTTTTAGAAATGTACCACATCTTTCTTATACCAAGCACGCAACAACTTGAAAATAAAAAAAGGAAGGGAAGGGAAGGGAAGAGGGATAAAGGGAGAGAGGGAGGAAGAAAAGAAAAAATGAAGGCAGGGAGGGACAGAGGAAGTAAAGAAGGAAGGAAGGGAGGGAGGGAGGAAAAAAAAGTAAAAATAGGATTTCAAATTTTATCCCTCATATTTCATGCCTAGAATTGGGATCCATCCAGCGTATGTTAATTTGTAGGGATTTTAAACAACAGTGTTTATAGTTCTCTCAAAATCAAAGCAATCTGAATTGCATCCTAACAACATCTAAATAAATACATGTTTGAAAGACTAGAGAAACGCTAAAGTTACTTATGGCTTGTTCATCCAACACTTTTGATGTACAGCGATGGCAAATATTCTATAATTAAATTAGATATGCTACATGTCCACTGCTAAGATACTACTTTACTTAGTTTGGTTTTGATATATACATTGCTACTTGGATTTTTTGTTGTTGTTGTTGTTCCCTTAGGGAGAAGTGCATGACAACTTTTTAGAAAAAAAAAGAGGGGGGTATATATAATTTTAAAGTTTACACTCCATTTATGGATAATATAAAATATTCACTCTATTCTTCATGTTATATAATACATCCTTGTAGTCTACCATACTCTTAGTAGATTGTGCCTCCCACTCCCCCAGCCCTATACCCCTTCCTCATCTCCCCACTGGTAACCACTAGTTTATTCTCTATACCCATGAGTATACTTCTTTTTTGTTATAATCACTAGTTTGTTGTATTTTTTAGATTCCACATATTAGTGACATCAGACAATAGCTGCCTTTCTCTGACTTATTATGCCCTCAAACGCCATCCATATTGCTACAAATGGCAAAACTTTTTTCTGTTTTATAGCTGAGTAACAATTCCATTGTGAGATACACAAATGTTATATACACCACATCTTCTTTATCAGTTCATCTGCTGATGAACATTTAGGTTGCTTCCATGTCTTAACTATTGTTAATAATGCTGCTAAGGATATTGAGGTGCATGTTTTCTTTTCAAATTAGAGATTTCATCTTTTCTGGATATACGCCCAGCAATGGGATTGCTAGATCATATTGTAAATCTATTTTTAGTTTTTTAAGGTAAGTCTGTGCTGTTTTTCATAGGGGCCGTACCAGTTTACATCCCCATCAGCAGTGTCTGAGAATTCCCTTTTCTCCATATTTTTGTCAACATTTGTTATTTTTGTTCTTTTTGATTATAGCCATTCTGACAGGTGTAGTTTTGATTTGTATTTCCCTGATGATGATTAGCAATGGTGACTATCTTTTCACATGTTGGCCATCTGCATTTCCTCTTTGGAAGAATGTCTGTTCAGATCTTCTGCCCACTTTTTAATTCAGTTTTTTAATTGAGTTGTATGAGCTATTTGCATATGTGGAATATTAATCCCTCATCAGTTATATCATTTGCAAATATTTTCTCCCATTCAGTAGGTTGTTTTTACATTTTGTTGATGGTGTCCTTTGCTGTGCAATATCCTTTAAGTTTAATTAGGTCCCATTTTTAATTTTTACTATTATTTCCTTTATTTTAGGAGACAGATCCAAAAATATATCATTGTGGTTTCTGCCAAAGAGCATTCTGCCTATGTTTTCCTTTAGGAAATCTCATCCAGTTTTACATTTGGGTCTTTAATACATTTTGAGTTTGTTTTGTGTATGATGTTAGAGAACATTCTAATTGCATTCTTTTATATGCAGTTGTCTGGCTTTCACAGTACCACTTAATGAAGAAACTATTTTCTCCACTGTACATTCTTGCCTCCTTTGCAATAGATTAATTGATCACAAATGTGTGGGTTTACTTCTGGGATCTCTATCCTGTGCCACTGATCTATATGTCTGTTTTTATGCCAGTACCACACTGTTTTGATGACTGCAGCTCTGTAGTGTAGTCTGAAGTTAGGAAGCCTGATTCCTCCAGTTTTTGTTCTTCTTTCTCAAGAGTGTTTTGGCTAGCAGGGTCTTTTTATCTCCATGCAAATTTTGAAACTGTTGGCTCTAGTTCTGTGAAAAGTACCATTGATATTTTGATTGCATTAAATCTGTAGATTGCCTTGGGTAGTGTAGTCATTTTAACAATATTAATTCTTCCAATCCAAGAGCATGGTATATCTTTCCACCTCTTTGTGTCATCTTCAATTTCTTTCATCAGCTTCTAACAGCTCACCAAGTACAGGTCTTTTGCCTCCTAAGGTAGGTTTATTACTAGATCTTTATTCTTTTTGATGTAATGGTAAATGGGATTGCTTCCTTAATTTCTCTTTCTCATACTCTGTTGTTAGTGTGTAGAAATGCCACATCTTTTTGTATATTAATTTTTGTATCCCACAACTTTACTGAATTCATTGATGAGCTCTAGCGGTAGCATCTTTAGGCTTTTCTATATATGGTATGATGTCATCTGCAAACAGCAACAGTTTTATTTCTCCCTTTCCAGTTAAAATTTCTGTTTCTTTTCTGACTGCCATGGCTTGGACTTCCAAAATTATACCGAGTAAAAGTGGCAAGAGTGGACATCCTTGTCTTGTTCCTCATCTTAGAGGAAATGCTTTCAGCTTTTCACTGTTCAGTATGATGTTAGCTATGGGTTTGTCATATATGGCCCTTATTACGTTGAGATAGGGTCCCTCTATGCCCACTTTCTGGAGAGTTTTTATCAGAAATGGGTGTTGAATTTTGCCAAAATCTCTTTTTTTAATTTTTTTAAAGTATAGTTGATTTAGTGTTTCCTCAATTTCTGTTGTACAGCAAAGTGACAAAATCACACAGAATTTTTTGTGCTGTACCATAGGGCCCAACTGCTCATCGATTCCAAATATATGAGTTTGCATCCAAAAAACCCACAAATGCCCATCCATTCCACTCCCTCCTCCCTCTCCCCCTGGGAATCATAAGTCTGCTCTGCTCTCCTTGGCAAGGATCTTCTTTTTTTTTTTTTTTTGTAGATAGGATCACCTGTTCCATGTTTTAGATTCCACAAATAAGTGATATCCTATGGTATTTTGCTTTCTGGCTTACTTCACTTAGTATGACAGTCTCTAGTTCCATCTATGATGCTGCAGATGGCATTATTTTGTTCCTTTTTATGGCTGAGTAGTATTCAATTGTGTATATATACCACACCTTCTTAATCCATTCACCTTCTGATGGACATTTAGGTTGTTTCCATGTCTTGGCTACTGTGAACTGTGCTGCAATGAACATACGGGTACATGTATCTTTTTAAAGGAAAGTTTTCTCCAGATACATGCCCAGGAGTGGGATTGCTGGGTCATGTGATAGTTTCATATTTGATTTTCTAATGTACCTCCTTACATTCCCACCAGCAGTGTAGGAGAGTCCCCTCTTCTCCACACCCTTTCCAGCATTTGTTGTTGACTTGTTAATGATGGCCATTCTGACTGGTGTGAGGTGGTACCTCATTGCAGTTTTGATTTGCATTTCTCTAATAATTAGCAGTGCTGAGCATTTTTTCAAGTGTCTATTGGTCATCTGGACATCTTCTTTGGAGAATTGTCTATTTAGGTCTTCAGCCCATTTTTGAACTGGGTTGTTTGTTTTGTTGTTGTCAGGTTGTATGAGTTGTTTATATATTTTTTGTTCAGTTGTATGAGTTGTTTGTATATTTTGGATATTAGGCCCTTTTCAGGTGCATTGTTTGCAAAGATTTTCTCCCATTTTGTGGGTTGTCTTTTCAATTTTTAATGGTTTCCTTTGCTGTGGAAGAGCTTTTGAGTTTAATTAGTCCCCACTGGCTTATGTGCCCTTATTGTCATTATCCTAGGAGGTGGCTCAAACAAGATGTTGCTGTGATTTACGTCAAAGAGCATTCTACCAATATTTTTCTCTAGGAGTTTTATAGTATCTGACCTTATACGTAGGTCTTTAATCCACTGTGAGTTTAATTTTGTGTATGGTGTTAAGATATTCTATTTTCATTCTTTTACATTTAGCTTTCCACTTTTTCTAGCACCATTTATTGAAGAGAATTATCTTTCTTCTGCTGTATGTTCTTGTCTCCTTTGTCACTGATTAGTTGACCATAGGTGCTTGTGTCAAAAGCTCTTTATGCATCTATTGAGATGATCAGATAGTTTTTATTCTTCAGTTTGTTAATGTGGTGTATCATACTGATTGATTTGTGGATACTGAAAACTCTTTGCATCCCTGGGATAATGTACTGCTTGGGCTGGTTTGCTAATATTTTTTTGAGGACTTTTGCATCTATGTTCATTGGTGAGATTGGTCTATAATTTTCTCCTTTTTTGATACCTTTGTCTGGTTTTTGGTATCACGGTGATGGTGGTCTCATAGAATGAGTTTGGGAGTTTTCCTTCCTCTGCAATTTTTGGAATAGTTTCAGAAGGACACATGTTAACTCTTCTCTAAATGCTTGGTAGACTTCACCTGTGAAGCCATCTGGTCTTGGACTTATGTTTGTTTTTATACTGATTCAATTTCAGAAGTGGTAATTGGTCTGTTCACAGTTTTATTTCTTCTTGTTTCAGTCTTGGGAGAGTATACCTTTCTAAGAATTTGTCCATTCCTTCTAGATTGTCCACTTTATTGATGGACAGTTGTGATAGTCTTTTATGATCCTTTATATTTCTATACTGTCATTTGTAACTTCTCCTTTTTTCTGATTTTATTGATTTGGGCCCTCTCCCTTTTTGTCCTGATGAGTCTGGTAAAGATTTATTAATTTTACTTACATTTTCAAAGAGCAAGCTTTTAGTTTCATTGATCTTTTCTATATATATATATATATATATATATATATATATATATATAAACACATATATATACACATATATATATACATATATTTTAGTCTCTATTTCTGCTCTTATCTTTCTGGTATTTTCGTTTGCCTCACTTTGAATTTTGTTCTTCTTTCTCTAGTTGCTTTAGGTGTAAGGTTAGGTTGTTTATTTTTCTTGTGTTCTGAGCTAAGTCTGTATCACTATAAACCTCCTCTTAGAAATACTTTTACTGAATCCTACAGGTTTTGGATTATCATGAATTTCATTTCACTTTCCTCTAGATATCTTTTGATTTTTTTCTGCTGGATATCTTCAGTGGTCCACTGGTCATTTAGCAGTATATTGTTTAGGTTACACATATTTGTGAATTTTGCAAATATTAACAGGCATAAAAGGAGAAATTGACAGTAATACAATAATAGTAGGGGACTTTTAACACATCACTGACATGAATGAACAGATTATCCAGACAGAAAATCAATAAGGAAACTCAGGCCTTATAGATAATACATCAGAGCAAATGCACTTAATGGATATATAGAGACCATTCCATCTAAAAGCAGCAGAATACGCATTCTTTTCAAGCACACATGGAACATTCTCAAGGGCAGATCACAGGTTAGCCCACAAAACAAGTCTCAGTACATTTAAGAAAATTTAAATCCTACCAAGCTTCTTCTCCAACCAAAATTCTTATAAGAGTAGAAATCAACTATAAAGAAAAAATTTTTATAAGTGTTTCATACACAAACGTCCAGGGCTTCATATTCTAAAAAGTATTCAAGAAATATACGAAAGTCTGTGAGATATTAAAAATCCTTCTGACCTGAGAGTGATCTCTCTATATTAAAGTTGAACATATCATTTATATATGGAATCTAAAATATGGCACAAATGATCCTAGCTACAAAACAGAAACATATCACAGACAGGGAGTGTAGACTTGTGTTTGACAGGAGGAAAGGGGGAGGAAGTGGAATGGATGGAGAGTTTGGGGTTGGTAGATGCAAACTATTACAGTTGGAATGGATAAACAATGGGGCCCTACTATACAGCACACACACACATTCTATACAGCACAGGGAATTATGTCCAGTATCTTGAGGTAGAACATGATGGAAGACGATATTATAAAAAGAATGTGTGTGTGTGTGTGTGTTATTTTAAGGAAGAACCATTAAGAATTTTTTAGATTGTCCTGGAACTTAGGTTATTATTTTTTCTTACCTTTGCACTTTAAGCTTTCAATTCATATGGATGGAAGAAAATGTCAGAAGAAAACATTTTTTAGGGATGACTGAAGCCATGATAACCTGGAACATTTGGGAGGAGTCAGATAGGCATTTGGATGAATATCCCTTATAAAAATCTACCTTCCAATCTCATGTGGGAAAGCAAGGTCCTTGGGATATTCCCTGTAATCTTTGATTTGGCTAAACAAAATACCTTCAAAAGATTCTTTATAGTAGTACTATGAAATCTCTAATTTTGGCTTTTAGTGGAATAAGGAATCACAATAACAAATGGAAACAAAATTTTTTAAGTTTCCCAGTATCAGTCAACATTTCAGTCATCCAACATTCTGTGTAAGGACTCTTAATCATAACTGTCGGCCTTTGATGAGACAAAACACAATGCCCCACCCAGATTCACATACTAGGTGGTAGGGTTGACCCAGATGGTCTCTCCTGTCTCTATCATGAATGGCTTAGTTTGTGTTGAGAGTTGCAAGGACGAGAGGAATGGTTACTAAATCAGTCTCTCCCACCCCAAACACTAGAGAAAGACTGCAAGAAAAACTGATCATTAGTGAATATGAATATGGCCAAACACCCTACAGATGCCACTCCCTGTATGGTAAATGTTACCCTCTTCCTTTTAACAAACGAGATGAAGTCTCAGAGAACAAGCAACTTGCCCAGGATCAGAGCAGACCATGCATCAGGAATATTTGCATGACAAAACTCACTTTAATTGAAAACCATTCCCTCCTTCTGACATTTACAGTCTATTTAACCTTGAGCCAGAGGCTGTTGACCAGCAGAAAAGTAAAGATGTCTCTTGTGTGATAGACCATTGACAAAACAAACAGGAAAAAGGGGGTCTGAACTCCAGTGTTTCAACTCCAAAAACAGACTCATTCTCCTACTTTGGAAACCTAAGAACGACCAGAGGACTTATAAACATCATGGATGCTCTAGCATCCTAGGTTCTGGTTCAGGATGCCTGCGGTTCAAAAAGGAAGCCTGTTTCTCTGACCACGTTCATATTCTGGGTGCTACTGTACCTGTAATGCCCACTTAAATCACAGGCTTCTAAAGCTGAAATGCCCATATCAGTTTTGGAGAGAGCCTAGAATGTTTGCCCATTGTTTTTCTAACAACTACTCCATATCAGATATGATGCTAATAGGATTTAATGAGAAAACTCATTAAAAAAGCACTGCCCTGCCTTCAGTGAAAGTTCATATTTTAAACCTTTGTAAGTAATCATTCAACAGGTATATTACCAAAGAGACTTGCCAAATTATAAATAATAACCTGTCAAAGTCCAGAGCTATGACAGAGAAGAAAAACAATGTATCAAGCTAACCAAAAGCAATAAAAAAAGATACAACTAACTCTTGAGAAAACAGATAAGTTAAATTTTACTCAAATTTATTTAGCTGGAGTGGTCTTAAGATGTGGTTAGTTTTGGAGTTCCCATCCTGGCTTAGTGGAAACAAATCTGACTAGTATCCATGACGATGCAGGTTCAATCCCTGGACTAGCTCAGTGGGTAAGGATCCAGCATTGCCATTAGCTGTGGTATAGGGTGCAGACACAGCTCAAATCTGAACGCTGCTGTGGCTGTGCCGAGGCCAGCAGCTACAGCTCCAATTTGACCCCTAGCCTGGGAACCTCCATATGCTACAGGTGCGGCCCTAAAAAAGACAAAAAAAAAAAAAAAGTGGTTAGTTTTGGTGATTTACTATTACCAGGAGTAAGAAGCTTTGTGTGAATTAGTTTGAAAACCAGTTTTATTTGGTAGGTTTTCATCAGATCTTGATCAATAGCTTAATATGGATCAACTACTCTAGAATATAATTTACAGGTAAATCAAGTTAACATGACTCACAGAGTCCAGTTTCTCAAAATTAAACACCATACTGGAACTACAGTATAAATGAGTACAATGAACAGCCTGTCATTCTCAAATTTCTCTCAGGCTAAACTCTCAACCATGTAATTCTTCATTCAGTTAGTATTTGTTTGAAGCCTAGCTCCATGAATGGCACTGAGAACACAAAAAATAACCAAGGTACAATACTTACCTCCAAGATGCACAGTCTACTTTGTGGAGATACAATCAAGTAAATCAACAAATGCAGGATAATCTGATGGCATGAATCTAGAAAACTCTGTGAATGTCAGGCTCAGACCCACCTCAGCCCAATTCAGGGAAAGTTTTCAAGAAAATGTAAGCTTGATCTAAGTCTTAAAGAACGAGTAGAAGTTTACCAGACAGAGAAGGAAGAAGAGGATTACAGGTAAAGGGAACAGCATGGGGAAAGGCACAGAGATAGCAGACAACACTGTTTGAACGAGACATGGTACAGAGTCCCTTAGCAAACACACAATGTACAAATAGCACGAGCAAAAAAACAAAACTTCGCTGCATTCAGAGGTATTGGAATTCTTGTTACTGCAACATAACCTAGACCATCCTGACTTTTACAATAGCCACACATTCTTGGGTATGGATTTTTGAGCCTCCATTTCCTCATCTGTTAAAAAAAGGGAATAATATCATTCTCATTGGACTATTACAATAATAAAAATAAGCTAACATGTGAATTTGCTTTGTAAACTGACAACTGTTGTCCTTTATTTAGTAAACTTATATTACTATTGTTTTCTTCAAAGAGCAAATAGTAAAAGAGGAGAGAATTATTATCCAATGTTACTTTTTTCTCTCATTTAAAAGAAAACTTTATCTTCCATTTAGTCTAGTCTTCTACACTGTTTGCAAAGCCTTCGGTAAAACTCTGTATGCCTCAAGTGAATATTCCAGGGACATTGACCTTATTTTCATTGGCACAATATAAACAGAGCTCCAACAGGCCTGGACCTCCCATGATGAGCCTTTCTCAGATATGTACATCTATATCTGAGCAGATGGTAAGTGAGATACTTACCATCTGAAACTGGATACAGAAATTAATAAACTAGTCATAGATACAAGTAAACTGGAACTTATGATATCATAGAGTGTCAAGGTATTTAATTTAGTCAGGGAGGCCAAGGAATCTCTCCTTAGGAAGTAATGCTTCAACTGACATTTGAAGGTACTAAGTAGAAAGGAGAGGGAAGAGCATTCCATTCAGAAGGAAAGCATGTGTAAAGGCACTATGGCAGAGTAAGCAGACAAGAACAAAAGAAAGCAGGAATAGAGAATGCCAGATGGAAAATAGTATGAAGTGAGGTTGGATCCAAAGAAGGTCAAACAGAGAATGCTCAGCACTTACATGCTCATATAAGAGTAATAAATAGCCATTGAAAGGATACACAGAGGTATCAGACATGATATTAACTTGACACTGAGTGGCACAATGTCTGTCAGGAGGACTAGAAATGTTCAGCATTAGCAATAAATTAAGGGAGATACCAGAAGGAAAACTCCCAAGGTCAAAGATGTTTGTTCACTGAAGTACCTCAAATACGTAGATATCTGGTTCATGGGAAGAACTCAGTATTTGTTGAATGAATAATGAGATAAGCCTTTGAGTGGCTAGAAGAAGAAGCATCACTTCCAGGAATCAGACAGGATGTCAGAAGGCAGCATGTGAGTTATATCTTAAAGACTAGGAAGAATCAGGCTAGTAGAGATGAAGAGTTCAGGTGTTAGAGGAAGATATTCCAGGGAAAGAGACCTAAGTAAAGGCCGGGAGTCCACTGGGGCATAGACAGGATAAGCCATTCACCTTGGCTGGAATACAGGGTGCATAACGGGACGACATGCAAGGTAAACTGCAAAGGTAGGCTAAGGTTAAATGCTACAGGGCCATCTGGAATGCCAAAGTTATTTTCCACGCTTATCCATATATCTTCTCTTGTCACTAGGAGTTCCCACTCACAGGAACACTGTGTGCTGTAGCAAAACGAGACAGGCTCTAGGAAATCTAATGCTTAAGAAGTTGGAGTTCCCTTCGTGGCTCAGTGGTTAACGAATCCGACTAGGAACCATGAGGTTGTGGGTTCGATCCCTGGCCTTGCTCAGTGGGTTAAGGATCTGGCATTGCCGTGAGCTGTGGTGTAGGCTGCAGACGCGGCTTGGATCCCGCGCTGCTGTGGCTGTGGTGAAGGCTGGCGGCTACAGCTCCTGTTAGACTCCTAGCCTGGGAACCTCCATATGCCGCAGGTGCAGCTCTAGATAAAGGCAAAAAGACAAAAAAAAAAAAAAAAGAAGTAAAACTCTACACCAATGTGATGATAGATTTCTCTGTTTGTTTTTATTTGGGAATTCCAGCATGTGAGCCAGCATTCCTCAGCACACTCTCCAAGGAGCCACTGGGACCATCTTCCTTCTGACACATGGATATCACCACCCCAGCCTTCACTTGTCCTACCCTTGGGGAAGTAAAAGGGATGTGAAACTGAAAAAATGTAATCCGGAATTCCAGGCACCGTCCAGAAGAAGCATGTGCAGCAGCTCAGTCATGCAGAACTTCTAAAGAAGCGCTTCTCCCAAGGAGACTCCAAAACTTATTTACTTGCCACTATTAATATATGTTGAACCATACTTGGAGAAATCCAAACCATTGAAATGAATTACGGATCACAAGAGTTATGAGCATTATTTGGAGGCAGGAATGAAATTCAAGATACGTTATTTCACTCTGTGTGTGGGTGTATCTCATTCCTTTCTTAATTTTTAGATAATGGGTTCACTAAAAGAGTAACAATCTAGAAATCAGGAGCCCTAGATAGTAATCCTGGGTTGCCACAAACTAGGTTAAGAGTTACTTAACCTTTATGGATTTTCTCATCTATTAAAAACGAATAGGAGTTCCCATCATGGCGTAGCAGAAATGAATCCGACTAGGAACAATGAGGTTGTAGGTTCAATCCCTGGCCTCGCTAAGTGGGTTAAGGATCCAGCGTTGCCATGAGCTATGATGTAGGTCACAGACATGGCTCAGATCTGGTGTTGCTGTGGCTGTGATATAGGCCGGCAGCTGTGGCTTCAATTAGACCTCTAGCTTGGGTACCTCCATGTGCCACAGATGCGCCCGGCAAAAAAAAAAAAAAAAAAAGATAAAGCAGGAGGCTGGGGGTCAGGGGCAAGGAAAGTAAAAAACAGGGGTTGGGGAGGTAGATAACAGGAGGCCTGGTATGGCTGGAACATGCCAAAGTCTTTTATTTTGAAAGTAGCATTTTGGTACGGGTTGGTCCGGGCAGCAGAGAATGCACAGGGTGTGGAATCAGAAACGACTTTGAGTCCTAGCTCTCTGCTCACTGGCCAGGTGTCCTTCTAAGCTAGGTTCGCTCACCCTAGTGAGCTAGGGTGCTCATTCTGTGCCTATCCCAAATGCTTTACAGCATTAACTCAATTAATCCTTGTTAACTAACCCCATGAGCGGAATTACCCCTTTTATAGATGAATAAACTAAGGCATAGAGATGGTAACTTGCTCAAGGGCCAAAATGACTACAGAAACTTACCACTCTTTACCAAACTACTCCCCTGCACTAAAAGAAAGATGGTAACTCAGTGAACATCTTTTAAGATTTTGTTTCCATGATGTATATGAGTAATAGTAATGCCAATAATACCCACCTTAAGTTGTAAAAAAAAAAAAAAAATACTATATAAAGGTGAATTGGAAAACAGTCAAATTATAGGCTGACATCTAAAGGATCTTCTGAAGAAAATCATGGACTTGGAGAACAGACTTGTGGTTGCCAAGGGGGAGGGAGATGGAGAGGGAGTGGGATGGACTGGGAATTCGGGGTTAACAGATATAAACTATTGCCTTTGGAATGGATAAGCAATGGGATCCAGCTGTATAGCACTGGGAATTATATCTAGTCACTTATGATGGAGTATGATAATGTCAGAAAAAAGAATGTATATATGTATGTGTGACTGGGTCACATTGCTGTACAGTAGAAAACTGACAGAACACTGTAAACCAGCTATAATGGAAAAAAATACAAATCATTAAAATAAAAAAATAAAACCAAAAAAAGTCGATATCTAAGCAATATTTTTACAAGTCAATTACTCTTTATAAGCAAGGAAAGAACAATAATAAGAAGAATTAAAATGAAAAAATAAAAATAAAATAAAGGATCTTCTGGCTTTAACTCAACAACTATGCTAATTATCACATTAATTTAGCATCTCTCTCTCTCTCTCTCTCTCCCTTTTTTATTTTTTTTTCTGGCTGCACCTACAGCATATAAAAGTTCCTGTGCCAAGAACCGAACTCACATCATAGCAGTGACCTGAACCACAACAGTGACAATGCCAGATCCTTAATCTGCTAAGCCACCTGGAGACTCTAATGTACTCCAATACCCCCATTTTTCAGAAAAAGAAATTGAGGCAGCTATTAAGCACTGGTCCTAGCAACACTCTGGAGCATCTGAACCCAAGTCTGTCTGGGTATGAGGGCCATACTCTTAGGATTCTATGCACAAAGACTCCAGGAATCTCAGCAAAAAGAGACCTTAGCTTACGCCAATAAACTGGGCCAATATGTGCCTAAGATGTTTCTAGAACTATTTGATCTTCAAATCACTCTGGAATGAGAGATGAGAAAGGCAAGAAGTGTCTCCAGATCATTTGGTTGGGAAAGGTGAACGTCCTTGGGCACATTCAGAAGATGCTCCGCGTGCCTTCTACAGTCACAGAAGGACAGGCCTCTCCAGGGCACTATTCCTACTTATATTCACACGTTCACCAGCCAGCCTGGGAAACCAAGCTGAACAGCTGGTAGACTAGAATGTTATCTGCTGCACAGACCACAATAAGAAGCAAGCAGCTCTCAGGCCTCCACAAGTTTCAGAGGGCTCAGAAGGTAACCTGGTACTAAGTAGGTGCTGGGGCCAAGCAGCAAGGGCCTGCTCAGGCACACGTCCTGAGAAGAACTGTGGATTAAAGGCTATGGGCCTGGTGCAGAGGCCCAAATCATTTTTTACCACAACCCTGTCAAGAGGCCAACTTGGTGCAGTATAAAGACAACCAGACAGACTAAGGTATTCTAAATCCCATTACTCTACTTTGCTTTATATCTTTGGGCAAGTGATTTACCATTCAGAACCTTAGTTTCCACACCTGTAAAATGAGGACAAACATATTTTCTTCAGAGTGTTTGTATGAGAACTGCCCGAGGTAACATATGTAAAGTTCCTGGCACACAGCAGGTGTCCAGAAATGCTCCTCATCTCCCCTTCCCTGATGAGGAAGAAGAGTTCTCCTCTAACACTTGGTCTCCATCAGAAGAAAAGAGGGTTTCCAGGGACACCTGAGAGAGAATACAGCCTCCTCAGGGTCATCAGTTACTTAATACTCTTTATTTGTTCATTCATTCATTCAATAAAAATTTACTGGCCACCTACTGCATGCTGAGTCCTATACTGAATGCTTGGGAGGAACCAGACATAGAACCTTGCTACCACCTCCCTCACCACCCACCCACAATCTCTAGCTCACTACCAGACCACCAGAAGCAAAGAAAAGGGTCAGAAAGAACTATCTCCCACTCCAGAGGCAGGAGGTCACAAAGCATAGCCATTAGTCAAGTGAATCCGTAGTATAGCTGCAACCAAGAAGGGCAGGGGTATCCGTGTGCTCAGGAATTACACTATATGGAGAAAGGGATGTAGTAAAAGCTACTTCTTCAACCTCTCCCCCCAGACCCAGCCCTGCATGCACTAGGAGGTACTTGTCAGAAAGACAACAGATACAAGGACAAAGCAGACTGGGGAACAGTATGAATGGGACATTTGGGGCCCAAAGCAAAGAAACTTATAACTGTGTGGCCCTTGCCTGGGGAGAGGGTCCCAGTAGGAACCCAGAGCAGGTTCAAAAACCCTTGGAGACCGATCACTGACTTTTCAAAGGAGTTGGGAATAATGGGGTGTCACACTGGTAGGAGAGAATAGAGATTTCTTTCAGATATTTTTCGTATGTATCCCAAATTCAGTCCCATCTAAAATCAATATTGTGGAGTTCCCGTCGTGGCGCAGTGGTTAACGAATCCGACTAAGAACCATGAGGTTGCGGGTTCGATCCCTGCCCTTGCTCAGTGGGTTAACGATCCGGCGTTGCCGTGAGCTGTGGTGTAGGTTGCAGACGCGGCTCGGATCCTGCGTTGCTGTGGCTGCGGCGCAGGCCAGTGGCCACAGCTCCGATTAGACCCC
>PVHT021183634.1:24062867-24116703 GCA_004024745.2 Catagonus wagneri | reverse complement strand
AATAAAATAAAATCAATATTGTGACCCACATTCTGAAATATGCCTTGCTAAGGCACCCTCTTGCTGTAAGGCCACATTATAAAGTCCAGTAACACACTTTCCATCCTAAGCCAGCCATGTGTGTTCCCTCCTAGATGCAAATTTCAAGAGGATATAGACAAAGAGGAACATGAGCAGAGTACAGGACACAGGATGCTAAGTCTACAGCAAAGAAGACTAGAGCTTACGGTCATGATTCCTGTTTCAAGTTTTAGCATGGCTGTAGAAGGGAGGAGAAAGTAGGAGGGCTGCGTGTGGGACATGTGGAGGTAGATATCCTGGGAGAGTTCACTGCACGTACTCAGTGCTTAATACACTGTCTGGCCCAGAGTATATACTCAGCACAGGTTTGCTGGATTTTATTAAATTGAACATAGAACTTTCAGAAATTCAGGATGCTCTTGGATGGGATGAAATGGGATTGGATGGGATGAGTGAGAAGGGAGGGATCAAGCAGAAGACTCCCTCTAACTACAGAGATGTGCAGGCCAGATGCCACACAATGGGCCGAAGGAAGCTGGACTGGACAGCCATCAAGGCTTCTTTGAGCCCTGAAGTTCCTTGTTCTTGGCTCCAAGTGATAAAGGATTCCCATTTCCCAGGTGCTTTGGGCCTCAATGATACTGTTCCACTCCTTCCACTGGAGGCCAATCCAAGAAGACACATGGTTGGGATCAAAGCTGCCGAGAGGGTTTCCACAGCACGCTACGCTCAGCAGCTGATGAATCCCTTGAACTGTCAGGGAGGTCTGGGGAGTGCCTGCCAGCTTCAGCTTTGGAGTGCGGTTCAGGCCCTTCATCCATGGCAGGCTGCCTGAGGGAAGAGGGGCCATATCACTCCCAATTCTGGCTGCCAGCATGGGCCCAAGAGGACTTCTTTTCCTCTCCTTGAAGGGAAGTCAGACTTGAGCTGTCAGTTCAGAGTCCTTTGGAATAGGAGGACTCTACACAATTTCCAGGGGTCTTGAAAGTGTTTACCCTTGGTTTCAGCCAGAAAATAGCATACAAAAAATAGCATCAGAGGCAATCTCTAAAACTCTCATGAGGGCCCCTCAGGATAAAGGCAGGCGCTAGTCCTTGAAGGGAATAAAAATGGAAAACAGATTTGTAACTTTTGCTTCTAGATCTGCAAATGCAGAAGTTGGCAGGGAGTTCTGAAAGAAGGTTCATCTCACCTCTTGAATCCTAGGTAAAAATGTCATGCTGGGTGGTCAGGCTGATTTCAGCTATGTGATCAAGACATTCAGAGGCAATAACATTCAGTTACAAGAATGAGCATGAAATGAGGAATCTGACAAATGTTACAAAGAAATAAATCCTCGAATTGCTATGTGTTATAACTGTTTTTCTCTGCCATGTTTACTCAAGTATTTGATCTTTCCCTTCTCCCAATCTTCTGAATTTTGAAGAAGTACTTTTAAATTTTATTTTCATACCATATCCTCTCACTGAGATTCCAAGGCTGTCAGCAGCATTACCTAACATGGGAAGACTTAGGAAGGACTTCTGGAGACATATGAACAGTGAGGCATCAAACACTGCTGAGAGAATGGAAGAGAGCCTGACCACATCATTACCATTATTATAATAATCACTTCCTTTTTCAAGAATAGCAATAATTTTCCTCTTGATGCATTTCTGTAAAGCAGCTTATTTTTCTGTTAAAAAAATTAAACCACTGAGAGAGAGAAAATTAGTAATTAGTCACCTTTACTATTAAAGGAATAAATGTGCAATAACCACACTTAATTTGGGTGAGGCAGTAAAACGGAGTGGAAGACTGACTGAACCAGGCCTTTAGAGAACAAAAAGTCAAGTTTCAGCTGTCCACACCCCTGTAGTGTTGATCAGGGCAGGCCAAGAGCCTCCTTAAGCCTCAAGTGCCTGTCTACAAACAGAACGACAGCTTCTTCTTAAAGGATTGTTGTGAGGACCAGTGTAGAACCCTGTATGCGAAACACTCTGTCAACTGTACACCTTCTCCAGTGAGGGCACGACAAACAAAAACAACAGGGTGACCCTTGGCTTATTATAAATAATGAAAGAACTGGTCTTTTCAATGAGACAGCCAACCCTAGACTAAAAATTAAAATGTAGTCATTTTGAGTAATCAGTGAATGTGGAGTGGTGATAATGATACTAAACCTAGGAAATTGGGCCTGAACGCTGCTGCAATGTTTAAAATAAATGCACTCCCAGAGTTCCTGTGGTGGCTCAGCAGTAACGAACCAACTAATATCCATGAGGACATGGGATCGATCCCTGGCCTCACTCAGTGGGTTAAAGGATCTGGCATTGCTGTGAACTGTGGTGTAGGTCGCAGATGAGGCTCGGATCCCACGTTGCTGTGGCTGTGGTATAGGCCAGCGGCTACAGCTCCAATTCAACCCCTAGCCTGGGAAATTCCATATGCTGCGGGTGCAGCCCTTAAGACCAAAAAACTTAAGTTAAAATTAAATAAAATAAAATGCATTCCTTCATTCACTGGGCACTTCTTCTATGAGGTACTGGGGAAACTGAGGCACAGGCCCTCATTGTGAAGAGGACCCTAGCCCACAGTCTAGTTAAGGGACCAACAGAATGGACAGGAGTTTATAACCACATAGGCTGGACTATGGGTTAGCCCAGAGAACACCTGACCCAGATTGAATGGACTGGGACAAATTTCCTCTGAAACAGATCTGATGGTTGAAGTCCACAGGTGCACCTGCCGAAGCAGAGTGAATCTCCTTTAGTTTATTCCAGAGTGCCCAGGTTCAGCTTTTCTTTTTGACCCAGATGTCAGTAGTCTGAGGGGTCTGTGTGGCAACATCTTTCCTTTGCACTTGGTTCTGAGGAACATTTGTCATTCCCCCCCTTGCCTGCTGTGTTGATATTTTCCTACAAGGCTGTCCAACTTTAGCCACAGGGACCGAAGGCTGTGGTTGTGATGGTTGCTTCTGCTAATATCAGGCTTGAGCTCACAGAGCCTGATTCACCGGGAGATACTCACCCTCACCTCCCAGGGGTGGCACCTAAGAGTGTCGGAGTAGAAGAGTCAAGTCCAGAGAACACCTCCACAATTTTTGGAGATCTGCTCCTCCCAGTTGCTCTCTGTGCCATTTGAGCAAGGAGAATTAGGTGTGTCTGAGGTCAGCCTGGGGAATGTACCATTTCCCCAAACACAGCACGTAATTACAACAGAAGGAGGTCACAGGGCATGATCTTGTGAGCAAATAATGCTGTCACTGGAGAAGGAGCTAATGATTTATGTCATTTCCCTCTAATTCCTTACTTTCACAAAGCCTCATTACTCAGACCTAGGACAAAGGTCTGAGTAAGCTGGGGCCCTTCTCACACACAAGCCAGGACATGATAAGCTGTTTCAGGTGCTTCTGCACAGAGTTCCCTACCTCCACTTCTGTGCTTCACAGAAGCTCCTGCTCATCCCACAATGCTCCACTCAAACATCACCTCCCACCTGCAGTTTGCACAAGCAGAGATAACTGAGTTGTGGAACCAAGCCCTGAACTGCCAAAGATTAGCTGCAAAGGAGCTGGGCTTTATCTGATATCACAAGAAGGGGTTCTTTTTAGCAAAGAAGAAAATGGGGAGGGGTATTAAGTGCCAATAAGTAGTCACTGACACCAAAATATTACATTTTAAATACTCTACTCACCATCATCCCTTTTTGCTGATCATAAGATATTTTAACATATTAAAGGATTGAGGATTGTATATATTTTGTCCAACCTAAACTTTAGAACCACAAGATGAATGCTTTCTTCATTTTCCATAAAAAAATCTGCAAGCCACACAATAAGAAACACTAGCATGGTACTTTTGAGCCTTATAACATTCTTATGAGGTAAGAATTATCATTCACATTTTATAGATAATGAAATTGAGGCATTAAATTGACCAAGGGAGTTGCAAAAGTTTACCTAGCCAGAAGCAGCAGAGATGGAATTAGAACCCAAGGCTTCCAACTACAAATTTAGATCTTTCTCTACTAAAACAAGGTAAGTAAAAAAAAGGAGAAACTGAACAAAAAAAAGGTGGATTATGTTGAAATTATAAACAGAAACAATTGCAAAAAAGAGAACATGACGGAAAAGGTGCACTTCTGTTAAGGACAGGTGTAAGTCCACAGCTGAAGAGCAAAGAGTAACATCAGCGGCCTTACCCCCATTAAGATCTAACACTACTAATTAAAGGGCTTAGGGATAGGCATAGGTCTTCCCATGGCTTCCTTTTTTTCCCCTTCATTTGTTCAACCACCAAAGCATTCATGTAACAAATTATGACTGAGTATCAACTGACTGATTTCATGAATGACCAGAATAAAAGAATTTAGTCCCCTTTGAATCTTTTTTTCCCAGTTCTAATTATTCAAGAACATTCATTATTCCCGGTGTCTTAACTGCTCCTCTTCTTCCCACTTCTTTTTTTGACCTTCACTTCCCACTCTTCCTCCTATCCTCAAAGGCCAAAACTGAGTGAGTATTATATGGCTTGCTGGCAGCACTCATCAGCTCAGAATTCATGGAGTATCACTCTAGCAAGTTCAGTAAAAGTCAAGCCAAACCTAGACTGTCCATGAAGCAGCTCAGGTTTATAAATAAAGAACAGAGGAAGACTGAATTAAGTCATAAAGGACATACAAGATCTAATCAGAGAAAGAAGTGGGCCAGCCAGTTAGCTGCATAGGACACCAACCATATTAGTCAGGATGCCAAATAGATCCCCCAAATCTCAGAGATACAACACTACAAAGGTTTCTTTCTTGATATTGACACATGTCTAAAGCAGGTCAGCAGAGGGTTCAGCTCCATCTAGTCATTCAGGGACCAGCCTAGCAGTGGAGCTAGCAACCAGATTACCATCTTAAAACGTGGCTTCAGAGTTCAGCACAGAGAAGGGAAAGAACAGGGGACTCACCCTTGCTTTTAAACCTGCTGGCCACAAATGACATGTATCACTTCTACTCAGTGCTCGCTGGTCACAACTAGTCATTAGCCCACCTAACTTCAAGAAGACTGGAATATGAAGTCCTCCTAGGTGTTCACGAAGGAGAGAAGATGAGACAAAGCATGTAAACAGTAGTCGCCACCACAAATTTTTTAAATCACAGGAATAAAAAAAAAAAAAACAGTGCCAGTTACCTCTGGTTTCCATTTACATAACTGGTACAACTGAACTTAGTTCTGTTTTTATTTATATAGAGAGAAGCCTCAATTAGAAAGTTTTCAACCACTGCTCACTGGGGTCACCCCGTCTCTCTTGGCTAGTTTTATGATGGAATTGTGCAGTGCAATGTACAGGCCATCAAGACTGAGACCAGTCAACGGCTTGTTCCTGGAAGCCAGAGGAAAATCTGAAACCAAATCATACCTGGGAGGGGGGTCATGCTATTTACTGGCAACAAGTGGTTTTCTGTCATATTTAAATTTTAATCTCTTAAATAGGTTTCTCAAGAAGCTATCTGATTCAGGAAATTATACAAAAAAGCTGAAGAGAGCAAGAGTAAGAAACAGCAAAGTGGGAAATTTTTGCTGAAAGGCAAACTAGGAAAAGCAATTTTTAAACTCCTTCTGGGTAAGACTATGCAACTATATTCTTGGAAGTTACCTTGATCCTTCTGAGTATAAATTATAGTATATAATTACAAGGGTTAGAAAAACTGTGAACTGGACAGCCATGACAAATGCATTGAAATGTTAACATCAATGCATGCAATGGATTCTTCATTTTAAATTTAAACATAAAGGAATTTAATAAAAATCAATTTCTCTCCTCTTCCACTAGAATAAATGGTTCAATATTTTGAACACTGATATGAGTAAATGTCAAATTTGTTGCCTGGGGCACCCACATCTCAACCCAAGCCTAGGCAACATTATAGCTTTGATAGAATCAGAGCTAATTCTTCTTTTTATTTTATTGAAGTATAGTTGATTTATAATGTTGTATTAATTTCTTCTGTACAGAAAAATGACTCAGTTATATATACATCCTTTTAAAAATAGTCTTTTCTGTTATAGTTTATCACAGAATATTGAAATTGAATAAAGGTCCCTGTGCTATACAGTAGGACCTTGTTGTTTATCCATTCTGTATCTAACAATTTTCACCTGATAATCCCAAACTCCCATCCCTCCCCCATTCTCCTGCCCCCTTGGCAACCACAAATTTGTTCTCTATTATTTATGAGTCTGTTTCTGTTCCTAGATAAGTTCATTTATATAATATTTTAGATTTCCCATAAAAGTGATACCATATGGTATTTGTCTTTCTCTTTCTGACTTATTTCACTTAGTACAGTAATCTCTAGGTCTATCCATGCTGATGCAAAGGGCATTAGTTCATTCTTTTTTATAGCTAAGTAGTATTCCTGTGTGTGTGTGTGTGTGTGTGTGTGTGTGTGTGTATCACATCTTCTCTATCCATTCATCTGTCAGTGGACACTCGATTGTTCCCATGTCTTGGCTATTATAAATAGTGCTGTTATGAACATAGGAGTGCATGCGTCTTTTTGAATTAGAGTTTTGTCTGGGTATATGTCCAGGAGTGGGATTGCTAGATCATATGACAACTCTATTTTTAGTTTTTAAAGGAACCTTAATACTGTTTTCCATAGGGTTTCACTAGTTTAGATTCTTACAAACAGTGTGATACCATGCCCTTTTCTCCACATCCTCTCCAGCATCTATTATTTGTAGTTTTTTTTTTTTTTTTTTTTAGGGCTGCACCTGAGGCATATGTAAGTTTCCAGGCTAGGGATCAAATTGGAGCTGCAGCTGCCGGCCTATGCCACAGCCACCACAGCAACACCAGATCTGAGCTGTATATGCAACCTACACTGCAGCTTGCAGCAATGCCGGATCTAAGGACCTGCCGAGCGAGGCCAGGGACTGAACCTGCATCCTCATGGATACAAGTAGAGTTCTTCACCTGCTGAGCCACAATGGGAACTCCTATAGACCTTTTAGTGATGGCCATTCTGAACAATGTGAGGTGGTACCTCATTGCAGTTTTGATTTGTATTTCTCTAATAAATAGAGATGATGATCATGTTTTCATGTGTCTATTGGCCATCTGTATGTCTTCTTTGGAGAAATGTCTATCTCAGCTCTATCTTTCTATTGGTAAAAGAAGGCATCCTGATGTAGACAAAGACATTGAACTTGGATACAACTGTATATAAGCAGTGACATGGCAAGTTACCTGTCAATTTAGATAATCTATTAAACTAGCAAAACAGTAATAATATTGTTTATTACATAAGCCTCTCTCTCTCTCTCTCTCTCTCTCTATATATATATATATATATATATAGTATCTAGCATAAGTCTACTTGATGGATAATAGGTCTTCAGTACCTAGTTTAATTTGATTAATGACTGCTATACCAGGCAGGAGGTTTGAACTTGAGCCAAGCAACATCAGCATGAAGTGGATCAATTCAATAAAATGTGCCTCGGTTTTCCTTTCTCCAAAATACCTGCTTCTGCCTTCAAAACAGAACTACAGAGGTGACTAAAATAAAAGAAAGGCCTTTGAACCCTTGGAGAAGAGCTACCAGAGAAATCCAAACTCTTATTACTTGTCTTTGCTGAGTAATACTAGGGATTTTCCCCCACCAGGAAACAGTTCTCCACTTCTGAGAAAGCATATTGTCCATATCAAGCAAATGTTACAGTGCTGACCTATTTACCAGTGTCAAATATAATCTTGGCAATGCTTTCAGTTAACTGAGTTCATTATGCTTAAGGACACAGAGTCAGGTGAACAGGAAAATACCAAGAGGGCCTCCTCTTGCATTCTGCATATGGGAGTGACTGGACAGGTTTGGGGTGCTGACTCGTCAGCAACAAAGGAGAATTAAACCAAACCTTCCTGTTTAGTTGTCAAGCTATTCTGACATTCCCCGGGTTTCCCACTTTCTATTCTACCATCCAATGGCAGAGTCCTTCTTTCCTAGAGAACACTGATCCAAGCCCTCTTTTCTTGGTTGCATATACTTGACAAGCATTCCTTTGCTGCAATTTCAGAGCCAACAGTTGGGATTTCACTCAAATTTTAAAAAATAACAGAAAATACTTTTACTTCTACAATAGGAGTGAAACATCCATGAAAATTTGGTTTGAAATGATTTAGAGCCTACTTTGGCAAAGGGGAAAAGTACATTTTCACAGTTGCTTCAAATGGTAGCAAACCTACACATAGGCCCACAGCCTGAAAGAGGCAGCTCATAAAACCTGCTTAGAAACCTTGTCAGTAAAAGAAACTTTATTTCTCTGGGACCAACCCCTCCTGAAAATACCATGCCAGGTCCTTGCTGGAATTCTAAACAATGAGCACACCACCAAAAAAACACTAATCCTTGTCTCCAAAGAAAATGAAGTCTTTGAACAGCACTGTCTCATTAATTCTCATGACAAATATATAAGGAAGTCGAGAACAGTCATTACGTTTTTCCCATTCTGCAGATTTCGTGGGCTCCAAGACTTGCCTAGGGTAACAGGATATATTTGTGGCATAGCCCAGCCTCCAGGTCTGGTCAGACTCCTGGGAAATTACTGCTTTCTCATAGGTTCTTGTATCATCATATGGTCACTTTCTTATTCACACACTGGGCAAACATTCACTGAATGCTGACTCCATGCCAGGCACTGAGCTATGTGCCAGTATAGGAAACCGATTAAGGAAAGGTCCTGCCCCAGAAAAATGTAGAGTGTAAGAGGGGGAGGCTAGAAGTAAGTAGAAAATTATAAGATCCAAGAATTACAGGAAACGTAGCTGAATGCTTAAGAGCATGCCAGGTGTAAACGAGATCTAGGAGATCTGGGTTCAGATTCCTGCTCAGTCTCACATTTGCATTTCCTATGGCACTTATCTCCTTCTAAAGTACTATATAATTTACTTCTCTGAGGATAGGTATCTTTTGGCTGTTTGTTTAGGGATGTGTCTTCAGGGCCCTGGCCTGTAACTGCTATTGAATAAACATCTGTTGAATGAACAAATTCTCTGTATGACCCTGGGAAATTTACCTTCTTTGAGCCTCAGTTTCCTCATCTGTAATACAGAGGTTGTCAAGGGCACTGGGCTAAATAACATACACAAGTGCTCAACACAGAGCCTAGGACTTAAGAAACAAAGTAAGTGGCCATAATTGTTAAATATTTATGATACAGTAGTCTCCAGTGCTATGGGAACACTAAAAACCATTAACGACCTCTACTTAGAGGTATCAGATAAGTCTGAAAAATGAGTAGTGGAAGAAGAGGAAAGGAAAGGGACTCAAATCCAAGAAAGATAAGATCAAGACTAAGAAGATTTCACTGGAAGCTAGTTTTTGTTCACAGTCTTCCACCCCTATGCTCCCAAGGACTTCTGTACTTTATTGGTCCCTCCTCCTGGATGGTGTTCAGAGCCCAGCAGAGAGGAAAAGTCCCCTAATTCCTCCTACACAAAGGCCTCTCCTTCAGGATGGGCTACAGGCTGGTTCTGTGTGCTCAGTACAAATCCACTGAAATGAGGCTGACCATGCGGTGACTGCAACAAGCAAAAACAAGAGGCTTTCCACTGGATGACACACCTCTGATTCAGTCTGCCCTGACAAAGCTGGAGATTAAGTTTCCTTGCCTAAAGCTGCAAGGAGAAACATGACACCCTTTACTGGCTATGAGTGGAACACAATTTATTAACCCAGCCTTAATTATATTCCATTTTGAGATTCAATAGTTTCGATTGCAACACTACATGAAACCAGGGGGAATTGCACCCCATGGGCCACTAACAAGATCAGAAAAGTGTCTCTAAAGCGGTGACCTGCTTCTGCCAACCAGTCAGTAGTGAACAGCCTGGAGCCCTTGCCCAGATCTTGGGGAGCCCCAGAGTTAGCCAAATCAGGACAGCGCTGGGACGGCAGTAAGCTGTGTAACATGAATCTGGTCTCTATTTGTAAAAGAAATAATGTCTCACCGAGTAAAGTAAGAAGCAAATGTGGCAGGATTTACACGCAGCCTAAACTTGATACAGTGAACACCACTATCTCCACACAGATGATACTGCTTTTCATCTGATCATCATAATCCCTCTCTTCTCCTCACCCTCAGTTCTTGCAAGAGACAGAGATGACCTTTTACATTTCAATAACATATTACAATCAGTCTTAATTGGAGGCAAGGGAACTAATCTTGCACTATTTTTTTTTTTAGGTCAAGTTTTCTCCAAATATTTTGCCTACCACCCGTCACTTCTCAAATAAGGCTACTGAGACAGCTGAATGACACAAGAGTTGAGTGTCTTCATTATAATTATCAAAAAATACAAATTGTTGGGCATTTACTAGGCACTAGTAATTATCTTTGGAGTTTTGCATGTATTATCTCATTAAATCTTCACAACAGCTTTATGAGGTGGACATCTGCATTCCATTTTTCAAGTTCCCACAATCAGAAAAAAAGAGGTTCAGTTCATGCCTATATCTACGTGAAGCTCAAGCTAACACCATTATTGCTACACTCTGCCTCCACTGGATTTCAGGTTCTGAGAAGACATGTAGCATGCCTGAGTTATCTGTGTCCCCCAGTGCCCAGCAGAAGCCCTGATGCATGGTAGGACTCAGTGTTATTTGGTTAATTAATTAACTGGGTAATTTTAAAGAATCTTAGGCTTGGAGTATGGGGGCTAGTTGGAAGCCAGCTCTTACAGTAACAAGCCATGTGATTTTGAGCCAGGCAATTCCCCTTGGGCCTTGGCCTTCCCACTTGAACAATGAAGCAGTTGGACTAGATAATTTCTGATGGTATCTGATTCAGGGTCTTGACCCAAGTTCACCTAGCCAGCTATCGTCCAAAGCCTGCATTGGAAGCCTGGCCACCTTCCCATCACCCACCCTAAACTTGAATCCACATTCACAGAAATGGGCCCTCAGCTTGAAAACACCTTGGCTGGAGCCGCAGTGAGTCATATTTCAGGCTAAGCAGGAATGCAGGTGTGCACACGAGTTACTGCTAAAATCACAAGGCTGGTGACTACCTACTAAAGGAAAGAACAGTTAACACAACCAAGAACCAGGATTCTCTTTAATCTTTCATATGGGGAGAATGAGTCTTTGTGGGCCCAAGGGGAACCCTCCCCTCAAATGTCAAAGGAACCCTCGTAAACACAGGTAAGGTGTTTAAAATTAAAGCATTATCATTCAGTCAAGTTCACTAATACATGCAGGTCATTTTGCCACATTCAGCAAATTGTTTTTTATTGTTACTCTGTAGCAAGTATAAGATGAGGCAAAGAGACTATAAATAAGAAGAAAATAAATTATTCTTATTTACAGAGCCCCAATCTTGTGACATCCAACGATCATCCAAGTTGGACTTATAAGAATGAACAAAGTACTAATTCTCAAATGAGAATGGGAAAGGAGGAAGGGTGGCTGGAAATTGGGGCTGGTTTCCCACAGGACATGACATTTGATTTAAACTTCAATAAAAGAATGGGCTTTGACAAGAGGAAGTGAAGGAAGAATATTTTACCAAAGGCAAATAATTCGCAAGTGTTAGTTGTTTCGCCATAACATGCACATACGAGCACACACACACAAGTTATCCATATTCAGAATGTCCCTTTGCACACACCTGTACCCACTCAACTAGGTTTCTGTGGGCCCAGCCCCAGGAGTACTCACTAACCATTAGGGAAACTTGTCACACTTCTCTTAATGGCAAGATCGAAACACATGTCTCTGTTAAGTAAAATTTAAACCATATGCTTCTACCTTACTTTTGCCTAGTTCATCACAATTGTCTTTCACATTTGAGTTTCCATAGTCAGAAGCCTTCCAAGTTCTTTATTTGTTGTTGTTCTTTCTTTTGACATGTAGGAAGTTGCCTTTTTCCAAAGGGAAACACACTGAAATCACAAAAGATTCCAGGCTGCTCTTGGAAGGAATTAGTTATGTTTAGATTTACATACAAAGTCTGAAAAAGTAGATTCTTCCAGGTTGGGTTTATCAGTTCTGCATGCTCCCACAGTGCTCTGTGTTTTCCTCTATTTTAATACTTACCATGAAACTTAATGTGGATATATACTTTTATAATATAATGCAGGGCCCTAGCAAGGGTCAGCAAACTCAAAACTGTGGGCCAAATCAGACTGGCCATCTATTTATATATGACGAGCAAGTTGAGACTAGTTTTTACATTTTAAATAGTTGAAAAAAAAATAAAAGAATAATACTATTTTGTAATACATGAAAACTACATAAAATTCAAATTTCAGTGTTCCTAAATAAAATTTTAGTAGAACATGGCAATGCTCATTTATTTATGTTTGTCTATGGCCGCTACTGCACTATAGCAGCAGAGTTGAGTAGCTGTAACAGAGACTACATAACCTGCAGAATCTAAATATTTATTATCTGTCCCTTCACAAAAAATGTTTGCCAACACAGCTCTAAGGTAAATAGGATGCTCTCACTGAACCAGATGCTGAGATTTTTTAAATAGGTCTTAATGCTGAAAAAAAATAATAATAATAATCTAAAAGTTCTCAGTAGTTTTTATCTTCTAGGAGCTAAAAAAGTGACTTTACCTTTGGTTCATACTATCTTTTGTCCTTTGTTCTTAAAAAATGAATCTAGTGGGGCCTTTAATTACCTAGATATAAAGTAATATGGCCTTTAATTACCTAGATATAAAGTAATATATCTCGCCATTACATTTGAGAAAGAATGAAGTCACCATCTGAATGCAAATGTTTATACTAAGAAGTAAATAATTCTCTGTATACAAGTTAGATGCTTGTTTTAGCATAGCTATATCACTTCAGACTTTGTAGCTTCTTTACAGAAAACTCTTTAGTTTCCATCTTCCCTATGATTGTATATTATTGCTTGTTCTTGTGAAACAGTGTGTGTATGTTTTCTAGAATTTTTTCACATTAGATTGGAAGTACAAATCTAAAAGACTACAGGAAAAATGGGGAAGACTCTGCTTTCATTTTAAGCTAAGATCGAGATTAGATAGGCTATGTTTAAGTCATTTTGAACTACACTATGATGCTATTCAAGATGAACAAATTCAAGTCTTTGTGAAATGATGGTGAAATATTACATTCTGATGTAATGGTATTTGGGGAACCATGGGCCCCTCCAAAAGAATAGATGTCCTTGATGTACATTATCCTCAAGAGAAGGGCAACATAAGAGGACTAAGGAGGCAATACTGGTCAATGAGATGGGACAAGAAAATAAATCACTTTTCTTACTCTAGACCATCATACATTGGGGTCTAAACTCTGGTGAATAAGATATACTGTACCTCAGGGGGACTCTAGAAAGTAAAATGATTTCTTTGAAATAGGTAGGATGAGCAATGACCATTCAAAGGCCTACCAAGAATGAGTCTGGACTTATGGTTGGTCCTTGAAAGTAGACATGGAAGGAGCACTTTTTGAATACTTTCTGCTTGTACCTACCTCCTATAACCCCCAACATTCAATAAAGTAGTGTTCTAAATGTACAACATAGTTACAAAAGTGTGTAGTGATAAACTAAGGATAAAAAGTTGCTATTTGAATGAAATGAAAAAGGGGTGAGTACGGCCCTCTCCTGAGACCCAGTAGCAACCACGATAACCAGCTGAGGATGGCCATGCCCACTGGAGCAGTAACTGGACAGGAAAAGAAACTCACAGCATGGCAAAGAGGTCATAAAAGGTCTCTACTATGGGCTTCTTTATTTACATATATAAGCCAGTGTCCAAAGGAACTGTGAGAACCAACTAAGAATGCTTCAAGGAGTACATGTTGGCCATCAAAGCTGACAAAAGCTCAAGCCAATAGCAACACGTGTCAAAGGGATGTGACCTCATTTTATAGTTTTATAGGTTGTACTAGTTACTTCTGCTGACAGCCTCCATAAAAATGCAAGCTTCTTAAGAGTTGGTAATCTATCCACTCCCATCATTATAATTCCTGACTCAAAGTAGGATTTGAATACAACAAATTATCCAAAAGAAAAGTACAGCAGTTATTCCCATGCATTCTCATTATAAAGGACCTCCATGCAACCAAGCTCAAGGGTTCACTTTAATGCAAGAACTGGAAGTTCTTTAGACAAATCATCTGATAGCTATTCCACTGAGAAATAGATACTTCAGTCTCCAAAACTTATCTTGAGAAATCTGCAAGAACAAAAGTGAATAACTTCTAATGTATTGCAATGGCATGTACGCATATCTCAGGAGAACATCTTAATTACCCAGAAAGAAGTTTAAAGATTACAAATAAATATTCCACAAATACAGCTTATGACTACTAAACTGACTACGTTGAGATTTTTTTTCATACTTGAGAGTTGTATCAACACATAATCAACATCCAATACATTAATCATAAAAATAACTACTCTTAGCTAGGTAGATATAGCTTATACATGCACTGAACAAGCAATGGCAGAATGTTCAGGTAGTAAAGTTTACACAGAGTATCTAGCCCAATACAAAGCTCACATCCTGCTGCTGGCCTTTCCCACGCCTACGGCAGTAATCAACTCTTTCCTACTGAACATGACCATAGCCTCACAATCTCTATCAGCAGACCCCTCTGAGTTATGCATTCTCACCTAGGCAGTACAGCACCCAAGAGGCCAAAATTTGGTTCTAGGAAGATGAAAAAATGTACATATTACAATGGTGTGTGTCCTTTCAAAGGGTCACAGTACATAAAAAGATATATAGTGTATCTGTGACATTAAAATTATATGGGGTATAAACAATAAATGCTGAAGATGGTGTGGAGAAAAGGGAACTCTATTACACTGTTGATGGGAATGTAAATTGGTGCAACCACTGTGAAAAACAGTATGGAGGTTCCTCAGAAAACTAAAAATAGAATTACCATTTGATCCAGCAACCCCATTCCTGGGCATCTATCCAGAGAAAACCATGACTTGAAAAGATATTCCAATGTTCATTACAGCACTATACACAATAGCCAAGACATGGAAACAACCAAAATGTCCATCTACACAGGAATGGATAAAGAAGATGTGGTACATATACACAAAGGAATATTACTTAGCCACTAAACAGAAAGAAATAATGGCATTTGCAGCAACAAGGGTGGACCTAGAAATTACCAGGCTAAGTGAAATCAGCCATACAGTGAGACACTAACATCATGTGCTATCATGTACATGTGGAATCTAAAAAAAGGACACAATGAACTTCTTTGCAGAACAGATAATGATTCACAGACACTGAAAAACTTATGGTTTCCAAAGGAGACAGGTTGGAAATGCTATAAAATTGGGTTGTGATAATCACCACACAACTATAAATGTAATAAAATTCAATAAGCAATTTAAAAACAATTATATGGGGTGTCGAGTGACTAACATAAAAACCTGAAAAGACTTATTTTGAGATTAAAAACCACCACTCTGGGTAATCACTACAGCCCCTGAAGTTGACACATAAAAGGAGAGCTATCTTCTATCCTGGATAGCCTTTTACTGATGGGAAAAATGAGGCTCACACACACAGGTAAAGTGAATTGTCCTAGGTGACAGGAATAGGAATAGGAAATAGCCTAGCCAACTCTTAAACTGTGGCTTTCAGTTAAGTGCCCAGCTACAATGTGCCATGTTATCATTGTCAAGAGAAAACCTATTTTTCAATCTATTCAGTTAAAATTACATTTCTTTATAAAGCAGACAGAAATGAATAAAAATACAAACTATTAAAGGAAAATTAAGTTTTTAATTACAGGGAAAACAATATAACTAATAATTATAATGCAGAATACCTATGCTCCTTTACTGAGCATCCACTGTGATCAAAGACCTGTGCCATATTGCAGGTTTCCATGAAAGTGGGCTAGATAATCTTGAAGATCTCCTTGTCCTGTCATGCTATGTGGATCCCCATTTTAATGTATACATCAATAAGTTGAGGGAATCACAGAAAGTAATATTAATAATAATACACATAATCAGTACCTAATCAATCAAGTTATTCAAAGTCAAGAAGAGGCTAAACTTCTCAGAAATTGCTTGGTTGTGAAATTAATATTGTTTGTTTGTTTTTCTAAGCTGCCCTTGAAACAGTCCTCATGGACTGGACCACGTTTATGAATAGTTCTACAACAGTAAAAATCCCAGGGCAATTCTGCCAAGGTCAGAGTAACAGACTTTCCATTCAGAGCATCATCCATTCTGGTCAGAGTGGTGGCTACCAAAACTCTTTACATGAGCAAAGGGGGCCAAAGAATAGAAACTGCATGGAAGAACTTATGCTAATATTGGCAATCCAAGGAGACATCCTTGTTGACATCTTACTCTCTCCTTTGTCATCTCTCCTCACTGTTAGCAGACTGACCTCTCGAAAACACACGTCTGAGCATGTCATTCCCCTGCTTACATAATCTGGATGGCTCCCTACCGTCTACAGGACTAGTTCAAATATGCTGGCAAGGCATACACAGCTCTTCTTGAACTGGTTTGTGTCTACTACTTCTGCCTTCTTTTCTGACACCTCCCTACCCCATTCACCCCTCTCCCTTTTGGCTCTGTTCTTCAGCCAAACCAAGAAACTTGTTACTCCTCAAGACAACCATGTCCTTTCCTACCATTGTTTCTCTGCAGAAGCTGTACTCCTGCTGGGAGATCTATAGCTGATAAAGCCTTATCCCTCAACACCCAGCTCAGATATCATCACATTTTGAAGTCTACCCTCTCTCACCCTCAAGCAAGGTTGATGATTTTTCCTCATAATGGACAACTTAGAAGTTCATACCGTTGCTACTGTTATTAGGACCACAAACTTCCTTCAGGTAGGATGAGATTGTGTCTTCATCTTTGCATGGTCAGCACACAGTAGGTGTTCATTAGATGCTACTGAGTGAATGAATAGTAAATATTTACTTAATAGACTTCAACTAACACAATTGTTACTGACATCCACCATCACTACCCAACTTACAGTCCATGTTTACTCCTTAATTATGTAACTATGGTATTCTACAGTGTTTCTCACAGGGTGGGTAATAACTTAAGAATTTATAAATTATCTGTGAGAGAATTCTACATGGCCATGATATTAAACAACACGGATTTGCATGTTGGAAAAATTACTCTTTTTCCAATTATGTTTTAGTCTTTTGGTAATATAAAGGAGAAAGACACTATTGATCCCATATGACTTTAGCACCTCTCTAAAAACAAAGAGATGGAGTTTCCTGGTGGTTCAGTGGACAAGGATCTGGCACTGTCACTTGAGGACGTGGCTCAAGTCATTGCTGTGGCTCAGATTTGATCCTGGACCCAAGAACCATCACAGGCCATGACTGTGGACAAAAAATAAAAATAAATAAAAACAAAGAGCAGGACTTAGGATCAGAGACTGCAACCAGAATCTATACTTTAGCTAAAATATGAAGACAGTACTTCATTCTCACCATATTTATTTTCGTGATTACTTTTCAGTTTTAGAAAGTGATATTAGCTTTTTTATTTACTGTGGATATATGAATTTTCTTGTTAAATATATTTAAATTAGAAAATAGTTTAAAGAAAAACAATAAGGAAATATCATTCTAGGTACTTGCTAGTATTGAAAAACAGAGTATGATATCCCTACTTAGAGTGAATAAAGTCTTAGGCAAAAGAGCTGAAGGTTTCACAAGTCCTCTGCTTTGGGTAAGTTACTAAATTTCTTTGGGCATTTTTCTATGACAGAGTACAAGTAATAATTGCAACTTTTCCTATTCAAATCTGTTTTAAAAATCAAATGAAATAATATGTGTGGAAATTGTAAAAAGCAACATTATGATCACCCAGCCTCATCCCAGTATACCATTCCTTCCCATCCTGCCTCACCCAGTGGGTTAAAATCAAATTTTGTTGAGTTCCAATTCAAGATACCCATTTGTGTCTAGGGATTTAATCCCCCTCACCCCCAAATTCCTGTTAAAATGACCAAGGCTATTTTTAAAATAAGAAAATATCTCAGTAATGGTATCATTAATTCATCAAAATAAGTGAGAAATTTCTGCCAGATGAAGGGCACATAGCCATTTGAGGAATCACTGACCACTCAACTCGCCAAGACAATAAAGGAGAAGATGCCAGGTTCTATAACAGCATCTCTAAGTCGGCGGCCAACATTCCCACACTCTGGGAAATAGGGGCAAGGGGTCCCATCCCCATCAGGTTGGGGTTCAGAATGGGGATAAGTACTAACCTCAAACCCGAAAACGACCTCTGAGAACTGCCAACAATACAAGCCATCAAGATAGGTAGGGCTGAGGTTGGGTGTGAGGTGGTCTGTTGGGAGTCACCAGATTTATTTCCACCCTCCAGCCACACAAAAAAAGGACAAAAAAAAAAAATGCTAAGCAAAGAAGTGATCTTTTCACTTCCAAGTAATTGGACCACAAATTTAACAAAATAAAACTGGAAGACTCTAACCTTTTCTTCCTTTCCCCCCTTATACTTTTTCCAGAAGGCTTCAGCCAGGAATGTATAGAATCTGTGAATCTATAGAACCTGTAAAATCTGTGCCCACCTCAACCTCAGATCCTGGATAAGTTCTGTCTTAAGAGCTTTCAAGCTATGGGAAGTTTAGTATGGCACACTAGCAGAATTGGAATGGACAAAAAGCCAAAGATACTTGAGACTCTGTTACCAAATGCAGAATGTTCAGAAGAGGGGACCTAGATGGGTTTACTCTGCTTCACACAGATCAGGCTTCACTTCTGGTCTTTCACTCTGAGAAATTCTAAATCCATATATAACAAAGTTTTTTTTATTTTATGTGTCTGCAATTCCTCCCACCCATCTCATTCTGCCCCAATAACAGCTAAGCCTAAGACAAGAGATAAGGACTTTGTTCCAGTTTGTCTCTTCCAAGGTGAAAGGTCACATCTCCATAGTCCATTATACCTCTTGCCTGAGAAAGATCTGGTAGGCCTGACTACAGCCTAAGAATTCAGAATCTTACCTTGGATTAAATACAGACTCCCAAGGGACAACCTCTCGTCTCTCAAGGGTATCTGCCTCCACAATCTCATCTCAAATGGACTGAGCCAAATTCAAAGAATCCCCAGAGAAAGTTAAAGTCAAGAGTTAAAAAACAACAGTTGAAATCTCAAAAGAGACTGTAGGAGAACTAGGTCTTCTCCATCCCTGGACTAAGACTCAGGCAATAGCTGGCTGAGTATGACTCAGAAAACATCTCTGTGCCTGTGAACAAAGCCCAGGCCTTTGGGCTGTGTGATCATCACATCACGTTCATACTAGTGAGCCAGCAGGTGAGCTGCTCTGACTAGCATATCAGATTGCTTTCTGGACAGGATTTCTGCAGAGTCTACTCCTCACAGGGAAGGCAAGAAATCTGAGTAAGACAATAGAAGCAACCGCCATGAACCAATGATAGGATGAGTAAATATGAACATGAGCACCTACGACACCCTTGGCCTTAGGTAAGCTCAGGAAATTCACAGATGAAGGAGATGTGGCTCCTGCCCTTTAGAAGCTAACAGTCCACTGGGAAAGCAGGGAGATAACCTCATAATGATAACATAACCTGGTGATGTCATCATGGAGATCGGTTTCTTTTAGGACCACAGATAAGACAGCAGTAAATCATTTACGGAGTTTCTCATGGACACTATGCCATCTGAGCCAGAGCTCCCACATTGCTCATTCCATTGATGGAATACTAGTGAAAACTGACTGGTCTGAAGAAGATGTAAACTTGGCTTTAGAGTAAATTATATACATGCCTATAAAAATGCACAAGGGGAATTTTTAAGAAAGAAAAAAACTTCTCTTGGTTAGGGAGTATTTTAAGTGTTTGCTGGGCAGAGACTGCCTCTTGGATATAGAGTAATAAAAATGGTAGAGTTGAAGGGGAGTGGTTCGGAAAATGCTGGAAAAGTAGACAAGTCAGGCTTTTAAATAGGAACGTGACTTCTTTTACTCTCTACAGGAACACTGAATAAATATATGAAAGATAAATTTCCATCAAAATTCAGCTGCCTCACTTCTCCTTCAACCACGTTTTGGACAAAGATGTTTGACAAGATGAAGCAGCTCACGCTTCAAGCCGACAGGCCTGCTGGCCTCTGTCCAGGATAAACACTGTCAGTAAAACAATCCCTTCCCAACCTTCTGGGAGATTGCTGAATGGGGCTACCAGCATTCCCTAACTTTTTCTCCTTATTAAGCCTAGAAAGGAAACCACATCATGGGTCACTAAATGAGCTGTCATTGACTTGGTCAAAGGAAAAACAATAAACAGAATAATAGATTCCATCAAACACGGGTGGCACCACTCTCTCATTTTATCACCAGTTTTACCTGAGGGGCAACTGGATGAGCATACCTTTCTTCATATTTCATTTTTAAAGATATTTGAGGAGATATTAGTTATCTCTCTTGGAATATCAAAAGAAGTGGTTTGGAAATAATAGAGCATGCTATAGATCAAGAGTCAAAAATAAGCGGGTTTAACTTAGAGCCACTGGATTTTGGTATCATCTCAGGTGGGTCACTCTGCTTCTCTGGATCTATTTCCCAGGAAATCTTCCTATACATTACAGTTTATTTTGAGAAACTGCGACTTTTCAGGTTTTTTGGTAGATTTGTTTAAACACTGAATTCACTCTAAAGATTCAGATGAAAATATATTTCACTCAATGGCTCAATAAATATTTTGAGTTCCTACTATTTACTAGGAATTGTCCCAGACACTGCCTTAGATTTAATGAGTCTACCCATTCCTTGCCAAAGAGAATTTGAGGCAGCTTGCAATAATAATTCAGTACAATAAATGTCAAGTTTGAGAAAAATAAACTGAAAGCAGGCACTATGTAATCACATAACCATTTAATTGATCATATAATCACCTATGTAGCACAAGGTCTTTCTTCGTTATTTGCTGGATGTGGGCCACTAACTTATCACTGAGCTTCCTAGAAGTCAATGCAAAGAGTGAAGCTCAATCTATTTCATAAAATTCTGTGTCTATAAGGCACAAATAGCATCAGAGCTATTTATGATGCTGAGATCTGAATGTTTAGTGTCAGCTTGACATTTTTAAATACCTCAAACTATAGAAACCCTAATTCAAAAAAACATTCACTCACACCTACCCTGTACTGGGCCCTGAGCCAGTTATTAAAACGAGTGAGCTGAGTAAGATCTAGTCTGCGTTCTTCAAATCTTTCTTAAACATAAACTGCAGATCATGATTTGCAAGCTACCACTGTTGATTCCTCTATGCCTCACCAATCCCCCATAAAAAGGTCAGATTATGAAGTAACATGCCAGAGGTCATCCTAGCTTAGAGGAAATTCCAGTGGTATGTTTCAGCTATACATACAGAGATGGGGAGATGAGAACAAGAACTGGCGGCAGGGGAGCGGGGGGCTCCCTCTGTGCTTTGGAGATGCCCTCTCTCATCCCCAGTACTGCTGGCCTAGAACACACAGCTAAAAAAAATAGCACACAAGAATTTATCATCAACAACTAGTTTTCTCTACAATGGAACTAAAGTGCAAATAAAAACAATAAGCCCCTAAAGCAGCAGCAGGATCCCCCTGTCCTACCTGAAGTGCTGAGCTAAAGCCAGACCAAGGGAGTCCATTCCTCCTCGACACAGCTAGATTGCTCCTAAGTACACACAGAACTTGACTGGGAAAAGATACTGCCATTAGGAACATAGCTATACAGATCCTTGGAGGCACCCCGCTCATCATTCTCATTTTCCCAATGAGAAATCCTATCAAAGCCTACTAAAGGAAGTGAGTGGTCAAGTGACATACTCAAAAGCATGCAGGGCAGACCAGTGACTGCACTGTAGGAATACTTCACCGCACTCCCGGATCCTATTTGGAATTTTATTTTATTTTATTCTTTGGTCTTTTTGTCTTTTTAGGGCCGTACCTGTGGCATATGGAGGTTCCCAGGCTAGGCTAGGTCCAACTGGAGCTGTAGCCGCTGGCCTACACCACAGCCACAGCAACGCGGGATCCGAGCCACCTCTGTGACCTACACCACAGCCCAAGGCAACACCCACAGAGCAAGGCCAGAGATCCCACAGAGCAAGGCCAGGGATCAAACCCACGTCCTCATGGATACCAGTCAGGTTTGCTAACCACTGAGCCACAACAGGAACTCCCTATTTGGAATTTTAAATCTCAGACCCTTTGGAACTGTGGTTTCCTAGATACAGAGACCATGTCTTAATGTCTCGTTTTTTTCCCTGCAGCCCCAGGGGCCTGCTCCATGCCTGGAACATCACTGGGGGCTCACACTGTTCTGTTTTGACTGGGTTCTTACAACCCAGGGACAGATGGCCTCCATCTAACACAGATTATTGACACTGGGAACATATTGGAGCTCCTGACTTTTAACAGAAAATCTCCACGCCTAGGCCCCACCCCAGACCAAGTGAAATCAGAATACCAGATGATTCTAATGCGCAAATAGGACTGAGAACCACAGATCTAGCTTCTCATAAAACCAAGGCATGGCCATCCTGCCTCGGGCTGGAGCCCAGAGTCACAATGATCTCTGAATTCATTGTTTTGGGAAGGTTAGTTCCTACTAGATGTCTTTGCCAAGGCTTTCACCAAGGTAGTCTCCATGTATTCAATATGTAAAGTGAGATCCTTTTTCCCCTTTAATGTTCATGTACTGCCATCTAGTGGTTAATTTGGCTTTTTCTGGAGGTGTGTCCCATAAAGACACAATGGGTGCGTTAGCTATAGCTGAGAGATTTCATGGGGTGCCCGAACCTCAAGCCATTTTATTATTTGGACGCTTTCTACTTGCAAAGTACTCCATGATTTCCTCTCCCAGGGTGTCTATAAGTCTTTAATCTTATTTGAATAAAGAGTCCAGGGTGGAAATGGACCCAACCAAAACCGAGAAGCAAGATGACAAGCTTTGCAGGTTCAAGAATCTGCCTGTGAGCTCTGGCTTAGTAATGTGCCAGTCATGTGGACTTGGAAACACCATTTCACTTCCTGGTGCTTCAGCCTGTTCATGTGAAAGACAGAAGGAATAATTTCACCCTCTACAAGGCCAGGACATTTTTACAATTAATGAAGTCATTAATGTGCATATTTGTTACAAATATCCATAATCATGGAAATAAACACACACACAGAAACATGACAGACTGATTCACTCATTGTTATGTGGGTTCAGACACATGTAATACATGAACAATCAATAATAATTCATTGATTAAGTATCAGGGAGCTAATTCTACGATCTTAAAGATGATAAAATTACCTTTCAAATGGGTATCTACAACACTTTTTATATAATAGATAAAATTCACATCCCACTGAATTTTACTGAAGATACACACTAGCTTGACTGAAAGATCACCAAAGCAGAAAACCCCTGAGGTGAGGTCATCAGAAGCTCCCTAACCCCAGTATCCATTTAGAGAGTTTACTGGCGAAGACCTGAGAACGGAAAGATCTGTGGGAAGGTTTTAACCAGAAAAATGTGTGTGTGACAGTACTAAGCAGGAAAATCCAAGGTGAAATCTCACTCCCAGGGGGACCACCTAGGAAAAGCAAATAAGTACGTTACAAAGAGAGAAACCCTGCAGGAGCTTTCTAACCAGGGAAGTTCTGTGTAAAGGTTATACCTGGGAACAGGGCTTCTTTGATAAGGGACACTTTAGATGAGTCCTGCAACTTTAAGACCCTCTTAGATGTAAACTTATTTGCTGCACAATTTGTCATTTTTAAAATGAATTTGATGGGAAAGAATAGGCAAACTAGTTGGCTTAATTTTCTGTTTCTCGCTGATTACACTGGATTCAAGGAATGTGGTTAAGGCATCCTAAAGGGAAGCCTTAGAGGGGGAAACAAAATGCTCTCATTACAACAGCAAATCTCCAACTCTGGTGTCTGTAAACAACAACAACAATAAAAACAAACAAACAAAAAAGAACATTAGTTTAAAAAAAAAAAAGCTAATTAAGGTTAAATATCCCTCATTGCCCTGAGCTGTGGTGTAGGGATCCTATGTCACTGTGGCTGTGGCTGTGGCTCTGGCCAACAGGGGCAGCTCTGACTTGGCCCCTAGCCTGGGAACTTCCATATGCCACACATGTGGCCCTAAGAAAACACACACACACACACACACACACACACAAAATCTAGTTTAAAATGGTCCCCAGAACTTTGGATGGGGCCCAGGAATTTACATTTTTAATGGACACTTCTAGGTGATTTTGTGATTTTGTCCAGGTGCTCCACAGACGGCACCTTAAGAAATCCCAGTCAAGATTCCTCTTTTCTTCCAGGCTTCAGATGTTAGAGGACCGCTGATTTTCATCCATTTGGGTGGGGCAAGATGCACTGAGATAGGCTAAAGTTCAAAATGGAGAGCAAATTACCCTAAACATGGAGACTGTAAGTCCAGTTCAGTAAAACAGAGGAGCCAGAGGCTCTGACATCGAACAGCTGGTGGAGGTCAGGATCAAAAGATGTCTCCCAGCAGGTCACAGGACACAGCCAAGCAAGGTGTTTGACATGCAATTTCTCTGATTCTCACTACAGGAAGGGAGGCTGCTATTGTCTCCATTTCACTGTTAACTTAGAATTTACCACTACTATTTCTGCCATAGCATGACCCAGAGATGCTGCAGCAGTTTCCCAGGTCACTTTAATAGGACATCGCAGCTTTTATAACTGCTGTTTCCTAGACCTGACTATTCCCCCTCTAGTCCCTGCCACCACCTGCCTCCTCTATCTGGAGTACTCAGATCTAAAGACTCAATTCCTTTCTCGCAATACCCCAAATCAGAACTAATCATTGTTGAGTTTTTCAGCATTTACTTAATAACTAATCACGGGCTAGACACATTGCAAAGGTATTTCATATAATACAATGACTGCACAACCTAGGAATCATCATCCAGAACACAATATGACCCCCAGACCAACCATACAGTCACCTGTTTTTGTAAATAAAGTTTTATTGATATATGGCTACACCCTGTCTCTTACATATTGTCTTTAGCTGTGGCAGAGCTGAGTAGTTTGAGTAGTTGCAGAAACTACTACAGTTTGCAAAGCTGAATATTTACTGTTTGACTCTTCACAGAAAGCGTTTGCCTGTCCTGGCCCAGAAAGATAAGTAAGACCTGAGAGAGTACAGCAGACATTTTGAATCCTTCTTAAATAATTTAAAGCCAAATTCTCTGACTTACGAAATAATGCACACAATGTTTCCATTCTTTCTACTCTTAGAATCTTGTTTATATTTCACGTAGCATTTATCATTTCTCTCATAAAGAGGCCATTCACTTATTCAAATAATTTTTATTGTGCTCCTGTAAATAACATAGCATTCTTGCTCTCCAGTATCTAACTACTAGAGCAATGACCTTCAAACTTTTCAGATTATTAATACTTATCAGTAAAACAACTTTTGAACACACAACCACAATATATATATATTTAATAACCATGAAGTATATATGTTTACCATTGTATCAACATATTAGATATATTATAAAGCACACAACAAACTAGAACTGGGAATTCTACTCCTTCCATAATCAACTTTGGAAACCAATGGACTAGAAGACTTATAGGATGCTATGGAAAGTGCTAAGGAGAAAAGTGAACATGACTTAGAAAAAAGGGAACAAATGCAGGAAAGGGAGGCCAGAAGAAGGACATTTAACCCGAGTCTTGAAAATAAACAGAAGATCATCAGGCCAAAAAAAAAAAAAAAGGAGAAGGCATTCTATATAGGGGACACAGCTTGTCTAAAGACAGAGGTAAGAGAGAGCATGCTGTGTTCTGAAAATGGGGTTTTGTTATCTATAAAGGGGGGACAGAGGAAGATGACGCATGTCAACGTGACTGAAATCAGACGCTGAAGGGCCCTGTGTGTCAGGTTAAATCTAAAGTTTATCCTGAAAGGAAAAAGGAAATATTTAAGCACAGGATTGACATTGTTAGGTTTATGTTAGAAATATCTCTCTGGAAGCTGGGTAAAAGAAGTATTAGAGGAGGAGACTGGAGGCAGGAAGATTAGTCTACAGCATTCACTGAACATTTGCTCGCTCTCATTATATAATCAGCTCTCTTCTTTAATTGAGAACCTCTTGAAAGCAGCCATATTCATCTTTTCATTCCCCCCTTCTGCAGCCAACATTGAGCTGATAAATGGATTTTAATGACTGTTGCGTTATACTGAATTGACACATTTTTCCATTACAAAAAGGATATTTCCCAGGGTGAAATCTTTGCCACTTACGGAAAACAATCATGGCCCCAGGGTCTATGCATGAGATGGGAAGATAAATGGACTTGAGGAGACATGACTCCATACTAGAAGATCACAGGCCTCATGAAAGACCAGCACCTCGGCTGACTCGGCACTTGGAGAAACTGCTGAGGACGCACATGTAACACCAGCCTGGCTGAGTCCACATCTCGAGGCCATGGCTAGATGAATCAGTAGGTGCTGGTCACACCCCAGGCAGTGTTGCGAGGTTGGCTATAGATGACTGCTTAGTGGTGAGGCAACTGATCAAGCACATGTGTAAAGACTGATATTGAGTGCTTCCTGCCAGGGGAGTCAGCTTTTTTCTTCTAGAGTAGTTTTCTGGCCTGTTATTGAGTATGGTCTTCTAAGAGGCACGAAATTAATAGGAGGGCGGCCAAGACCACTGGGCTGTCAGAAATAGAAATTCAAAAAGTGGCTCTTCACCCTCCACCTCTTTCTAGCTGATTACTGAAGAATAGTGTTTGTAAAGGGCCAAAGAAAATGGCCCTAGAGGAGAAATCAGACTTGAATGGAAAAACTGCTCATGCAGCTTGACCTAAGGGCCCATTTAGGAGCATTAGGAAGCCTCAGAGGAGAAAGAGTAAAAGACAGTGTAACTGCAGATATACCCTCCTGGGCCTCAAAGAAAGCTAGCTGGTAGTATAATGAAAATGACACTGAAGTTTGAGGAGGAAATCTTCAAATACTAGACATCTAAAATATGATTTCAAATGCTCACAGTTTAATATAATCTGTCACAATAATAAGGGAAAGAAAAAAATCATGCGATCTTCATAAACATTGGAGAAGTATTTGAAACATTCAAAACCCACTCGATTTTTTTAACATCTCAAACATGAACGAAGGGCTACTTATTCAACACCAGAAGACGTACATCTTAAAAGTCCATTGTGCTATCAGGAAAACAGTAGAAGCATTTCCATTAAGCCAGAAGTACAACAAGAATGTTCACTGCCACCACTAACATTTACACTTATTTTGAAGCTAGTAACAATACAATAGATAAGATAAAGAAGTAGTGAATATAAAAATCGGAAAAGAGGCAATAAAAGTATGAATATTTTCAGATAATATTATTTGCTCACAAAATCCAAGAAAAGCAATTGACAAATATTTAGAAAAAACTGACAGAGTTCAGGGAATTCCCTGATGGCTCAGGGGGTTAAGGATCTGGCATTGCCACTGCTATGGCACAGGTTCAATCCCTAGCCCAGGAATTTCCATATGCCATGGGGGTGGCCAAAAATAAATAAATAATAAAGTAATTTTTTTTTGTCTTTTTGCCTTATCTAGAGCTGCACCCGTGGCATACGGAGGTTCCCAGGCTAGGGGTCTAAGAGGAGCTATAGCTGCTGGCCTTCGCCACAGCCACAGCAACGTGGGATCCAAGCCGCATCTGCAACCTACACCACAGCTCACGGCAACGCCGGGTCCTTAACCCCCTGAGCAAGGCCAGAGATCGAACCCGCAACCTGATGGTTTCTAGTAGGATTCGTTAATCACTGAGCCACAACGGGAACTCCCCTAAAGTAAATTTTTTTTAAAGGAGAGAATTCATAAATGGTGAGTGGATACAAAATTGATATACCGAAACAATAGCTTCCATATGTGCAAGTAATAGTTAATTAAAAGATATAATAAAAGGAAAAAAAACATTTAAAATTGACACAAAAAAAAGACCTAAGATAAACAAGATCTATATAAAAAAAAACAGAGATAGAAGATCTATATACAGAAAACTTTAAAATGTTATTCAGGGGCAAAGAGAAAACAAACAAATGGAAAAAGCTATGCTGTGTTCTTTGAAGAGAACATTCAATATCATAAAAATATCAGTTCAATCTATAAATCTAACACACTTCCAATAAAAATACCAATGAGATTCTCTTTTTAACCAGGCAAGCATAGGCAAGCATATTTTAAAGTTTAAAAAGGAAATAAACAAGTAAGAGCAATCCAAAAAAAAATAAGTTTGAGGGATAAAAAAGAAAGAAAAGTAATCAGTTGGGACAAGTCCTATCAGATATTTAGTGTTTTAAAGGCTATTAAAAATTAAAACAGAAGTTCCCGTCGTGGCTCAGTGGTTAACGAATCCTACTAGGAACCATCAGGTTGTGGGTTCGATCCCTGGCCTTGCTCAGGGGGTTAAGGATCCGGCGTTGCCGTGAGCTGTGGTATAGGTTGCAGACACGGCTCGGATCGTGCATTGCTGTGGCTGTGGCTGTGGCGAAGGCCGGCAGCTACAGCTCCTGTTAGACCCCTAGCCTGGGAACCTCCATATGCCACGGGTGTGGCCTCAGATAAGGCAAAAAGACAAAAAAAAAATTAAATAGTTTGAGATAGGCTCAAGAGCAGATAGATCCATGGAAGAGAGAAAAAAATTCAAAAATAAATACAAATACATGTCATAGTATATGCAAGAACAGGTAGCCATTTTAACTCAATGGGTAGAAGAAAAATTTCTCAATAAATGATGTTGTGTCAACTGGGTAGCCACCTGGAAAGAAAAATAAAGTTGGATCCATACCTCACATCTTACATGAATTTAACTGTAGATGTAGCTACGATTTAAATGTGAAAGAATAAAATGTAAAAATAAAAGAAGTAAACAGAAGAGAACTGCTTTTTATACTTCAAAGTGAGGGAAAGGGTGATTCTAAGAGTGACACCAAACACATGCACAAAATCCTGATAAATGAGACAGCATAAAAATGATTATGTCAGACTTTTTAAGTCAAAAAAAAATGTGTGGAAGATGCTTGCAACTCATATCACAGATAAGTGACTAGTTTAATTTATAAAGAACTCTTAAAAATCAATAAAAAAGATGGACAGTTCTTGGAAAGGAAATACGAATGCCTCCTAAACAATTACTACAGATGTCTCAATATCACTCATAATATAGAATGCAAATTAAAACCGCAATGAGACATCATATATCACCTATCATTCTCACAAAGATCAAAACATGTGGTAATATTGTGTGGGCCAGCATGTGGGAAAAGAAGCACCCGATACCAGACTGGTGGAACTGGACTGTGGATTGCCAAAACACCTGTGGAGAACAGTATGGCACTATCCATCAAAATTTTATATATGTATGTCTTTTGATCGCACCATTCCCCTTCTAGAAATTTATTCTATTTGTGTGGAATGAATAGTGATCACTGAAACATTGTTTGTCCTAGCCATGTTTTAGAAACTATAACAGAGGAGTCTTTGATTAAATTATAATATATCCATATGCAGTTATTTTTAGAGTTGCAGCACCCACATCTACACTAAAATAGAGTTATTTATAGGACATATTTTCAAGAGAAAAATCAAGGCAAGAAAATAGAGAAAAGTAGATAATATACACTTGTACGTGCACAAAGTACCTCTGAAAAAATACACAAGAAACAGACAACAATGAGTGCTTCTACAGAAAGGATCAGGGTGGCTAGGAAACAAGAGTGGGAGGGTAATTTACTTTTCACTGAATAACATTACATCTTTTAAACTCTGTAGCATGAGCACCATCTATAAAAACTAATAATAATATCAGGTAATTTTTGTACCATCAACACACCTCCCTAGTGCTGTTTCAATTTACGGAATCGTGAATGGTCTGTTCAAGCACAGATTCAAAAAATCTGTAGACTATAGAGTTCCTTTATGGCACAGCAGGTAAAGGATTTGGTATTATCACTGCAACAGCTCAGATTGCTGCTGTGGAGTGTGTTCGAGCCCTGGCCCGGGAACTTCCATATGCCATCGGTGCAGCCAAAAAAGAAAAAAAAAGAAAAAAAAAATCTGGAAACTGCAAGGGGTCTTACATTATCCAGCCCAGCCTACACTATAACTGTTGAATCACCCCTACAATCGTGTAACTAAAAATATGGTCCACAGACCAGCAGTATCAGTACCAGCATTATCTGAGAGCTTTTTCAAAAGGTAGAATCCCAGGCCCCACCTCAGACCTACTGAATTAAAAACTGCTTTAACAAGAGCTCCAAGTGATTTCTGTGCACATTCAAGTCTGACAAGGACTCCTCTACTATGCTTCTGTCACACCACCAGGTGAGGGGAGTGGAGATGGCTTCCTTCTGAATTTTCCTATGCATTTTTAATAATTAACATACACTGAGCACCAGTAATGAGCAAGAAGGTCACATAAGCAGTTAATCTTCATTAATCCTCACAAAAATTCTATGAAGCACATAGTCTCCCAAGGTGAGGAACAGGCACTACCAGCAGTGTGTGTGTGAGAGACAATTCCAGACAGAATATCTAAATTGCATAACATTTTCTTACAAAGTGAGAATATCATTCCACTTTCAAATCTTTTCAATGCTTTCATTTATTCAAGAAGACACACTTTGGTACTTTGGTGCCAGTGTGTCTTTCATGACTATTTAAATTTTTTATAATTCATCCCTCTAACTCATTTCCCCTTTACAGCTGGTGTCTGTCTCTCTCTGTCTCCGTCTCTCTCGCGCTCAACAGCTCCGTTACTAAGTTATTATAAAGAGCCTTCCTGTAACTTCCTATCACTGTTTACAATTTTACCTCTTGGGTCCACATACAGAAAAAATAAAAAAGAGAATTTGACCAATGAGATATTAAAATGTTCTCTACTGAGGCAATAAGTAAGTGGTTATGATGCAGAAATAAGAAGACAGATCAACAGAAAGCAATAGGTAGTTCAAAAAAAATTCAAGTTTATTTTAGACCATAATCAACAAGCAGACACTGAAAGCAGAAGTAGAAAAAAAGTTAATAACTGGCATTAACTGGATAAGAAGTTGGGAAAATGTACACAAACAATATTAGATAAATGAATTAAATGTGTCAAAGCATATATAAATATGTGTATTATCTTAGAGGAAGATATTCCTAAACATAGCACTCAAATCACAATCTGAAAGATGAAACTGGTTTAAAATTTTTAAATTTCTGTGCATCCCAACCATCATAGAGTTGAAAGATAATTAGTGCTTGATATAAAATATAAATCTTACAAATCAAAAGAAAAAAAAAAAAAACCTTGGCATTTTAAATAGGCAGAGAAGAAGAGCAAACAAGTCCAAAATATGAAATACAATATCAAAAACACACAAAAGGTTTATCACTATTAATTAATTGTAATATAAAAGACTATAGTTATCAGTAATAAATTAGAAAATATTTAAAGATTATTAAATTCAGAGATGTGAGGATATAGTGAAATGGGCATGACTACATACTGGCTAAAGAAGGTTAATTTGGTAAAATGTTCTCAACTACACTTTGGCTATTTGTATTTAATATACATATTGTTTCATTTGGCAAATGTAGTTCCAGAAATATAACCTGTGGAAATAAAGAGAGGGGTGGAGGGAGAGAGGGAGGACGGGAGAGAAAGGGTGGGAGGAAGAGGAGAGAAGTAAGGGAGGGAGGGAAGGAGGGAGGGAGCCTCTGTTGCTCCAGCTACATGGGAATGCTGACTTGGCACTTCACTGGTTAACATCCTTAGGAACAGGAAGCAAAAGTAGACCAATACTGTGCATTAACGGGACAAGACTGCTCCCTGGGGTAGGCTGGTTCCCTGGATACATCTTCCGATTTTTTTTTTTCCTTTCAGGGCTGCACCTGTGGCATATGGAAGTTCCCAGGCTAGGGGTCAAACTGGAGCTGCAGCGGATCCCAACAATGTCTGCAGCCTACATCACAGCTCAAGGCAATGCCGGATCCTTAACCCACTGACTGAGGCCAGGGATCAAACCCGTGTCCTCATGGATACTAATTGGGTTCGTTAACTGCTGAGCCATGACAGGAACTCCCCAATTATTTACCTTCTTAATAAATGCAAAGTATTAGATAGGGTGGATCAGCCCCTACTTCAGCTTCTGCCAAACTCTGGCTTCTCTTACTCACCTCTACAGTACTTGTCTCTTTTGGGACATGGGACAAAGTAGGAAGTTTCTCTGAGAGAGTTTCTTGTACAGCCTAGGACCAAAGGACTTATCCAAGTATGTTCTACAGAAAAGCACAGGGCTCATAGGAGCATCTGACAGAGCAGCCATACCCAGGATGCCCTGGCTGTGGGGGCAACCATTCCACTTCCCTTGAGTTCCAGCTCAGTTCAGATAGAATTGGGACACCCTCGTATGACCAAGCTTATGTATTACTCACTCTCACACAGGTAGGTGGAAGGCAGTTTGCCACCTCACTGTTTCCATAGGCTTTGGCGCACAAAGACATTCCATTAAGCCCAAGGAGTAAAGCACTCCTTTGAAAAACAAGGCAACCAGTTTTGAAGGGAACCTATCTATGGGTAGGCAAGAAACAGTTAAATTGCAAAATCCCCAAAGGATATTGAGTAGGCAGTTTTCATTCCCAGCTTCTGCTGCCCAGGGAGATACTTGCAAGTGGGAAACAGGAAGCAAACATTAAGGAAAGAGCCTGTGGGTCATGATGGAGGTTATCCCACGTAGTGCTCAAACCAGAAGTTGGTTTTCCTTCAATAAAGTCATGGATATTTGTAAGAGGGAAAGAATAACTTGCATATGGTAGGGAGAGGACAAGGCTAGTGCTCGCCTCCTAAAGATAATTAGTTCACACCAACCTGTGGTGGCAAATAAAAGCAGTTCATTGTGGCTATCAGCCCTCAGTGTGTATCAGAATTACCTGGGATGCATCTAAAAATTCCAGATAACCAAGTTCCAAAGATTTTAATTTAATTGGTCTGGGACCAAGGCTGATCGCTGGTGCTTTTTAAATGACTCCGCAAGTAACTCTAATGAATAGCTGGGATGCAAATCATTGCGTTTGTGCAACTGAAGTCGTACGGGTGAAATATGTACACATAAAAGAACAGTCTTTGAGCAACTTTGAGCAGAGAGGCTGAGACCAAAAATTGTCCCCTTCAATCTGCTTCCATTCAATTGCCAAAGTGGTCTTTCTACAAGGGAAATTTCATTACCCTACTCCCCCATATAGAAGATCCCCATGGTCTATGTGATAAGAGCCTCCACTAATCTCTAAGACCTTCAGCCACTGCCATCTTCTTCCTATTCACATTCTAGGCTCACACCATGCTGGACTATTTATTTTTCCCTAAGGTGTCATTCTTTGTTAGGTCTCTGCCTCTTCTGTTTGAAATTTCTGCCCTCACTTTTACACTAGACTTACTTACCTTTTAAGGCTCAGGTGAAAAGATTCCTAGTCCCTATCACTCCAGTAAAATGGATCTCTCTCTTCTCTATGCCTCATGTACAGATCTCTCTTTAGCATATTGTTACTATAACTGGACATTTGTCTGTGTCTCCACTAAATGGAGTTCCTTGAGGCTGAGGGTCTCTAAGGCTTATGTTCCCTAAGAACCTAAATCAACATGAAGCCTGGAGATGCCATACTCAGTCGTAAGATCAGGCCAGCCCTTAATATTTGTAGGGCCCAGGTCAAGAATACAAATGGAGACCCAATTAGCAAAAGTCTCAACTACTGAAAACTTATAAGCCAAGCCAGCCGCCTGTTAGATTAAAAATGCACTATCCTCCGATCTTGAAAAGTATACCCTCAACAACGTGGAAGGCCAGATTCAAGTAAAGAACTCAAGGAGAATCTGCACCAGAACTAGAAGACCCAGGGAAAACAGACGCTGCCCCAGCCTCTGCCCTGCCTTCTCTTCCCCACAGTTCAAGGAGTCTCTTGTGCACTGAAGTGGTTGCCCTGCATATACAAACACCAACCACACTCTCCCCAAACAATCACTCTTTGGCCACCATTCAGGCTTAGGAGTTCACCTAGTGATACTGTGAGCCCAAGGTAGAATGGGCCTGAGAAAGAGGCACATACAGGATCTAGAAGCAAGCTCTGAGTTGTTTGGGCAGAAAATTCAGAGTTAGAGTTGGAAGAGAACTAGAGCAAGGACCTTTAAAGCTTAGAACCCAGGGCAGAGACAAGATGTACAAATCCAAGAGCAGTTCTGTTTAAGACTCATTTCAAGCATCATACCTCCTCTGAGAAGCTTTCCTGGATTCCCCAAGCCAGAAGCTGTCCCTCTCTACTCTCAAAGCACCTTGTAGATATCAAATTCTGTATCTAGGTAGTGTATTGCAACTATCTATACCTAGGTCTGCCTCTCACTACACTAGGAGCTTCCTGAGAACAGGGACTATATATCTTATTCATCACCATGGACCCCTCCCCCCGCCAAGAATATAGCAGAGAGCATGGCATGGGGCAGGATGATATCCAATGGCCAATGAGTGAATTCATGAAAATGATAATGGAGAGGATATTCACCAGATCCAAATATTAACTCCCTTTACCTGTACAGCCTAAGAGTTTTACCAGAGACCTTTTGAAGACAAAATAGCAATTACATTGGAACTGAAATAAACTTTAGTCCCACCCATAGTTTTTGATTACACTATTCATCTGGAAACTGAATTGCTTCATTCCACACTAGAATTTCAGTTCTCAAATAATCCTTTCGCTATTCTCATCAAATAATCTCCCTCTCTAAAAAAATGACACTCTGACGTTCTACCGAGGAGGAGGACCTAAACTGTGAGCATATAGGGTAATCTCTGAGCTAACCAAGAGAACACCACCTCTCAACAACAGGACATGAACTGAGCTACTTCTGAACAAGTGAGAAGGACCTTTTCTCCTACTCACATCCCTTCTTCCAAAGGACATTCCAAGACCTTGTTGATAGGACTACCAAAGAGAAGACATTTCCCTCCAGTAGTGAACTCCTCCATTATATCTCCGGATAATGACAGAAGCAATTTGCAGATTAGAGTAACTCTCCTATGGTGGTATGCCTTTTGATTCATTTAGCAGTGGCTGCCTCTTCAGCCTGCTGGATTTTTTTTTTTTTTTCATCATCTGCCGATTCACTCAGAGATATTCTAAAGTTGTGCAATGGGCAGGCTGTAATCACCTGCACCCAGGGAGCGGCAGAGGAGAGAGCACAGTGAGTCACAGACCACAACAAAGCCCTTCCTGGCATGTTGGGCCCACTTGGCAAACCCAGAGGATGTAAAACTGACAGAAAGACAAGGAGCATCTTTGTTATTTGTCAACAAATCGCAGTGACCATTGCAGTCCTTGGCAGCTTGACCTGGAGAGGCCTTGGAGGAAGAAATTGGGAAACAAGTAAATAAGATGATGGAAAATCCCATTTTCCAGATGACTGGCAATCAGATAGGTATGTCAACAAAAATTTTTATCTGGTCCGAGTTATCATGTTCGAGAAAATAAGAGAGTGTTCCTTTAGTGGCAGTGGGGCCCTCAAATAGATATGAAAAATCAACTGACCTTGAAATGAAGACTTAAATATCTGGCTCTATTAACTAACAGCTGTATGACTGTAACAGCTAGTCACATGGGCAAGCAGGTGATATCTGAGAATCTAGTTTCACACATCTATAAAAAGGGATTAAGGAGTTCCCGTCGTGGCGCCGCAGTTAACGACTCCGACTAGGAACCATGAGGTTGCAGATTCGATCCCTGGCCTTGCTCAGTGGGTTAACGATCCGGTGTTGCCGTGAGCTGTGGTGTAGGTTGCAGACTCAGCTCGGATCCCGCGTTGCTGTGGCTCCGGCGTAGGCCGGTGACTATAGCTCCGATTCAACCCCTAGCCTGGGAACCTCCATCTGCTGCGGGTGCGGCCATAAAAGGACAAAAAGACAAAAAAATAAATAAAATAAAATGGGATTAATAACTGCCCTGCCTAATCCATGAGATTATGAAAAATATCAAACAAGACAACGAAAGTAAAGTAAAACAGTTTGTAGCTAAAAAGTTCAGTACAAATAATAATCATATCACCATTTCTGGTACCAATAGACATTATCCAAAAGTCAAATCTAAAGAAACAAAACAAAGGCTGATTAGATTATATTAGGTCCACAGAAATAAATGCATTTATAAACTAATGTGGAGCCATTAGACTGTCTGCTGGTTACTATATATTCTATTTCCAGAAATAGAAATAATTACAGAAAAATGCCACCTCTGGCCTCCCATGAGGGGTTCAGCATCACTCCTTGTGATGTAATTAAGCCATCTCTCAGTCAACAGTTACTGAGCACCCCCTGCAGGCCAAACCCTTTGTTGGTCAATGGACATACAAATATAACCAAGATAGCCATGTTTCTTGCTCATGGTAGAATCGTGGTGAGAGACAAGTACACCATTCAGCACACAACATGTAACAGAAACTTGTATAAAAGCTATGGAAAATGAGAACAAAAGACAGGAACAGTCATTTCTACTTAAGCAATCAGGAAAGCTGAAGAGGAGGTGATTCTTGAACCAAGTCTTAAAAGAGAAGCTGGCATTCACTAGGCAGATGGCAGCTGGGAGGAATTCCCAAGAGATGAAATTATGAGAGGAAATGCTTTAGTGTTTCGGGGGAACTGAAATTATCTGACTGTGGCAGGGAAGGGGAGAATATTAGAGAAAGGTGAAGGGACAGGCAAGGATCATCATAAAAGCCTAAGTATAGGAGCTGACGCTTACCATGTAGGCAGTGGGGATTTAAGAAAGCATTTTAAACTTGGATATGGCAGGATTATATTTTCACTTTAGAAAAATCTCTTTTGTATGCTTTGAGTGTGGCATAGAAGGAGAAAAGCCTAGAAGCTGGAAAGCCCACAAAAGAATGCTTTTACTGCTTATTTTATTATATAGCAGAAGCTTTCTTTCAAGTCAAACCTTAAGTGGGATCTTAATGAAACAAAACAAATAAAAGCAAAGCTGTTTTTGTAGAAGCAGGAGTCCAGGACCAGAAGTCATGCCTATATGGCCTCCTTTCAACCCCACAATAGCACCACCTGAAGCCTTTAAAATCTTAAGGCTCTTAATATTGGAAAACGGTATGTGCTGCTCTGTTCAGAAAACGAAAGTGGCCCGGGTGAGGGATGAATAAGAGCATAAACGTAGATAGTATCAAACCCACAGTTCCTGACAATGACTGTTTGCAGGGGGCAAGGAGAAGAAATGCAGAAAGGACTGCAGGCTCTGACAGGGAGAGCTGAAAGGATGACGGTGCTCCTCACCATCGAGCAGCCAAGGAGAGTGAGCAGATTTGAGGGACGATAAGGTCAGGTATAGAACGCTGGGCTACAGAAGACTGTGTGTGACAACATCAGATGAGGACGTCGGGTAGGCAGCTCAGCAGGAGAAATTGAGTTGGAAGGAAAAGATGGGGGAGTCAAGAGCAAGGCCAAAAGAAGAGATCACGATGGAAGATTAGGGAGAGAGAAGAGAAGGTGGCCAGGTCACCCTCAGGTCTGCTATAGCTGAAGAGTAGGAGTCTAACAAGATGGAGTCAGAAATAGGAAGAAAACTAGAAGAAAGTAGCACCCAGAAACCAAGGTGCAGGACAATCTCAGGACTGAATGTGCTATGTGAAGCCCCAAAGTAAGACAGCATTTCAGCTCCTCCAGGGCCTATCATACAAATACAGTTGATGTCAATATGTAGGGGACTGAAAAGATAAATTCATCTTGATTCTTGGGAAGATGTTCTTCCCACCGTCAGAACCAAAGAATATTCAATTTCTAGTGTCAGGTCCTTGAAGAAGAGTTTTGAGTCCAATGTTAGATAATTAGGCAACAGTCTGAGAAAGGAGCATTGATTTAGAGATTCCAAGAACTGAAAGGGCCCCAAAGTTCATCCAGTCCAATTTCACCTGTGTTAAGCAGACGCTGCATTTCCTGAACATTAGTAATTATGATAAGGATGATATACAGTATATCAGTGTTTTATATATGCTGCTTCATTTGATTCTCCTCATAGTATCCCTCCAAGGAGTTACGTAGTAGCTATCTTCTATAAAATATTCACTGCCTCAAAAGACAATTCACTGCATTTTTCAAAGCATCTCTGTTAAAAAGTTTTCTTGTTGAGCTAGTATCCTCCTTCCTGTAGTTTTCACATTAGTTTTGCCTCTTAGAGCCAAAAAATGCTGGTTTATTTAAATATAAAAACTGTGTTCTCCCCCAGTCTCATCTCCCTCTCCTCTCTCTGTAATGGAAACATATCAATCTTCTCCTTCAATCATTCTGAGTCATTTCATTATTCCTTGATAGCTCTCCTTTGAAAGGGTTACACGCTTTAACATTCTAGGCCAGCAAAGAGAAGACAGATGCTTCAACTTTTTGAGTACTACGTAGTAACCATGCAGCACTAATCTGGAAATGCCTGTCAGGTCCCCTCCTGCTCACTCAGTTCAGCACCTCCACCCTTAGCCCATTCATCCGTGCTGAGCTTTTCCTGGAGTGGGAAGAGTCATCCAGGTTTCCCACTGCTAATGCTGCTACCCTTCTCCCAACCCATCCACCACCTCCAATTTGAAAAGTAGGGATGAGAACTAAGCCTTATTGACCACCTACTTGGGGCCAGATGCCGGGAGAGGTGGACTTTAACGTGACCTATCTCATTTAAGTCTCATGACAGCTCTGTAGGATAGTAACTTGTTCAAAGTTACACAGGAAATAAATGATGAAATAGGCATTCAAACCCAGATCTTTCTGAATTCAAAAATCCTCCTCACTGAAATCTAAAGCTGTATTGTCTAAAACAACAGCCACCTGCCACATTTGGCTGTTGCACATGGGAAATTTGACTATCTGAGTTGAGATGTGAAATGAGTAAAATACACACCAGATTTTGAAGACTTAGTTCAAAAAAAGAAAGTATTTCAATAAAATTTATGTTTATTAGACACTAAAACAATATTTTGACATATTGAGTTAAAATATATTTTAGAATTACCTGTTTCTCTCTACTTTTTTAATACTGCAACTAGAAAATTTTAAATTATATATGCACTTTAATTTGTGGCTAGCATCACATTACTTTTGCACAACACTGATCTAGAACACTAAAATGAAAAGTTTCAATTCTTTGGAAATTACTAACCTAGTATAAGAGCACATAAGCCAAGAAGTAACCAATTAATTATTATAGTATCAAATGGGATTAGAAGTTCTTGCTCAGTAATGGAATCTGGGTCTTACCTTTCTGCATTCTATTATTGTTTTACATTTTATTTTTCAGACTTCCCAGAGGCTTTGCATGAGTATAGTTCTATAAATAAGTGAAATAAATCCACATCTCTTGTACCCACAAGTACATATATTTTTCCATCTAACATGTATTACAATACGTCATAGTATTTCACAAAGTTATTACCTGGTTAACACCATGTATGTTCAAATTAAGGATCACCTTTAGCAGGAATAACTAAAGCTTTTAGAGGAAATAATCCTATATGTGATATTTTCTGTGTTTCGTTGGAATAAGTTTTATATTTTTATTGCTCTGCGTGTTCGGAAAACAACAAACCAAAGAATTATCTTAAAGAATTTCCAAATGAGAAACTGGAGACACAGTAATTGAAACCAAAATTAGCTTAAGAGGTCACTGGGTCTGTTTTTTGATATTAATATGTAGTGATATAACAGTGTTTAATATATGCAGCCTAAAATGGAGCCTCACAAAAGCCACTGAAGTGGCCATAGCAGTCTAACTGCGCCCATTTACCAAATGGAAATCTGAGGCTCTAGGAAGGTAAGTATATGCAACCTAGAGTTTCTGAGTCCAAGTCTGGTCATCTTTCCACTTTGTCCCATATTAGATCATGAACAATTATTACAAGTATGACAGTTATATTGTCTGGGGCTTAAAGAGAGTTCCTTATTATGGAATAAAAGATTTATTACCAGATTAATTTAGATGCCACAGGAGAGCACCAGATATGGTAGAGCACATGCTGATTACTCAGTAAATACAACTTTCCTTTCCCATACTAAGACAATCCTTTTGATAGACAATGTTACAGAATGACTACTTATCCCTATTCTTGGTTTTCAGGTTAAAGATACCTGACTTCCTTTTACTGAGTTATATGGATGTTTTGTGACCTCATCATTGCTGTCATTACATTGCTGTAACCCTCTGGTAAAGAGAACTTTGACTTAAAGCCTCAAAATCAAAGAAGGCTTGATTCTTTGAATCAAGAATGAAATTAAAGAATAAGAAACCACTTGCTGATGATTATCATCTGCATTATTATCAAGAGTAAACCTATTCATGGTGATTCGACAAATCATCAGCTGCTCAATGAGAGCCACAGGTCCCTATCACCTACCAAAACCTGCAAGGATGAAATGTAAAAATGCCAGTCATGAGATCTGCCTGTAGCTTGAAGAAAAACTCAAACTGCCAAAACAAGACTTAAATATGAAGAAACACAGAATCACCCATTATGATGCCAACATATAATACCAATTATAATAATGCCTTACATTTAAAATTTCTTTAGAGTTAAAAAAATGCTTTCACCTCCATAATTTCACTTAACTCGCAATTTACAGATTGACATGTTGAGATGTTACAAATCTTATAGAACTAGCTCAGCAATATGGGCTACCGGCCTCTAATTATGTCAGCTGGGAATTTTTCCAAAGCTCTAAGATTAAAAAATAGGTTTTTAATAAAAATTAAAATGTTAAATTTTTTAAAAATTAAAAAAATAAGTTTTTGACTTCTGCAACGGAAAAGTTAAGAAATGGTTCTGGGGTCAAGGAAGCTTGCCATTAAGTCAATGATATGACCAAGAATCTGACTTCCCCCATCTTTTCCCTCTGCCTTCTACATTTCACTCTAGAACCAACCCCCATCATAGTTGCAGGATGGCTGTCTACAATCGCAAGAGCCTGAAGGTTCTTCATCCACATTCAGCAGGAAAGCTTCTGCCCCAATATTCCCAGCAAAATCCCAAGTCTCACTCTGACTGGAGTAACTTAGGTTACATGACCCCCTCTCCCAAAGCAATCATAGAGGCCAAGGGAAAATATGCACTCCTCTCTTGAGGCCTAGGGTACAGGCAGCTTCTGTGGAACTACATGAAAACCCACAGGAAACCAGGGGCCCTGAGAAAGAAGAAGTGACAATGGATGCTAGGGGTGCAAACCAACAAATGTCAGTCCAGGGCTTGTACCACTAACACACAGTGGTAAAGAAGATAAAGAGTAGGGGTAGGGTAGGAATTCCTGTAGTGGCTCAGTGGAAACAAATCGACTATCATCTATGAGAATGTAGGTTCGATTCCTGGTCTTGCTCAATGGGTTAAAGATCCTGCATTACCATGAGCTGTAGTGTAAGCCGCAGATGCAGCTTGGATCCTCAGTTGCTGCGGCTGTGGTGAGGCCAGCAGTTGTGGCTCTGATCTAACCCCTAGCCTGGGAACTTCCATATGCCGCGGGAGGTACAGTCCTAAAAAGAAAAAAAAATAGGGTAAATGGATGGTAAACACAGATGTACTGATATATCCTGTAGCATTGGAGATGGGCTGGAGAATCTGTGTATATATGGAGATTTTCCTTCCATTAGGTATGTTAAGCTGGGTAGGCTAAACATTACTTAAAAGATTTGCTTCCTAAAGCACTTAGTTATCCTGAGTTCCTAAAGCAAAAGAAGACCAGTAAACACGTGTCAACACCAAAACTTGCCTAACAATTGTGGAGGAGACAATGCTTTTCCCAACTCTCTATGCATAATCAAACGTAGGTGACAGCAGTATCTTGACAGATCTCACTAATAACTAACAGGCTGACTATTGCCTCATCCTGGGACCAAATGTTTTAAATTCAAACTCTTTGAAGTAGGGACTAGTTATCATCTCCCATATCACAGATGAGAAAACTGAGGATCAAAGATGTTAAATGATTTTCCAAGCTCACTCGGGAGAGAAATGCAGCTGCATTTCAGAGTCTATGCTCTTAAACATTCTGTTATTCTGTCTGAGGTGGACAGTGGCAAATTTTGCTACTGTCTGGCTCTCTTGAACACTTGTGCCATTTGGAGGCAAGTTCTTGAAAATCAAAACTCTTCTTTCATCACAACGCACACTTTATAGGGGGAAAATAAAGGAAGTCCAGGAGGGCCTAGAATTCACCTTCAGATACTTTCACTGCTTTATTATTTTCAAGAAAGCAGAAGAATTCTGGGTCCCACAAACCTGTGTTCAAATTTTGACTTTGCTACTTACCATCTGTTTGACTTTCACCAAGCCAATTAAACCCTTGTAAGCCTCACCTTTTTAACCTATAAGATGTAGATACTACCTGCCCTCAGGATTGTCTGAAACATAAATAGGATCATAGACTGACAAATGGAAACTGTATAATAACTATTAGCTGCTTTTCCCTCCTCTCCCATTATGCCTTTCATCTTTTCACTTCCTTCAAATAGGGTTGTACCTATTTAAGGATAGGAACAACAATTCAAAAGAAAAACAAATTTTAATTTTTAAATTGAAGCTGTTGGAGTTATCATCGTGGCTCAGCAGTAATGCACCCAACTAGTATCCATGAGGATGTGGGTTCAATCCCTGGCCTCGCTCAGTGGGTTAAGGATCCAGCCATGAGCTGTGGTGTAGATCGCAGATACCGCTCAGACCCTGCATCACTGTGGCTGTGGCGTAGGCTGTCAGCTACAGCTCCAATTCAACCCCTAGCCTGGGAACCTCCATATGCTGTATCTGCAGCCCTAAAAACAAAAACAAAAGTAAAAATTAAAGCTGTTCATTATCTTTCACAATGTTAATAAATCAGAAGAAAACAGAAGTATATAATCATCTTTCTTATTGTTTTCAATCAAAATTATCAGCAGTTATTTGGAAAAAATAAAAAGCTCAGAACATGTTTGCAGGTTCTTCCTAATTTCTTAATTTTTTTTGCTGTGAGAGTATAATAATTTTTTAAATTTTTTATTCAAGTATAGTTGATTTACAGTTGTGCCAATTTCTGCTGTACACAATAGTGAATGTGTATATATATGTGTGTGTGTGTATATATATTTATATATATATATATATATATATATGTATGTATTTATACACACACATACACACACATTCTTTTTCTCATACTGGCTTCCATCATGTTTTTTCCCAAGAGATGGGATATAGTTCCCTGTGGTAGGACCTCATTGCTTATCCATTCTAAATGTAACAGTTTGCATCTACCAACCCCAAACTCCCCGTCTACTGTACTCCCTCCTCCCTCCCCTGTGGCAACCACAAGTCTATTCTCCATTTCTCTGAGTCTGTTTCTGTTTTGTAGATACATTCATTTGTGCCACGTTTTAGATTCCACATATAAGTGATATCATATGGTATTTGTCTTTCTCTTCCTGACTTACTGCACTTAGCATGATAATCTCTAGTTGCATCCATGTTGCTGCAAATGGTGTTATTTTGTTCCTTCTTATGGCTTTTTAGTCTTCCATTGATACATGTAACATTTCTTCTTAATCCATTCACCTGTCCATGGACATTTAGGTAGTTTCCATGTCTTGACTATTGTGAACAGAGCTGCAGTGAACGTGGGGGTTCATGTATCTTTTTGAATGACAGTTTTCTCCTAACATATGTTCAGGAGTGGGATTGCTGGATCATATGGTAGTTCTATATTTAGTTTTCTAAGGTACCTCCATACTGCTTTCCACAGGGTTGTACCAATTTACATCCCCATCAACAGTGAAGGAGGGTTCCCTTTCTCCATTCCCTCTCCAACATTTGCTCTTTGTAGACTTGTTAATGATGGCCATTCTGACTGGTGTGAGGTGGTAACTTCACTGTAGTTTTGATTTGCACGTCTCTAATTATTAGTGATGTTGAGCATCTTTTCATGTACCTATTGACTATCTAAATGTCTTCTTTTGAGAAATATCTACTTAGATCTTCTGTTTTTCACTTGGGTTGTTTGTTTTTTTGTTGCTGAGTGGTATGAATTGTTCGCATATTTTGGAGATTAGGCCCTTGTCTGTTACACTGTTGGCAAAAATTTTCTCCCATTCTGTGGGTTGTCCTTTTGTTTATGGTTTCCTTTGCTGTGCAAAAGCCTCTGAATTTAGGTCCAATTGGTTTGTTTTGGTTTTTATTTTCATTACTCTAGGAAGTGGATCAAACCAGATACTACTGCAATTTATGTCAAAGAGTGTTCTATGTTTTCCTCTAGGAGTTTTATAGCATTTGGCCTTATGTTTAGGTCTTTAGTCCATTTTGAATTTATTTTTGTGTATGGTGGTGTTACAGAATGTTCTGATTTCATTTTTACATGTAGATGTCCAGTTTTCCCAGCACCGATAACTGAAGAGACTATCATTCCTCTAATCTATCATAGATTATTATCATTCACCTGTCATAGATTATTTAACCATAGGTGCATGGGTTTATTCCTTGGCTTTCTACCCTGGTCCACTGATCTATATTTCTGTTTTTGTGCCAGTACCATACTGTTTTGATGACTGTAGCTTTGTAGTATAAAGTCAGGAAGCCTGATTCCTCCCATTCCCTTTTTCTTTTTCAATATTGCTTAAGCTATTTGGGGGTCTTTTGTATTTCCATACAAATTTTAAAATACTTTGTTCTAGTTCTGTGAAGAACATCATTGGTAATTTGATAGGGATTGCACTGAATCTGTAGATTGCCTTGGGTAGTATAGTCATTTTGACAATACTGATTTTTCCAATCTAAGACCATGGTATATCTTTCCATCTATATATGTCACCTTTGATTTCTTTCATCAGCATCTTAACTGTTTTCTGCATTCCTTCTCAGAACCCTGAGGACCAAATAGGACGATTTTATTTAAAAGCTGTCGCTCAGAGTTCCCTGGTGGACTAGCAATTAAGGATCTGGCATTGTCACTGCTATGGCTTGGGTTTGATCCCTGGCCTGGGAACTTCCACATGCCACAGAGATGGCAAAAAAAAAAAAAAAAGAATAAGAGTTCCTGTCATGGCTCAGCAGAAACAAATACAACTAATATCCATGAGGATAATATCCTCAGACCCACTCTCTTATTTATACACTCACCTCCTACATTATTGTATCCAGTCCTGTATGTTTTAAATACTAGCTATTTACTGTTGATTTCCAAATTTCTATCTCCAAACTCCAGACTAGTATATCCAACCAACTACTTACCTTCTTTGCTTGGAAATTCAATAAGGAACTTGAACCTAATAGGTCAGAAATTGAACCCTGGATCTTTACTCATCCCCTAGCCCCCACCCCAAACACTGGGGTTCTTCATCTGCCTTTCTGACCTTAGAAAATGGAAATTCTAGGTGTTCTCCTGTGGTGTGGCAAGTTAGAGATCTCCACTGTCATTTCAGCAGGTTGGGTTGCTACTGTGGTGCAGGTTTGATCCCTGGTCTGGGAACTTCCACATGCTGTGGATGCAGCCAAAATATTTTTTTTAAAGAAGAAAATGGCAATTCTATTATTCCTTCCACTTAGGCCAAAACACCCAGAGAGGAGGCATTTTTTTATTCCTTTTTCTCATAGCTTACATCTAATCCATCAGCAGATTCTGAAGTTTCTGGAGTTTCATATAAACCTGAAGATTATACGCTAAAGTGAAACACATCTCATGATCTCACTATATAATTATCCAAACCACCATCAAATCTCATTGAACTTTTACAAAAGCCTCCTAACTGGTCTCCTTGTTTCCACCTTCATGGCTGGACCTATAGTCTGACTGCATGGCAGCCCAAGTGATCTTCATAAAACATAAATTAGTTCATGCTATTCTTCATTTAGAACCCTACAGTGGCTTCCTATCACACTCAGAAAACACCTTCCAAAGTCTTCCCCAGGGCTTGCAATGATTCACTGACATGATCCCTCACTGCTTTTCTAATCTCCTCTGTGATGGATGAAAGCTAGCCACTTCCCATCAAGAGGTAGATTCTATTCTCCTTCTTCTTGAATCTGAATACAGTACAATCAAAAGTATGATGGAAGTGACTCTTTGCCAGTTCCATGCCCAAGTCTTTAAGAAGACTAGTAGCTTTAACCAGCCACAGGGTATTTGAAAGTTCTGAGCCACCATGTAAGAAGTTCCAAAGCCCTCAGAACATCATGCAGTTAGAAACTCAGATAACATGGTAGCAACATAGCCATGGGCAGGCAATCCATTCAGTAACCACAATTGATATCCTCGGTAACATCAACGGCAGCCACGTAAGTAAGCCATCTTGTATTCCCAGCACAGTCAAGCCTTCTGATGTCTCCATGCCTAAATGCTACTTGAACGTAACCACACGAGAGCCCCTAAGGAAAAACCACCCTAGAGGGCTCAGCACCATAGATAATAACAATTGTTTTAATTCACTAAGTTATAGTTTGTTATGCTAACTATAGTTAGCTACCTAACTGGAACATCATTTCCTACAATTTTCTCCCTTGTTCCCTCCACTCCAGCCACACAGACCTACTTACTATTCCTATAACATACCATACCTATTACTACTACCAATCCATACCATACAAGCAGTCGGATCCGCCTTCTCTGTATGAGGCACGCTCTTCCTTCAGATATTCCCATGGATTCATTCAGGGCTCTGCTCGAACATCAGAGAGGGCTTCTCTGATGAATTATCTAGAATACTACTCTATCACTCTGTCTTATATCAAGCTTTATTTCTCTTCCAAGCATTTAAGACCACCAAACATATTTTAGACTTGTTTATTTGTTTTCTACTAAGAAAATGAAAATTATCAACAGCTTTCATTTGCAGCTCTTTCCCTATTGCCTGGAGCACAGGTATTTATACACTGTTGAATGAACGAATGAGACTCTACAGCCCAAATTCTTTGCTCTGCATTACACTGGCATGCAAAGAAAAGGATAGGAGAAAGGAAGAAAATGTAAGCTGTGGAGGTGGACAAAGAAGCAAGTCAAAGAATGGGAAATTCTAACCCAAATTTCTCTCTTTGAGTCTTTGCTATTGAGGCTATTATAAATTTCTGTTTACTGCCTCAATTGATCTGAGGTGAAAATGTCACTTGGTATAAATGTGAGCCACTATGTTGAAGTCATACACAAACCAAAGTTAAGTGCATATTTACTGTGTATTCATAGAGACAAATAAAGACTCCTGGCAGCTGTTGGAGGGGCAGTTTATGGCAGAGAGAGAAACTAAGAAAGTTCAGCCTCAGGGTCTGTCACCAATGAGATTTCCACAAATGTTTTTAATACTTTCAAAAAAGTACCAAAGTTCTGTGGTCCCACAAACCTAAGAATCCTAGCTTTGTGACTCAGTGGCTGTTTGACCTTTGACAATTAACCTTGTAAGCCTCACCTCCTTTACCTACAAAAAATATCCAAAAAGATAAAAAAGATAAAAGCACGGGTTTTATAGGTACACTGACCAAAGTGCAGTCTTTGCTCAACCTCTTCCTTAACCTCTTCGTCCCTCAGTTTTCTCTTTGGTGAGAGAAGAATAATAATACCTTTTTAGAAGGCTGGTGTGAAAATTATAAGAGACCAGGAATGTGACATTACAGTAGCTAGCATTTTTTGAGCATTTAGTTACCGTTATGTTATACTGTGGATCTCTGTTCTAAGCAACACTGCCTTTATTTGGTAGGTACTCATAACAATCCCTTGCCCCAAATCACAGAGCTAACTAGCACAAATGGAGTAAGATTTAAACCCAGGCAGTCTAATTCTAAAGCCCAAACTCTTACCCACTCTTTCCAGTTGCCTTTCTAGAAGCTTATTTAGACCAATATCTTGGTGCATATTACATTCTTTAAAAATACACATTTTTTTTCATTTTTTAAGGTTTCATTGAGGTATAGTTGATTTACAACACTGCGATAATTTCTGCTATACAACAAAGTGATTCAGTCAAGTATGTACGCATAGCCGTTCTCTTTCAGATTTTTTTCCAACATAGATTATCACAGAATATGGATAGAGTTCTCTGTGCTATATAGCAGGTCCACACTGACCAATCATTCCATACTGGCATATTCCTCAGTATTCATATGCCAATCACTAACCCCTAGTCCATCTCTCCCCCTGACCTGTCTCCTTTGGTAACCATAAGTTTGTTTTCAAAGTCTGTGAGTCTGTTTCTGCTCTGCAATTAAGTTCATTTGTATTCTTTTTTTAGATGCCACATATAAGTGATATCATATGATATTTGCCTTGCTCTAATTTCACTTAGTACGATAATTTCTAGGTCTATCTATGTTGCTGTAAATGGCATTATTTCCTTCTTTTTTATGGCTGAGTAATATTCCACTGTATATATACCACATCTTCTTTATCTAGTCCTCTATCAGTGGACATTTAAGATGTTTCCATATCTTGGCTGTTGTATATAGTGTTGCAATGAACACTGGGATGCATATATTTTTATGAATTATGTTTTTCTGCAGATAAATGCTCAGGAGTGGGATTGCTGGATCACATGGTAACTCCTTTTTTAGCTTTTTGTGGGACTCCTATACTATTTGCCATAGTGGTTATACCAATGTACATTCCCACCAACAGTGTAAGAGGGTATGCTTTTCTCTGCACTCTCTCCAGCATTTATTGTTTCTAGACTTTTTTCTTTTTTATTAGTATTATTAAAATATAGTTGATTTTCAATGTTTCTTCTAGTTCTGTTGTACAACAAAGTGACCCAATCACACTGTGCTATACAGTAGGGCCTCACTGCCCATCCATTCCAAATATAATGGTTTTCAATCAAAAAACCCCCAGAATGCCCATCCATCCCACTCCCTCCCCTTTCCCCTTTGGGAACCCCAAGTTTGCTCTCCTTCGGCCATAATCTGTTTCTGTTTGTTTGTTTGTTTGTATTTAGAGAGGATCATCTGTTCCACATTTCAGATTTCACAAATAAGTGATATCATATGGTAATTGTCTTTTTCTTTCTGGTTAATTCGCTTAGTATGAGAATCTCTAGTTTCATCCATGTTGCTACAAATGTCACTAGTTTGTCTTTTTATGACTAGGTAGTATTCCATTGTATGTATGTGCCACATTTTCTTAATCCATTTATCTATCAATGGACATTTAGGCTGTTTCCATGTCTTGGCTATTGTGAACAGAGCTGCAGTGAACGTAGGGGTTCATGTATCTTTTCGAATGAAAGTTTTGTACAGATATACACCCAGCAGTGGGGTTGCTGGGTCATATGATAGTTTTACATTTAGTTTTCTGAGGTACCTCCATACTGTTTTCCATAGTAGTTGTACCAATTTATACTCCCACCAACAATGAAGGAGGGTTCTTTTTCTCCACACCCTCAAATAACAAATCTGTTATTTGTTGACTTGCTAATGATGGCCATTCTGAGTGGTGTGAGGTGGCACCTTATTGTAGTTTTGATGTGCATTTCTCTAATAGTGATGTTGAGCATTTTTTCACATGCCTCTAGGTCATCTGTATGTCTTCTTTGGAGAAATGTCTATTTAGGTCTGCTGCCCATTTTTCAATTGGGTTATTTGGTTTTGTTGTTGTTGTTGTTGAGTTGCTTAAGTAGTTTGTATATTTTGGAGATTAGGCCTTTGTCTGTTGTATTGTTGGCAAAGATTCTCTCCCATTCTGTGGGTTGTCTTTCCATTTTTTTTAATGGCTTCCTTTGCTATGCAAAAGCTTTTCAGTTTAATTACGTTCCACTGGTTTATCTGTGTCTTTATTGTCATTATTCTAGGAGATCAAACAAGGTTGCTGTGATTTATATCAAAGAGTGTTCTGCCTATGTTTTCGTCTAGGAATTTTATAGTATCTGGCATTATATCCAGATCTTTAAACCACTGTGAATTTAATTTTGCATATTGTGTTAGACAGTGTTCCAGTTTCATTCTTTTACAGTTTTCCCAGTACCATTTATTAAAGAGACTATCTTTCTTCCACTGTATGTTCTTTCCTCCTTTGTCATAGATTAGTTGACCTTAGGTGTTTGGGTTTATTTCTGGGCTTTCTATCCTGTTCCATTGATCTATATTTCTGTTTTTGTGCCAGTACCATATTGTTTTGATGACTATAGCTTTGTAATATTGTCTAAAGTCAGGAAGCTTGATTCCTCCATTTTTGTTTTTCTTTTTCAGTACTGACTTGGTTATTCAGGGTCTCTCATGTATCCATACAAATTTTAAAATGTTCTGTTCTAGTTCTGTGAAGAATGTAATCTGATAGGGATTGCACTGAATCTGTAGATTGCCTTGGGTAGTATTAGTCATTTTGACAATATTGACTCATACAATCCAACAGCATGGTATATCTTTCCATCTGTTTGTGTCATCTTTGATCTTTCATCAATGTCTTATAATTCTCAGAGTACAGGTCTTTTGTCTTTGCAGTTTTTTTGTTTTTTTTTTTTTTTTTTTGCTTTTTAGGGCCACACCCATGGCATATGGAGATTCCCAGGGTAGGGGTCCAATCAGAGATACAGCTGCCAGCCACAGCCATATCAGATCCAAGCCACAGCTCATGGAAATGCCAGATCCTTAACCCACTGAGCAAGGCCAGGGATCAAACCCGCAACCTCATGGCTCCTAGTTGGATTCATTTCTGCTGCACCACAACAGGTACTCCTGTGTAGACTTTTTGATGATGGCCATTCTACTGGTGTGAGGTTCTCATAGTGTTTTGATTTGCATTTCTCTAATAATTAGTGATGCTGAGCATCTTCTTATGTGTTTTTTGGCTATCTGTGTTGTCAAAATGACTATACTACCCAAGGCAATCTATAGATTCAACACAATCCCTATAAAATTACCAACGGCATTTTTCACAGAACTATAACAAAAAAAATTTTTAATTTGTATGGAATCACAAAAAACCCAGAGAAGCCAAAGCAATTCTAAGAAAGAAAAACGGAATTGAAGGAATGAGGCTCCCTGACTTCAGACTATACTACAAAGTTGTCATCAAAACAGTGTGGTACTGGAACAACAACAGCAAAAAAACATATATAAATCAGTGGAAAAGGATAGAAATCCCAGAATTAAACCCACACACCTACAGTCATAATCTACGACAAAGGAGGAAAGAATATACAATGCAGAAAAGACAGTCTCTTCAATAAGTGATGCTGGGAAAACTGGACAGCTATATGTAAAAAAAAAATGAAATTAGAAAACTCTCTAACACTAAACACAAAAATAAAATGGATTAAATACCTAAATATATAAGACTGGATACTATAAAACTCTTATAGAAAAAACATAAGTGAACACTCTCTGACATAAACTACTGCAATATCTCTCAGATCCACTTCCTAGAGCAATGAAAATCAAAACAAAAATAAATAAATGGGACCTAATTAAACTTAAACATTTTTGCACAGAATATGAAACCCTAAACAAAACAAAAAGACAACACACAGAATGGGAACAAATATTTGCGAATGAAGCCAGTGAGAAGGGATTAATATTCAAAGTATACAAACAACTCATACAGCTCAATATCAAAAAACAAACAACTAAACAAAAAATGGGCATAAGATCTAGACATTTCTCAAAAAAAACTTATTTTAACTACTAATCCTGTATTTCATCATCATGACATAATGATCATTTTTGTCATCATTTTTGTCTAGAGATACTATTTTCTCTCTCTTTTTTTTTTTTTTCTCTTTTTGCCTTTATGTAGAGCCGCACCCATGGCATATGGAGGTTCCCAGGCTACGGGTCTAACAGGAGCTATACCTGCCGGCCTGTGCCACAGCCACAGCAACGCGGGATCCAAATCGCACCTGCAACCTTCACCACAGCTCACGGCAACACTGGATCCTTAACCCACTGAGCAAGGCCAGGGATCGAACCCGCAACCTCATGGTTCTTAGTCAGATTCGTTAACCACTGAGCCACCAAGGGAACTCCGAGAGATACTATTTTCTTGTCCATAGGAGAAAATCCTAGAATCTTGCATCTGACAAGCCTGAAGATGAAAATTTGTCCCTACCTGTTCAGTTATAAACCCAGATAATAAACAGAATTCCTCAGTGACCCTGACGATAAGCAAATGGGTCAGGGCAGAGGGGAAAAAACATAGCTGTTGCAGTGACGAGTTAGCATTGGCTCATGTTAGCTCCCAGAGCCAATGGTGCAAATATCTCTTTTCAACTCTGTAATTTCCTTGGTATCTGGAAAGTGGCCATGATGGGGATGTTTACACCACAGAAATCAGCAAACACAACAAATCAAGGCTTTGTTTTACCCTAAAGAGAACTGGTTGTTAAACAGTTGCGAGCACATCACCGTTTCTAAGTCAGACAGGCATGAGTTTGAATCCTCATGCAATCAAGTGGGTTCTTAAGCAAGTTACGTAACTTCTCTGAGTTTTATTTTCTTCACATCTATAATAGAAATAATAACTCCTTAATGGATTGTTATAAAAATTAAATGATATACTATGTATAAAGTTCTTAGGAAAATATGTGGCACTTAGTAGTTACTCTCTGGGGAAGTGATAGTAATTTTGTTAGTTTTATTATTTGCACTGTGTTAAATAAAAGAGGATGACAAAAAACACAGCATAAATGAGAATAAACAAGCACCAACTCAACAATGTGCAGCTTACCCTATACTTCACCAGGGTTGGTTTCACCTTTCTAAAACTATCCCAGTCATAACCCAACTCAAAAATCTGAACTTAAGTGCTTCCTACTCTCTGCTCAAGTAACACATTCTCATTTGGATCCATTTATTATGTTATAAGCCCTTGCCCACACCCTTTGGTCAGGGTCAGGGTGAACCTTACCTAATTAACAGTGTCATAATCAAAACAAATACTGTTTCATTTCCCCATGACATGATTAATCCTCATATGCATTCAAGGCTGGGCCTGCTCTGGATGAGTTACCAAAGAGCAAGTCACAAATTCACCAACCATTTGAGCTGGAAAATAATTCTGTTATCCACTTTGCAGAGGAGCAATTGAGTAGCAAGGTCACCCGCCCTCTAGGAACAGAGGACTCTAGATCAGGAATTGTTTGCAAATTCTAAGAGATAGGTGATACAAAGAAAAGAACCAGAGACTTAATGACTCCTCCAACTCTGTCCCTAAGACCGAGCCCACCATCCCTTTCATTACCATTGCCAATTTCAGTGTCAAATTATATACCACAGAACTGTAACGACTTAATGATGTCCTTTATTCTCTAGTGGGACTACTGTATTTTATTAAATTCAACAGTTCCAGATCTGGAAGGAGCAAGTATACTGCCCAGCTCACTTGTGAAAACTTTAAGGGCTATAAAAATTAAGGGACACACATAGAAGGACTGGAGCTCAACTTCTCTCCCGAAAAACAGCAAAAATACAGCCAAATGCCGAGCAACCTTCAACCAAATGGACTGGAAACTTCCAAAAAAGATACTCTGCTCCAGAAGACACAGCGGAGACCACATCAAGAGGTAGGAGGGGCGATTACGCGAGAGAAGCAACCCCATACCTCCCGGGTGGGAAGCCCCACAGACTGGAAAGGAACTGCATCACAGAGACTCAGCTACAGGACTGAGAGTTCTGAGCCTCACGTCAAAACCCCACGCCTGGGGATCGGGCACAGGGAGAAAGAGCCCGTGGAGCATCTGGCATTGAAGGCCGGAGGGGCTTGTGTGCAGGAGCTCCACAGGACTGGGGGAAACAGAGACCCCACTCTTGAAA
>PVHT021183634.1:24048005-24059621 GCA_004024745.2 Catagonus wagneri | reverse complement strand
AATTACCATTTGATCCAGCAATCCCACTCCTGGGCATCTATCCAGCAGACACCATGACCCGAAAAGACACCTGTACTCCAGTGTTCATTGCAGCACTCTATGCAATAGCCAGGTCATGGAAACAACCTAAATGCCCATCCACAGAAGAGTGGATAGGGAAGATATGGTACATACACACAATGGAATGTTACTCAGCCATAAAATGGAACGAATTACCAACATTTATAGCAACATGGATGGACTTAGAAATTATCACGCAAAGTGAAACCAGTCAGACAATTAGACAGCAACACCCAATGCTACCGCTTACATGTGGAAACTAAAAGACACAATGAACCTTTTTTCAGAACAGACAATGACTCACAGACTTTGGAAAACCTTGGTTTTTCAAATAAGACAATCTGGGGGGGTGGGGGGATGCACTGGGGGTTTGGGATACAAAATCTGTAAAACTGACTTGTGATGATTTATGCACACCTATAATTGAAATAAAATCCATTAAGAGGAAAAAAAATAAAAAAAAATAAAAAGTACTGTAATCTGTAAAAAAAAAAAGAAAAAAAAATTAAGGGACACCCAACTACCCTGAATACTAATATCTCTCAATTTGTCCAAGCTTCAGCCTGTACTTCCCTCCTTAGAGAATCCTAATATGTATTAGGGTATTACAAGCTCTAAGAAGCCCCACAGTACGTACATCTTTAAAACTTTGTATTAATCAAATGTTTATTTTTAATTAGATCAATGTTTCCCAAGTTTTTTCTTTTTACTACATAAATCCCTTTATGTGCCATATCTTTAAATTGCAGAGAGTCTTCACTATAAAACCAGTCTGATAAAACTCCACAAGTTTAGAGAAGAAACTGAATTTCTGGGTAAAGATCCAGCTCTTTCACCTCCCACTCCTTGCCACTGCCACTTCTAGTGACCTTTCAGTACGCAAATAGGGGAGGTCTGGGCTGCATAATTTCCCTTGAGACCTACCCTAGCCCCACTCCAGCCCAGTGTGCAAATGCACAGCTTAAGAACAAATCCAAATACGTGGTTTGGGTAGGAGGCAAACCAGAGAGGACTTAAACCGTGAGGAACAAAAAGAAAAATGGAAAGAGAAAGGGTAAGTAGTCAATTCTCAACTGAAAAAAACACACAACCTGAAAGTTCAGAGTTAACTTTTATTTAGGGCAAAATTAGGACATAAGCCTGGGAGACAGCATCTCAGGTAGCCCTGAGAAACCATTCTGAGATGGTGAGAGGGGAGCTAGGATATACAGGAGATTTGCAACAAAGGGAAGGTAGCAGGAACAAAAGAAGTCTGGGCTCACCAAAATCATTCCTTTGATACGCACCTCAGCTATTATGGCCAGTATTCTGAGTTTTCACAGCCCTTGAGGCTCACTGGCTCACCTTAGGAGGTGGCTGCATTCCACAGATGACTGTGACATCCTTTCTTTTGTCCCCTTAACTACAGCCCAGGCAGGTGGTTTTTCCGGATACCTCTGAAATACCACCTTAAAGAAGCAGGGGGAAATAATATCAATGTATATGATAAAGGTGAAGGGGCGGTGCATGCAGCCATGCAAACATTTTACAACAGTTTGCTGCTGGTCTAGTGAAAGTTACCACTAGTCACAAGGAGCAGACATCCCCCATGAAGGATTTTAGTGTTTTTCTAGACAGGAGGAGATGCAAGAATTGGGCACATAGAATCTTCTAAAAATTTCTGACTATCTGAAGACCTGTTCTTCCAGTTTTCCTAGAGCACAGAGTGCTTCATTCCTGATTTCCACCCTGAGCTCTGCTCATGGGGTGCTGCAGCAGCTCATGACTAAATCCATGTTGGAGGCAGATGGTAAGTGGCAGCAAATGCCAAACTCCAGTTCACACAATAAATGTTGCATGAGTGTGAAAATCACTGAATAGACAAATGAGCAGATAGGTGGGTAGATGAGAAAAGAATGGAGTGGTTGAAAACGTGAAAGAATAAAAGAAAAAATGAAGATCAAGGCAAATGAGTAAGTACATGAACGAATTATAAGGTTAGCCCTCAGTTGTGCCATGATTCGAGTAACAATGGCTCTCTCCTAGCAAATGGCACCATACCTTGTTAGCATTAACAAGCAATGCATAAGAACATATACCTTCCCTTTTTGCTTTCTACAAATGAGATGTTAAGTACCTTGAATTCTACCCTGAGGACAATGGAGAGACGATGAAAAATGTAACCAAGAGAGGAACATGGTCATATTTATATTTTGAAAAGAGCTTTCATGAGAAAGTTTGGTGGGAACTCCTTGTGTGACCCTCCACAGTGGGATCTGAAGTAAGCCATTTCTTAGTTTTTGCCTCTCCTTCATCTTCCCAAAAAGAATCCATCAGAAGACTTTGAAAAACAGGGATAATTTCATAATTATTTTAGCAGTATGGAGTTTACCTTTACTACCCTTTCGATTAATCTCTAACTCCCCCTAGCTTGAACCCCAGAAGAGGTGGCAATATTGAAGACATGTACCACCTGACTTACTTTGAGATAGGACTTCCAATGGAGATAAGGACACTATTGGAGAGCTTGTAGTAAGTAAATACTGGCAACATAACTGACTGAAATTGACTACGATCCCTTGTCCAATCTCAGTAAATGCCCAACTAATACGGAATATGAATATTGACAGTTTTAAAAGACCATTTTATGACTTAAAGGGAAAATAGAACTTAACAGAAAATGCATAAAAAAAAAAAAAAGTTATGCTTACTAGTGTGTGATGTGGGCCATGTTAGCAACAGATTCAAGGATGTCTAGTATCCTACACAGTGCCTAGCACACAACAGACACTGAACAAATCATAGTTGCCTAATCTACACTGTTCATAAAGGAAGCAGATTTATTCATGTATTTAATAAGTGTATACTAAATGCCAACTAGGTATTACCACATGTTCTGGGTCGTCGGGATAGAGCAGTGAATAAACAAAGTACCCACCTTCATGAAACTTCCAAAGAAATCAGGTGGGACAAAATCCCTGCATATTAAGAGTCAGAAGTTCCTTCTAATTGTTTAGATGGAAAAATTCAGATCCAGAGTGAAAAAATTCCCCCAAGATCACTCAAGAAGTTTGCAACAAAGCAAGAGTTTAAATTCCAGTTTTATGGCCATAAATTCAGTGCTTATTCATTCACACCAGCCTGCCTAAGTTAAGAAAATTTGATATCATAATCTTAAAGGGAAGTCATGGTGCCATAAATCATCATTAAATGATAGAGACACAAATGCTATAGTCCTGAGCACAGTTCAACATCTAAATACTTGCCAATTTCAAGTCTTGGCCAATGTTTTCCACTTAGTAGAGTAAATTACTATTACTTTAAGAAACCAAACTCGATTAACCAAAGCTCAGGAATTATGAAAACTGGGGAAGAAAGAATGGAAATTGTCATTTTGGGGCCTTTCTAAATAGGTGATCAGGAATAAAAAATGAAAAGGACATGGGTTTTGGAATCAAACTGAGTTTTGAATCCCAGTTTTGCCTCCTATTAGTTTTACAACCATAGGAAACTCACACTCGATGAGAAACTCCTGTTCACCTCCCCCACTTGCAAAATAAATTCTCACAGATCTCTTATGTGGATTTATGAAATGATATATGTACACATGCAGTATATTAAGGGCTAAAAAAGTAGTCATTTCTTATGCTTCCCCACACCACTTCTTTTGATGGCCAACTTCCTTACTTTAAGACCTGTTAATGAACTAGAAACTGTTCAAACACTTAGTTTCGCTAAATGTAATAATGTAATAACCTTAAAAAGTCTGAGTAAAATGCCCCTAAACTCATGGTGTACACAACAGCCCTGGAATTTGGATTCTTTCATTTGGTGGAGTTTTCATATTTTCAGCCTTTGGTCAGACAAATTCCAGGGGGACTACCTCGCCTAATATTTTGGCACTTTCCTAAATCACAGTTGGAAGCTAGAAGTATAGAAATAAGTGAAATGAAAAAATAATGAAAAACAAAAGTCAATCAAATCTTCAGGTTTTTTTTCCTTTCGTGGGATAAGAATTTTTTTTAAAAGCAGATCTGTTTGACTTTCAGTCAAAGCCTGGGATCAAGTTTTCATTCTGTAAACCTTTTCCCATGCTTTAATTTAGAAAGGTTCCACCTACTTCACACATTGGCCACATTTTTTTAAACCCAAATCCAGGTACTGTTTTATCAAGACCAGTGACTCTTGTGACAAACTCTCTGGTTATGTCTTTGGAAAGACATATTTTATACACACAGATCTTGTTAGAGCCAACAAGCGAAAACAAAGCTTTTTTGTTTGCTGTCAATCAATGTCATGTGCTTCAATGTTGGTACCAATGCAATCCTGTGAGAAAGGCAGTCATCTGAATCCACATTGTATTTAGCATCGGGTTTTGTAACAACCCTCAATCAAACCATATATCTGCAATTTAGCCCCCTTCCAATTTACTACATCAGACATGCCTCTCTCATCAAACCACTATCCATTCTCTCTGCCACGCCTGAAAGAAATCAGATTTTATTTCTGGCAGAAGCAAAGATAAGACACAGATACTAATGAAATCCAGCACTTGTGTACTCTAGAAAGCGAACTGATAAAACCCTGACAGGGATGATTGCTCCCTGTGGAAGTTACCAAGGGATGACATCAACAAGGGAACAGCAACAAACCTTAATTCAGGAGAAGTAAAAAGAATACTGCCCCACATGTTCATTGCAACACTATTTACAATAGCCAAGACATGGAAACAGTCTAAATGTCCATCAACAGATGAATGGATTAAGAAGATGTGGTATATATACACAATGGAATACTACTCAGTCATAAAAACAGCAAAATAATGCCATTTGCAGCAACATGGACGAAACTAGAGACTCATACTAAGTGAAATAAGTCCGAAAGACAAATACCATATGATATCACTTATATGTGGAATCTAATAAACTAGCAGAAATGAACCTTTCCACAGAAAAGAAAATCATAGACTTGAAGAACAGACTTGTGTTTGCCAAAGGGGAGGGGAAGGGAGTGGGATGGACTGGGAATCTGGTGTTAATAGATACAAACTATTACGTTTGGAGTAGATGGACAATGAGATCCTACTGTATAGCAGAGGGAACTGTATCCAGTCACTTGTGATGGAACATGATGGAGGATAATGAGAAAAAGAATGTATGTATATATGTATGACAGAGTCACTTTGCAGTACAGTAGAAATTGACAACACTGTAAATCAACTAATGGAAAAAATAAAAACCATTAAAAAATAATACTAACAGTTGAGGGTTGAAGAGAATAGGAAGTATCTACTCTTGGCTGGGCTTTAACTCCCATGTACACTGCATGAGTCTCCTCCCTACCTGGGCTTCACTGAACTGTCTCTGGAAAATGTGAATGCATTGGACTGGATGAGATCTAGGGCCCTCCCAGTCTGATACTACATGAGTAGACAAAACAACACAAGGACTCACAGAAGGACTCTGAGAGCTGGGCTTCACCAACAATACAGATGATGCTAAAAGACCATTCACACGGAGATCATCAATGACAATCAATAGGCCTAGAAATAACAGTCTACCTACCTGATTTGCATAATAGCAAGAAAAGAGAAGAGACACCATTGGAGTCATTCAAAGTATTGCCACTTAGGAGTTTTTTATCGAATGCGTTTTTTCTCCCTTGTTTGAAATAGTCATCAGAATGTCTAACTGAAGGATTTTTTTCTAAGCCCAGTCATGGCATATTTTAAATCCTAGAGGCTAACTTTTGGGGGAAAAAATATTTTTTTAAATTAAAAACAAACAAAGAGGGCAGGTGAAGCAGCTCTGTGAGAAAGAGACATAGCACTGAGCACCCATTACATGCCAGACACTAACATTCACAAATGGAAAACAAGCGGTATCAACACAACCCCCAGTCCCCAGAGATAGATGCACAATCCCTAAAGTAAAGATCAGAGACCACAAAGAATACGAAGGAGACCATCTAACCTTCCTGGGAGGTGTTAGAAGTGACACTGTAGTGAGAATGACATGGGATTGGCTCTAAAAATATCATTTTATGGACCTCTGGCTATGACAAAAGTCAATGTTACAAGTGGAAAAATGAAAGATGCTTTATTTGCAAAGGATAAGATCTTTGAAAATTGTATTGAACCTTAGTTTCCTCATCCCTGAGTTGGGAATAAGAATACTCCCTGTTTTGTAGGAATAGAGCTTTTCAATTTAATAAACGTTTACTACTTGATGCAATATGTGTGTGACACCACAACAGGATTCAAAGAGGGAAGAAGAAATGATATTTCGGCCCCACCTCCATAAGAACAATGATCAATTCTGAAATTACAGAGGTTTAATTAAGGTTGTATAATTAAGGACCTGGTGTTTTTCTTCAGGGGACCATAAAATTCTCCCCATGTAAAACTTTCTCAATATGACTCCTAAGGCATCTTTGGAGGTAGAAGAGAAATATAAAAGGTATCATAGTTCTTCATGAGTTGTCTGAGCCTAGTCTAGCCTGAAGGTTAGATACACACCCCCTCTCCACCCCAGCCATCTCCAACCACTTTCAGTTTTAGGCATCTGGACCTAAATGATGAAGCTGGGACCCCCATGGGGACTCACCAGCCTCCAAGATCATCAAACTCAATGGCACCTGAGAATACACAGAGCCTCAATGGAACTACATTTACTGAGTTCCCAATGCATGTCAGGACTAGAGCTGACCTCAGGCAGAGCACAGGATGCAGAACTTTGCTCATCAACTTTAGGGAAGTCAGACATGCAATCAAGGAAAATTCCATGTGGAAAGTTCTAGAACAATTCCACCTGGAACAGTCAGAGAACAGGGTTACAGAGGAAGTGCCATTTGGGTTAACAAGCAGAGGGGAAGAGGTAAGGACGTATCAGGCAGAAAGAATATCTTGAGCAAAGATTCAGAGGGATAAAAGACCATGGGAAGCTGGTCAGTGTGCTGTTCAAGAAAACAGTGAGTTTTCTGGAGGCAGAGGATGTGGCTAGAGATATGGGCAAAGGCCAAGTCATAAAGGGCCACCCTTTGTGCCAAGGCAAGGTGTCTGGCCACCATCCAATAGCCATGGGGAACCACTGAGAGCTTTCAGACGCAGGAGTGACGTGGTCTTTAAGAGCACTCCCTCTGAGGCACTGTGAAGACAAACTGTCAGGGAAGAGACCAAAGGCAAGGAGGCAAGTTAGGAGGAGTTTTATTGCTATTTTTGTGTGGAACATCTGTTTTGAAAGGAACAAAGGAGGAGTAAGTAATGTGGCCTAATAATATTTTACATAGGCTACTAAGGGAGCTGTTCAGCACACAGTGTATACACATCAGAGAATCAGGACATAGTGCCAAGTGAGAGGCAGGCAGAAGCACAGAATGGATGGTCTTAGAGAGAGAAAGATTGAACAAAAACTCAGCGGAGAAACTTTCAGTTATATGACACTGGGCAACTCGGCCAACCTCATGGAGTCAGTTTCCTCATGTATGAGATTGTAATCCTAATGTCAATCTGGCCAGCTTGCTGTGAGAGATGCACACAAAGTCCCTGGCATAGCTTCAGGGACAGAGTGGGTCTTCCATAAGTGGTACCCACCATTATTACAGTGGAAAAGCCTTTTGCCAAGAATGCTCTCAGAAACAATCCACTCACCAAGACAGAGGCTTCGTCTGCTGAGCACCAGTAACCAAAGCAAACAGAGCAATGGGGACAAACTCCGAGTTATTACCTACACGAGAGGCTCAGGTGTCCCTTTGATGGAAAGCAAAAAGCAGCCTGAGTCTAACAAGCCCATACACACCGTTCAGAGCTGCCTCTTCTCAGCAGCCTTGGGCACATTCCCATGTAACCTGGTTTGACAAGCTGTGCTGGCCCACTGCCCAGTTTCCAATCAGAACCTACAAGGCCCAGAGATCATTTGACAAACTCTCTCTCTTGGAGGGCAGTTATGGTGCAGAAGGGAAGCAGCAATATATATTTTAAGCACATACACATCACCCTTTCATTTCCTTTCTCACCTAGAGGCTCAATTACTACTTCTTTATTATTATTATTAAAGTATAGTTGATTTACAATGTTTCGTCAAGTTCTGTTTTACAACAAAGTGACCCAATCACACACATTTCCCTGTGCTGTACAGTAGGATCCCATTGCCCGTCCATTCCAAATATAACAATTTGCAACCCCCAAACCCCCAAAATGTGCATCCATCCCACACCCTCCCCTTTCCTCCCTGGGAACCCCAAGTCTGCTCTTCTTGGCCATGATCTGTCTCTGTTTTTGTATGTTTGTTATTTTTAAATAGGATCATCTGTTCCATATTTTAGATTAAACAGACAAGTGATATCATATGGTATTTGTCTTTTTCCTTCTGGCTTACTTTATTTAGTATGAGAGTCTCTAGATCCATCCATGTTGCTGCAAATGGCATTAGTTACTACTTCTAAATAGCAACATTAGAATCTCTGAACACAGTTTCCACAATCATCACTGAATATTTACCATCTAGGAACAGTTTGTGTTCTAGAATCATAGCTCATGGTTGCACATACTCTTTTCTTCTCAGCTCAGATTGTGTTCACATTCTTACTCCAAAACACTTACCTGGAAAGTGAGGGCACTCATGGATGAAGACTTTGCCCCATTCAACTATTCTCTCTCGTCCAATCTTCTGACTCATCCTCTCACTTGCAAACATTTTGGAAACTTCTCAGGACCCCATTTAGACATCAAATGTCTCCTTACCTCTACACTGTATGTTGCTCAGAGTATTCTACACCCACTGCTGCTTCTCACATGGTAGTCACCCTTTAGCCTTTGGAAATCCCGTTCTACCTTCCCTTCGAGACTTAAATGTTCTGGGCAAGTGACCTGACCTTTCCAAATACAACAGGGTCTCACCTTACTTAGCCCCACTTCAGTATTCTCCACTTTGACCACTCGCCAATTCTGGAAAGCCATCACTCTTGACTTCCTGACACTCTTCCCACTCTGCTGCCTGCCCCCACTTAACACTGTCTGATCCCTCTTCTTCTGTCCATTTCTGGGTATGGGATTTCTGGGGCTTTTTTCCCAGGGTCCATTCTCTTTGCATAATCCTCTTCCTAATATATGTCATAGCTATTTACCTTGGCTCCAGATACCTCCTACACTCCCAAAAACACAGAATCTTCTTCCACTCCAGCTCAACACTCTCTCTCCCCCCACCCAGGCTCTCTCTCCTCTCTCTCCCCTCTCTCTCTCTCTCTCTCTCTCTCTCTCGTCTATACAGTCTAGTTCAACTCTCTCTCTCACGAGTCTAAACTCCACACCTGCTTGTCCTACCCTGGCCTCAAACATAGCTATTCAAATCCAAACTCTCAACTTTCCCATCAAAACTCGCTTATCTGCTGATGCTTGCTGCCTTAGTTGGGGGAAACACCATCCTTTCTACCCAAGGTAAAAACCTCAGGCATTCCCTCCTTCCTTAATGTCCCAGCTACACCTAAAATTTGGAGGCTATTTTGGTAGATTTTACATAATTGCACTGAAGGAGCTCTAAATCCTAAGATAATCAGAGAAGGGCATTTTGATTTCGAAGAGTGGGGCCCTACCATAACTTTCTATAGCACTGAGCTGCTTCTACATCAAGCAGAAAGTCTCCTCAATGTGAATTATGGATAAAAAAAATTTTCAAGTTTTTAAATTTGATTTGGCTTATTTTATCAGTGTCCAACTAAAAAAAAAAATAAATCATTCTATCTAATGTGGATGGAATTCAATAAAAACAATTATTCAACATCCCAGTGATTGAGAAACTGGCACATTTAATCAGATGATGGTGTAGTGACTCAGGAAGCAGAAATCAACTATCACTTTCAGGATGGAAGAAAAAGGAAAACCAGAGGCTGGTCACTCAATGAAAGGTGGAAGCGTTGGCAGGAGCAGATTTACTGTGAAGCTGATGAGGTTTATGCCTTGGTGATCTTTACCTTCCTGGGTTTCTTCTAAAGTCTTAGATCAAATTTTGTATTCTTTTTCCTTTAAAGGGTTCCTCAAATTATGTAAGCTTTAATCTTCACAAAACCTGGATCTCCACAAGCCATAAAGGAGGTATCACCACTGCTAGAGAAGTTGCTTAAAGCTGTGATGGGAAAAATAACGATGACTTCTCCCTTATGACCAACTTGCAACTTACTGCCAGTATTTTACATTGGCCAAACCCAGCCACAAGCCAACTGGCATAGCAGCCTGGGAAACACAGACTTCAGGATCTGCCTCCCTATAATACGGAGCAAAGCAGGGAAAGGGCAGGGAAGAGATTGGAGAGCAGGCAAGCAAAGAACTGGCATACCAGCTTCAGTCAATCTCCCTTCGGTACCCAGTATTAGTTCTGAATGCAGGTATACAGAATTGTAAGGGTGTTACCAGAAAAAGGCTAAATGGCTCTTCCTCTCCCAAGATGTCCCACAAGCCAGCACTATCCCAGTGTATACACGACATACCTATTATCTTCCTACTACCCTGGCAGACTCTGAAATTCAACAGTGTCATTGTCCCTAAGGCAGTCAGATTTGGAGAAGACAACTCACACTAACCAAGCCTATAGAAGCCTGAAGCATAGCCTGAAAACCAACAGACTAATTTATAAGAAGAAATATCCCTATAATGTAGATGGACATAGTTATCTTGACAAAACCAGTTCAATTTTTTTTGTTCACCACAGAACATAAGAGTGACTGTTAATACCTTGGCAGTTACTTCCAACCAATGTGTTATAAATGAATTAATACACAGCCCCCACCTGTAGGGGCCTAGTGATGGGTTTTCAGTAATACCACAGACATATCTGGACCAAAAAAGAATTAAAATCCTTACTGAGCACAGGCCCATACCAGTCTAGTTATTGTGATCTGAATATTTAATAACATTAGGCTCTGAGAGATACAGATGTAAGTCTCTACCATAGAGTCAGATCTGGCAGGAAGATGTTTGCTTGTCAGAGCACAGGCTCTCCTGGAGAAAGCCCAGGTTTACTTCCCTGATTCAGTTTTCCTGTGTCCCTCACTGACCACTGCCTCTTCTGATGGGCTCGTGCATGAAATGCCATCCATTTGGTTACATCCACGTTCAACTGGCCTGGAAGCCATTCATTCACACTAGGGCAGGCTCTGAGCCATTCTTGCTCTTTGAGAATTGCATAAGAACTTCAGACTCTCTAAAATCCATATACCCATATATATATATATATATATTTTTTCTTTTTGCATTATAGCTGGTTTACAGATTTCTGTCAGATATTCCAACTGCACCATGTGGTGACCCGATTACATGTACATATATGGATTTGTCACATGTAATTAGATATAGTTCCCCGTGCAATACAGTTGGAGCTCCTTGCTAGTCCATCATTAAAGCACTAGTTATCCCCATTCCCTCCCACCCCTCCCCCGCCCCCTTGGCAACCACAAGTCTGTTCCCCAAGTTCGTGATTTTCTTTTCTGTTGAGATGTTCATTTGTGCAGTGTTTTAGACTCCAGTTATAAGCGATTTCATATGACATCTGTCTTTCTCCTTCTGACTTGCTTCACTCAGTATGAGGG
>PVHT021183634.1:23960345-24047005 GCA_004024745.2 Catagonus wagneri | reverse complement strand
ATTTCATATGACATCTGTCTTTCTCCTTCTGACTTGCTTCACTCAGTATGAGGGTTTCTAATTCCATCCATGTTGCTGCGAATGACATTATTTTATCCTTTTTTATGGCTGAATAGTATTCCATCGTGTATATATACCACATCTTCCTAATCCAGTCATCTGTCGATGCACATTTGGGTTGTTTCCATGTCTTGGCTATTGTGAATAGTGCTGCAGTGAACATGCGTGTGCAAGTGTCTTTCTCCAGGAAATTTTTGTCTGGGTCATATACCCATATATTTTATATACACTTTCAAGGGCTTTTTAGTCTTTATTGCCTCCAGTTCTTTTTCTAGAGCAAGGTTTCTCAACCTCCACAACACCAGCATTTTGGATTAAATAATTCTCTGTTGTTGGGGATCTGTCCTTTGCATCCTAGGATGTTCAGCAGCATCCCTGACTTTTACACTAGTTCTAATGGCCCACCAGCAACCAGTTGTGAAAACCAGAAATGTCTCGAGATATTGTTAAATGTTCCCTCGGAGACAAAATTTGCCCAAGTGGAGAATTACTTTTCCAGAAAGACATTGACTGTCTCTGCTCTTACTCCATAACCAATGCATGGAAGGCTGAGCCTTAAGAGTGGCCAGGTGCTCTTTATCAGTTCTTCATAGACTTTAGGCTAACAATCAGTTCATCAGACAAGTTACCTTTAGAAAGAACACTTAAAAGTTTCTGAACTCTCATTTCACCAATGCATAAAATAAACACCTCCATGTGGATCAGGTATGAGAGTGAATCTGAAAACATGCATTCAGATTATTGATCAGGGTGGAGGAATTTTAAGGTTTTTTTTTTTTATTTGTTTGTTTGTTTCCCCCACTGGGGAGAAGAAGAAATCGTTACCACCAGTGTGCATGTGTTTACAAAACAGTATATGACTATACCTGTTAACTAACCTAGAGTCCACCTGAAGCTGCTTGTGACCATAAGCCATCTGGAGGAGCTCTGCTTTAGCTATGGCTAATGCTATAGCCGGCATTATTGTCACTCTCTCCTAAACTATAGAGACGCATAGTCCATGCCAGTTCTCAAGGTCACCTACAGGCCCCAAAGGAATGCAAAGGAGTCATCGTCCCCCAGACACCTCCCCACAAGACACATAACAGAATTTGCGGTGGGCAGGCACTGTGCTTTATGCAGAGCAAATCATTTAAACCTTACAACAAGCTAGAAAAGCATGTATTATTGTCCCCACCTTAGAGAGAAAAGAACAGAACCTCAGAGAAGTTTCATACATTTCTTAAGAGTCACATGGCCAGTAAGCGACAGAGCTGGAATTAAAACCCAGCTCTTCTGGCACTAGGACCAGTGCTCTTTTCCTGTCATGGTGATTGTGTTTGGATTAGTTGCAAATTTTAGCTTAGATTATTTATGACAGGAAGAAGTAGCCTCTCTGATATGCATGAAAATCACAGCAAACGGCTCAACTCTTTCACTTGGATGGGGAAATCCACCAAAACAGATTTTTTTACATCAAACCAATATAACTCCTGATTGACATGATGTTTTAAATATATAAATATATCTGAACCCATTTAGAGCAGGGTTTGGCTATCATCTTCAAACTTCCAGAGTCTTCTCATAACACAGGCAGCTACATGCCACACTGAGGGTAAGGCAGAAGCCCAAGAATGCTCACTTGGAGGGCTTTCCTCCTCATGGCCTCATCAGTAACTACAAGTCACTTGCTTTGAGCAGGAAAACATTCATTAGCCTTTAGTTACCGATTCAAACCAGGGACCTCTTCATTCTGCCCACACAGTTTCAAAGGAAGTCTGGGGCAGAGATGGACCAGATTGATGGGACTAGTCCAAAACACAAATAAGGTACTTCCTCCCGAATGCAAAAACACACTCGAAGCCAGGGTGTAATAATAGGTTCTCCCAGAATGGTTGCTTTCATAGAGCATTACAAGTGTCCCTTGATTATACTTCTAAGAATATCGAGTCTGGATTTCTTCCTTCCTTTCCCTCTTCTTTGCCTTCCCTTCCTTCCTTTTTTCCTTCTCCAACAGCCACATCCTGACCTCCAACTTTTGCACCAGACCCTATTCTGGGGCCTGGGGAGACTGAGATGAACAGAACACATATCCTGTCTTATCTTAAAACACAGACAAGAATACCAAGGGAGAATGACAGGTATTGGACAAATGGAGTGGTGCTACTGCCCCCTCAAAAAGTTGGAAATATTTCAAGTAGTGCAGGAAAATCATTCAGCCATTTGAAATATGGGAGGTCAGGGTCAAAAGAGGCATCCCAGAAGGTGTGACATTTGTGTACAACACTGCAAATCTAGGTCTCAAAACTTGTTAGGAAAGCATGACTTTGATGGGATCCTCGGAGTCTATGGCATGAAATCCTAATTAAAATAAGATGAGAACAAAGCTATTTTTCCCCCCTTAAGCAGCTGAGTGGGGAGGTATGAGAAATACGGTTAATGAGTGTTGCTTTTCTTATTCATCAAAGTCATTAATATTTATTGTGTTTTAATTTTTAAATGACTTTTGCATTCATTATGTTAATTTTGCCTTACAATAGCCCTATGAGGTAAACATTATTATCTCCATTGTACTGTTGAGAAAATGGAGGCTCAGAGAGGTAAGTGGCTCCCTCAAGGGCTCCTAGCTAGCTGAGAAAAGAACGGGCTTCTCAAATTCACCTAGCCCTGCCTGCAAAGTCCATGTCCTGCAAGGCCTTCACGTATGCCATGTGTGCTGGGAAGCAAGTAACGTTATTCAGCTGCAGTCTCTCAGGCATCACACGTGGACTGGAAGGTGTGTTCAAGAGGTTCTGGGATACTGAGAAGAGAGTAAAGTGGATTTTAGTGGAAAAGATTGTTCTACTTACAAAGTCTCCAAAAAAAAAAAAAGTGATTCACTCTTCAGGCCTGACATGTTTTGAGAGACAGACATGCCTGTAAATTTGGCCAGACTCGTGGGTGCCAGATGATAATTGACAAAGACCCTAGGGCTTGGCAATCAAACCAGGACTTCCTCGTGTTCCTCACTGGGCTCTCCAGGGGCCAAGCACAGTGCGTAATTAAGTCAGATGGTTGCAGAGGGAAAGCAATGGGTCATTTTCCCTATGGAGAGGTTTTCTTCTTGGCAAGATGCAGAATGACACACTTCAGGCAGCAGGAGGATGATTTCCATAAAAGTCGGTGGAGAGGGAGGGAAATCGTGAAGTTACTGAAAGACAAACAAAGCCTAAATACCATAAACAGAATATGGAGTTCCCAACCAGAGGCACAATTATCTCTTACCTCAAACTTGGACAGAACTCAAGCAAGCATTATAAGAGATTTTCTCATGCACATGAGTAATTCCCCCACTCATTAAAACGTTATAGATGAGCCTCACTTGGAAAGCAGCAGTGTGAATTCCAATGCAGGACCTGGAGGAGGCATAAAGGGGCCTGAGGAAGTCCTAGGAGCAGAAAGCTTTGAGGCAGCTCCACAGTCTTCTCAGAAGCAAAACAGTGGCCATGGTGAGAAGAAAGACACCAAGAATAAGAGATATTATCCTCATGAACACCACTGTCACACATCGCAAATGCCTGCCATTTTACTACCTTCCATTTAATGAAAACACAAGTCCACAAATAAACATGAGATTATTCACATCCATTACAATGAGGGAAAATGCCTTTTTCAATCTCCCTTGTGGTTTAACCACTTGAGACTGTTCCTTATCGGACTAAAGTCAGTACTTGTTTTAAAGAAAGAACTGATGGGATTGATCACAATGTAATTTAGTGAAGGTGTGATTCGCATGGGATTTAATGTCACTGATAGCCTTAACCCACAAGTTTTGGAACACCATCTTCCCATCACGGATGTTTTCATGGTATTTTGAGGCTGCAGAGCCAGCCAAGAAGAGCATGGATATGAATGTCAAGTCTTAGAAGGTTTAGTCTAGTACCTCAACAGATCATATGTGAGCTAATCCTGGAATCTGAATCAGATTTGGATTTTTTTTATGGCCACATCCACAGCATATGGAAGTTCCCAGGCCAGGAACTGAATCAGCCACAAATGCAGCAATGGCAGATTCTTTAACCCACTGTGCCAGGCCAGGGATTGAACCCAAGCCTCTGTAGAGACCCAAGCTGCTGCAGTCAGATTCTTAACCAACTACACCACAGCAGGAACTACAATCAGATTTGAATTTTTAACTCTATGTACCATTCTGAAAGCACTGTGAATTGGTTGAGAGCAATCTAACGTTCACCAAGATAGAGAAAAAGTAGCATATATAGAGGAAAGCAAAAATTAATGAGTTTGATATAAGACCTAACAAACCTCAAGAACCTACTGGACATTTCCAGGCTGGAGGGGTATGTCTTAGCAACTGACTGTCAAAGAGCCAAAACAGAAAGAACATAGTCAAAAATTAGAGATGATATTTACTTTTCTCTGCTTTCATATGTGAATGTGTCACTTGAGTCTGCTTCCTTATTGTCATTTATGACATCTGTCATCAGATGTCCTAAGTTTACTTCTTTGTACTACAACAGAAAGTACAAAGGAGTTGAGGCAAGCATTCTCTCTGGAAAATTTTAGGCATGTGACACATTCAGACTGACTTTACCCTGAAAGGGCTCAACAAAGTTGATATTATAGGAAGGTAACGTCTCAATGAATTGAATGGGAGAAGGGACCTCCATCCCTTCTCTTTATATAAAGCCCTTTTATATAGCCACTTTATACAAAGGACTAAAGACCATGACTCACCTGAATGTATAACAAGTATAGGATGACAACCCTTAAAATATGACAGTACTCCTACAAGTGATGACTGTCTTTACAGATCACGGGTATTCTCTTATTTTGTTTTTTTATAATGTTTCTTCTGATTAGAAAGTAATACACTTGAATTGCAATATGTTTGAAAATTACAACAAGAAAATAAAAATTACCCTCAACTATACCAGAGATAATCACTTTTAATAATTGGCTGTATTTTTCCCCATTAATTCCTGTACATCATAAATACATGTATGTAGGGGTATATAACACCATTCTGTATATAAAATTTTATATCATTTTTTCCTTAGCATTATATATTGAGTATTATTGCATGATATTAAGTATTTTAATAACATAATTTTATTGGCTAAACATTACACCTTTTGCTATAAAGAGATCATAACTAATTTAACCAATCTTCTGTCAATGGAAATTTGGTTTGCTTCCAGGTTTTTTTTTAGTATAAGTAACAAAACAAAACAAAAAATACTCAGACTTAAATCAGGTTACACTTCTCTATTGGTCATATCCAGACAGGATGGCAGGTACAAATAGAGTTTCATGAAAAGACTATTTACAAAGGTACGGTGGGTTTAAGAGAAACCAGCAAAGGTAAAGATGCAAAATTGTGTAGAGCCAGAAGCAGTGGACAATCTATCACTAGCCAGGACTAAAGGAGCAAAGAGAGGGAGTGGTCACTAGAACCCAGTGATGGCGACAGCAGAAGCAGGCCACACGACAGGAGATGTGGCCTTGAGTGAGGAAGGCAACCACCACCAAACCATGGCCCAGCGTGGAGGAAGCAAGAGAAAAAAAATACCCTACCCTCTCTTTCCAGCTGTTCTCTGACTGCCATGGTTTCCCAATGAAGAACACAGTGAGCAGACAGAGGTCAAAGGAGCTGGGTTGATGTAGTACATTGAGTTCAGCCTCCCTGAGCACAGGGCAGGGTGGAGAAGCTGTTGGACCATATCTAGAGAGATAAACAGAGAATATCCAGCGCAACACCTTTGCTTATGACCTAAGTTAGAGCCATGAACACGGTGAAGGTTTAAAACACATGCTATGTAACCAGTTCCTCTGAAGTTCCACTGTCTGAGTTCCAAATGCGTATAAAGCAGCTCAGCTTGCCTAAGTCTGTTTGTGACAAATCTAGAACTGGGTCAACTCCTCCTCCAAGCTGCCGCAGCCACTGAGGAGCGTTCTAGTACTTGGTGCCTGAGCTAGTGCTTACTGAGCCAGCCAGCATATTAGCACACCCCAAATTCTGGAATTAGGCCTGCTGCCTAGGACAATTATATAATGCGCCTATAGAGTGATCCTTATCACAATTATTAAGCCTATATGACTGGGTTTATTCCCTGGTCCCAATTTTTAGTTCATATTTGCTGTCATAGCATGGAGCCCTACTCTTAATACTAGCTAATGGTCTATGGCCTTGACACTCTTAATTTTAGTCAGCATCATCCTGGAGGAGGCTGGTCCCTGCTTCCTTTCCAAGTAGTTAGCTAATTCAGTGCCCCAACATCAATCGACCACCTAAAACCACATCTGTGTCTAGGAACGGGGTAAAATCACTAAATGCTAGAAATTTTTAGTGTTGGCTCTGCTACCGGGTTGAATACTTTTGGCTGTAAAGTTCAACCCATATGGAAGCAAGTTGGAAGCATTTTTAGGCACTGTGTTTTAAGTCAGTCCTGCAGGCTGGTTATGATTCTGGCCATGGCTCAATATAGCCTGAATTTTCTACCCACTGAGGTTCTATTATGTCTTGTAGTTGATTATGCAATAGCTGGTTAAGCTTTAACTAAGGTTTACTAACTGTGAGAAAAAGACAATAAAAATCCAGGTAGTTTGGCTGCTGCCTTTTGGTAATGACATCACCTCCTTTCCATGGCCTCCGACTCTCAGGTCTAGCGTATGGGGTTTGAATGTTCTGCTTAGGACCTGGCAACAAATTTGGAAAATTGTCTTCTTAAAAAGAAATACTTCATTTTTTCTTGTCTGATCTGTAGCTATGAACTCTTTTGCTGGGTCCCTGGCCATGAAATATCATTTTGGGAAGACTTGCCTCATTGGAGTCTACGTCCTGATTGCCTTTGAAGTCAGCAACATCAGAAGTTAATTCCTAGCAGGTCCTTTAGGTTGTGTACATGCTTTGGTGCTTTATAAATTGCATTAAAGGTTAATTTAAGCTCTTGCTGCCCAAGAGACATTGTCTTTGTGTGCCTCTATTTCTTTGTCTCTTTATTTCCAATAGCACAAGCTCAAGTCCTGTCTTTTTGTTTTGTCAGGTGGGTCCCATTAAAATCTTGTATTAAACTTTGCCTCTTTTGAAGTCCCAGACCTCATCCATCTGTTTTGGTTTTTTTTTTTTTTAAATGACTTTGTTTAGAATTTTTTCAAAGTTAATGGAAATGTCTGAGATATAAAGAGTCTGGTTAATTGATCTTTCAGTTAACTGAGGGTTACTGTCAACCAATTCTTTTAGATTTTTGTGTTTCATTTCATCTCAATTCAAATATTCCTTCTGTTTGTTTCAGCTGCCCATCCTTCACTGAGCAAACTTCCCCCTTTCTTAAATCCTATTTTAGTCTATTAAATTCTCCAAATTGAGATTAGATGCCCAGAAATTAGGCACCAGGGGTACTGGCTGAGGGAGATAAATGCCAGAAGATCTGTAGAGGGGGAAGAAACTCAGACAGAACATATGCCCAAATCTATGAAGAAAACCAGATAATCATGAACCATACATAAGCATCAAAGCCGAAAGTATAAGTGTAAGATCATAAAGAAAGAACAAGTGTTTAAGGCTAAAGAGCACCAAATCATAGAGAAAGCCGACTGAAAGTGAGTAAAGAGGATTCCAGAATACTGTTTCCAACACCAATAGGTGTTTGACCATCCTTACCAAGATGCTTCTCAAAAGTTAGCAGGTACCAAAATTAAAAAAAAAAAAAAAGCACCAACAGTAAAACAGCAACAAAATTCAGGCCTGAATGTACTGAAAAATATCCCTTTCTCACAAATTTTAAGCAACACCCTTTACCTGGTATACACTTTATCTAGAAAAAATTAATACCAGCATTACTGTTCAAATAGAAATGTTAAACTATCCATTAAAGAAGAATTTCTGCTTTGTGTGTCAAATATACATTTATATACCAGAAGGCAGCTTATGGTCTAGCTCCTTTGTTTTCTCTTATTGTCTTAAATAGCTCATTATTTGGAGTCTTCAAGTCTCACATATTAAAAGCAGTAATGGTTAATAACAAAATGACTTGCCTCTTGGCTTCCTTCACATGTTTGAGCATCACATTTTATGACCAGGATGAAGATGACAGGACACAAAGTCCCTAAACAGATAAGTAGTGAAGTAGAACTAGTTTCAGCATTTGGAAGTTGAGTAGCATGAACAGCTACGTCCATTTCATGAAAACAATTTACTGAGCACTAAGGGACCTCTAAATCAATACTAAACACAGACAAAAGTATGTCCCACACTAGATACGGGAGGAAAATGATTGTAAGATCATTTGCCTATGGGATAAAGTATTACAGAAGAACCATCAAACATGGCAAAATGGGGGAATAAATATTCAGTTTCAACGAGAGAGAGAGAGAGAGAGAGAGAGAGAGAGAGAGAGAGAGAGAGAGAGGGAGAGGGAGAGAAGCACAATTTCCAACCAAAGGAGTTTTAAAACCTTCATGTAATCAAGAATCCAGCCACCAAAGGAAGAAAATTAAGGGCTGGAAGGCACAAGCAAACATGAAGACCGTCAAAGCTAACAAGCTGAAACAACTATGAGTCCAAATGGTAGACTAGAATGGGTGAAAGTGACCAATTTGGAACATGTTAGAGGAAAATCCAGAAGAAACCAGAATGATCCCCTAAGCAACTTCAGCGCTGAAGTATTAAATGCATATTGGAATTTCTGGGTTCTTTGAAATGTGTTGATTGTATTGTACATTTGTGAACTGTCCTTATTTCAGAGTAAAAACTAAGTCATTGTCAACAAATCTTTTTGTCTTCATAAAAGTACCCTTCCAAATATTGTTACATATATGTACTCGAACAGGACACTGGTGTTTGTAAAAGAACAAAATCAGACAAAGAATGCTCATTATAGGAGTTCCCCGTTGTGACTCAATAAGTTACAAACCCAACTAATATCCACAAGGATAAGGATTTTTTTGTCTTTTTGCCTTTTTATAGAACCACACCCGTGGCATATGGAGGTTCCCAGGCTAGGGGGCTAATCGGAGCTGTAGCCGCCAGCCTACACCAAAGCCACAGCAATGCCAGATCCAAACCGCTTCTGCAACCTACACCACAGCTGACGGCAACGCCGGATCCTTAACCCACTGAGCAAGGCCAGGGATCAAACACGCAACCTCACGGTTCCTAATTGGATTCATTAACCATTGTGCCACGATGGGAACTCTAAGGATGAGGATTTGATCCCTGGCCTCCCTCAGTGGGTTAAAGACATTGCCCCAAGCTGTGGTGTATGTCGCAAACGCAGCTCAGATCCTAAGTTGTTGTGGCTATGGCTGTGGCTGGCAGCTGCAGCTTTGATTTGACACCTAACCTGGGAACTTCCATATGCCACATGTGCAGCATGTAAAGCAATTAAAAAAAAAAAAAAGAATAATCATTATAGAATACCCTCTTGACAAGATTCTTATTTTTAAATGAATCAAATAGATTATATTTCAAGAGGGAAAATCAAGTAGGATAAACATCCCTTCTTTCAGATGCTCTAAGCAGTTTCAAGGTCACATCCTCTCCTGTGTTCTTTCTAGATTGTTGGGAAATGCAACCAGACGATCTTGATCCTGACAAGGATCTTGTACCCTGTGTGGACTTACCCACAAGCGTGGTTACATGTTTATGTCCCCAGTTAATTGCTGAGCTCCATATGCACTGATTAGTAGTAGTCTTAGCATCTACCACCACAGGTAACCCACACCCATCATTTTTTTTCTTTCCCAGAGATCAGCCCCAAGGGACTGTGCATCAAAGCATTCAAACACTGAGGATCATATTATATTCCCTTTTCCTAGATACTCTTGTGAGCAAGGCTACCTCCTTCTAAGCAACATTTCCCTAGCAATTCCAACATTCAGCTTTCTAGAAGGACTAACTTCAATGACTCACTAGAGAAAAAAATATATAAACTTAAATCTCTTTAAAAAAAAAAAACTCTTTATACATGTCACTCACTTTAAAAGCTTCAGTCTCTCAACTATCTACAGAATAAGGTTTAAGATCTTTAGACTGATCCACAAATCCTTATAGTCCAGCCCTTGTCTATCTTTCCAATGATACCTTCTTCCACGTAGACATAAGAAATCACCAGTTCAACCAGGCTGAATTTGTTGCAGGTCCTCAGAGAAGGAGAGGCTTCCTCATGTCTCTGTTTTTCTACTTGGTGTTCCTCCTTAATAAAATGCCCCTTTACCACCAACTACTACCATCTCTTGCCTCTTCTCCATCTGGAAAATATCTACCCATCCTTCAAGGCTCAGGTAAACATCAGTTTAGGAAGTCTTTTCTGATTGTCAGAAGCAGAGTCAGTGGCTAAGTGACAACCAACTATTATACAATGCAGTATCGTATTTACTCCACTTGTTCTAAGCACCACCAAGTTTTTAATCTTCTGTAACTGAAGCCTAGTAAAATGTCTGATACAAAGCCTATGTTCCATTACTATTTGGGGAAGTGGAATAATTCTGGAAATTATGACATATGAAAAAGAGATAGAGGAAGTAAACCTGAAGAAGACTCAAGGAAGATACTGTAGCTCTTAGTAATATGAACAATAACCTCAACTAGATTACTATTTTGGTGTCTGGTATATGTTAGGCATAGTAATAGCTTTACAAGCTTAGTTAACATCTCATTTAATTCCTCACAAGTCACCTATGAAAACACTGTCTTTATCATCCTCATCCCTGTTTCAAAGAGGTAAAGGAAACTAGTCAAGATCCCAGAGCGTATCAGTAGCAAAGCCAGTGCTCAAAACTGGTCCACCTACTGCCAAAGTCCAGTCCCTTCACACTGTTAACACTCTAACTCATATTCTGACTTTAGGATTATTGGTTTTGGCCCCTTTGTTCTGTTGCTTTGTAATTAGCCAGCTATGTGGCCTTAGATAAGTCATTTCCCCTCTAATTGGATCTCAACCAGTCCTTTCTTAAAAAACCCTTTTTTAACCTATATATCCAGTCCATCATAAACTTTACTTCCTCTATGTCCTGAGTATGTCTCAAATCCGACCACTTCTCTCCATCTCCAGCACCAAAACCTTAGCCCAAGCCACCTTTAGCCCTCAACGGAATTTACGCAATAAGTTCTTAATTCATCACTAGTGTCTTCACACTCACCCAGATGGTGCCTGTAATCCAATATTTGTGGGACAGCAGATTGCAACTTAAAAATACAAGCTTATCATTGCTCCCCATTTGGTTTTAGGATCAAGATAAAATCCTTAACATGGCACACAAGCCCTCTGTCCCACACTGCACTTTCATCCTACCTCTCTCCCCACTATTCCCTGAGCTCCACTGGTTTCTCGAAACTCTCTCCTTCCTCAAAGCCTTTGCAGACCTTGGTCTGCAGCCTGAAAGGCTCCTCCCTGCCCCACATCAACTCCCACCTCTTTTGACCATCTCAGGGATTGCCTCATTGAGGGAGCTCTCCCTGACCCCCAGATCAGACAATTCCCACTGATATTCTCTCTACCTACTCTTTTTTTCTCCCATAGTATCAATGTGTTGATAAATGACACATTGCTGTGACAATTTAACCAGTATCTGCCTGTCTTCCTCACAGCCTATAACCTCCAGGGCAGCTGAGTCCAGTTCCATTTTTGTCCCTGTGTCTCCAGCATATGGCATAGGGCTTGTCAAAGAGTAAGAGCATAACAGATATTTGCTAATGAATGTTGAAAGATGTACATCAGTTTCCTCATCTGAACAATGAGGACATTCAACCATGTGATCTGTAAGTTCCCTCCAGCCAGAACAGGACACTAAATCATTCCCTGTTGCTCCAGAAGTCCTAACCAGACCAAGAAGTGAGTAGATCTAGCTTAGGAGTAGGAAGTACTTTCTAATAAGAGACAGCCCAGCAATAGATGCTGTTTCACCACAGAGTAGTGGAACTAATCAGTTAGCCAGTACTTGACCCTTTACCAGTGGTATTGTAATAATAATTCCTGTTTCATGGTGAGAATGAGAATAAATGACCTCAATATCCCTTTCAACTGTGAGTCTGTGACCTTGTGTAAAATATCCAGACTCAACTCTAAAACCCAAGTAGGTGATTAAATAGTAAAATCTTTTACACAAGAGCCACATAAATTAAAATGAGATTTTAATCCTAAAGGGAACTGGCATACTTTATTTTAATATATATTGAACCACCTTGAGCAGTTGGTAAAAACACAAATTCTCAGACTCCCAGTCTGGAGATTCTGATTCAGTAAGTCTGGCTATTTTGAACAAGAGATCCCAACTGATTAAGAAGAGTTTAGAAAATTCTTACATAATAAAAGATCTCCAAACTTGGAGTTAGATGGCATGGGTTCCGTATGGAATTAGTGGCTAAATAGCTCTAGGATCCTGGCAAGTTTTATGATCTTTCCTGACTTTGGCATCATCCTAGAAAGAGGAGCAGTACTTTTAAATGGCCTAACAAGTTAATTCTTAATTATAGCATATTCTACATTGCTCCTAATCTCACTACCTCTGCAAAGGATTCTAAAACTCTTGTCTCAAAAGCTTAATGATGACTACATTAAATGTCTGACCTCCTTCAGGGAATGGTGGCCCATTTCACTTCCCTCAAAAATGATGAAAAATGTGGCAAAGGTAAACTCAGCTACATCGGTGACTGTCAAAACAAGGTTTTGGGATTTCAAAAACTTCTCCTCACAAATTAGGCTCTTATACCAGATGTGGGATAACAGACCACATCTATCTAAAGTGAAGAACCTGCCTTCATTCTCCCTTTCTTTCACTCTTATTTTGTTCAAGGCTCTATCACCTTTGGAAAATTCATTTAAGAAGCATTATTAAAATAGGAGTGCAAGAATCTATCCAAGTCAGTTTGTCTGCTTCTATCCTAGAATTTTTGGACCTGATACATTTTGGGATGTGAAAGGGAACTGGAAGTCAGTATTTTTCTGGGAAAGCCTTGGCACTGGGAATTCAAACCTACTAGTCAGAGTCCTCAGAGTCCTCAGTCTCAACTAAGTTTCATTGATTCTCTCAAGCCTCCATCAGCCTCTAGTCATCATGCTAGTTTCTAAAAGATAGAGAAGTAAATCTGACATGGTCCTTAATCTCAAGAAGCTTATACTCTAGCATAGCTTCATTCACTGGAACTTTGTTCAGTAATACAAATATTCTCTGTCTGCACTACCCAAGACAGTAGCCACTAGCCATATCTGGCTATTGAATGCTTAAAATATGATTGGGGAAGGGAATCTTTAACTTCATGTAATTCCAATTAATTTAAGTGAAATAGCCACATATGTCTCATGGCTGCCACACACTCTTCTCTAGAGTAAGAGAAGATATTAGAAGAAGAAAAAGAAGGGGAGGAGAGAGAAAAGGAAGAAGGAGGAAGAAGAGAAAGAAGAGGAAGAGAAAGACTAAAGTATGCTGAGTATGATTGTAACTATATGAGTTACTGATTATTAACCATGTGACGACTAGCTTTTCATTGAAATGTTTAAGGGCTGGGGTGAGATGTTTAAGAAAAGATGTAGAGTAACATAAGATTTCATTTTAAGGGTGAGAGGTGTTCACCAGATGGAAAATGGGAGGAAAGAACCTTTGAATAGAAGTCATAACCTCATAGAAGCTTATAAGCACAAAGTGGGTTTTTAGGATAATGATTTGGTTTCATTGAGGTACGAGATACTTGAGAAGGAGGCAGAGTCAGAAGAAGGGCTAATACGGGGACATGAACACGGTAAGGCCAAATTATAAAGGGCCTGATATATATTTCTAAAGGGTTTGAGCTTTTGTCCACATGCAAACATTTCTCTGGGTACACTCTAAATCTTTCCAGTGGTGGTTGACACGTTCGTTGCTTGCTTTCCCAGAAACAAGAACACAAGTTGGTGTTTTCATTGTCTTCAACTAACTCCTACTTCAGCTTCATGCTTGTATTTTCTTCTTTCTTCTTACATTCTCACTTTATATTTCCACACTGCCCCAGAGAAACATAAATAGCAAAGTTAAGTTTAATTCAGCTGCAGGCTTTACGTAGCCTGGACAACCACTTCAACCTAACCTTTCCAGGGCACAGGTAAACTTATTTTTCCGGTAGGCACTAATCATGCATGCAAACCTGCCAGGGCCCACCAAGAAAGTTATAACTTCTGTAAAGAACTGTTCCAGGCCTTTGCAATGTGTGGGATTAAAGAATAAGTATGCACAGTTTAATCACAGATAATGCAACTCCAGAATGACCTGGGAAAATGATAGAGCAGGACAGTGGGCTGTGATCCATTGAAGCACAGAGGTCTCTTGGAGACACTGTTGGTGTAAAGTCCTTTCATCAGCACTGAAACGCTGTTACTTATTAATTACAAAAAAAAAAAAGTCATGTATTGAGTATCTACTCTGTGCCCAAGTAGTATGCTGAGCACTTTACCTGCACTATCCCCTTTAGTCCTCACAACACTCTGCAAGGCAAGTATTCATAATCCTGGTGCACATGTAGATAAAGTCAAGCTCAGAAACACTGTATGCATAGCATGTTACTTGCCTAGAGTCACAGAGCTAGTACCTGGCAGTGCCAGGTTCAAGCCCAGGGTAAACTACATGAGATTTACACTACTAAGAATGGCACTGTTTAAAGGATACTGGTGTGACAATTAAAAATAAAAGCCATTCCCAACTCCTTTGCTTACTCCGTCTGGTGATTCTGGATAAATCCCTTGATACTTCAGCATCTTTTATTTTACCAATAACATGGAGATAACTAGACCTTCACTCAAATTCTGAAAGACATTTTAAAAGCTTTGAAAATGTTCTTTTAAGTAGGATGTACTTAATCATCAGAAGCTACTTAATCATCAAACTAACACACACCTAGTACCTACAATTTACAGAGCCCTCAGGTAGGAGCTAGGGGATAAAAAGATCTCAAGAAACTTTCCACTTCGCAGTTCAGATTCACAATATTTATAACATGCCACTCACCCAGACAGGAATAATACTCATTACCAAAGAGGTTGCAGACGTGGCTCGGATCCTGCGTTGCAGTGGCTGTGGTGTAGGCCGGCGGCTAACAGCTCCGATTAGAACCCTAGCCTGGGAACTTCCACATGCTGCAGGTGCAGCCCTAAAATGACAAAATGACAAAAAAAAAAAAAAAAAAAAAAACTCATTACCAAAGAATTCTGTAAAGGGGTGGGGATAGTCATCTGGGCTGCCCACTCTAGGCACTAGAATCTTTAAGGTTTCAGGCAGAGGATTATATCAAGTACGAGAACCTATATACCTATCTTGAATAGCTTCCATCTAACCAACCTCCTTTTTAAGCTAATCACACTCTCCAATCTTTCTGCAAAACATATAGACAGGCACCTAAAGCATAGGGACAATGAAAGCACACAGAACAGACATCAGGCTAATCTTCAGAACATTCCAACAATCTGTTGCTGGTTTGCCAAGAGTCATCTGAGTTTGCATTCAAATGTGCTTATGACAACTGTACCTACTAGCAAAATGACATAATTTAAATATTTTGTAATCCAATAAAAAATGAATGCAACAGAAGTTGCTTCTGTGAAAAATGATTTGAATATTTTGATGAATCACTAAGTAAAAGCTTTTGAAATAGATATGATTGAGATGACTATCAATAACTGGAGGTAAAAATCATAAAAATCTAGATGAATTCTACACCTAACTTGCTTCACAAATGTTTTTAAGTTCTTATTCCACGTTAAAGAAAGCAGAATTGGAATTGTAGATTGTACATCATGGTTGTGGTTTATAAAGAATGACTACAGTCAGTGAACCATCCCCGAAGAAAGGCTTTGACCTATCATCAAAAGATTGGTACAGGCACATACACATATGTTCTCTACATTAAATTAAATGTTTATGCTTTACATGTAGCATTTTACCCCCATTTTAACCAGCTTTTCAAAATAACTAGCCAACTACTGGTCTCAGTCATATCTGATAAGAGGACTCCTACTATATTACAAGAGCAGAGTTTAGGAGGGGTGGTTGGTCTTGTTTTACATTGTTTTATGAAGATGGCAAGGTATTTGTTGAGCACGGCCAAGTCCATGCTCTGAAGTGAGCTATACTTGATTACTCTATTATGGGACAGGTAATAAGTTCAGATCTCAGTCCCCAAGGCCTTTGCATACAGTCTGGAAAAGATGCCTGTCCAGACTGGCTACAGGGACATCACTATGGCCTGCAAGTCCAGACGGTCTTTGGTACGTCTGACACTGATAGTGTCTCCCACACCATTTGAACTGGGTCAGATAAATGTTTTGTTTTGTTTTGTTTTTAATCGCTAAGATTTTCATTTCTAAGTCTTATTCTTTGCTTATACTCTTGATCAAGTAACTGACTCTTTGCAATTATTTCTATGGAAGTAGTTCTTTCCTCTAAATTGCTATTAAAAAAATACTGCTAATATGTTTCCAAAGTAGCCCCGAATAAGAAATGAACTACTTCTACTTGGCAAATACTAAACTATTCCATAGATTTTCATATCCCCATATATTTAAGGAATACTTGCTGGTTTCTACTGAGCTATGAAAGATTACTAAAAGTAAGTATCAAAATTAGTATATTGCTAAAATGTACTGCACTATTTAATTCACTGGTTACAAGAAAAGTCTGGTTATTTCTATAAAACACAAAGTCTGGCTATTTATACAAAATGCAAATTGTATTTGCATACAATTTCAAATGGTTGGGATTCTGGCAATTTGCATTATTCACAGAAAGAATGCATTGTTCAAAGAGTTTTATCACTAAGGTCTTAGGTTGACTATGGTCTTAAGTTGCTTCAGCTCTTGTTGTTGACTAACAGATCTATACAATTACTATTAGGTTTTATTTCTGTTGTTTGATTCTTGAGAAAGCAAATGCACTGCTACCATTTTTACTATTATTATGAAGTTTTTACTGTTGACACGGTTTTCGTGAACCACTGCTCAGCTTGTTAATCAGAGTGTTGGGTGAAGCTACAGTCCTGTCTCTGGTGGCGATCACCAGATCTCTTTGATGAGTTCAGCAGGTGGCTTTGTGAGTTTCACAGACACTACGGCTGGCTTCCTAGAAGCAAGGTCACTGGCACCTCAGCTTCTGCATGAGCTCTGTAGACACCACATCTAGGTTCTACAGGGCAAGTTTTCAGAGCACCCCAGTTGACTTCCTGGAGTCTTCTCAATGATGGCCTTTCAGTGAGTTCCCTGTCATCAGTTTCCTAATAGCTTTCTAGTTAAGCCAGCTGGTGCTCCAACTGGCTTCTCAACTTAGCAGGCAGCTTCCTGGAAAATTTTGTGGGTACCCTGACTAAAGGTTCTGTTTCTACAGCTCTGTTTCTTTTACCTGAGAATTCCAGGTTCATATTCCTTTTAGCAGCTGACATCTCTAATCCCTGATCAATATTCTCTACATTGTGAATGATGATACATGGGACCTTAATCCTCTTTTGGCTCAAAACGCCCCTTCCTTCAGAGTCTGAATTGTAAAAGAGTCTCATTTACAGACCCATGATATTTTCTGGGTCATACCACTAAATATTTCCTTAAGCAGTCATAGGCTTAATCACATCATGCTCCATATTTCATGGTCTATGTGTATATAAACACAAATTACAATATCCTGCAAAATATTCGATTTTCCCCTTTTGGCCACACCCATAGCATGAAAAAGTTCTGAAGCCAGGGAAGGAACCATGCCACAGCTGCAACCTGAACCACAGCAGTGACAAAACCAGACCCTTAAACTGCTGTACCACCAGAGAACTCCTCTTTCTAGTTTCTTATTGAGACAACACACTCAACAACAGTCTCCGTGCCTTTGATCTCTCTCCACCTAGGTCCCACCTCCACTGAACTACTAGATTTGATCATTCCACCCTTCTGCTACAAATAAAAATAAACAGATAAATGAACAAGTAATTTATATTATATGTATATTTACTACAAAAAGACTAAAATTTAGAAATGTTTAGACCAGTATGCATATCATCCATGGCGTAAACCAACCGAATATTCTCACTTTATCATAAACCCAACCAAATAGTCTCACTTTATTTCTCACTTGCTTTTATACAGTCTCCGTTTTAATAAAATTGAACTGCTTCTGGCACCTGATTTTAAGGTGTCCTGCCTCGCTTTTGGTGATCCAGCTGCCTGACAGCCCTTTTTCCTGGCTTTGTGTGGGTTCACATCTTACCAGATCTTCAAAGTTAGCCTTAAGGTCACCTCCTATAAAGAAACTTTTCCAAACTAATCTAAGCAGGAGGTGGTCTTTCTCCTCAAATCTCAATGATACATTCCCTGACCACTCCTTTAACTGTACTCACAGCCTCATATTCAGTTCATTGCATCTGGCCTTCAGACTGTAAGCTTTTGGATGACAGGATTTGGGTTGTGTTCAACTTCCTACCTTCCCACTCTCATATCTGCCACTGGGGCCTGCAAGAAGTAAGCAATCAGTAAATGAGTAAATCAATGGAACATCAGAATGAATGAATGAATGAATCCAACATACATACAACCAAACAGTTATCTTCTACTATAGCTTCATTTCTTGACCTTAATTTTTTTATGAACTTGACTTGCTAAAAGAGCCCAGGCAGGGCTCAGCAGATCAGCAAGGAGTCTCTCTTGTGCTTTTGAAGCATAAGAGTGCAGCCTTGTTGCAGGGCAGAAATAGAACATAAGAAATCAGGCCAGACAAATTCCTCCCACTCATACCTTCAGAAGAAGACAGAATTTTACCCAGCCTCAGGCCCTCACTCTCATACATGGTGACCATATAATTTGTATCCCAAATTTTTAGAGTGAAAGAGAAGTTATTCATGATTACCCTGGGACAACAGGTATGACTCAGGACTCTCCAAAGCAAAAAGGGGTAAGGTGTCACTCCACCCTCGGATACCTTTCATCATCCATAAAGTGGGGATAATAATACTAACCTCAGAGGTTTTCCACAGGATGAAACAAGACCACAGAAGTGAAGCACCTATTGAGACATCTAGCACACAAATGGTATTCAATAAATGACAGCCGCTCCCCCGCACTTTTTAATAAAAGCATCTTAACATATATATCACTTTTTATCTTCACTGGTCTATGCAATCCTCTCAATGAACCTTTGAAGTAACCAAGGGAGACATTATCATGTTCTTTTAACTGAGAAGTATGTTGACACACATAGAGGTCAAAGGAGTCTCCACTAGAAGCTCAGATCATCTGTGATGTAGCCAGGACATAAACCCAGGCATATCCATCTCCAGACTGAAACTTGTTCTACTGTAACACCCAGGCCTTATGAGTTTCACAGATGGGACTTTAAATCTGACTGGACACCTCACAACATGTGGCTGAAATCATGGGAGAGTGGGGCCAAGGGCTCAGAAAAGGACAACCAGAACTCCACACTCTTCTCAGTTCCAAGGGATACAGAGATTCCAGCCTAGAAACACCAGTTTCATCAGATCATCCTTTCCAGGAGGAGACAATTTCCTGGCTCTGTCATAACCAGTTTCACGCTTCATCTCAGAGGTGGCTGTATTTCAGCAAAGGATGGGAAGAGAGCCGGAATTCACCACAACAGTCTAGACTTATTAGGAGCCCAAGATCAATCAGGGAATGGCAATAATCTGGCAGAAGGCAGTTTTCTGGTAGGTTAACAAGTATGCAAAAACATTGCTTATGTGTTCACATCCATAAGTGTCCTGGCTAAAGATCAACTGCCTGCTTCTAGTCCCAAATGAGACAAAACAATTAGCAAAACAAGGCATTATCCCTTCTGTTCATGCTTCATTGCCAAAAGACAAATGGTAATCTGTCTAACTCATACATTATTCCTTTATCTTTGTGTTCTTATGTGACAGTGTTGTCTGATCTTGACTCTCCATGAGCAATTCAAAACTTATTCATTGATAAATTGGGTTGGATTTTAATATTTCCTACTTCTCAGAGAATATGAAAGGCTTTCAACACTAGTACCATATGCCCCCTCGCCTAAATTTAAATATAACGCACTCGCACCTTATTTCCTTCCCCCACATGTCCTCCCTCACCTCCAAAGCTAGTCTACTGCTCTATGGACAAAATTCTTTCCACTCCATCTTCTTCCAGACCTGTGCTCTTTTAGCCATCCCCTCTAAGTGCTGTCTTCAGTCATCTCTACCATGGGTTCTTCCCCTCAGCCTAAAAACTAAGGTTTTTAAGTTTTTTCTAAACTTAAGTCTTAGACATTCTTTTTTTTTTTTTTCCAGGTGTTTAGGGCTGCACCTGCAACATATGGAAGTTCCTAGGCTAGGGATCGAATCGGAGCTTCAGCTGCCAGCCACAGCCACAGCAACATGGGATCTAAGCCTCATCTGCAACATACACCACAGCTCACAGAAACACCAGATCCTTAACTCAATGAGGGAGGCCACGGATCGAACCTGCATCCTCAAGGATGCTAATCAGATTCATTTCCACTGAGTCATGATGGGAACTCCCAGTCTCAGACATTCTTAAAAAATAAACTCACTTTCCCCTTCCAGTTCCCACCTTTCCTTCTTGTTTTTCCCTTTACCAACTATATTGGAAGTGTAGTCTGCAATAGTTGTCTCTACTAACTCAGTTCCCTTTCAACTTCAACCTACTGCAATATGGCTAACTTAAGATTCCATTGATGTCACCACTGGGGTCAACAATAGCTTACAATAAAAAACCAATGCCTTACTAGTTGCACAAGTAAACTTGCCAAACACAACACCTTCCTTACTCCTCCCTCCCTCAGCATTAGAGTCAGAGCATAGGGGTCATCATCAGGGCATTCTTGTCACCCTCTATGGCCAATCAATCATGAATCTTGTATGAAAAGAGCCCTTGATGGAGAATGAAGAGTCTGAGTCCCAGGCTTGGACTTGCTGCCAACTTGTTTTATGGCTTTATACTAACTATTGCCATATCCAAGTCAGCATTCTCATCTGTATGATTGAGAATCAGTGAACTCAACTCTCCCTTTGGGTAAAATCTACCTAAGTCATTGCCTTCCAGTCCCCATTCACCTATCAAGTGCTCAAGGATTGTTTAAAGTTTAGAGTCTCATTCTTCTCTAATACTGTCCACCTCCCCCCACCCAATTCCTTTTAATCGTTGATAGCACAGCTGAATCCATCCATCATATTCCCCACTGCTTCAGTTCTGAATGTTCCCAACTGGCAAAGAACTGAGGTTTCCATTTCATCAAAGCCTGTTTTCATTAACAATTCAATTATCATTGCATTACTGAGCCCTTGTTCTACTATGGATGAGTGAAATCACAACACTGAGCAGTTTCCCAATGAAGAGCCAAAAAATGCAAAGTAAGTGATATCTGATGACATCCAGCGATGGAGAAGAAACTAAACAACTTTAAAAATGATATTTAATAGAGACCTGGCACCAAGATGCAGCTAAGCCAAGGGCCAGATTTCCTGCTACTCATCTTCTTACCTCACTAGAGAGAAGAGAGACAGCTAACAAGGGACCAGTTCCACTTAGATCAGCTCACATTCATCATGCCAAACACTTGGCTCAGTGCCACATACTGTGATCAGGGAATACAAAGATGGACAGACACAATTCTTATCAAAGCCCTCATAGCCAAGGAACCAGCAATCCATCTTTTCTTCTGGAAGATGGTAATAAGAGTGTGCCATGTTACAGCAAAAAGGATAAAGGCTTTGGTTTCAGGCAGATTTGGTTTTGAATTCTGATAGCTCCATTCATTGGTTATGGCAAGTTATTTAACCCCTGAGTCTCACTTTTATCACCTATAAAATGGGGATAATACCTTACAGGCTTCCTAAGTGTGTTAGAGTTAACATTTTTTAAAAATCTCAGTATACTGCTTGGAACATGGTAAGTGCTATAAAAATAATAACAATAATAGGACTAGTGGCAAAGTGCAGAAAGCTCTTTCATTTACTAGATGTTTGAGATTAAACAAATCACTTTGCTTCTCTGACCCTCAGCATCTTTATCTTACAAAAGACCTAACAGTATCTGGAAATTGCCCAACAGGGGCCTGCTATATAGTACAGGGAACTCTACCCACAAGTCTGTGCAGAAAGGGGAAAAGAATTTGAAAAAAAATAGATATGTGTGTATGTAACTGAATTACTTTGTTGTACAGCAGAAATTATCACAACATTGTACATCAACTACTTCAATAAAACTTTTAAAAAAAGGAGGAAAAAAAATGAACTAATAGGTCCTAATAGGATCCAGCTCACAAGATTCTATGCAGGCCAAATAACATACATAATGCGAAAAAATTATTTGATAAGCTATAAAATACTCAAGCCCTATAAAATGTTATTGTATTGTGTTGTGATATTAGTGACACAATAAGTGGGCAGGATAAGGAAATTCTAATCTTACAGACCCAAGGGTCACTTACTCTTCTAATGAAAGTTTATTTTCATTTTTTAAACAACCACTGACATGCCACATATTAAATGTGCCAGTCACTGTCCTAGTGGATCGCAATATAATATCTCTAGTCTTCAAAACAACCTTTCTTTTTCTTTTCTTTTCTTTTTTGGCCACCCTGCAGCAGATGGAGCTCCTGGGCCAGAAATTAGATGTGAGCTACAGTTGTGATCCACGCCACAGCTGTGGCAGCACTGGATCCCTCACCCACCATGCTGGGCCAGGGATCAAACTTGCATCTCAGCACTCCAGAGAGGCTGCCGCCGATCCCATTACTCCACAAAATAACCTTTTAAGGGTTGGTACTTTCATCACCCCCATTTTAAGATGGGAAAATCAGGGCTTTAAAAAGCTAAGTAACTCCTCAAGGTTGCACAGATGGGGGCACTTTGGATTCACTCACTACTGAACTGTCTCTAAACCTAACTGTGTCTACAGTAACGTGTTCAACTTTGGGGCTCCTAAAAAGGGAACCCTCCTACACTGTTGCTGGGAATGTAAGTTTGTGCAACCACTATAAAGAATAGTATGGAGGTTTCTTAAAAAATAAATATAGGAGATCCCCGTCGTGGCTCAATGGTTAACAAATCTGACCAGGAACCATGAGGCTGTTGATTCAATCACTGGCCTTGCTCAATGGGTTAAGGATCTGGTGTTACCTACCATGAGCTGTCGTGCAGGTTGCAGACAAGGCTCGGATCCCACGTTGCTGTGGCTGTGGCGTAGGCCGGTGGCTACAGCTCCAATTAGACTCCTAGCCTGGGAACCTCCATATGCAGCGAATGCAGCCCTAGAAAAGGCAAAAAGATGAAAAAAAAAAAAAAAAACTAAATATAGAACTACCATATGATCTAGCAATCCCACTCCTGGGCAGCTATCCAGAGAAAACCACAATTCAAAAAGATGCATGCACTCCAATGTTCACTGTAGCATTATTTACAACAGCCAAGACACGGGACAACCTAAATATCCATCAACAGAGAACTGGATAAAGAAGATGTGGTATACAATGGAATGTTATTCAGCCATAAAAAAAAAGAATGAAATAAAGCCATTTGCAGAAACATGGATGGATCTAGAGGTTATCATACTGAGTGAAGTTAAGTAAGACAGAGAAAGACAAATACTATATGAGATCACTTATATGTGTAATTTAATAAAAATGATACAAAGGAACTTACAAAACAGAAGTGGACTCAAAATATTTCAAGAGCAAACTTATGGTTACCATAGGGAAAACACAGTGGGGACAGATAAATTAGGAGTTTGGAATTGGCATATATATACTACTATATATAAAATAGGTAAAAAGGATCTACCATATAGCACATGGAAATCTACTTGATACAAGAATTTGAAAAGGAATATATCCATATATATATATATGGATAACTGATTTCTTTGCTGTACACCTGAAACTAACACAACTTTGTAAGTCAACTATACTCCAATAAAGCTAAAAAAACTGGGGGTTCCTAAACAAAGTCCCCCCAAAGGACTGGCTAGCTATATGTCCTGCTCTATACCCTGGTTTCATTCCCTATAAAAATAGGGATAAATACTAGATGGTTGTCCTTGTACTGTGGTCTTTAAAGATTAAAGAAAAAATCACACAAACCAACATTTCCACCAGCGTTTCACTATTTTAAAGAAGAAGTGTCTTATACGTGCATTTTCATCAGTTTCATTATTTTAAGGAAGAAGTTTCCTACATGTTTCCCTGTTAATAGCTAGTAATTCTTATAAACTACTTGGTGGGGTTAGAGAACATTTTGACCAGTGAAATGACCAACCGAAACAAACAAGCCTATAGACACAAGCTGGGGGCCTACATTCCATTAATATCAATAAAAGGCACAATAATATACCTGTATGAAGGCAGCCACTGAATACAAGGGTCACACCCTAGGAATGGAAAAGCTGTAAGCCAGAAGTAGTCTAAGCCACTGAGGACTTTGTGGGGCTGACATACCAGTGCTGGACAACCTATTCCCTGACTTAACTCATGTAAAAAAATAAATCCTTGCATGTTTAAGTTATTTTAATAGGGTCTCTGTTAATCCTAAGAGATTCTACCCTTAAAACCTATTCTGGTTTTTCTGGTTGGAACAACCAAATCCCCCATGACTCATAGTGCTGCCTCTAATATGTAAGTCTGGACAAACAACCTTCCCTTGAATAATTAGTAGCTTGATGCCTTAATCACAAAGCTTATGCTTTCTGCAAGGCTGCCTTTTGACTTTTATGACTTTCAAAAATATTTTTCTCTAACAAAACCTACCCATTAACCTTCCTCTGGCCCCCTACCCAAGGGCTGCTATTCCACTTTCAGAGCACAGTTCAGTGTGAGTCTGTCTAAATCCCCTTGCCTCTCTATTAACCCACCTCAGTCACTGTTTCAAGTTGGAAAATCTCACAAATACCAGTGCACACTTGTTTCTGATTCTGGGGTCCCAAAAAATGCCATAGTTCTTGGATGGAGAGTCATCAGTGACTCACCCCAAACTTGAAAGCAAACTTCCACAGCCACAGGACCGAACTTGATGGGAATTTGGGGTGTTGGCCTGACATACCAACCCTGGGAACGTGACTTTTACTCAAGCCTAATCACTAGCATCATACATAAGACATCAAAATAATTTTATGATGTTCCTGGCTATTTATGGTAAGATGTAATAGTGGCACCTCAGATAATGCCTGTCCTAAACTTTGCTGCTTAACTTTTGTTTTTAAAATGAAGCCACAGAAGACACTTCATGTGTAGGAAAGCTCACATGCCTGAGGATCCCCACATGATTTATGGGTATGATTTTTCACTTGAGTATAAATCCATATAAGGTCTTTGTTTCCTACAAGTCAGAAAACTGTTTATTCACGTCATCTCTGAAGAACAATTCTAGCTCTAATTACCACATTCCATCCACTCCAAGCCATACTGTGGATCTAATATCAACTACCAATCCCTCTTTACTAGAAAGCGAATGAAGTTCTTAACTGTCCCGGCCTTGTTCTTCCCCTTCTATTGAGTCCTGTGTGTTTTTAATCTGCTGACCCTCCTCTTTGCTCCTTGCTGATATACTTTCAAAGAGTGTGCCTTCTTACACAACAGCTGACAGAGGTCTTGCAGAAAAGTCTGCATCTCCTGTCTGCAAATTAATTGGACCGTCTTAAAAAAAAAAAAAAAAACTCAGTAATTCTGCCATGACATTTTCTGGGTACTTACTATAACAACCCCTCCCTGAACCATGGCTTGAGAATTTCTCTAGGCAGTAAATTGGGAATTCATAATGTTCACCTCACTTGTTTATCATAACTTAAGGATCAAAGACACTTCGTGGCCTGATGTCCAGTATCTTGAAACCACTGTTTCATATCTTTTGTCTGGTTTTAGGGGGTCATTTTAGGCAGGAGGATAAATCCAGTTCTTTTTATTACAGCTTGGCTAGAAGTTCTGTGTCTGTTTCTAAAATCATTCCAAATAAGATATAAACAAACTACACGATAGATAGATAGATAGACAGACAGACAGATAGATAGATAGAGCTGAGACCAGATAAACCTGTTAAAAGATTTTTAGAAAATATTTTGGTATTAATTTGGAAAAATCATTACTAGATCAATTTTTGCTTGATATCAACTTTCTCCTTAAATACAACAAAGCATCAATTGTTTAACAAAATAAATCATACGTAAGTCCATTCTCCCCTAGCTGATGGCCAATACTTGACCATCTTTTCTAACCTAAGAAAGTCACAAATACTTTCACCAAATCCAAAATGCAGTCATACCCACTGTGTATGACTATCTAGCCTACTCTTCACCCTCCTCCTCATTCGTTTAGTTGTTTTTCATGCTTCTCCTTGGCAGAGGATAATCACCTCAAAGACTTATTATAAGGGTGAGTTTTGTGCTTCTTGGTTTTAGTTTTAGTTTTCTTTTCCCTTTGTAATTTTCATTTGGAAAATATTTTTTTTTTTTATTTTATTTATTTTAGGGCCGCATCCATGGCATATGGAGGTTCCCAGGCTATGGGTCAAATTGGAGCTACAGCTGCTAGCCTATACCACAGCTCATGGCAAGGCCCGATCCTTAACCCACTGACCAAGGTCAGGGATTGAACCTGTATCCTCATGGATGCTAATCAGATTCATTTCCGCTGAGCCACAACAGGAACTCCTGGAAAATATTCTTTACTGTTCTCCTTCTGATGTGTTCTGGCTTTTTGAACAGCAGTATGTGTTCTTAACTGTATTAATATGAAATCTCTCACTTACACTAGCTAGTGGAGACATCACTCATTCTATTGATTCTATCATTTTTACCTTCCCTTTCCCATGTCTCATTTCCTTTAGAAGTCTTATACTGTTTTTCTCTCCAGCAAATCATCCTCATGTACTTCTGGCTGATTTCTGAGGTCCCTGACTCAGAGTGATGCAGGAAAACTCGAAATCCCCACGTGGGTAAATGGGCTCAAAAGAAGAGAGAAGAAAGGACAGGAATATGGCAAGAGCAAAAGGCTAGGCCTTTGCTACTCTGAGTCACCCAAAGTTCAACAGTTAAATTAGTCTGTAGTCCCAATTATTTATTTTTCCTGTTCACTGCTGCACTGACCCTTGCAAATGTAAGAGACAGAGCAAATATGTTTTACCTTTTAGGTCCACAGACAGCTCTCTAAAATGCCTTCACTCTTCTAGGTAAGAGGGTTCTATTATTCCCCAGCACATGGAGGAAAAGAGTTTTAGTAGGGTGGCACATTGTCCTGGTTTTTCCAGAACAGAGGAGATTGCCCAGGACTGGAGAGGGTTCCCGTTTTGCTACAGGACTTTTAGGCTTTTGTTTGTTGGTTTATTTATGTTTGTTTGTTTGTTTTAACAGTCGCACCTGCAACATATGGAAGTTCCCAGGCCAGGGACTGAATCTGAGCCACAACTGCAACCTACACCACAGCTGTGGCAACGCTAGATCCTTGAATCCACTGCACTGGGCTGGGAACTGAAACCACAGCTCCACAGTGACCCAAGCCACTGCAGTCAGATTTTTAACCCACTGTTAAGAATGGAAACTCCAGGACTTTCAGTTTTAAAACTAGATAGTCCCATGTAAAGGACAAGTTAGTCAATCTAGTGCTTCCTGGCTGAATGTCACATCACTTCTGGTTCACCCCAACAATTATATTCACCTATGGGATGATCGAAAAAGATAATCAAGGAGTTACCACTATGGCACAGCAGGCTGAGGATCCAGCATTGTCTCTGAGGTGATGCAGGTGGATCCTGGCCCAGCACAATGGGTTAAGGACACAGTGTTGCCTCAGCTGCAGGGTAGGTTGCAGCTATGGCTCAGATTCGATCCCTGGCCTGGGAACGTCCATATGCCACAGGTGTGGCAAAAAGGAAAAAAAAACACAAAAGATTAATTACAATCGGATTCAAAATGAAATCTCCCCAATCACTGGTTTCTCTATATATTGTTAAGCTGAATGCACAAGATAGAAGTTTGGAAAACATTCTACATGTCTTTAAACATATTTATCTGTTTTTCTAAATATTTCAGTTTCAAAAGTATTTTCCTGCTACTTATTTCTATTTCATTTCAAGTATTACTCTTTTCCTTCCGTGACTTTAAGTGACAAATTTTGGAATCACTTTAATTGCCAATGTGATTGAATATTTAAAAATTATTGTCTGAATTACAAACATTTTTTTATTCCAAAAATAGCATAAATCATTCTTTACAGAAAAATACAACCATGTGTATGTATGTTGCTTAGGAAAATACTACCTTATTAACATGCACTTTATGGAGTTCCCGTCGTGGCGCAGTGGTTAACGAATCCGACTGGGAACCATGAGGTTGCGGGTTCGATCCCTGCCCTTGCTCAGTCGGTTAACGATCTGGCATTGCCGTGAGCTGTGGTGTAGGTTGCAGACGCAGCTCAGATCCTGCGTTGCTGTGGCTGCGGCGCAGGCCACTGGCTACAGCTCCGATTAGACCCCTAGCCTGGGAACCTCCACATGCCGCGGGTGCGGCCATAAAATGACAAAAAGGCAAAAAAAAAAAAAAAACGCACTTTATATTGTAGTAAAAGAATGTCTCCTGCCTTATCAGGAGCCGCCATCAAGCCATCAGCCACTGCAAGCACTCCTCCCCCTGCAGTGTACCCTGAAAGCATTCAGGATGAAAAAACTAGGATACTAGCCCTAAATAATTAAGGCGCATATCAAAGGAATAATTTCAACAAACCCTGACTCCTGCATCTTCCCATGTATAGTAAAGAACTAATTAAATTAATTAATTTGAGATACCTGGTTTTCTTTAATCAGCAGTAATCTTTTAATGTTCGAACTACCTGGTTTTCTTTGTTTTTTTCAAGGACTTCTATATATCCTGGCTTCTCCTTTACCTCTTCAGAACAGTCTCTCAAAGCTGAGAGGCTATCTCCCAGGCTTAAGTTCTCAGTAAGTTCTCCAAAATAAAACATAATTCTCAATTTTTAGGTTGTGCATTTTTTTAGTCAACAATATCCAGCTAGAAACAAATTATCTCTGCATTCAAAATCTAAAAGTCAGTTAGTCAAATGTTGGTGGTGTTTATTTCTGAGCAAGTGAAATGTGAAATTATGCTCTTTACCTGTTTATATTTCTGATCTATCTGTAGTATGGCTACAAATAAAAGTAATTTCTGGCCAGAAGAGAGTGAAAAGATATATTTGAAGATCTAAAAGGAAACAATTTGCAGCCTAGACTACGCTACCCAGCAAGATGATCTTTTAAAACAAAAGGAGAAAAAAAAAGTCTGCAAAAAAACAAAAACTAAAAGAATACAGCAATACAAAACACATTCTAAATGAAATACTGAAAGTTCTCCTCTAAATAGAAAAGAAGTAAGAAGATAAAGGATGAAGAAAACCCCAACTGTGGGAAGGATCAAGATGGTAGAGGAGTAGGAGGTCACACTCACCTTCTCCCATAAATACATGAAAAGAAAACATCTACATGTAGAACAATTTGCATAGAAAATCTACTGAACGCTGCAGAAGAACTTAAACCTCCAAAGAGAGCAAGAAACTCTCCACATAACTGGACAGAACAAAAGAAAAGGAGAGAGAGAGACAAGGAATCATGACGGGACTAGCATTCCTGATAGGGAGCCATGAAAGAGAAAAGGACCCCACACCCTGGGAAGACACCTAAATGGTGGGGAGATCAGCTGAGACGGAGAGACCTCAAAGTCACCAAGAAAAGCGCAGCGGCTGGACTGAGGAAAGCAAAGCAGAGTGAGAACTGCACAGATCATCTATACCACCGCCCCAGACAAGACAGCCTGAGACACTTGGGCTGGGGCTGGGCACTGAGGCTCAGGCTCCGGAAGTCAGTTCTGGGCAGAGGAATACAATTGGCTGTGTAGAGACAGCCTGAGGGGCTAGGGAGCGGTGTGCCGTGGGCTGGGGAGCAGAACGCCACAGCCAAGGGAACCCGGGAAGAGGTCTGGGCCCGCGGGAGAAGCAAGGTGCCATTCTTGGAGAGGGCGAGAGGAGGAGGGGTGGACCACCATAGGAGTCTCCCTGCGCACGCACTGGCTCTCAGAGGGCAGGGCACCTCTGGTGCAGGCTACAGGTGGAAAGAGGGCACTTGCTTGGGCTACAGGAGACCGGCATTTCTTGTGCAGGCTATGGGCAGCAGTGGGCTAAGCCCGACGCAGTGCCTCTTGCATGATCTACAGGCAGCGGGGATAAGAAACCAGTCATCTCATTTCAGAAACCAGAGTGAGGCATGGCATGCCACCACTAGGGGTCTGTGAACAGCCTCTGATCTGTGGCCCCAGGCATCTCAGAGGTTGGCAAAAAAGAGGGCACTGCAAAACCGAGCACCACCTGTTGTTTCTCTCACTCCCCTGGGAGCACACCCGCCATGCTGCTGCCACTGCCAAATGCTCCAGGCATTGCCCAGACACTTGATCACTGTCCCTTCCCAAGACCCTGCAACCAGCAGCAGCTGGTACAGCACCTCCTACATGGGCTAAGTGGGACAGGGTGCTTCTTGCATGGTCTACAGGTGGTGGGGGCAAACCACCACAGTTCTCTCTGATTCCAGAGGTGGGCATGGTCCACCACCACTAGGGGTCTGTGAACAGGTACCACTTGCAGCCCCAATCACCTCAGAGGGCACCAGAGAGGAAGGCACTACCATCAAACACTACCTGTTGTTGCTCTCACTCCCCTGAGAACTCACACACCCTGCCACTGTCACTGCCAAATGTTCCCGGCACTGTCTAAATCTGCCCAAGGCTTATTACCATTTCCCAGGGCCCTGCAACTAGGAGTAGCCTGCGCCACCTTCCTGCAGGTCCTTTCTACCGTTAAGAGCCCAGCAAACAGGCATGGACTACTAGCCCTACCCAATGCCTCCTTCTCCCTAGAAAAACATTCAGAACCCTGGGGATAACAGCTGGCTCGCACTGAAGAAAGGACAGCAAATATCCAAACCCCCACGCCAAAAATAAATAGTAACCCCCACAAAATACAAAGGGACACTCCTGCATAGAAATAACCCTCCAAGTCTACAACTTGGTTTCCCTAAACTCACAAAAAAAGAAAAATATAAGCAAAATGAAGAAATTCAGGAAGCATTCCCAGTTAAAAGAACAGGAGAGTTCACCTGAAGCAGCAAACAATGAAACAGACCTCTCTGTAGTCTAACAGACACTGAGTTCAAATGGGAGATAGTGAAAATACTGAAGGAATTAAGGGTGAATATGAAGGAATTAAAAGCACATATAAACAGTAATGCAGACTACTTTAGAAAGAAACTAGAAAATATAAGCAAGAACCAAGGAAAATTGGAAAATTATTTGCAGAGATGCAAACTGAGCTATACACAAAAGAGCAAAATGAATAATGCAGAAGGACCAACTACTGATTTGGAAGACAGAATAATGGAAATCACCGATCATGACAGCAGACAGAAAACCAAATGAAAAAACATGAAAGCAATATAAAAGATCTATGGGATAATATAAAGTGGGCCAATCTACACACAATAGGGATCTGAGAAGAAAAAGAAAGGGGGATCAGGAGTTCCTGTAGTGGTGCAGTGGTTGACGAATCTATGAACCATGAAGTTGCGGGTTCAATTCCCTGGCCTTGCTCAGTGGGTTAACCATCCGGCATTGCCGTGAGCTGTGATGTAGGTCACAGACACGGCTCAGATCTGGCATTGCTATGGCTATCGCGTAGGCTAGCAGATGTAGCTCTGAATCGACATCTAGCCTGGGAACCTCCATATGCCATGGGTGCGGCCCTAAAATGCAAAAAAAAAAAAAAAAAGCGGGAGGGTGGGATCAAAAATATATTTGAAGAAACTATGTCTGAAAACTTTCCAAATCTAAAGAAAACAGATATCAAGATGCAGGAAGCACAGAGGGACCCAAAGAAGTTGAACCCAAACAGACCCACACCAAGACATATTATAATAAAAATGGCAAATTTAAAGATAAAGGGAGTATTCTAAAGGCAGCAAATGAAACACAAAGCATTAATTATAAGGGAATCCCAATAAGGCTATCAGCTGATTTCTCTACAGAAACATTACAGGCCAGAAGAGAGTGGCAAGATGTAGTTGAAGTTCTAAAATGGAAAAATCTGCAGCCTAGGATACCTTACCCAGCAGGAATATCATTTAAAATAGAAGTAGAAATAAAGAATTTCTCCAGCAAACAAAAGCTAAAAGAGTACAGCAATACTAAACCCATTCTAAAAAAATACTAAAAGGGCTTCTCTAAATAAAAAAGAAGAAGAGGAGTTCCCTTCGTGGCTCAGTGGTTAACGAATCCAACTAAGAACCATGAGGTTGCGGGTTCCATCCCTGGCCTTGCTCAGTGGGTTAAGGATCCGGCGTTGCCATGAGCTGTGGTGGAGGTTGCAGACGCGGCTCAGATCCCGCGTTGCTATGGCTGTGACGAAGGCCAGCGGCTACAGCTCCTGTTAGACCCCTGGCCTGGGAACCTCCATATGCCGCGGGTGCAGCTCTACATAAAGGCAAAAAGACAAAAGAAAAAAAAAAGAAGTAGTAGTAAGAAGAAATAGGATGGAAGAGAACATAATTGGAAAGCAATCACTTAAATAAGCCAGTATACAGAGCTAAAGGGGGAAAAAAACCTGTTGTAAAAGTGATGAAAACCACAAGGAACAGCAAAAGGAAAAACATTAAGATGTTAAAAAAGGACTTCAAAATCATGGAATGTGGGGAAGGAAAGTAAGAAAATCTAGACTCTTGTTAAATAATGTGTTTGAGCCTATGTGACTATCAGGCTAAAGCAAGGAGATATAGGAAGGGGTTAACATACGTAAAAAACAGGGCAACCACAAGTCAAAACCAAACATTACACTCACGAAAACTAAAAGGATAAAATAAAGGGAAATCATCCAACCAAAAATAGGAGAAACAGAATCAACTGGAAAACAAGGTTTAAAATGGTAATAGATACATATTTATCTCATTACCTTAAATGTCAGTGGACTGAATGTTCCTATCAAAAGACACAGAGTGGCAGGCTGGATAAAAATGCAAGAGTCTACAATATGCTATCTATAAGAGACTCACCTTAGGGCAAAGGACACATATAGATTAAAAATGAGGAGATGGGAAAAGATATTTCATGCCAGTGGACAAGATAGGAAAGCAGGAGTTGCAATACTCATATCAGACCAAAGAGACTTTAAAATGAAGGCCAGAAAGACAGACAAAGAAGGACGCTAATGATAAAAGGATCAGTTCAAGAAGAGGATGTTACAGTTGTCAATATATATGCCCCTGTCACAGGAGCACCAATTTACATACAACAAATACTCGGACTTTCTGTTGTGGCGCAGCGGAAACGAATCCGACTAGAAACCATGAGTTTGCGGGTTCAATCCCTGGCCTCGCTCAGTGGATTAAGGATCTGGTGTTGCCATGAACTGTGGTGTAGGTTACAGACATGGCTTGGATCTGGCATTGCTGTGGCTGTGGCATAAGCCGGAAGCTACAGCTCCGATTAGACCCCTAGCCTGGGAACCTCCATATGCTGTGGGTGCAGCCCTAAAATGACAGGGAAAAAAAACAAAAACAAAAAACAAACATAAAAGGAGAAATTGATGGGAATACAATAATTTTAGGAGACTTTAACACCCCATTTACATCAATGAACAGATCCTCTAGACAGAAAATCAGTAAGGAAACAGAGATCCTAAATGACACAATAGAAATCTTAGACTTAGTTGATATTTTCAGGACATTACATCCAAAAAATCAGAATATACATTCTTTTCAAGTGCACATGGAACATTCTCAAGGACTGACAACATACTGGGGCACAAAACTAACCTCAACAAATTTAAGCGTAGAGAAATTATTTCAAGTATCTTCTCTGACCACAATAGCATGAAACTAGAAATCAATCAGGAAAAAAATTAGAAAAAAACTGATGACATGGAGACTAAACAAGATGCTACTAAAAAGTCAATGGGTCAACGAGGAAATCAAAAGGGAAATTAAAAAATACCTAGATTAAAAACAACAAATGCTGGAGGGGTTGTGGAGAAAAGGGAACCCTCCTGCACAGTTGGTGGGAATGTAAGCTGGTACAGTCACTATGGAAAACAGTATGGAGGTACCTTAGAAAACTATACATACAGCTACCATATGACCCAGCAATCCCACTCTTGGACATATATCTGGACAAAAATTTCCTTGAAAAAGACACTTGCACATGCATGTTCATTGCAGCACTATTCACAATAGCCAAGACATGGAAACAACCCAAATGTCCAATGACAGATGATTGGATTAGAAAGATGTGGTATATATACATGGTGGAATACTATTCCACCATAAAAAAGAATAAAATAATGTCATTTTCAGCAACATGGATGGAATTAGAGACCCTCATACTGAGTGAAGCAAGTCAGAAGGAGAAAGATACCATATGATATCACTTATATCTGGAATCTAATATACTGCACAAATGAACATTTCTACAGAAAAGAAAATCACGAACTTGGAGAACAGACTTGTGGTTGCCAAGGGGGTTGGGAGGGAGTGGGATGGTATGGGAGTCTGGGGTTAACAGTTGCAGACTATTGCCTCTGGGATGGAAAAGCAAGGAGATCCGGCTGTATAGCACTGGGAACTATATCTCATCACTTGTAACGAATTCATATATGTATGTGTAACTGGGTCACCATGCTGTGCAGCTAGAAAATTGACAGAAATCTGTAAACCAGCTATAATGGGAAAAAAAATACCGAGAGACAAATGACAATAAAAACACAAGCATTTAAAATCTATGGGATGCCGCAAAAGTAGTTCTTAGAGGGAAGCTCATGGCCTTCCTCAAAAAAGAAGAAAAACCTCAAATTGAGAACTTAACCTACCACTCCAAAAAATTAGGAAAATAAGATCAAAGAAAACATAAAGCCAGCAGAAGGAAGAAAGTCATAAAGATCAGAAAAGAAATCAATAAGACAGAGATTCAAGAAATCAATAGAAAAAAATCAATAAAACCAAGAGCTGATTCTCTGAAAGGGTAAACAAAATTGACAAACCTCTGGCCAGACTCACCAAGAAGAGGAGAACCCAAATAAACAAAACAAGAAATGAAAAGGGCAAAATCTCAACAGATAATGCAGAAATACAAAAAAAAAAAGAAACCTAAGAGAAAATCATGAACAATTATATGCCAACGAATTTAAAAACCTAGAAGAAATGGACACCTTTCTAGATATATACAGCCCACCAAAACTAAATCAAGAAATAGATCATTTGAACAGCCCCATCACTAGAAATGAAACTGAGTATGTAATAAAAAACACTCCCTACAAACAAAAGTCCAGGACCAGATGGCTTAACAGGCAAATTCTACCAAACATACAAAGAAGATTTTATACCCATCCTTCTTAAACTTTTCCAAAGGATTAAAGAAGAAGGAACACTCCCAAAGATCTTCTATGAAGTTACCATCACCTTAATACCAAAACTAGTCAAAGATACTACCAAAAAAGAAAATTATAGGCCAATACCTTTGATGAATATAGACGCAAAAATTCTCAATGAAATTTTAGCCAACTGGATCCAACATCACATAAAAAAGATCATATACCACGACCAAGTGGGATTCATCTCAGGTTTACTAGGATAGTTCAACATATCCAAACCAATCAATGTCATACATCATATTAGCAATAGAAAAGTCAAAAACCACATGATCATCTCAATAGATGCAGAAAAACATCTGACAAAAACCAACACCATTTATGATAAAGACTCTTATCAAAGTGGGTATAGAGGGAACATACATTAACGTTATAAAAGCCATTTATGACAAACCCACTGCCAATATAACACTCAATGGAGCAAAGCTGAAAACGTTCCTGCTAAAATGTGGGACAAGACAAAAATGCCCACTCTCACCACTTCTATTCAACATAGTATTGGAAGTCCTAGCCACAGCAATCAAAAAAAGAAATAAAAAGTATTCAAACTGGAAGAGAAGAGGTAAAATTTTAACTCTATGAACAAGACATGATATTATATACAGAAAACCCTAAGGACTCTATACAAACACTACTTGAACTGATCAATGAATTCAACAACGTAACAGGATACAAGAAAAACATTCAGAAATCAGTTGCATTTTTGTATACTAACAATGAAATATTAGAAAAAGTGATAATAAAAAAAAAAACACTTTTAAAAATCGCTCCCAGTAGTTCCCATAGTGGCTCAGAGGTAGTGAACCTGACTAGTATCCATGAGGACACGGGTTCAATCCCTGGCCCCACTCAGTGGGTTAAGGACCCAGCACTGCTGTGAGCTGCAGTGTAAGTTCACAGACACAACTCAGGTCTGCATTGCTGTGGCTGTGCCGTAGGCCAGCAGCAGCAGCACAATGTGACCCCTAGCCTGACTACTTCCATATACTGCAGGTGTGGCCCTAAAAATATATAAATAAATAAATTACACCCAAAAAATTAAATACCTAGAAATAAACCTGACCAAGGAGATGAAAGACTTAGGTGCTAAGAGCTACAAAATGTTCTAGGAAATTAAAGAGGATTCAAAGAAATGGAAAGATATCCCATGCTCCTGGATTAGAAGGATTAATATCATTAAAATAGCGTTATTACACTTTACAAACAATGTACAGATTCAATGTAATCCCTATCAAATTACCCATGACATTTTTCACAGAACCAGAACAAACAATTCAAAAATTTATATGGAACCATAAAACAAACAGAATTGCCAAAGCAATCCTGAGAGAAAAACACAAGCAAGAGGCATAACTCCCAGACCTCAGACAATACCACAAAGCTATAGTAATCAAGATAGTGTATTACTGGTACAAAAAAACAGACATACAATGGAACAAAATAAAGATCCCAGAGATAAACCCAGACACCTACGGTCAACTAGTCTTCAACAAAGGAGGCAAGAATATAAAATGGAAAAAAAGACAGTCTCTTCAAGTGGTGCTGGGAAAACTGGACAGCCACATGTAAATCTGGAACACACCCTCACACCATGAACAAAAATAAACTCAAAATGGCTTAAAGACTTAAACGTAACACAGACACCATCAAAATCCTGGAGGAGAACATAGGGACAACATTCTCTGACATCAACCTTACAAATATTTTCTTAGATCAGTCTCCCAAGGCAATAGAAATAGAAATAAAAATAAAAATAAATGATGGGAACTATCCAAATTTAGAAGATTTTGCACAGCAAAGGAAACCATAAAAAAAAAACTACAGAATGGGAGAAAATAGTTACAAATGATGCAACTAACAAGGGCTTATTCTCCAAAATATACAAATAACTCATACAACTCAACCACAAAAAAAAAAAATTGAAAAATGGGCAGAAGACCTAAATGGAAATTTCTCCAAAGATGACATACAGATGGTCAACACGCACATTAAAAAATAATGCTAATTTTCTCTAATAATCACTAATTACCAGAAAAATGTAAATCAAAACTATAATGAAGTACCACCTCATACCAGTCAGAATGGCTATCATTACTAAGACTACAAATAACAAATGCTGGAAAGGGTTTGGAGAAAAGGGAACCCTCCTACACTGTTGGTAGGAATGTAAATTGGTACAACCACGATAGAAAAGAGTATGGAGGTTCCTCAGAGAACTAAATACAGAACTACCATATGATTTAGCAATTGTCATACATCCAGACAAAACTTTCACTCAAAAAGATGCACGTGCCCCTATGTTCATTACAGCACTATTCACAACAGCCAAGACATGAAAACAACCTAAATGTCCATCGACGGATGAATGGATTAAGAAAATGTGGTACAGGAGTTCCTGTTGTAATACAGCAGAAACAAATCTGACTAGTATCCATGAGGATGCAGGTTCAATCCCTGGCCTCGCTCAGTGGGTCAGGGATCTGGCATTGCCGTGATCTTGTGGTGTAGGTTGCAGATGCAAGTCAGATCCTGCATTGCTGTGGCTGTGGTGCAGGCTGGCAGCTGTAGCTCCAATTAGACCGCTAGCCTGGAAACTTCCATATGCCATGGTGTGGCTGTAAAAAGCAAAAGCAAAAGCAAAAAAAAAAGGTGGTACATACACACTATGGAATACTACTCAGCCATAAAAAAGAACAAAATAATGCCATGTGCAGCAATATGGATGGAACTAGATATTCTCATACTAAGTGAAGTCAGAAAAAGAAAGACAAATACCATATGATATCACTTATTTGTGAAATCTAAAATATGGCACAGATGAACCTATCTACAGAACAGAAACGGACTCACAGACATGGACAGCAGACTCATGGTTACCAAGGGGGAGGAAAAAGGAGTGGGATGAACTGAGACTTTAGGGTTAATAGATGCAAACTATTACATCTGGAATGGATAAGCAATGAGGTCCTGCTCTATAGCACAGGGAATTATATCCTATCATTTGTGACAGAACATGATGGAAGGTAATATGAAAAAAATTATATATATGTATGAGTGGGTCACTCAGAGGTACAGCAGAAATTGATAGAACATTATAAATCAACTATAATACGATTTTTAAAAAATAAATAACAGTAAAAAAGAGAGAGTAGAATGCCTGAAGCTCACCTTCTCTCATAAAAGCAACAAAATTACAACCAACTGCTGAACAACCTTTAACAAAACAGACTGCAAACTATCAAAAAAGATATCCTACTCCAGAAGTCAAAGAGGAGGATACATGGAGAGGGCAGGAGGGGTGATTACATGATATAAGCAACCCCATACATGCTGGTTGGGTGGCCCACAGACTGGAAAGTAACTGTACCACAGAGGCTTACCCACGGGAGTGAGAGTTCTGAGCCCCATATCAGCTCCCCATGCCTGGGGATCTGGCACTGGGTGAAGGAGCTCCCAGAGCATTTGGCATTGAGTGCCAGTGGGGCTTGTGCACAGGAGCTCCATGGGACTGGGGTAAATGGATACTCCACTCTTGAAAGGCACACACAGGCTTTCATGTACACTGGTTCCCAAGGCAAAGCAGAGACTCCATAAGAATCTGGGTCGAACTTGCCTGTGGTTCTTGGAGGATAACGTGGGAAAACAGGGGGTGAATGTGGCTCGTCGTTGGGGAAGGACACTGGAGGCAAAGGTCTCAGGAATAATCATTAGCGTGAACATCTCTGGAGGTGGATATTTTGGAAAAATCTGGCCCTACCCATCAGGGCTGAGAAGCCCCAGGCCAAACAATAAACTGGGTGGGAACACAGCTGCACCCATCAGCAAACAGTCCCTGAAGACTCCCTAGGCACAGAGCCACCTCTAGTATCACCTAGAGACAAAGCCCCACCCACCAGAGGTCTAAGAATCAGCTCCACCTTCAAGTGGGCAGGCACTGGTCCCTCCCATCAGGAAGCTTGCAGCAAGCCCCCATACCAACTTCAGCCACAAGGGGGGCAGACATCAGAATCAAGAAAGGCAACAATCCTATTGTCTGCAAAAAGGAGACCACACCAAAAATCTATACAAAATGAAAAGGCAGAGAATTACGACAAAGATATGGGAACAAGAAAAAAACTCAAAAAAACACCTAAGTGATCTGGAGATTATCAACCTCTGTGAAAAAGACTTTAGACTAATAACAGTAAAGATGTTTCAAGATCTTGAAAATAAACTGCAGGCAAAGATTGATAACTTACAAGAAACACTGAGCAAAGAAGTAGAAGATTTAAGGATCAGGCGAGCAGAGATGCAAAATACAAAAACTGTAATAAAAAATTCACTAGACGCAACCAACAGCAGAACACAGGAGGCAGAAGAATGAATAAGAATGGGGGAAGACAGACTAGTGTAAATCACTGACTCAGAATAGAAAAGAGAAAAAAAAGACTGAAAAGAAATGAAGTCAGTCAGAGAACTCTGGGACAATGTTAAATGCACCAGCATCCATTTTAAAGGAGTGCCAGAAAGAAAAGAAAGAGAGAATGGGCCAAAGAAAATAGAAAGAAATAATAGCCAAAAACTTCCCTAACGTGGGAAAGGCGTCACTCACTCAAATCCAAGCACAAGTACCATATAAAATAAACCCAAGGAAAAACACCCCCAAGACACACATTAATCAAACTGACCAAAATTAAAGACAAAGAGAAAATACTGAAGCAGCTAGGGAAAGAAACAAATAACAGGTGAGTTCCCATTGTGGATCAGTGGTTAATGAACCCGACTAGCATCCATGAGAACGTGGGTTCAATTCCTGGCCCCGTTCAGGTGGTTAAGGATCTGGCATTGCTGTGAGCTGTGGTGTAGGTGGCAGACACAGCTCGGATCCCACGTTGCTGTGGCCCTGGCACAGGCTGGCGGCTACAGCTCTGTTTCAGCCCCTAGCCTGGGAACCTCCATATGCCACAGGTATAGCCCTAAAAAGACAAAAAGAAAAAAGGAAAAAGGAAAAAATAACATACAGGGGAACCCCCTTATGGTTAGCAGATTTTTCAGCAGAAACTCTGCAGGCCAAAAGGGAGTGGCATAATATACTTAAAGTGATGAAGGAAAAAACCTCCAACCAAGATTACTCTACCCAGCAAGGCTCGCATTCAGATTTGAAGGAGAAATCGAAAGCTTTACAGATAAGCAAAAGCTAAGAGAATTCAGCACCACTAAACCAACTTTACGACAAATACTAAAGGAACTTCTCTAGGTGGAAAAGAAAGGCCATAACTAGAAACAAAAATCTTACAAACGACAAGGCTCACCGGTAAAGGCATACATATAGTAAAGGTAGGAAATCATCCACACACAAATATGCTACCAAAACCAGAAATCGTGAGACGAGGAAGTTACAAATACAGGATACTGGAGACGCACCTGCAATTAAGAGACCAACAACTTAAAACAATCTCTAGTATATATATAGACTTCTATATCAAAACTTCATGGTAACTGCAAACCAACGATCTACAATAGATAAATACAAACAAGAAAAAGCAATCCAAACACAACACTAAAGACAGTCATCAAACCACAAGAGAAGAGGGGAAGAAAAAAGGACCAACAAAAACAAATCCAAAACAGTTTATAAAGAAGAGGATCTGGAATTTGGAATTTGATGAGTTTGGATATTCATTTTTCACTCAAATTTTTTTATAATCCTTTTTCATTCAATTATGCATACCCTCTTACTTGCCTATGATTTTACTTTTGTGACAGTAGGAAGGATATTTATTTCAATCAATCTCCTATTTTTGCCACTTAAGTTCTTCCAGCTAATCCTCTATTACTGGTTATTTATTTTTTCCAGTAAATCATTTATTATCAGTCATATAGATTATTTCAGTTTTTCCTTGTCACAAAAAGGGAGGCACAGAAAGTACAAAGTCACCTTCCAGATGCATTAATATTAGACTTATCTGAAAAACAAAAGTGACTGTAAAATTTAATTTTTTATCAAATCGTCATTTCATCCCCATCATTGTGCTGGCCGACTTTTCTTCACTAAACTCCTTTGGCCAAAATATTTTTGGCTGTATCACCTAGAATCCTAAAGTATGAGGTACACACTCATTTTGAGGAGGAATACAGAGAAGATAAAAGAGCTTGAAGAGAGAAAGAGTAATGAGATGTGTTGAGACCACTGTCACTTTAAAGACATCTGAATTTACTTAGAGCATTCTTGAAGGTATCAGGGACCATAGCCATTACAGAAAAACCTCCACAATCTCTCTTTTCCCTCTCTCTCCGTATACCTCCCCCTTTCCAGATAGCATCACAGATTAAATAACCACCACTATGTCCCTCAACATCTTACAAACTTAGAACATTTACTTTTCCTTTTTATGTTAAAGTTTATAGATTCCAAATAAGCTCCTTCATATCATACTGCCCTTTCTATCAGTTACAAAGCTTTCAGCTGCCTGTTACCCTGATTCAGACTGGCTCAAGTGACAGGGAAATTTCTTTTTTCACATAACAAAGTTTGGAGTCAAGCAAGCTTCTGGATTCCCTGATTCAATGACAGGTCTGTGTCATCAAGAGCTTTTTCTAGCTCCCACTCTGCAGCCTCGGGGTATCAGCTGAGATTGTGCAGAGACTGCCTGTCTGTATGGCTGAAAACAGCTACCAGCAAAAACTGTAAAGAAAAGGAACAAGTTGCTCCTCCTACCACAGAAAACAGTCAACACTAGATATCTCCACAGAAAACAGTTCCACATTTGTGAATTCAGCCTATCATGGATTGAAAATATTTGGGGAAAAAAATTCCTGAAAGTTCCAAAAAGAAAACTTGAATTTGCCAGCAACTATTTACAGAGCATTTACGATTATATTTAAAACTATTTACAGAGCATTTATATTAGGTATTACATTTACATTAGTTATTACAAGTACTAGAGATGACCTAAAGTATATAGGAGGATATGGGAAGATTATACAAAAATATTGCATCATTTTATATAAAGGACTTGAGCATCCCTGGATTTTGGCATCTGTGGTGGTCCTGGAAGCAATTCCCCAAGAATTACTGAGGGATGACTGTATGATGACTGATGTGACCAATTTAGGACACACACCGTACCCAGAACCAATAACAGTTGCCAGGAAAATGCCTGCTATGTGTTGACAGACCTAGACTCAGAGTAATTAAGTTTTACACCCAGAACTGAGAAGGTTGTATCTGAGTAAAATCAGGGTTCTCTTAGGAAAGAGCAAAAGGGAGGCATGATGAATAGGGAACCAACTAGATCCAATACACCCTTGCTACACTTTCCTTTTATGATCCCTTAATTTCATGTTGATTAAATTACCCAGCCAGCTGCTACATCTCTGCCCCACTGGGTTTTGAGTTGAATTATAGTATCGTGATGAAGAGCTCTGGAATTCTACCATCATGGCTCACCCCCAGTTCTGCCACTTATTTGCTTTGTGAAGAAGCATTATGAGTGTCAATATATTGCTTGATCTCTCTGTGCTTATCTTCACAACTGTAAAATGGGGTAGTCATAATTGCTATTTCATTGGGCTGTTATATGGATTTCATAAGAGAGTCTATGCAGCACCTGACTACAGTGAAGGTTTAGCAAATGTTATTTTTTCTTACTAATATAAGTAAATTAGGAGTTCCCTTTGTGGTGCAGCCGTAACAAACTTGACTAGTATCCGTGAGGATGCAGGTTCAATCGCTGCCCTCAGTCTGTGTGTCAGGGATCCAGTGTTGCCGTGAGCTGTGGTGTAGGCTGCAGACATGGCTCAGATTGCTGTGGCTGTGGCACAGGCCGGCAGCTGTAGCTCTGATTCGACCCCTAGCCTGGGAACCTCCATATGCTGTAGGAACAGCACTGAAAGAAAAAGCAAAAAGAGAGAGAGAGAGAGAGAGAGAGAGAGAGAGGGAGAGAGAGAGGGAGAGATGGTAAATTAACTTTATGCAAAACGGTAACCAATATTTCCAGTGGTTCTCGAAGCATGGTCCTTGGACCAGCAACATCAGCATCACCTGGGGACTTACCAGAAATGCAAATATTCAGGCTTCACAGCAGACCAACTGAATCAGAAACTCTGGGAGTGGTGCCCAGTAATCTGGGTTTTTAAAAGGTCTCCTGGTGATTCTTACAGTACGTTCAAGTTTGAAAACTACAGCTCTACACTGACTCTATCTCCAGCCAAATAGCACCAGTCACATCCCTAGAAAGTGCTCACAATCCTTAGTCAAAATATCACATCCCTGGTTTCCCCTCTCCCTGCTGTGCTTCCTCCACCATCTCTCTATTTTCAAGGCTCAGATCAAATGTTACCTTACACTGATGTTTTATCTGCCTGGAATGCTCTTCCTCTAAATCTTTGCAAGGTTGAGTCCTTCTCCTTTCCAAGGTCTCAGATTAAACGGCACCCCTTTAGAGAGACGTGAGTGCTAAGTAACCTGTCTGTCTCCCTCCACCACATCACACTGTTTTAATGTTTCCATAGCACTTATCACTACCTGGATTTATTTATTCATTCATTCATTCATTGTCTGCTTCTCTCCACAAAGATGTAAGCACTGTAAGGGTGGAGACCTTGTCTACTCACCACTATATAGATCCTTAGCACCTAGAATAGTACCTGAAAATAGTAGGCAGTCACTAAATATTTGCTGCATGAATGAATAGATAAAAATAACAGTGATATTTCTGTAATCCCAACATAAGGGCCAGTTGAGCTATGTAATGCTTCTCACATGACTCAAGTCATCACATCATGATGCTAACAAATAAATTCAGAAGTCTGTATTCTGAGGTCAAAGAATGACAACTCCCACAGGGGACAGGAAGTCCCCAGTTGCTTCCCGCCTCCACATAAGCATGTAGGAAACCACCCAAATTGTATTCGATATTTTCTGTATATCTGTTCAAGACTTTCCCCATCGTCTTGGTGGTTTATTTGCTTAATTACCCTGACAACTCAGAAATCTGTCTGCCTCCACTTTAAGCCCCTTTTCCTGATATCCTGATGTTTCTGGAGATGAAGAGCAATTTGTCCATCTCTACCTCATAATAACATCTTACACTGATAAAGCAAGTAATAAAGTCAATTCTCAGCTTACTCTTTTCCAATGTGAATGACTCCAACTCCCTTCTATACTCCTCTGAGGGACCATTTTAAAATGTCTAATGCTTTTTCTATGGACCCTCTCCGGTTTTTTACATTATTTATGAAATGAAGACATTCAAGCAATGATTTTTAAAAGACTCAGAATGTTTCTTTTTTCATTAAATTAGGGTGCTTGCAAACTCTGCGCTGCAGTGACAAAAGGTAGAAATATTATGACATGGGTTCAAGTCCCCACCTTAGCCACTTAAGATCCCTGTGCTTTGGATACATTCTTTAATCTTTCTGATCCTCACTTTGATCCCTCTAAAATGGCAGTTCTTAAGATTTTTGTAACAATCACATAAGAAATGAAAGTATAAAATGTGCAATGACTTAAACGCACAAGCAATGGACTCCGGTCCAAGGTTTTCTCCCCATGCCAAACTGTCCTCAGATGGCAGAGCCATCTAAGATGCTTCCACACAACATCCCTACCTCTTCCCCTCCCTCAGGTTAAATTTCCATCATGTTCTGCCAACACTGCCAGGCTCTCCAGTCCCACCCAATTTTCTTTCACAAGTATTTCTCTTAATAAAATCCTTGGCATCTCTTTCTTGGAAGATTCAGACTAACATTGTAAACAAAACAAAAAAGAACACAGTTTTCAAGGAACTTTTGTGTCTATAATCACATCTATTCCTTTTAAATAGCCAATAAATTACACAAATGAAAAATCAGTCCCCACTGTTTAGGTGAAGAAGTTAAGCAACTTCTCCAAGATCAACTACCTCATTTTTTTCAGTAGCTTCTTTATCTCCTACTCTTCCCTGCTTAGTGTTCAGAAAAAAAACTAAAAACTTAAATCTACTTTTCCTTTTGATTACTATTTTCCTAGTGTGAACAACAGTATCTACAATTTACTAAGCAGGCACTGTGTAAGCACTTTACATATATTCAACTTTTCATTTAATCCTCACAACAACTCAAGAAGGTAGATGCTTCCCCCTTTACACATGTGAGGAAACAGCTACAAAAAGTTAAGCAACCTGCTCAGGGTCACTCACTTACTAAGCAAAGGACCCAGGTCCAACTCCTGACTCTACATCTAATGCTATCAGAACTAATTAATAACAATATCTCAAATCTGTAGAACATTTTACTAAGCACTTCTACACGCATGAGGAAATGGGATCGGCATCCACCAGTAATTCTCCCTGCAGTGGTTTGGAGAAGAAAAGAGCTAGGGAAAGGAACAGGGGTAATAGGAGCTGACAAAGTACAGGCAAAGGTGAGAATGACTAATCTTCTACCTTTAGCTCAGGTTGCAAAAGAGTCACTCATGGCCATGTGTATCCCAAAGGCCCTTATTTGGAAGGAAAAAAAAAAAAAGCATGGAGCAAAAGGTAAATTTCTGTTAGAGACTGCCAGAAAATAACTTCCCAAGTAATTTTCCTAAAATTACTAGATGGAAACCATCTTCCTACCACCTACAAGCCACAGTATAGGGAAGACAACATCAAGCACTCAAGGTTCTTCATGATCCAGTTCTTAGCTTCCTCTCCAGCTTCATCTCACTTTCTGCTCTGTTTTACTTGATTCTTAAATACAACACCATTCACACTATGCTGTTACATGCCTCTATACATTCTGTCATGCAGTTCACCATATAAATCACCCTTCTTCCTTCCCTTCCTCTGGTTTCTCTTACTCATTCCTCAACAACTCAGCTCAGCCACCATATACTTCAGAAGTCTTGCTCAACACCTAGACTGAGGAAACCCGGAAGTCTCCTCTTCTGTGCTCTCCTTATGTTAACCCCAGGGCTTATGTCACCTCAACAATTACTTTATTATGTTGAGATTATCTCCCACTAAAGATACAAACAATTATCTCCTTAAAACATCATCCATACCTCACCACTCTGGCCCATAAAGTGATTCAAGGGGGATTCTATGGAAGGCAATAGAAGACCCAGGTTCCACACTCTGGCCTTCAAAGCCCTAAATGATGTGGTTTTTGACCTTCTTGTAAGAACCCTCCCTTTTGCCCTTGCTTACTAACCACCATACCACTCATTCTACATTCAGATCTATTACCATACCAACCCTTTTATGCCTTAGGACTTATTTCCTCCACTCTTAGCAGAGTTGTTCCTTTTTATTCTCCAGATGTTTGCTCAAAAGTTGCCTCCTAAGAGGTGCCTTCTATCTCCACCATTAGATCTACTATTCTCTCCCATTGTTCCCTATTCCTTCTCTTCACTGCACTGCAAAACTTTATAAATAGGGTATTTGTTTACTTGTTATTTACATACTGAATTTAATGGAAAATACAACCTCTAGGCAATGAGCTCCTGCTGTACAGCACTGGCAACTATGTCTAATCACTTGTCATGACTCTATACATGTATGTGTAACCAGGTCACCAGGCTATACAGTAGAAAATTGACAGAACACTGTAAATCAGCTATAATGAAAAAAAAATCATTATACAAAAAAAGAAAAAGAAAACACATCTTCAACAACACATGCTACTTGAGAGTAAGGATCCAGGCTGATTAAATTTTATTTTTCCAAGATGTTTGGTGAATCAGTATATCCTCAAATTTGCTGAATAAATGAGTGAACAAGCAAAGTCAGCAAGAACATTAAAAGAAAGGGAATTACAAAATAGTAGAGATTTTAGAAATTAAATATTGGTTTCCATAATAATTTGTGTTGCAGGAACTCTATGTGCTTTATAAATATTAATTATACTCTAGTCACAGGAAGAACTCATTATCTCCAACTTACAAGCAAAGAAAGTAAGGCCGAGTGAAGTGACTTGTCCAAAAGCAATATAATGAGTTAAATAAGGGGCTTTGGTCTTGAATCTGAATAGCTTTATTTTACACCATCTTGTTCCCAAAAGATTTGAGATGGCTTTGAGAGACACAGACAGTTACACAATGCAGAGTGTCTGCAAAAACAAAACAAGCCAGTTGCTCAGGAGAAGCATGGCTATTTCTGATATAAGGTCTGAAAGAAACTTTCCCCTTGGGTCCTCACAAAGAGTAGCAAACCACATCCTCCAGTACATGAAGCAGTGGGGGCTAATAGGGTTGTTTGCTAGCATTCCTCAGTGTGGGCTGATGGCACAAGGCCAAGGCTCAGATCCATGGAGCAGTTCTCCAAGGAGCCAAATCAAGACAGCCCAGGTGTGCAATTCTCTGATGGTCCGTCTTAATCCAAAAAGGACATCTGGAGATTGTGGAAGAATCATTTCACAACACACCCTTCATATACTGGGCTCTGTAAATTTTATTTCTCACATGAAAACTTCTAATAATTATTAAGTAACAGTGAATTGAAAATGACCACCACCTAAAACACAGTCAACATTGTAGAACTATGAAGAGTTCCATATGATTTATTAGTCAGATGTCTTAAGGAAGGTATAAATTAAGCTGCTGTAATAAGGAGACCCCAAAATACAGTGACCTAGATAAAACTAAAGTTTATTTGTCTTTCATGTAACAGATCAGGTATAGGAGGGTTGTTCAAGGCAGGCGGGCAGTTCTGCTCCACAAGATCATCTAGGGACTCAGGCTGGCAGTGTACCTCTGCCATCCCCAACAAGCACATTCCTTTCAGTCCAAGGCAGCTGCTCTGGTTGTCTCCATTTTAGAACCAAAGGAAAGAAAGAAATAGAGTAAAAGGCTTCCTTGTAAAAGCGTAATATCAAGGCTGCAGGTATCAATAGTTTGATCATTTAGTGACATGGATACACCTACCTGCAAGGAAAACTGGGGAATGGAATCTCTAGCTGGGCAGCCTCATTTATCTGCCTAAAACTCAAGGAGATTACATTACTTCCAAGAAGAAAAGGAGAATGGATAAGGGAAACCATAAAAATCTGCCACAGGGAATTGACATCTGCTTAAACAGAATTATCCCCATATTAAAACCCATTACTAGTCAGGAGGAAATAAAAGTAGACACCTATTACAGGTTCAAGTTTTCTGCATTCACGTGTCCTGTGCAGCGCACAGACAGTGAAGGATCAAGACCCCAAAATTCTACATCATATGCATGGCTATGCTCATTTGAGCCAAAAAAAAATATCTTCAAGTTTTAAAAAGTGTTTTAAGTTTCTAAATGCCAGCTATGACCACAAGAGAATGACTGAAGGCCCCATGTAATATCAGATACTAAGAAATGTCATATCCTTGAGAACTGTCCAAGGTAAACTAATTGCAAAATGTAAGCGAAGGTAAACAAATAAGATGACTATCACACGGGATTCTCAACTTTGAGCTAGTTGAATGTTGGAACACTTTTACTAAAACTCAGTAAATTGGTTTTGGAATAGCTGATCTTAGACAACCTCTTTCTGGCATCCATTAGATGACAACATCAGTTTGTCCGCTGAGGTATTCTTAGTTTGAAACAATAAAAATCGTGATGAGGTCAGCATACTGTTATTCTCTCTGTCTAGGGAGGTAAAAAGCATATGCCTATCTCATACAAATGGGATGTCACATTATTACTATCCAAGTTTATAAAAATTGGGCAGCAGCATTTATTACTTACCCTACTGAAAATCATCTCCTCCCTCAGGAGGCTGCTCCTGTCTCTGATGACTCCCATGGCAGTATTAAGTTTAGACTCTATATGAGCTTTAGTCTATATGGACATAGATTTTTTTCTCCTTTATAAGCAATTCCTTTTCATGGTATTAAAGTTTAAAAAAAAAAGTCAATAGGAGTTCCCATCGTGGCTCAGTGGTTAACGAATCCGACTAGGAACCATGAGGTTGCGGGTTCGATCCCTGGCCTTGCTCAGTGCGTTAAGGATCCGGCATTGCCGTGAGCTGTGGTATAGGCTGCAGGCACGGCTCGGATCCTGCGTTGCTGTGGCTCTGGTGTAGGCCAGTGGCTACAGCTCCGGTTGGACCCCTAGCCTGGGAATCTCCACATGCCGCGGAGGCGGCCCTAGATAAGGCAAAAAAAAAAAAAAAAAAGTCAATAAAAACTAAAACTCTTAGTGTGTTTTTCCTAATTTTCTCCACAAGATGGTAAAGAATATAACAATGGCCAGCACTGTTTAAAGCTCACCTACTCCTCATGTAATAGATTTGGCCTAAGAAGCCCATACGTGTCAGAAGAAAACTAGTACTTAGTCTAGACATCAGGCAGGTAAGCGTACAGCTCTATTGTTTGGGAAGAATAAGTGATTGTTCTATTAAATGCAGAGGGACCCACATGTTATCAATCGGCATGCTTTCAAGTATACTCTCATTACTAGAAAGAACAGCCAGTGTAAGCCCTGAGTAATTTGCCTTCAGCATTAATCAATGTCCTTCAAGCTGTGATCTTCCGAGATGTGATGTACACATGTATGGATGTATGTGTAAAGGATAATGCACCTACCAGAGCTAGGTTCTAATCTGCACAATTTGGTAAGGGTGGAAGGAAAAGAGAACTAACATCAGTTGAGTACCTCTATGTGCCAGGAGTAACACCATGTCCTCTACCTTTGTTTTTGCTTTCATTCCTCACAACAACCCTGTGAGGCAGGCATCATTACAATCATTTTAGAGATGAGGAACCTGAATCAGGGAGATGTGAAATGATCTGCCCAAGGTCACAAAGTTCATGCACAGAGAAACTGGAATCCAACCTCGTCTGATTACATAGTTCATGCTCTTTCAAATGAACCATACAGATGATTTGGAATTCTACTTATTCTCCACTTACCTTAGGCACCATAATGTTGACCTTAAATGGCATTTGGTTCTACAAAGCTCAGGGAGGGGACCCTAAAGGGACTTTTAATTCCACTAGAATTCTGCTAGTAGGCTCTTTGTCTTATTTGCTGTTGATTACATCACTTATAATGGTGCCTGCACACTCTCCTCCCTGCAAAAATTCCACTTTCTTGTAACAAGGATGGTATATTATTTCCAGGGAATTCTCAATGTCTCTAACTGCTTGGATCTCAGCCTGAATCTCTTTAATATACAAATTCAATCTGTAATGCATTTCATAAAATTCAACAACTACTTCTAGTATTATCATTAAACTGTTATTTATTGAGCATTTACTATGTTTATGGTATTGTTCTAGGCACTCGCATGCATAGCCTTTTTAATCACACAGTAACTCCATAAAGAAAGAATTTCATTCATGAAAACACTTAGATACAGAATAATTCAGTAGCTCAAAGGACTTGACCTGAAGATACTCAACTCCAAACACCAGTGGTGGATCTAGATATTTTAATATCTGAAACAGACTCTTTTATAACATTTCTACTTCTATACAACAAAATTATTTTCAGTAAGAATCATAAAATAATCATGGAACTAATTCAAAAGAAGAATAAATTTCAATTTTAAAATATTATTCAAGGTCAGTAGGATATGTCACATATACACTAAAATTTGTATCCATTAAACAAAAAATAATACTTCACAGTTCATATGTGATCTCACCATCTTAAATTCTAAGCACAAATAAAACCTAAGCTATCATACAGACTAACAAAGTAATGTCACTTAAATTCTGTTTGTCTTCACAATCACTGTGCTATCACTGTTTATTTCAAATCTTTGGTTTAAATGCAGGACAGATAGACTACTACGTACTGGAGACACAGAGCACATATGAGACGAGCAGTAAAGACTTGAAACCATTATGAACTTACTCTCAAAACCAACACAGACAGCTGAGTTCACGTGTACTAAGCACTATATACATAATTCATAATTTTCTGAATTAATATAGAAGACGAAGAATAAGATATACCATTTGATATTATGAAACTTACATGTATATTATTAACATTAACCCTAGTCATTTAAAACTTAGAACAAAAGATTTTCTCAAGGTATACTGTATCACTGACATTGTTGAAAACTGAAAATGCATGTGACAATAAAACGCAAAACAACTTTTAGTTTTTTTTATTCTTGTTTTTAAATTCCTATAGACAATACACCTCATATCACCTGCACTTGAGGCTAATCCTTCCCACTACCACTCCCCTTGGTAAGTCACTGACATATATCTCTCAACCTCCCAGTTACGTCTGTACTATTACTTGAGCTGTTATGCTCTTTCCTATCTGCCCTTTAAATTTATGCAAATATCCAGATGGTAGACAGACCTATTTTTCTCCAACATGGAGCCCTATGAATACCGCCCCACATTTTAGAAGGAAATAAGAGTTCCTAGCCTCAGTTACCTTGATCATCCACCTGTTACTAGGTAAACCTCTCTTGAAGGTTGCTTCCTGTGCACAAATTACAAAGGGCTGCCTCGCTGTAAACACTAGAGTTACAATCTATCTTCTTCCTGTCTTTGATTATGTTCTGCTGTGTGTCTGATGTCCTCTTATTATAAATTATATGCATAAATTAGCATAATCTGGAAAAGTGGAAAAATCATTACAGTCACTGCCCACTTAGTGAAAAGCAAACTCTTCACCTTTGATATTCTTTTCCAGTTGCTGCACATGTCCAAGAATCACTTTGAAAACATAGCCTAAAATAAAATACTAAACACACTATAAATTGGAGGCGAGTGAGATGGGGGGAAATAAGAAGAAGAGATTTAGGGAGTTCCTATTGTGGCTCAGCAGTCATGAACCTAACTAATATCCATGAGGATGCAGGTTTGATCTCTGGCCTCACTCAGTGGGTTAAGGATCCAGAGATGCTGTGAGCTGTGGTGTAGGTCGCAGACACAGCTCAGATCCCAAGTTGCTGTGGCTGTGGCGTAGGCCTGAAAATGCAGCTCCAATTCAACCCCTAGCTTGGGAACTTCCATATGCCGCAGGTGTGGCCCTAAAACTAGTCCATTATACAGTATCATATATTATGCCACATGTCAAAGAAAATTGTCTGTATGATCTAAATAAATGCTTCATGAATGAATGAGTTTGTAATAAATATTTATACTGAGTCAGACTATTTTGTCATCCGTATCACTTTCTCCTAAAATGATTCACATACATTGCAGCCAGATTACAATATTTTTCCCTAGGGAAATTAACAATTCTTTACTAACATTCATTAATCCCTACAATAAATTGAGACAGTTAATAGTCATTAACGACCCTATTTTGGAAATGATGGTATTGAGATATGGTGACAGGGAGTATTCCCCTGAGTGCCTCAGGGTGGATCCCTGAGATCTGTAGGAATAGAGCTCTAGCATGAGCCATGGAATCTCAAGGGAGAAGGTAGCACGAAAACTATCTCCTACCTTCATTACCTCAGCCCCAACAAATGCTATGTCCCCAACAGAGTCTTTATCTCCATTAGCAATACCTCCAAGAACAGTGAGCTCAACACCTGCATTGAGCCATCCTACTTTGAGACATCTCTGACTACTAAAAAAATTCTTCCTTGTGTTGAGCTGAACTCTGTCACTTGATATGTTCTACTCTTCATTCTGAGGCTGAACAGAACAAGTCTAGTCTCTCTTCCATCTGACCTGACTTCAGAAAATATTAAGACAGCAAGCATTTCGCAGTTGATTGAACCAGTTCTTTGAACCAGTCCTCATGTGACGTAGTCTCCAGTCCTCTCACCACCCTAGTCACCGGCCTGTAATAACCTGCCCCTACAGGAGGGAAGCCTTTGTGATCAAAGGCATGTCTTCTATAAAACTGAACGTTGATAACTCACCCTTGCCTCTCTTTGCTTATTTCTTTGCTCAGAAACAAAGAAAACACAAGACATCCGGAATTTCTGCTCTGGATCTTCCTAACAATATCAAATTTCAATTCATTTTCTAGCAACCAAAATAATCTTGTGGTTAAGGTTCCACTGACTTAGACAATGTCCTGCAGAGCATAAAATACAAAGAGGTTCTTCAGGCAGGGAAAGGTGATGTTTCAGTCAGAGGTCACTACATTATTAAAGAGAAGAGAAATATCTTCTTTCTTTCAAAAGAAATTTTATGTGGCCGTTTTTTACATAAATAACCCTAGAGTGATGGTAATGAAAATTAAAATTTTAAAAACAGAGTCAGGGAGTTCTCGTGACGTGGCTCAGTGGTTAACGAACCAGACTAGAATTCACAAGGATGCAGGTTCAATCCCTGGCCTTACTCAGTGGGTTAAGGACCTGGTGTTGCCATGAGCTGTGGTGTAGGTCACAGATGCAGCTCAGATCTGGTGTTGACGTGGCTGTGTTGTAGGTTAGTGGCTAAAGCTCTAATTCAACCCCTAGCCTGGGAACCTCCATATGCCACAGATGCAGCCCTAAAAGAAAGACAAAAAAAAAACCCTCAAAATTCCATCGGTCATCAAAATGTCCTTTTCATTTTCCTGTTTTGCCTACCAATTCTTGCCGACACCATAAACATATTTATATTTTCATTTTTATAATAAAAATATAAATGTAATTTGGGGATTCATGATGTTAAATCTAACATTATATTGTAAATTTTATTCATCTTGCTTCATGGTTTTTACTGTTACTGTTATAACAGAAATATAATATTCCTCAGAACAGACAGGTAATAATTTACTTAATTCATTCTCTTTCATAAGGCTTTTTAATAAATTTCCAAAACACCCTTATTATAAACAATGGTGCCACAAACTTCCTAACGTTTAACAGCTTTTTCTTTTTCTTCCTTTTTTTTTTTTTTTTTTTACCTTTAAGAGCCACACCTGCAGCACACGGAAGTTCCCAGGTTAGGGGTTGAATCTGAGCTATAGTTCCTGGCCTACACCATAGCCATAGCAACACGGGATCTAAGTCACGTCTGCGAACTACACGGCAGCTCACAACAATGCCAGATCCTTAACCCACTGAGAGAGGTCAGAGATCAAACCTGCATCCTCATGGATACTAGTCAGATTTGTTATTACTGAGTCACAATGGGAACTCCCGTATCAGTAATTCTTACAGTCTCTTGTATTAAGGTGAATCCCCGCCTTTGATTATTGCATGATAATTCTACAGTTTTCCTTAGTCACTGCTAAGTCTCCTGAAAAAGTACTTCACTTTTTAAAACATAACTATTCTATCTCCCTACCAAGAACTTATTTTTGTTTCTAAATGCTCTCCTGTCATCAAATTAGTTTTACTTAAGCATCTGCATATAATACCTAGCATTCACTCTTGAATTATTTGAAATGATCTACAAGACAGGTGATTTGTTTTGTTTCCGTGCAGTTTATAATCTTAGATTATATAGTTTGAAGGAAGAGACTCCCTATCTTTGTATCTTCAGCTTCATCTGACCATTCATCTGGCATCACACAGCCCATGTACTTTCCACACTCTGTGTTTTCTGTACATACTATTCCCTCAAAAAAAACCCAAACAAACAAACGCTTATCTCCCATCCTGAACTCTCTTCCTGAGTGAGCTGCCGCTCACCAGACGTATCCAGGAATAAGACTGTCAGTCCAGCAAGCTAAAGAGAGAACAGGAGGACATGCAGTTTATATATCATGCGGTTCACTAACTGGTTAAATTGAGAAGGGAGGGAGTTCCATTTCTTTGGTCCTCTTTGGTCTCTTTCGATGATTCCCTAGTCTTGACTACTGGCATTTTTCAATCTATAATTAATAGCACTGTCTTTTGGATGATTTTTGCACTTAGCAGGCCAGGGGAGAGACAGAGGACAGGGGAACTGGGAGCAGACATTCCCATCCTACCTTCTTTCCTTTCCCACAGAGTCCACTGGCTCACACAAGAGGTTGTTCAGATTGAGAAAGGAGGGGGCAGGGAGTGGAGAGGGGGAGAAGAAAGAGAAAGTGACTGTACTTGCCTAAATAGAACATAAAACAGGTACACATTATCTGTGTAACACTGTTGCTAATAAATATATAAGTAATCAGACTGCATCTGGGTTGTTACAAGTAAAACAAGAGACAGTCCTTGCCTTCAAGGAGCTCCTGGTCTGAATTCCATAAAAACAAGAGAAAAGTGGGCTAGAAAGGCAAGCCTGGCCAGGTAGGCAAGAGAAGGTATTTATGAACAGATGAAAAGCTCACTTGGGAAGCTCCTGAAAGGAAAGTTTGGGAATCTCCAAATTTAAATCTGGGTCCTACCTCCAATTCCCACCTGTGAAACAGGATTAATTGTAACCAATAGACAAAATTATGGAGTGAGGATTAGGTGAAATAAAATATGGAAAAGAGCTTCATAAACTACAAAGAAACATGCAAATGTAAATCAAAATAAAATGTGAGGCTTAGAAGCAGAATTCCCTTAAAATTCAATCTTTGGATTGATACTCCTCACACCTTCCTTTGCTCCTACTGTTAACTCTATATATTAATATTCATTGAGTATCTACCCACATGTACATAAATTAACTTTAATTCTTCCCAAAACTTGCCAGGTAAACATCATTATTCCCAGTTTTCAGATAAGGAAACATGGTTCTGATGAAGATGATACTAGACTTAGAATTCATTTTGTTCATTTAATCATCTTTCTGTACTTTTTTTAGTCTGTTTTTAGTGTTTCTTTCAACATATTTCTACCACATTATTGACACTGGGTATCAAGATCCCAGTCCTCTTCAATAATCTGCTTTATTTCCTTAGTTCACTCATTCAACCAGTATTTATCAAGTCCCTAACAGGTGCCAGGTATGGCATTAAAAAGAAAAGAGAAGGGCTCTGACCTTTTGAAGTTCACTTCTAGGTGAAAGAGACAGATGATAAATAAACAACTGCATCAACATGAAATTGTCACATAGTGACAGGTGCTATGAAGAACATTTAAATATATTCAAATGGTCATGAAGTGAATGGACAAAACTGTCATTTACCCTATACTTTCCTCAACCAAATGTAAAATGGGATCTGTATAATACCATCAGTCTTGTTCTTTAGCCAAAGACAAATGAGCCCAAAGCCAAGAAAATGCTTCCTGTAATCAATACAGTGTTATCAATGTCAAGGAATTATGCACTTTGGAGGTGCCCAATTTCACCGAATAATTCTCTCTAAAACATCCTTTGGTATTTATACCTCCTCGCAGGTTATCCACCAGCTCCAGGCTATGAAAGAAAATGGAGACAATTCTAAAGAACTTCCTGTCTGCAAATAGCTCCACTGTGCTGTAAGTCCATTATTGTCAGACATGATGAGATCCAGGATCTGTACGTTTCCCACAAGGAACACAGAAATGTAGGTATGGCTAATATCAGAAATAAAACTAAGGGCACTTTGAGCCAATATGAGAGGGAGACAAATATCACTTAGACATATCCATGTGGATTCTTGGCCAAGGCTTTCTGGCTTATTACCACTAAAAATTAGTTTGGTTTGTTTGATTACATTGCGATTCATAATATACAGAAGATGTACTACAACCTTCTGTGGTTTTCTAATGATCAGAGTAAGTTCTAAAACATCAAGCATAGCTCCAAGGCTGTGACATATGTAAATCCTTCTGGTACACTGCCAACAGAATGCCCAAGATAACGTGATTAGTGCCTTTGATGAGAATAATTCAACTTCCTCATTTTAAAAAAGCACCTTCAATAAATAACTGCCACTGACAGTTACTACTCCCTGGGTGGAGAAATAAAACAGCAAGAGCCTAGTATTTGGAGATTAGAACCTAATTTGAGACATATCTCTGCTATTTCCTGGGTGAATCATCTTCTATAAGCTACTTATCCTCTTTGAGACTCTGTTTCCTTCCTTTTCAGGCTCTGTTTCCTCATCTGTAAAACAGGGATTAGCAATACCTTTCAATCAGAATTTCTATTAGAATTAAGTAAAGGAATGTGTATTTACACACATCACAAAGGGCAAAACATCATATACCTGTTTATGGTCATTCCTAGGGAGCCCCTGCTACAAACAGGCTATTATAAAGACTTCTTACGACCAAGGACATAAAATATGTGTCAATCTGGAAGCCCCAGCAACGCTTTGTACATTTTTTCAGCCTGAAAAGGCAGGTCATTTGGGCCTTCTATTAAAACATACAGCAGAAGTGACAGTGCATTATCTGAGGTCTGTTTATGTCACCATTACTCAACTCCAAGTAGGTGAATAGTCATCCTAAGCCCTGAACAAATATTTCATTCATCTACTCATGCATTCATTCATTTTCCATCTATCATTAGATGTAATACACTTATTCAAGAAGTCTACTCTGAGCTCAGTGCTGTGCTGGGAACTATTCATCAACTGGGTTCACAGTCCAGGAGGGGAGGAAGATAAGTCAGTGATTATAGTACTCTGTGATGAGATCAATAACAACACAACAACAATAATAAATGTTGGAGTTCCCATTGTGGCGCAGCGGAAACAAATCTGACTAGGAACCATGAGGTTGCAGGTTCGATCCCTGGCCTCGCTCGGTGGTTGCTGTTGGCTGTGGTGTAAGTCACAGATGCGGCTCAGATCTGGCATTGCTATGGCTGTGATGAAGGCTGGCAACTGTAGCTTCGATTAGACCCCTAGCCTGGGAACCTCCATAAGCCGGGAAAAAAAAAAAAAAACAATAATAAATGTTAACTCTGCTGATCAAGCTCCTGGTTGTAAGCATCAGACACCAACTATGGTTTTTGTGGTTTCCTTTTTTTTTTCCCTTTTTACAGTCACAGCTGTGGCACTTGGAAGTTCCTGGGCTAGGGGCAGAATCAGAGCTACAACTGTGGCCTACACTACAGCCAAGGCAACACCAGATCCAAGCCACATCTGTGACCTACACTGCAGCCTGTGGCAATGCTGGATCCTTAAGCCACTGAGCAAGGCCAGGGATCGAACCTGCTTCCTCATGGAGAGGACATCAGGTCCTTAACCCAAAGAGCCACAACAGGAACTCTCCAAATATGGTTTATTTAAGCAGAAAAGAAATTTACTGGCGGCGGGGGCAGGGGGGGATTGGTCATATAATCTCTGGGAAAGTTGGAAGACCAAATGGCAAAAATAACAGCAAGAACTAAGAAGGTCACACACATCAAGACCACAGGCAAAATCCCACCACAGGGAAGATCTGGTGAAGATACCCGAGCTGGTCCTGTTTCCATGGCTACTTTGGAAAACAGGCTGTTCTTGCTGCTGCCAAGTTAAACCCCTCAGGTAACACAAGGAGATATTACACTGACTCTGAGGCTGGGGCATCTGATAAGTCAAGCCCAAGCCCTGAGTCCCAATGGAGAAAGGAAAGCAGCAGCTGGCCTTTCACCTTTGAAAGTGGACACAGGTAGATACAGTCCTTCCAGGATTCAACCTGAGGAAATCTTCCAAATACAAGGATGGATTTCAGATGCCAGGCAGCCAAATGTTTACTGAGTGCCTTCCACGTGTCAGAGACTGCGCCACGGAATGTATATGCAATATCTCACTTGATCCTCACAACAGTCCTATAAAAAGCAGCTACTTTACTATCAAACTTTGTTAATAAACCAAGATTTGACAAGAGGAAGAAACTTGCCAAGTCACAAGCCAGTAAGTGGCAAAGCCCTGACTCAAACTCAGTTTTTGACAACTGCTCTGCACTAGAGAGAGAGAGAGAAATACAAAGTTCTCGGGATCACAGGCAAGAAGTCCTTGAATCAGACCAGGGAGTGAGAGAGGGTACCCCAAGGGAAGAGAGATTGCAATGAGATTTAATAGATAAGAAGTTGGTTAAATACTGCAGGAAGGTGTGTGGCTGAGGGTAAGAGGCAGTGGAGATTAGGAGACTTCAAGGAGAGGAAACAACCTATGAAAAGAAAAGTAGCATGAAACAAACTCAGGTTTCTTGGAACCAAAGAGTCTGGTTCATGAAGTAACAGTTGAAGAAAAGAGTACAAAAGGAAGGGGTGTGAGTGGGAAATGCGGTACCTCAATCTCAGGCACACGTTTGTCTCTAGAACAGAATCCCAGAAGAGATTCTAGGTCATTCCATCATTAAAGAGTGCTCATAATCTCAGGCATTAGAGACACTGGAGTAAATTCCTTTGTCTTCGCTGAAAAAGTAGAGGAATGAAGTGAGCAGAACATTCTGACAACTTCCAGAACCATTTTCCTAAATTAATCCCACCATCCTAACTCGAGAATCCACAGAGCAAAGAATTTTCCAGGGGCAGTAGAAATTCCAAAGAGAGTTCTCAACCTGGAATGATCCAGAGTACTAACTGATGATCCAAGTATTTCTGGACCAGCTCCTGACAAGTCTTGCCAAGGTCAGGGTTTTCTGAGACCTTCCCCCAGGCAAGATCAGCAAGAAACAATGCTGAGTGCCTGATTCACTCAGCCCAGGCCACTGCCCCAAGGTCCCATCTGACATCAGCAATAGCACCAATTCAGTGGGTAGGCATGACAGGGTCATGACTCATCAGATTAAATTTTCAAGTACCTTCACATTTTTCTAGAGGGAGAAAGACATTTTTAATTTTATGGAGGTGTGTATATCAGTAACTGTTAAATACCCCCCCAAATCTACTCTTTTCCTTCTTCTATTCAGTACTAAACAGACATACACACTCGTACACGCACCTTTCACACTGAGTTTTAGCAGAACACACAGCTACTCCACTACAAACACATTCCCAGACTCCCTTGCAGCTAGGTATGCCATAGGACTGTTTCCCTAAAGATGTGAGGGTGGGAAGTAATGTGTACAATATTTCTGATTATTTTCTTCACAGTAAATTGCTGGCTTTCTAATCACTTTCTTTATCCCTTCCCAAGAGATAGAACATGAATTGTTGTTGGCAGGAAATTGATTATTCAGATGAGGAAAACATTCTAGGAGATGGTAGAGAAACAAGTCAGAAGGAACTTAAGTCCCTGAACGACCGACCTCACAGAGCTCCTCAGTCTTCCTGGGCCATCCATCTACAGTAGGACTGTTATGTAAAAGAGGAATAAGCTTCCAATTAATTAATTAATTTATTTATTTATTTATTTGTCTTTTTGCCTTTATGTAGAGCCGCACCCACGGCATATGGAGGTTCCCAGGCTAGGGGTCTAACAGGAGCTGCAGCTGCCGGCCTTCACCACAGCCACAGCCACAGCAACGCAGGATCCGAGCCGCGTCTGTAACCTTCACCACAGCTCACGGCAACGTCGGATCCTTATCCCACTGAGCAAGGCCAGGGATCGAACCCGCAACCTCATGGTTCTTAGATTCGTTAACCACTAGCCACGAAGGGAACTCCAAGCTTCCATTTTATTTAACGCACTGTGTGCTTGGGTTACGGCATGATAGCTTAGCCTTTCCTAACTACCAGGTTTCATGTGAAGGTAGTGACCAAAAGGATGTGTTTTTTTTGAAGACATACAGACCTAGGTTCTAATTCTAGCTTTACCACTAACTGGTTAGATAGTGAGTCAGTTAAACCACTAACTGGTTTCCTCTGCAGTCAGTTAAACCACGATAGGTCTCATTTTTTTCTTACATGAAAAAAAGGCATATTAATATTAATTTCTCAAACTGTTAAAACAATTATCAATAAAGGACCTGTATGGTGCTGGTATGCAATAAGTGCTATAATTGCTACAATTTTAATTATTATATTATTTCAGGTCACAGATAAGGCCTGCTACAAATACCATAGCATTCTAAGGCATCCAACTTGGAACTCTCTAAACAACACGCTCTTTACAGTCAAGTATATCTGATGGAACACGACATGAATTCTATGAGCTGATCTGGACATTACCCCACTTCTGAACATCTACAGCCTTTCAGTCTGTCACTTTGTACATCAACTCTGCAACTAGAATGTAAGGGAAAGCCTCCACAACTGAGCAATGTAGGGTGAGTCTGTACCCACTGAACCCCTGTAGGTGGGAGGGTGCTCTCTGCCTGCAGTTAGTGTTTCAGTTAGAAGCGCCTCTTTCTGTTAGTTTGGTATGACTGATGCCATCTCACCAGATACGGATTCTGAGGCCAGTTTAGATCACAAAACTTAGTTCAGAAAAACACACGGAAGCATTTTGTCACTGGCTCCACTGCCCTCTTAAATCAAATAACTTTCCAGAGTTGCAAAGCAGAGGGCAGCAGTCACACCCTGCAAGTACCAGCACCACATCTTGGCCAAGGTGCCAATTACATTCATGAAATTCAAAGCCCTGAACCATGTCAGCACTGTTGAGAAGTGTAAATTGCCAGCTCTTCAGAGTTCTTCAAATCTCTTCATATCATTTGAAGCACAGGGAGTGAAAAGTCCTTTCATGGACTCCCCCACCCACCCACCCACCCACTCACTCACTCACTCCCAGAGAGGCATCAGACTCTTCTATTGGGAACCCTATGTCTGTCACCCTTTTTTAAAAACCATTCCCTCGAGGTATGATTGATATACAAAAAGTCCTAATATTTAATACATACAACTTGATGAGTTTGGAGACTCACATACATGCATGATGTCAGCTTTAAGACGGAACAATTCCCCTCAGATCATAAATCCCAGGTACCATTCTAACTGAAATCATTTTTTTCCTTAGGTCTTAGAGAAGCCAGTTGTTTCTGCTCCTATGCTAGGGTGAATATAAAACCTCATCGTTTACCACTAGTTCTCTAGAGTCCATTTAGGCTGCCTGCTGTTGGCCAACATTTTACATAAAACTTCCTTGAGCTCATGGCTAGAAAATGTTGCACTGGATATCAAGACTAGGCAAGGCCGTGAGCAAGCTTTCAACAAAAATTGAACAGTCTTCTACTGTTTTAACTTTACATTGCTGAAGCATGAAGAAATGAGTGTGTGCAAGAAGCAAAATCCCAAATTCTAAACCCCTGCACCCTCTGCATGCATAGCAGCACCCTTTGAATCTGTCGTTATCTTCCTGTTTCCAGTTCTCTTTTATACATAAAAATACCCCTGAAGCCACTTGGCCCAAAGGTCATTCCATGGAGCTACATAAAGCAGGATGGAAGCCCTCACACTGACAACGAAAGAAGTTGGTTCCAAGTACTTGCCCAAGGTCACCTGGTGAGTCAGTGGTAAAGCCTTGGACTCAAAGCTTCCCTTCCAAAGTGCCCAGCATGCGGGGTGTTTTCACTGCACCAGCTGACAGGTTATCTGTCATGTTTCTCCTTTAGTCATTCACTTTCAAAGGCCAGAACCATGTTAGTATCCATTTCAAGATCTCAGTGACAGTGACAAACACCCCACAAGGTCTCCCATGTAATGGGTGAGAAATGCCAGTTCCCTTGAAAAGAGAAACTTCATGCACAAAATCCAGCCATCCCCAGAGTCAACTATGCCGTAGGGTCAGAGGCCAGGAGTCTTTTTAGGAAGGTGTGCATTCTGTATGGAATGTTTAAACTTGCCAGGTCTTGGGGAAGTTGGACTTCTCCCAAGGAGAGTTTTGCCCTGACTCTTGATAGCTGTCAGCAGGTCTCACAAAGACAGGAACTCCCAAGATAGAGATGCCAAGCAGCCGGGAACCATTAAGAGTAAAACTTGAGATGCTAAAGGAAACTAGAGACTGAGTAATTTTTTCTTTTCTGGGATGCAACCTGTAAACTTTGAGAATGAAGTGCCATTTACTGTGGGCCTGCTCTGGGCCTGGCTCTTAGAACACTTGATTTCACTGAGGCAGTACAGCGTAATGCAAAGTTTCTCAACTGAGGCACTACTGATATTTTGGACAGGACAATACTTTTTTTAAATTAAAGTATAGATGGTTTACAATGTTGTGCTAATTTCTGCTATACAGCAAAGTGACCCAGTAATAGATACATATACATTCTTTTTCTCGTATTATGTTATATCATGTTCAATCCGAAGAGACTGGACATAGTTCCCTGTGCTGAACAGAAGGACCTCATTGCTTATTCATCCTAAATGTAATAGTTTGCATCTATTCACCCCAAACTTCCAGTCTATCCCACTCCCTTCCCCAACTCCCTTAGCAACCACAAGTCTGTACTCTTTTTATGTCTGAGTCTGTTTTTGTTTTGCAGATTGGTTTATTTGTGCTATATTTTAGATTCCACATATAAGTGATATCACATGGTATTTGTCTTTTTCTGACTTACTTCACTTAGTAAGAGAATCTCCAGTTGCATCCATGCTGCTGCAAATGGCATTACTGCGTTATTTCTATGGCTGAGTAGTATTCCACTGTGTATAAGTACAACATCCTAATCCATTCATCTGTTGGTGGCCATTTAAGTTGTTTCCATAGCTTGGCTATTGTGAATAGTGCTGCAGCGAACACAGGGGTGCATGTATCTTTGTGAATTATAGTTTTTTTTTAAAGGCAGGACAATTCTTTATTGTGGGAGCTATCCTATAGGATGTTAAGCAGCACCCCTGGCTTCTACTCAATAGCGGGTTTCTCATCACTTTCTCTTGCCATTTGTGACAACCAAAATTATCCCCAAACACTGCCAACTCCTGGGAGGCAGAATCACCCCAAGATGAGAATCACTACAATAGTGGCTATTTTGTAGGCTCTGGAATCAGAGAACCAGAATACAAATCTGTTTTATCCCATTTATCATTGATTTATGACAACAAGTGGCACTGGATCCTGTTCTTAAAGGACTGCCTTAGAGTTTAGAAAATTCCATTGCTTCTTTGTTCCTCAATGTCCTTAACTGAAAATAATTAAAGGTGATACCCACACATAGGGTGGTTACGAGGATTAAGTGAGAATCACATACAAAGCAGATACAATCCAGCCTGACACAGAGAAAGCCAATCTTCCCACAAATGTTATCATCCTCATTTTTCAGGAAAAGAAAATGAGGCTCTAAGAAGTGGCTAAGAGATGACATAATCGGTAACCAGCCGGGCTAGAAGATGAACATGATTCCTCACAAACTCAACAGCTATCAAGTAAGTTGGTACCATACAGCAGGCCCCGTTCTGGGCTCCTCAACTAAAGAGGAAAGAAGGGACAATCCTTGTGCTCATGGAACTGCATATCCAATGAAGGAGGCAGACACATGATCTGGCAGTTTCACAATGCCTATCATTTGCCTCGGCAGAGGTGCCGAGAAGTGTTGGGGTTGTGTATGCTCAGAAGTGAGACATTTGACCCAGCCCAGGTTATGGGATAGGTAACACCCACAGGGATCCTGAAAGTCTCCAAAACTCTTTTCCCATCATCACAACACTTATCTCATCGAACAGACAACAGACAGCTTTCAACAGTGACTACAGATGTATGCACATCTGAGAGATGAAGTCTGCTCTAAGTCTGGGCAGGGACGTCAGCCTCCAAAGATCTGTGGAAAGGGAAGTAATGGGAATCTCACTGAGGCTGAGTTGAATCTCTCATTCAGAACTTAAGAGTAGGTAGATTAAAAGCTGCCCCTCACCTAGCAGTGCATCCTTCAGTAGTTTGGAGAGAGAGGTTAACACACCCAAGTTGACAGCACTGGGCTCTTTGCTCAGGTTCAAAGATAACTAAAACCTACTCAGCATGAATAGGCAGTGATAATGAATAAGTAAAAACCCAACTTGCCACAAGAGCAGGTCCTTTCCTTGAAGAAGCTGATTACATAAAAAAGACCATGATCTTCATGACAGACAAAACAGTTTCACAAGCAGAGATGTTTTAACAGCCCTACATTTCACTTAATGAGCTAACTACAGAAGGCTCACATTCCTATTTCCACTAGTTGGCTCAAACACCAGCAGAATGGCTATGTTATCATACATCTGTACAGAATTTCAACTGCTTGGACCAATCCTGTAGAACTGTGTGGGGCCCCTGCTAAAAAGGTGAGGGAGGGCCAAACCCTAAGGAGTCCTTGGAGAACAGGATCCAGTGCCACTTGTTGTCTTCAGTCTATGACAGGGAAGAAGACTCCAGAGACCCTTACTGCACAAAGTGTGGCCCTGACCCCATGAGCAGCAGCATCACCTGGAAGCTTGTAGAAACGCAAATTCTCAAGCTACACCCGAGACCTACTGGATCAGAGTCTTTGGGGGTGGAAATCCTTGTTTAAATAAACTCTCCACATGATTCTTGTGTTAAAGTTTGAGACACATTGTTATATACCATTTTCCCTTCACCTTCTCTGTCATTAACTTATTCAGTAAGTAATTACTGAGTATCAATCCTTTAACAACCTTGCTACTAGATGCTGGGCATATAGTTGTGAATAAAATTCACACAGTCTTTGTTCTTGCAGAAGTTAAATTCTCTGGGGAGCAATGAGAATTGGTGGCCACTTTTGATGAGAAACCCATAAGAGAATTAAAAGTAAATGCTTGTTCCTGATAGATATGCAAGCAGAATCATATCATGTCATAAACATAGTCAGGCTAAGGGGAACAAATATTTAGGAGGCACTGGAGTCATTCTGGATGAAAAAAAAAAATGATAGAAACAATGAATGAGAATTAGGCAATGCCCTACTCTGCCTTTTTATAGCCCCCTCAGCTACCCTGCCCCAAGACTCTGCTCTTAGTAGCTTACTGACATTTTTATACCTACCAGAGTCTGTGCCCCTTAAAAATGGGCCAGTGTCCCATTAACTCTTCCCTAGGGCTTAGCATGGTACCTGGAACTCACTTAATATTTGCTGCATGAATAAGAAAAAACAATAAATTCCAATTAGCCTGAGATGTTGCCCAGAGCACTCTGTGTCCTAAGGACCCCTGAGCCAGCCTACAACTTGTCCCATAACCTAGGTAAGATTCCCCTTACTCAATAACCTGCATGTCCATGAAAATTCTGCAAGCTGGACCCTAACTCTCTTTATAAGCCAGGCCCCCACCCAGTGGGTTATGGAGCAGAGCTTCCTTCACAGCAGTCAAGTAACTTTGGAAGCACCTCCCTCTGTGCCTGAGGATCCTATGCAGGAGAGGCTGACACAGGACAAGAGAGACAGGTCTTCAGGGAGCTTCCCCAAGGGCAAAATTAGAAATGAGACTACTGGGGCAGGAATCTAGAAGGACACAGGGAAGTCCCGCCCTCTATCCAGACTTCCTGGAAAATAGGAACATCAACCAATTGACACTTAATAATTTGCAGCTCAGATCCCAAAGATTTTGCACAACTGGAAATCCTTAGGCAAGCTGAGAGTGGCAGACTTTCGCTTCATCTGGACACTTGATGGACTTAAGCCAGACTGTATATTTACTTAGGAAGGAGAAGAATAAAATATTAAAAACATATTCTTCACGGTGAAATTACATTATCCAAAAGCAAGGTAAAACTGGGGATTTCTTTTCATTTTTCAGCTCTCAAGGAATGAAATTCCCTCTGAATATTGTCTGTAATGTCTGGGTTTTGCTCATGCACTTTCAGAAGAACATGATATATAAAAGTGGAGTTTTCATGTATAATCAAAGTAAAGACACTCAGGGGCTACAGGAGGACCCTGATAAAGAATTAAGAAGTGGGAAAAGCTGACAGAGCCTCCGTGATGAGGCCACCAGTAAGTAGCACCTGAAGGAAGAGGGCTTTCTGCTTTCCATCTTGTGCATTAATAGGATCCTCCTCTGTCTTAACAAAGTAAGCTAGAAATTGGTACAAGTCTTACATGGCTCAGGTATGAAGACAGGGCCCAAGCAAGGCTTACTCTTACCCTGAGTGTACAGAAGCTTCTAAGACGAAGCATGAGTGAGAAGGCTTATAGTCTCTTTCACCTTGTGCAGGAGGAAAGGAAGGGAAGGGGAGGAAGATTCCCCAAGACAATCACTCGCCCACTACCGCTCAGTGCAGGAGCCCCCAGGCTGAGCCCAGAACAGCTGCTTGAGCTCTGGGGAAAAGAATTATTAGGCCAACTTAGAGATGACATAAAGGCCCAGACAGTTTCTAAAGAGGAAGCCTCAGGCTCTAGGGACTTGGGGTGCCTGTAGGCTTCATGGACCAGAGCAGGTACTTGAGACCCTTCTGCTTGCCCACCATCAGCCGCCTTACATATGGTGAGTCAGGCAGGGCAGAGGCCTGTGAACTCCTAGAACTGGGTCCTAGAGAGAGGGGAAAAGAAAGACTAAGATTGAGAAAAAAGAAATGAATAAATGAGAGAGTGTGTGCATGAGAGAAGTTACAGACAGCAAGAGAAAAGCATGCCACTAAGAAAAACAAATAAATCACTGAGGAAAAAAAAGATTCATTAAGGCTGACGGAACACAATTTTAAGAGTTTCACATATATTAACTCATTTAAGTCCTTATAACATCCTCCAGTGTAGGCATTATTATTATCCCCCATTTTATAGATGAAGAAACTGAGATTTAAAGTTAGTAAATGTCTGAACCAAGATTCAGATCTTAGCAGTTTGGTTCCAGAATATGGAAAGGAAAGAGAACAGAAGGGAAGGGAAAGGGTGAGAAGAAAAGAGGGAGAAAGGGGAAGAGAAAGAGAGAAAATCTTACAAGGAAGACATTTCATGAAGCAGATTGACGGATGGATGGCAGGCAACAAAGAAATGAATGGGGGAAGTCCAACATATCCTATTAAATCTAAACACTGTGACTCTCTCTGAAAACTACCAGTCACTACACAGAGGCTGCTTCTAGGTTTGTCCAACTTTCTTTCTTTCCTGTCTATCTTCTCTGCCTAGTAGAAGCGTAACAGGGCTTATTATTTCACAGATTTGGTTCCCCAAATCAAACGTTTCAGAAAAGTAAGATCTGGGAGAACATATATAGTCTAAAAGCTGGGAGTTAGTTCTGCCCTCCAAGGCTAGAGTCTAATAATGTGCCCCTTAGATTATGGGACCCAGAGGAAGTTAAATGACTCTTACTGCTTTCCTGCATGTTCACCCTGGGCCAGCACTCTATCAAGCAGTACAGAATGAAGAGGATGCTGGGCTTGCCAATGGCTCAAAAACCATCTCCAAGCCCCCAGATGATGCCTTGAGTTCTATATGCAAAGTGGAAGTGAAATTCACACAAGCCCAAAGCAGAAGGAGGGCTAAGGATAGTTTCACTTAAGTGGACCTAGAAGATGAACTGAAATTTCTCTGGTGAGGAAAAGTACAGCAGGCAATAGCAGCAAAGGGAAACCACATGAGAACAGGCCACGAAGTGTGAGAGTGCACAGAATCATTAAGAAGGTGGCTAGAAGTTCAGAACAAGAGAACTGAAGAGGAAATGGAAAGAAATAACTGCAGTGAGAAATGTGGAGTTCTGACAGTGATGAGTCTTGACTGCCTCTCTAAGGCTCGTGTACTTTAGCTTTTGAAGTCAAGGATCTTTTGAGGATCTGGCCAAGATCTGAGTCCTCTCCCCAGAAAATACACTCACATATACACAAACACAAATTTTTACATGCAGCATCACAGTGTTCTCAGATCTTAGGTTAGATGCCCTCACTGTAGGGAACGAGGAGCTACAGACTGTTTTTAGCAAGAGTGAGATGATCAGATCCATGTATTAACAGATGGCAAGAGAGAAGAAAGTAAAATACCCCCACATTAGGGTCAGACACAGATTTGAGACCCTCTGCCCCTTACTAACTATAAGACCTCAGGCAAGAGGTTCAAAATTTAGCAACTCAGTTTCTCATAAAATGATCATAGTAACAGTTCCTACCTCCCAAGGCTGAAGCAAAGACTAAATTAGATAAACCGTTTAAGTTGCGTAGCACAGAGCCCAGAGGACACGGTGAGCATTGGATCTGTGGGGACTTTTTAAACAATGAGCACAGTTCTGGTGGTCTCAGTAGAGAAGAGGGAAGAACCAGGGAATAACCCCAGGAAGCCTGGCTCACCCACCACCCCAGGGGGTGGCCAGTCCTAGGTCTCCATCTGTGGATACCTGACTATTTTATGTGCATTCAGAATGAGACTCAGTTCTCAACAACATAGATCTTAGGAGGTATGTGCTAAATTACTTTACAAATAGATGGTGCCCGAGTCTCCTGGAACACAGGATTGGAGAATGACTGAGCAAAGCGGCTCACTCACAACGTTTCCAAACTGATTTCATAACCAGATTATGCCTAAGATTTAAACTTGGCAACTACAGGTCTATTCTTCAGATTGTGAAACCAATATTCAAATACTGGATGAGGCAGATTCCCAATCGAATGACACTGGTTGCATTGAAGATGCCGACCACAGATATGTCACGGACACCTCACTATGTCTCACTCAGCAGGAAGGGCACAAACCATTTGAAAGAACTCTGCTTACTGAGCACAAATTCCAGTGCCTGGCACATAGTAGGCACTCAATAACTATTTGTTAAATGAATTAATAAAGAGAAAGTTACCACAGGACTTTCCAAAGTGAAAGAGAACGTATTATAAATGAGGTCAGGGTTTCTCAGGCTAGTCCAGTCTTCAACTCTGCCTGTGTGGAAAGCGACATTCAAAGACAAAGTCATATTTGCAAGGACTTGGACATGTTAAGAATCAAACTATTTACCCCCCGCAAAAAAAAGTCATATGCACCTCAGTATCTCAGCATTACCTTATCTGGGTTTTTACAGAGGTAATCAAGGTAAAATAGGCCTTCATCCAATATGACTAATGTCCTTATAACAGGAGAAAATTTGGACACAGATAAACACACTGGGAAAACACCATGTGAAGATGTAGGCAGAGAACGGAGTGATGCTTCTATAGGTTAAAGGTGGCCAATAAACCACCAGAAGCTAGGAGAGAGACATGGAAGAGATTCTGTCTCCTTAGCCCATGGAACAGATTATCGCTCACAACCCACCTTGCTTACATTATGATCACAGACACTTCTAATCTCCAGAACTGTGAGACAATAAATTTCTGCTATATAAGCCACCTAGTTTACAACAGTTACAGTAGCCTTTAGCTAACTTACAGAGTACTCTCTCTGCTACGGACACAATCACCCTGAAGAAAAACGAGAACACATTCAGTTAATTTTTAATTGGGCAAGGCTAATATCATGCTTCTTTATGGGACGGCCAGAAGGTCAATGAATTATTGGTTAGGGAATTTGAGTATTTATTCATTTGACCAGTATTCATGTGACTGGATGCACATGAAGTGCCACCATGAGCACAGCTTTGTCCCTATGGTTGGTAAGCACACACAGGAGCCATAAAAGTGGACTCAACACAGGACAAAACAGCACAGTCTAGCTCAAAGGACTCCAGGCAGCCAGGTAGGAGACTCTCACTCTTCCTGAATGAGTCAGGGAAGATTTCACAGAAAATGTGACAACTGAAAAGGTCTTTAAGATTAGGAGCTCTCCAAGCACAAAACATGGATAAAGGCATTCTGAGAAACCAAAACCCCATAAGCAAAGTCTGAGTTCCCTTGGGCAAGGGTATGGTGACAAGGCTCTTGGATGGAGAGGAGGTGGGGAAGGCTGTGTGGCATCAAATTGCAATGGGCTGAGTTTGGGTTGTTATCCTGTATACAGAGAATATGGAATCTTTTAGCAGGTCAATGACGTGATTGGATCATTTTTCAGGATGATAACTCTGACAAGGAAGCCCAGAGGCCAAGAGACCAAAGAACAAGAGTCTCTTGTCATTGTCATAGGAGGGATGACAAGGGCCTAAGACAGAGAAGTTGCAGAGGAGACGAATGGATCCCCAAGCCATTCCTGAGGCCAAATTAGCAATCTGTGTTGACCCAGGTTCCATAAGATGTAAGGCTTCCCAAAGGGAGGTAAGGCTGGCCTGTGAAGAACTGTACTAATGCCTTCTTCAACTTTCAGAAAAAGAACATGTAGCCCCAGGTTCTCAGATCTCACGCCTTTCTTAATGACTCTAGAGAGAAACTCATGTGGGAAATGTCTAGAACAGGAAAGCTCATTGAAGGCAAAAGCCTGATGTGGGTATCACTTCCCCTCAAATCTTGTGCATACTTAGACAGGTCTGCTTTAACTGTAGCAGGTGGTGGTCCACCCCAGCCTCTCTGCCATACCAGAAGTGCTCCAGATCAACCTACCTTATCAGGCCCTGGCCTTCCCAAAGGAGGCAGCCTCGTACCTACAGAAAGAAGCAGGGTATCAGAACTCCAGGCCCGTGAGGGAGTCATGGAGGATAAGGTGGAAATGCAGTCCTCCAAATCATATCTCACTCCATCCTAAAAGCTCAGAATCCTGGGATGCACAGGGACATGGCAGCACTCTAGTCTAGTGGGCCTCTATTCAGCCTTCTATCAATTGCTGGCCCAGCTCATGCTTAAACTCTTCCAGGAATTAGGGATCCCAACTCATAAGCTGGTTGATCTGACAGCTTTCATAGGCCTCCCTGATCCACTCCTGAGTGGCCCAGGAAAGAGGTTTAATGCCACTTCTGCCTGATTCTCTTGGAGCATGCAAAGATAACACTCTTGCCCTGCCCCCTTTTCTCCTAGTTAAAGCTATCCAGTGGTTCCAGCCTTTCCCCATGCAATGACTTTACATTCACTCTCACTCTGTTCATGCTCTTCTGAACTCAAGCCAAGGCCAGATCACTTCCAGTTTATTGCTGGAGGTTTTTATATTGGAAGGAATCTTATTTCAAAGATTTCTCCTCTCTTCTCTGGTATCCAAAATCATAACTGCCCCTTTAGCATGTCACCATACTTCTCCAGTCTTTTAGGATGAAATGCATAAAGATGTAGAGTAAAAGATGGAGAATGTGTGTTTAGAAAGCACGATAAGGGTAGTAAATGGGGATGATGGAATAGAGATGACCCTTTTCCTTTAATCCAGTTCTTCTGAGTGCATACTCAGGCATGTCACCATCATTATCTGGGAAGTTTGAAAAACAGTGAATTAGAGCATGGTACCAGGTAACCCCCACTAGAGATTCAATCCTTTCATCCAGAGAACTGTTTTGTTTATCAGCAGGAAAACGCTGAGTGTTCTGAATTCTGGGGGTGAACATCCAGCTGAGGTGTGCAAGACAATCCAATAACGTGAGGGTGTGTTTATTAGAAATTTTATTTCTGATTGGTTTATCTAATACTCTCAAACTTCCAATTTTTTTCATGTATCATATGAGTAAATTGTATAATTTATTCATAAATAAAAATGTATATATTAGAAATGCATGCTCAATATATTTTTACAGAGATGCTTACATAATCAAAAAGGTTTCAAGAATGCTGCCCAGGATGGCAGTCAGTTAACCCACACATGCCTTTTACCAGCTTTGGGGTGGGCAGGAGAGAGTGTGGATACTCACGGCAAGGCATGTGCACTGTTGTAAAAATAGTCACTCGCACAGGTGCATCACTAAGACAGTGTTATTTAATCTGTATTTATAGTGGTGGCATATCTAGAATGAGAGAAAGGACAATCATATTCAACCTTACTTTCCATGGTACATCAAGAGAATTATGTTTCACAGTGGAAACTATATTTTAAGAGGTAACTCCAAAACTTGAGTCTTTTGAAAGAACATTGACAAAATATGCCAAGGGCACTGGCAACCATGTCATCAGATAAACACTGGATGGAACTGGGGGTGTCCAGCCTGAGTGAAGTGTGGGATATCTGAGAGCTGGCTTCAGATTTCTAAAGGGCAATCCTGGAAAGTGAAAACAGACAAAATTTATGTGACCCAAGGGTTAAAGCCAATGGACAGAATTACAGATAAGAAAATTTGGGTACGATCCACAGAATAATTTTCTGGCATTGCTGTCTCAAGAGAAAGAGTGAGTTCTTGGTCACTAGAGATGTACAAATAGGTACAGGATGACTAACTGTTGAAGATGTTGCAGGGCAGACTTCGTCTTCAGATAGGTGGTTCATTTGGAAAACAAGTTTTCAATAGAGTTAGTACACAGACAAGTGGCAGTCCATAGGGTGATTCTTGATGGTACATGAACAGATATTTTTTATTTTAATAACAATAAGGCGATCTCACAGATATCTGTGATTCAGATGAGGCTGAATTTATTAAAAGTCAGTCAAATGATGTAAAGAATACCATCCATGTAGAAGACAGTAGAGGGCACATGCAGGCATGGCCAAAGCCCTGAATGACTGAAGACAAGGAAAGAATGGAGATGACCAGGAGACCAAGAAAGCTCCTCCCTGCCTCAAGATTCCAAGATTCTCTGATCTTTAATATTCATCCATGACTGGAGATCACCTTCAGTTTCTGCCTTTCAGCAAAATGCAGACCCCAAAGCTGGAGTCCCCAGAGCCCTTGTGTTCACCTGATCTCCCGGGACATCCAGTCCTGGCACCTTTCCTTTCTTCTTCCCTAGCCAAGTTATCTGTCCTGTATCCTGAACAACCTGTTTTCCTGTTATAAGATGAAAGTCATAAATTAACTCCCCAGTTATAACTGCGGTACCCTTCCCCACCTCCATCTCAGAGAATATATATTTGAGCAATGGTCTCCTGTAAGGTGAATTTGAACCCCAAGAGGAAACTACAGAGTTAAAGATACTAATCATTAAGCAGTTTTGAGAGCAATGAATTTTAGTCAGAAAGGGCCTTAGGAGCCCCCACCCCCAATCACGCTGTTACAAGAACATCAGGATCATGCACTTAACTATTTACAGTCTACAAAACACTTCCCACACTCTTTTCACCCAATCCTCACAACAGACCAGTAAGGGGGATATTACACTGATGATCCCCATTTGGGGACAAGAAAACATAGACCCAGAGAGGTTGCTTAATTTGCTCAAGGCCACACAGCTTTCAAACCCACACCCAAATTCCCTTACTCCAAAACCCAGGCTCAAACCACTGTACCACACTGCCCCCCAGTGTCCCAGAAAAGGGACGCTAGCCCATCTCCAAAGCTAGCAAGAGCAGCTGCCATCCCTAAATTCTCAACAAACAAGAGCTCTTTTTAGTTTTTATTGACTGTCTGGATTGTGATGTGGGTGGTTAGCCTCAGAATGATTCTTGCATAGCTCATATCTGCTCCTCAAGGAGCCAGGCAATTTCTTCATCTGCTCAATATATGGGGCTGATACCTAACTGTCTCCTAGGATGGTTCTAAACGGAATGGTATAAGCAAAAGGATCTGGTATACAGTACATTTTTGATAAGTGTATGCTGGGCCTGTTGGTTACTCCTCACTTTTCTATCTAAGATCCTGGTTAGAAAAGGAGGCTTGAACCTCTAAGCTAAAACTGGAAATGAAACCCCAAATTTCCAGATCATACATTTCCACTTGGAACCCAAGTGCATGCCTCTTCTTGTTAGGTCTGTAGGAATTTTGTAAAATGAATCATTTCAGCAAAAAGAATTTTCATATTAGGAAAGGCAGAAACCCAAGAATTTGGTGGGAAAGGCAATAAAAGGAATGCTATTAAATTCTACCGACTCCTGGTACACAAGGCGTCTTAAGCACGTTTTCACCATGTGTCCCAGATTTTCCAAGATGGTCTTCATTTCAAATGCTCTGTGCCTCACTCCGACTATGTGCTATATACTGTGCCAGGCCACATGACTTGATTTGGGGTTAGGAAAAGACAGTCAGCATAAGCATGTGCAGGACCCTTGGGGGTGCTCACAGTCTAGAAGAGAAGGCAATCAGAAAGAATGAACCAGTGTGCAAAATGATGTGGTAGAGGAGGGAACCAAAGGATGTTAGCAATTCAAAACACAACAGGAAAGCTAGAGAAGGTTTCATAAGGAAGGGGCATACAATTTGGTTCCTGTAAGTTGACTAGAAATTTGCTGTGACGAAAAAGAAAAAGTACCTGTTTCCCCACTCTGCCTATAGTCCCTTGCCCAAATGTCACAAAAACCTTCCACTCCTTATCTGACTCTGATGGCTCACTTTTCCACCCACCCCCATACAATGACCCAACCTCCCCAGATTCCCATCCAACCCATGCCTCCTCCCTCCTCCATATCTTCCTTTCACCATGGTTCACAAAGCCCACTCAGACCTACCTTCGCTCTGAAAGACTCAAAACAGCTTAATTATCTAAGACTCTCCCTCCACCCCCAGTCCTCTGTCCTCATGGAAGAAAAAGCCAGATCCAATAGAGGACAGAGAGTGGAGGTACTGCCGACTCATGATTCATGATTCAATAGAGATGAGTGAAAGAGGCTGTGGTGGGTGTGGGAGCAGCAAAGGCACAAAGAGAAGGAGAAGGATTAATTGAAACAAGCCAAGCTCAATCTTAAAGATCCTGGTTTGGTTTGTTCCCGAAATAGGGTTGAGCTTATTGCTGGTTCTTACTTGTTAGTAACCAGTTCACCCATCCCTTCTCTTAAGTCCTTGTTCATTAATCTTAAAGAAAGCAAGTTGACGCTGTCAAGTTTGCTGGCTGTGTGCCAAAAACCTGCTCTTCCACTATGAGATTTCAGAGGCGAAGTACATATATAGAAATCTTCACAGAGAACCTCCATATATAATAGGAAACTTATTCTCCCATCCCACTGTTGTGGGGTATACACTGGTAAAGACATGCTTAAGCACCAAGAAGCTGCATTTACCTATCCATTCATTAATTCATTCATTTACTCATTTATTTTAAAATATGCATTGACTGTGATCCAGACATGAGCTAGATTTTATGAACATGGGCAACAATAGACAAGTCAAGTGTGGTCTCTGCCCTCACAGAATGTGATAAGGAAGTTAGATACATACACAAAAAACTGCAACATATTGTAATCAATGGTGATAATAAAGACCCTAAGAGCATGCTTTGGGAATTACCAAAGGGATTAAAGGTATTTTCACAGAGAAAGTAATGCTTTGAGTAGTCTCTTTGAAGTCACAGACTGTGTCCCACTCATCACTGTGTCCCCCAGGCATAGCACAGGGTTTTGCTCATCGGAGGTGCTCACGGATGTGTGCCAAATAAATAATCAAGATTTCAAAGGAGTAGGAGTCACTAGACAAAAAAGAAAAGGGAGGAGCATTACAGGAAGTAAGTGCCATGATTAAAAAAAAAAAAAAAAAGGCAGCTCAATGCATGGGCCTTTAAGGAAAGAACAAGTACTTCAGTATTAGTAATAGCAGAAGATGAGGCTGGAGAAGGAAGGTGAGTTAAAACCGGGAAATGCTCAGAATGTCATGCAAAGAAGCTGGCACTTCATCCGGGGAACAAAGGGTAGATTTATTAGTGTAGGCTTGCCATGGGTAGATCCATGTAGACATATTTTCACAATTAAAAACACTGTTTCTTCAAGTAAGTGAAAATGAAAAAAAAAATAGTTTAATGGGCAAGATGAGGTAAAAACATGCAATTGTAATCAATAGCTTAATAAATACAACTATATGTGACACAAAAAAATAAAAAATAAAAACACTGTTTCTTGGATTTCAGTAAGCTGGAGACTTTTTTTTTTTAATAGCAAATGTGCTGATCTTGGTAGCTTGTAGCATAGCCCAGGAAATGAATGCATAAGGAATTCAGAGTCTAGCCAGGTATCTGCTCAGTTTTTCTTTGATAGCCCAAACCTCCAACTTATCTTTACAGTATATTAGAAACGTCTCTACCGACTGGCTATTGCTCCTCAGAATCTCGAAGTGGGCAGCAGATGACAGAGCAAGAAGGCAAGGCACTAGAACCACAGGGACTTGTGGATACTCACAGGCGCCACTAGAGCCCCAGTATACTGAGGCGATAATTACAAGTCAGTATTTCCTAACACTTCAATCATAAAACACACAAAATTGCTCAGTTTTATTTTCTTTTTACTTTTCTTTTTAGACAATATTCAATATCTAAATACATATACATATGTGGGGGTGGGGAGCGTAGGGAGGTGTATCTCCATCAGATAACCTGGGCACAATCCTAGCTCTCCAACTCATGAGACATTGATCGAGTCACTTAAAGTCTGAGATTCTTGGCGACATCATCTACAGACTATTTTAATGCATTCAAACAGAGGTTATGGGAACTGACAGGAGGTCTCCAAAGCCCCTATCAAAGGGTCTGGCACTCAGGAGGCACTGAATACACTTGAAGGCCCTCTTGGCCTCCCTAACCCTCAAAGTAGAGACTCATGTCATACACCTGGTTTACAGCACTAAGTTTTGCCTCCATAGGAACTTAAGTTGCTGGTGCCCTAAAAGGAAGACCTCAATGCTGTTTAGTAAGAAGTGATGTGTCATTTCCTAGTGGCTGCGGATTGGTAAATCAATAAATAGGAAACAGATACAATATCAAGTCTCTGTTTTGTTTTTTGGGTTTTTTTTTTTTTGTCTTTTTGCCTTTTCTAGGGCCGCACCCACGGCATATGGAGGTTCCCAGGCTAGGGGTCTACAGGAGCTGTAGCCGCCGGCCTTTGCCACAGCAACGCAGGATCCGAGCTGTGTCTGCAGCCTACACCACAGCTCACGGCAACACCGGATTCTTAACCCACTAAGCAAGGCCAGGGATCGAACCCGCAACCTCATGGTTCCTAGTCGGATTCGTTAACCACTGAGTCACGATGGGAACTCCTCAAGTCTCTGTTCTTTAGCCTGATGCACAGGGCCCCTATTTTCTTCCTTTCCCCTTCCGAGCATCATCAGCTCCCACCCCCACCCCCATCCCATACTTATACAAACCTAGGGCTTTCAGGAATCCAGGTACCCATGTGCCCTACTACTCCACTGCACTGTGCTTTCAACTGGGGTGCCCTTCCCACATCTCCTCAGCTGGATTGATTCATCTTTCAAGCCTGGGCTCAAGTGTCATCTTCTCCAGGAAGCCATGTATAAACTCCCACGTTAGAATAAGCACCCCTGGTGGGGGATGCACTGAGGGTTTGGGATGGAAATGCTAAAAAATTTGTTTGTGATGATTGCTGTATACCTATAAATGTAATAAAATTCATTGAGTAGTTAAAAAAAAAAAGCACCCCTTTCCCATGCCCCTCTTACACCTTTCATTCTCTGTACCTCATCATATACCACTGTTATGTTGAAAATCTTTGGTTTTGTATCTGTCTCCCCAGATGGCCTCCAAGATTCTCAGGAACAGGAACCTCGACTTAAGTGTCATTTTATCCAGTGCCTCTCACAGAAATGGGGACAAAGTGGGCAGACAGTAGAGCGTCATTGAAAGGATCTAACAAGAAGCATCATAAAAAAGAATCCTGGAACATTGTTTCCATAAATAAACTATTAACAAACCCCTAGTCTTCAAAGGTGATTCCCCCACCAATGAAAACTGTATCCCATTATTTGTGCTCTTGTACAGTCCTCTCTCCTTGAATCTGCGCTGGCTCAGGGGCTCACTTTAGACCAGCAGAATACAAGGAGCTCTGCCTAACTTTCAAGGCTAGGTCTTAAGAAGCCTTGCGACTTCCACCTGGGTGTCTTGCAACACTCACTCCAAGGCAGTGGTTCTCAGCCTGAGATAATTTTGCTTCAGGTGATATCTGGCAGTGTCTAAAGACATTTTTTAATGTCACAACATGGGGGTGGGAATAGGGACTATGCTACTAGTGTTGAATGAAATGGATAAAAGCCAGGGATTCTGCCAAGCATCCTACAGTGCACAAGACAACCCCCAGAATAAAATAACCCAAAATGTCAATAGTGCTGAGGTTGAGAAACCTTGCTCTAAGGGTAGCCAGATGCTTTCTAAGAAGTCCTACTTTCCTCAGACTGCCATGCTAGGAGGAAGTCCACACTAGTCATGTGGAGACAGAAAGACCTGGCCAGCCTCTCTAACAGTTCTAGCCATTCAAGAACTCAATTGACTCCAGCCCTGGCCACTCAAACAACAGCCACATGAGAGACCCCAGTGTAAAGCATCTAACTGAGCCAGGGCAATCCACAGACTGTGCAGGACAATAACATATCCCTGTTCTAAGTCACTAAGTTTTAGGGTGGTTTGTTACACGGCAATAGACAATGAAAGCACCTGGATTCTGATGTTTCTGGAGCCCTTATCTTTCCTACATCCCTCATTTATCTTCCTCCTATCCTGAAGTTCCAGAAAGGCAATTTTTTATGCAGATTGGGAGACTGATTCCTCGAAAGTTTCAGATATACACAAATTCTCTGTTAATTGCTTTGACCCTACCAGTTGGGAAAGAGGAATCCTATAACACTTTGTAAATGAGGGGCTGGGGCCATTTTCATTTATTGCTGGAAAAGGGGAGATGATAAAAGTCAGACTGCTGCTGTAGTTTGCCCATGTAATAGGCCACAGGGACTACTGACCAAGGTGAGAAGTTTCTGCCAGAGAAACAGGAGTGAGCTCTGACTAAGAATTTAGAATTAGTGCACAGGGAATCCGTTTGTAATGTCAGAACACACTGTAGTACCAGTACCCTTCTAAACAACACTAATTTATTACCTAACCCAGTTCAGCTCAGCAAGCATTTACTGATTTACTGAATACCTGCTGTGTGCAGAAATTAAGCTTATCCCAGTTCAAAGACTGAGATGAAATAATCTAGTTCCTGCATAAAATGGTTAATATTTTAGTCAGAAGGACTAACACCACAGCAGCAAGCTATAAAACAAAATGACAAAGTGAAATCAATACCTAGGTGAGATATAAACAGGTAACGGATCTTTGAGTTTTCACTATTAGGTTAATGAAAGCACACTCATTCACCACTTTTACCAATCGCTCACTATATTCCAGGCATGATACTGCAACCAAAATGGTCAGAGGTTTACAAATCAGCATAAACTTATAGTTCATACTTTCAGACACAGTACATAGCCCTGGGCATTTAGTAAATAAGTGACTTTAAAGACTGATACAGCAAATAAGTTGATTTTAATCTACTGAGATTCTACATCTGAGAAGGACCCACAAATCTCACATTATTTGTTCTACTTGAAAGATTAGTAACAATAATAATATTTCCAGAAAAGGAGTGGGAGAGAATCCAGCATTAGAACTTTTTTATTTCTTATCTGTGTTTCTCTCTTCTAAAATGCACTCGTCTAGACAAGATACTGGAGGCTACACTTTCAAAATAGAGGACAGGCTCCCCTTCAGAAACTTGGTGGGCACTAAAGGGGATAAGGAGAGCATCTGTCAGGACAAGCTGCATCATATAGTGATGACAAATAGTCCAGAACTCTCAGTGGCTATTAGCAACAGCATTTACTTCTTTTCCATCCAGCCTGTCCAGCCCAGTCCAGTAAAAGAACTTGGCCCGGCAGTCACTCAGGGACCCAGCTGACAAAGGCCTCCTCTCAGCCCAAGCCTCTACCTTTCCATAGCAAGGTAGTGGCAAAATGCACAATGACCAGAGCTAATGTGCATCCCTTGGCGAAGCTAGTCACATGGTCAAACCTGCTTTCAGGCAGACAGGGACACGCAGTCCTACCATGAGCCTGGAAGGAGTAAGAACCAGAAATACTTGATGAGCAGCACTAATGGCTTCTCAAGGAATCATAAATTCAGAGGTGTGCCTTCCTGGCATATCAGTTCTACTTAAAGATTGATAATTCAAAACACTGACTGAATATTAAGACATAAATAGGTAACGGGCTAGAGTTCAATATAAGCATACATTTTCAAGTTAAAAATAGAAAGTATAAAAGGGAATTCAAGCTTCCAAACTCTTAAGACTATAATCCCCAAATTCCCCCGTCACTATTCCTGGCTATTTTTAGAGGTTCCATCGAAAAATTAAGATGCATTAGTCTAAGATAAATATCTATTTGAAGGAAATGAAAGAAATAGATGCTTTGGGACACTCAAGATAAGTGGTGGATAATGTTCTAGATTTCCTGACAGTAAGGCAGAAAGAAAACACAGTAAAACCATTTATTTTTTGTCAACAGAAAGCAAACATATCCATAGATAGAGGCAGGTGCCTTTCTGCAAGTACACTGTATGGATAATGAAGCTATCTCCAACTGCCATTTATAAAGAGTAGAAACATTATTCTTGCATCAACTACTGTCAAGCAAAAGGATCACATCAAAGCTGGGCCAGTGAAAGTTGGCTGCTTTCTGTAGCTCACACCTAAGCTTGGGCTTGGGGGGGATCTTGAAAGATTGAAAGCTACACACACTGAGTGCTTATTGCATGCTAGGCTCTGTTCTAAGCCACTTCTTCTAAGCCATTAACGGAGCAGCTAATTAAATCCTCAAAAACACCCTGTGCTATTATTATCATCCCCACTTTACCAATAAGGAAACTGAGCCACAGAGACATTAATGTACCCAAAACCTTAGAGCTTATAAGTGGCAGAAGCAGGATTCTAACCCAGGAAGTCTGACTTTGAACCTTCATTCTTATGCATCAGGCTATTCCACCTCAACTTGGCCAATTATGGCCCACTGGGCATCTTATATATTCAATGAGCTCTGGACAAGTGCTGGAATTCATTCAGCTCCTTATTAAGCTACCCAAGTGAAAAAGGACAGACAGGTTGTCCTATCAATTACAGCACAGTCAATGGGCCTTCCTTCTTTATGATTTCAGGGAGACCCTGCCTCCTCCTAGGATACTTTCAGACCAGATTCTACACCTGCCCACTCCCAAGATGGCTAAAATTTTGGATGGCCTAGCATGGGCACCAAAAACCAATGGGATTTTCTAGAGAAAGACTTGCATTTCATTCAGCTCACTAACTAGTGATTGATGGAGACCTCAAAGCTCCACACACTACATTAAATGGAATAGATGACCTCAGCATGGAAACATTTTAGAGGATGTAATACCAGCTGCCCACCCTTTCCATACAAGAAATGAGTAAAGTGAACTGAATATAGCCTAGAAAAGCTCCCTACTTTAAAAAGAAGAAAAGAAAACTTTTTTAAATTGGAGCTATCAGAAGAGGCTGTCCTCAGAATATTTTTCTTTCATTTGGGACATACTGACCAAGCACCTAGTATGTGCAAAGTTTGTGCTATACAATGTCCCCCTTGCCATCATCACCATCGCCATAATTCCTGCCCCCCAAAAGCCCAGGAACTATACTAGAATCTGTGCTTGCCACAAGTGGTCTGGTCTATTCAATCCAAAGCTGATAATCAGTTAGTAGTGTTGAAGAAACTACAACAAGGATAGTAGAAAGTATTAGCCATGAGACAGAAGAGACCCAGAGAGATCAGTAGTACAGGTGTAGACCCCCATGGAGGCAGATAAGGTATCCCCCAAACCCACTGGAAAGAGTACCTGATGCGGAAATGGTACATCCGAGCCAAGATTATATACTCAGCTGCCCACAGGTTAGACTTTGGGTGTGGAGGGACCACAATGAACTGGGAAGCACATGTCCCGTCTAAAGACATTCCATGTGTTCTTTCTCCACAAATAATGGGCAGCCCAAACAAAGCATGTGCTGTGACAGAACGGAGCTATGAACTGGTGACCTCTTATCCAGAGTTCCACTTGAGGTACCAGCACTTATGGCTACAGGGTAGGGAGCTGGCCACAGAGCTTCTCCAAAACTTGATTTCCTTATCACCCAAGGAAGAGAAATAATATCTGCCTTAAAGGGGTTATCAAGAGAGTTCAATAACAATAATAAAATTCCCCATCTCCACTCAACTTGGAGCAACCTACGGGTAGTGACTTTTCCACCACTAGCTTTTGACATTAGGTCTGGCACATGGTAGGCTGAATGAATGAGATGTATGCCTACTGTGCACCAAATATGGTCCGAGGTGCTCTACTTCTATCCCACTAGAAAAGAAAGGGCTCAAATGCAATCGTGATGGCCATACACCCAAGTCTTCCCGATTGATTCCTCAGCTCTTTTTCACCACACATGCAGCCAATTCGTTAAAATGGGGGTGGGTTTTTAAGCAAGAATTGGCTAAGGGAAAAGCGGGACTGGAATCATGACATATTTTAATCAGCTTCATCTAAAGGCGCCTTTTCTCTCCTAAGACCAATTTAATTTCTAACCTCATTCACCTATTCATTTATTCTACTCAAGCTCCCTGAGCCCCTGCTCTGTGCTGGGCCTCATGCCGAGCCAAGGGACAATGAGTCAGTGCCCTTGGTGCTGCCCTGGAGAAGCTCACCTTTTAGGATGTTGCATCTGTAAGGCTCTAGACAAGAACACTACAGTCTACACCAAAATTCCAAATTACAGCAATGTTCTAAGGAGCAGCTGGGGTTTTATTTTTCATTTCCTCAGAATACCCGTCTCTCCACATTTAGTTGATACACTCTAAAGAATAGGCCCTGACACCTGGGGGTATGTTTTTGAAAAATGTGTGGACCATATGCATACCTAACATGCAACAGGGCCATGGAGAAATTGGTACAATGCGGCTTGGCAGCAGTCAGGTTTTCTTTTTTTTAATTCCTTAACATCTTGCCTACAAATTGCATCCTCAAGCACTTCAGAGAGTTGAATAACCCCCAAATGCTTATAGCTTATTTCATTATGCTTTATTTGGAGCTTTAAAGGAGGGGAGACCAGAGAATGTCAGGAACAGTTTAGCAGCATCAGGGCTGATTAGGTTGAAGAGCATTCAAAGAAATTTATTTCTGTATTCCTTTTGTTACCAAGATCATGTGTTTCGCTGAAAGCGATCCTGTGATTGCCTCACAAGTATGGTTCCTAGCCTCTCTTGAGCCCATTAGCCATTGCTTGACTGCCTTTTATTAATTTTTGTTAAAAAAAAAAAAAAGAAAAGAAAAGGGGGCAGGGCAGAGGGTAGGGGTCAGGACTAGAAAGCACTCTTAAGGCAGCAGCCAGGGTAAAACAGACCCTGTTCTAAGAATGTGAAATAGCCTCTCTATTACTTCTAAGTTATGTAGGCTTAAGCAAACCATTGCATTTCTCTGGGCTTCAGTTGCCTTTTTTTGTTTAAATGCAACATGTCCATCTCCAGGGATTGTACTGCTTACCAAGGCCTGCCACATGCCTTTTCTCAGGGGCAAAAGTCAGGCCTGACATGGAATCCCAGTTTCAACCTCAGAGCTCTGTGTCCTTGTGCAAGTTAACTAACTTCTCTCAACTTCAATTTCCTTCTAAAATGGGGAAAGAAACAGAAGATAAGGGTGAGGCTCAAATGGAACGGTGGATCCAAAATTCCTGTTTAAAAAGTTATATTTTGGGAATTCCTGCTGTGGCACAGTGGGTTAACAATCCGGCTTGTCTCTGTGGAGGAGCCAGTTTGATGCCCAGCCTGGCACAGTAGGTTAAGGATCCAGCATTGCTGCAGCTGTGGCAATAGCGAGCAGCTCCAGCTCAGATTTGATCCCTAGTCCAGGAACTACCTCAGGCCAAAAGGGCAGTTGAAAAAATATTTATAAAAAGTTATATAAACATTTAGACTCAGCTCTCCTATGGCCTCATTATCTTCACCAACATTTCCTCCAGTTGCCCCAAATGAACAAATGCATTATATAAGTAAAAACTGTGTACCATGAAAAGCAGCTTCGAGACAAATCTCTTTAGCACCCAGGTGCAACCAAATTTCTTTCCTCAATTTCTCCTGTATAGCAGTAGATACTTCAAGTGTAAATGTCATTATCATCTTCCTCCTCCTCTTCCTCATCATCCACTCTATGAGGGCCACAGTTATTCTGAATTCTCATAACTATGATTTAAAGACTATCTTTCAATGATAACCACAGGGAGGCTCTAACTCAGGGTTGTAATAGGACATAGTATTCCAATAAATAGCTAGCATCCTCACAGTAATTTATAGGAAGTGCTCACATCTATTCATTATTTTGTTTGTGACTCCTAATAGCTTGCATTATGATTTATTTTCTTACATCCATTTTATAGATAATGAAACTGAAGATCAGAAAGATGAAGCGACTTGGCCCAAGTCACACAGTTAGTAAGTGGAAGACTGCAGACAGGAGTCCATGTTTTCAGATTCCAGATCTGATAGCCTTCCACTTCCCTACTCTGGCTCTGGCATCACACAGAGGGTCACAGTGCAAAGACCTGACCCTGGCTTTGCTTCCAATGGTCACTCTCATTTGAGGTGAGGAATCCTGCACAACTAGCTCTTTGCTTCCCCTCCTGGAAAAAGTAAAAGACTGATGGTACTATCTAGAAGGTTTCTTCTGTCTGCCCTTCCTCCGCAATTTTTTTTTCCTGTGACCACTTAAAAAAGCTTTTGGCCTATACATGCAGAATGGCCCTAACATACATATGAAAGCTTTTTGCTTCCTACTTGCTTTTTTATTAAGAGTAGTGTGTTTCTCTTTAGGCCAACTTCTGAAGCTAGGCCCAAGGCGCTTTACTCTTCACTGTCACACACATAATTCATCTTCATTTCTCATTTTCCAAAGCTCTAAGCCACAATCTGAGGAAACACATGTAAATCCTTATGCATTTTTTTATATATTGCTATTAGGAAACAAAATTGCTATTGGAATGACTGGAAAAGCCATCTTAAACAATGTTAAATGTAAGGAAAGGAAGGAGTCACCTTACTGAGCCCATCTCATGTGCCAGCCCCAGGAAGAGGTCATCCATTCTCACAGCATAAAAGAGACTACTCCCCCATCCTACAGGTAAGGGGAATTAGACTCAGAGAGGTTGAGTGGCTTGCCCAGGGTCACACAGGAAGAAGAGCAAAGGATTAGAAGCCAGACCTGTTTGAGTCCCAAGCTTTCAGCTGTAATATGTGTATGTGTACAAGTTCTGCAATCTGAGTCTCATGCCTCCCCCCCAGATTTTTTTTTTTACTGTACCTATGGGTGGAAGGAAGAAATCTGCTTCCTGATAAAGCTGGTTTAGGTGAGTTAAGAATTGGGGAGGAGAAAGGGTGAGGGAAGTCAAGTAAACCACAGAAATCTCACTAGATCTAGCCATAAACTCCACCTGGAAGGTTTAGTAGAGGTTAAGCTGGAGAAGGAAGTGAGGAGAAATGGCTTCTCTCCAGCCTCTGTGAGAAGCACAGTTGTGACTCTTATTGTGACTTCTGCGGCTAAACAGAAATGGGGGATGTTTATCAGCAGGCCCCATCCCTCTAGACCTCCAAAGGCTCTGCCCTCCTTCCCACTGCCCTGACTATAAACTCCATTGTCCTTCTCCATCCCTGCTCAGCCTTCCATGGGCATGTGTCACAAGATGTTGATTTAGTTGGTCCTTTATAATGTTCTTGCCCACAGAAATGCTCTGAAAAGCATCCTGCGCTCTCTATATAACCCTTGTATCTAAGAGATTACCTGTAATCACTAATGAGATTTACAAAAAGATACATCACATGGTAATGCACCCTCTATTTTTTTTTTTTTTTTTTTGCCTTTTGTCATTTTATGGCCGCGGGTTTTTTTATGGCCGCACCCGCGGCATGTGGAGGTTCCCAGGCTAGGGGTCTAATCGGAGCTGTGGCCACCGGCCTTCGCCACAGCCACAGCAACGCAGGATCCGAGCCGCGTCTGCAACCTACACCACAGCTCACGGCAACGCCGGATCGTTAACCCACTGAGCAAGGGCAGGGATCGAACCCGCAACCTCATGGTTCCTAG
>PVHT021183634.1:23901826-23960245 GCA_004024745.2 Catagonus wagneri | reverse complement strand
TCTAAATTTATAAAATGTATTACTGCTTTACTGTATCTTGCAAATATTAACACAGTACTTTTTAAGCCCCTACTCTGTTCCAGAAGCTATGTTTTAGCACAATTTCATTTTAACCCTATCATAAATGCATTATTATTAGTTTTTATTCACTCTACAGATGAAATAAATGAGCCTCAGAGAGACTGTGACTCATCCAAGGTCATCCAGGTTCTACCTTAATACCAATATTCTACCTTGAAGTCTATGTTCTTTCCAAACTCCCCTACGCCATTCTTAGAGTCAGGTGAGAGGGAGGGACTTTATTCAAAGATATAGCACTGAATAATGACTGTGTTAGCCTGGGTCACCTGAGATAAAAGATGGGATTAGATATATAATACCCAAACTGGGGAGGCAGCGCTAACACAGTGAAATCATATCATAATCACAGAAAATTCTACACCTCAGGTTAAAATAATAGCATCCTTGACACAAATGGCTATTCTTTATTTAAGTCCATTTAAACTCTGACCAAAAGAGTTTCTCCATCATGGAAGAATGCCATGATAAGTAATACTTTTACACTAGAATTTGGCCTCTGCTTTCCTAGCTTAGCAAAAGACACACCTGTGCTTCTTTCCCACATAGGGTGTGAAAGAACTGCTTGCATGCAAGACCCAAAGGAATAAAAAGCTGTTGCCCACGTCACTGAGAGTTTCCCTCAACCAACTGCCAGTCTCCACAGCAACTGACAGCCACAGCCTAGAAACAGTTACCTCGATTTCATTACACATCCCTGCAGAATTCCCACAGAGGGAATCTTTGTTGATTTCTTGGTTGCCATGGTTTCAGTTCCCACCATAATCTTAGATGTTCTCTAAGCGTGTGTGCATGCATGTATGTGTATAAATGTGTGTACTGAAGCTTAGAGTATGCTGCCCTTTGCTCTTGGTGGAAGTCAAAACATGCTTGAGTAGTGACTAGCGTAATCTTTGTGATGAAATAACATAGTAATCCTCACTCCAGTGAAAGGTCCATGGTTGGTCATAGGATCAGCTGAAAAGTTCCTTCAAATTGACTGATGGGAATGCCGTATGACTGAGTCTCCCCAGAAAAAAGTAAATCTTTAGGCACTAAAACTACTTTTTAATTTTGGACTTTTTAGACAATAACTCACAATGGATAGATCAGTTTTACTCAGGTTCCAAAGACAGTCAACTCTGGATTGGAAATTAGTATGTATATTCATGATATTTGCTCTCAATAACTCACATTTTCAGTCTCAGTGATTGTCATCTCATTTAGAATATCAGAACTATGAACGATGACTATAATATAATATTACATTTGTGTTTCTAGTCTGATTTGAGGAATCTGCACAGTTATGATGGAGCCATCAGTGCTCCTCAAACTTTAATGCAAATGTCAATCATCCTACAGTTCTTGTGAAAATGCAGACTCTGTTTCTGTGGTGAAGCTGGAGATTCAGTACTTCTAACATTTCCCTGGGTAATGCTGGTGATGATGGTCCATGAACCATTGTTACAAGGCTCCAAGTAATCCTCACTGTGACTGGACCACATGAGGATTATAGTTAGGATTCTCAATAATGACATTATTTATGTAAAACGCCACACACAGCACCCTGCATGGAATAAGTACTCAATAAATGTTTCCTCTGCAAAGTGTTTCCATTCTCTTTTGCTCATTGGATTGTCACAACAAACTTGCAAGATACTTGGTGCAGAAACTGGGTGTAATTTCCATTTTAAAGATAAAGAAACTGAAGTTTAAGAAAGTGAAATAATTTACCCAAGTTTATAGAGCTAACAGGGCAGAGGCAGGAACTGAACTTTAATCTTCTAATTCTCAGTCCTGTGTTCTTTCCATCACACCATCCTTAGAGCCTATACGTCCATGTTAGGAATGCTACTTAACTGATTCAAGATGAAGGCCATCCTATTACATTTTTGAAAGCCAGAAAAACCCTGAAATCAAAACCTGGCACAGATAATCCACTCCAAAAACACTCTGTAGGCCAATCTCAAAAACATAGAAGCAAAACTCCTAAATAAAATATTATCAAATCAAATCCAGCCGTGAACCTGAAGAATAATACAGAATGACTAAGTAGAGTTTATTCCAGGAATGTAGGGTAGTTTAATATGAGGAAATCTATTAACATAATTCATCACATCAATAGGTCAAAGGAGAAAAACCATATGATCATTGTAAAAATGCCAAGAAAATATTCTATAAAATTCAAGTCATTCAAGATTAAAAAGAAAAAAAAACCTGGAAATTGAAATTTATCTCTTTAACATGAAAAAGGATAAGTATCTGAAAGCATCAGCCAATAATCTACTTACCTGGGAAACACTTGGGATAAGATAGAACTGCCAACCCTCACTTCTATTTTTCACCTTGTTTTAGGAGTTTTTAATCAATGCAATAAGACAGGACAAATAAATAAGAGGTAGAAATAGTTGAAAGGAGGAAATCAGATTATAATTATTTTCAGATGCTAAGATTTTCCTCCTAGAAAAATCCAAGGGAAGTTATTTTCAACTACTAAAAAAGAGTTAAATAGGAGTTCCCGTTGTGGCTCAGTGGTTAACAAATTCGACTAGGAACCATGAGGTTACGGGTTCGATCCCTGGCCTTGCTCAGTGGGTTAAGGATCCAGCGTTTCCATGAGCTGTGGTGTAGGTTGCAGATGCGGCTCGGATCCCGCATTGCTGTGGCTGTGGCGAAAGCCAGCAGCTACAGCTCCTATTAGACCCCTAGCCTGGGAACCTCCATATGCCGCGAGTGGGGCCCTAGAAAAGGCAAAAAGAAAAAAATAATAAAATAAAGAGCTCAATGGACTAAGCAACGACTAGTTATAAAACAGAATTTGTTAAAAGATCTCCTCAAACTAAGGAACCAAAAAAATTAAAATATTAACTAACAAACTCAAGTAATATTCATTAAATTTCAGAATTTTACAATGAGGCAAAAATGAATATTTAAACAACTGGAGAGAAATTTCATGCTTCTGGATTGGAAGCTACTTTATAAAGATGGTAACCCTTCACATTAATTTACAGACTTCCTGTTTTTTCCATCAAAATTATAATGGCATTCTTAGAACTTGAGAAAGTAATTAAGTTCATCTAAAAAAATAAGTGCATTAGGACCAATTAGAAACTACTGGGAAAAAAAGAATAATGTAGATAAATGTGTTCAAGGTTTTAAATTTATTATAAACCTGCAATAAATAAAATATTGCTGTACAGGTGCCAGAAGAGAAAGCTAGATCAAAGAAACAGAAAAGAAAGCTCAGAAACGGTCCCAAGTATAACTATTTAAGAATTTATTAAATGACAAGGATAGTATTTATATTCCCCAGGAAGTTTTGTTAAACTAATAGATTAACTATGTCAAAGTAAACTAAGTCACACTTTTACTTATTTCATAGTCCAAAATAAACTATAGTTGGATTCAAGTTAATTTTTTAAAATGAATCATAAAATAGGAAAAAAATATACATATATATATATATATTCCTCCTAAATGTAACAAAATCAGAAAACTTAAAGGGAAATACTGATACACTGAACTGCCTGAAAATAAATAACTTTCATACTGTAAGGGGAAAAGGAAAAAGGAAATTACAAACTAAAAAACTTAAAATATGTATCTATATGATAGGTAAGGAATTAATATCTTTAATTCATTAAAGAGACTTTATAATTCAATGATAAAAAGACTAGCACTACATAATAAAAATGAGAAAACTATATGGAGTCAGTTTTCAAAAGAAATATGGTAGGTAAATACATGAATATTCAGGTTTACTATTAATCAAAACCAAATTAAAAGCTCAAGATGGGTTATGTTTGCCACAATATTAGCAAAGACTATAACTCACTGAGGGTGTTTGGATACTGACACTCTTCTACACTGCTCAGAACATAAATCAGTACGCACTTACTGAAAGGCAATAAACAGTATATCTCAGAAATCTTAAAACGTGTGTACTCTTCAACCAAGCAATTCTACCTATACAGATTCATTATTTCCTCCCAAAAAAGTGTAAGATACAAATGTACACAAGATATATGCATAGGAATATATTTCACAGTGTTATTTATAATACAAAACAATCAATGCTTTTCACTAGGGAATTAAATAAGTCAATGATGATAATAAACCTATTCAACCAACTGCATGAAGCCTTTGATTCACTGAATTAGACTACCTAATAACCTGAATAAATGTTCAGAATATATTACTAAGGAAAAAAAGCTAGGTATGAAACAGTGTGTTTCATTCTGTTTGACAGCATTTTTATAAAATATAGAGGCAAAGAAAAAATGGAAATGCTTTCAGTGATTATCTTAAAGTGATTTGATAATATGTGATCTGTTCACTTTTCCACTTTTCTTTATTTTGGCACATCAAGCCTGAGTTGCTTTTGTAATAGCCACAAAAATTGTGTTTGCATGCGTGTGCATCTTATTTTATTTTTTTTACTTTTTATTAAAGTATAGTTGATGTAAAATGTTGTGCCAATTTCTGCTATACAACAAAGTTATGTGCCTCTTATTTTAAAGGGGCACCTGGGAGTCAGTGTTTAATCTGAGGAGTTAAGAGACTTAAGTGAGGCTTGGGGAAATTTGTTTTCACTGCTGAGACTGAGTTAAGTCAAAGGAATGAGAATGTGAAAAGGAAGAGATGTACATCGGAATTCTGCTGTCACAAATGCAGCTTAAGCCTTTAGGGAACTGCCTAGAGATGGTTACCAGGGTGAAAGGTGAGATCCAGGAAGCCTGTTGAAGGTGAATCATCACGAAAAAGTGATAGAGAAATAAAATGTGGCTAACCATGAGGAGAGAGAGTGAGGTAAGCCCTGGGGATAAAGAGGTGATGATGAAAATGCACGCACAACAAAGTAGATGAGCATGGATGTGAAGGCGGATACTTAACCCACTGGATCAAGCTGGGGATAAAATCCACACCTCTGCAGTGAACTGAGCCCCTACAGTCACATACGTAGCCCACGGTGCCACAGCAGGAATTCTAAAGATAGATCATCTTAATGAGGACGTAGCCACACAGAGTAGATCCTGAACATGAGGAAGTTCAGGGCAGAAGCTTTGCTGGGAAAGAGGTGAGATTTCCTCTAAAACACCTCCTCCCACATGAATAATTCCTCACAGTTTAAAAAAGTTGCTCTCTCATCTGATTCACAGATGACTTGGTGAAACAGGCATGACAGTCATCATCACTCCAACCGTACAGATAAGAGAACTGAGATAGTTTAACAAGGTCTCTGTGAGATGGTAGAGTCAGGACTAGAACTCAGACCCATCTATCTTCAAATCTAGTATTCTCTCACATCTAGGATGCTGCTTTGCTATAAAATATAGGTAGTCGTTGAAATGACATAAGCAGATAAATTTGCTTTTTTAAAAAGAAAGGGAGGTAACAGGGCCCTAGAAGTAAGCAGACCAAAGGCAACATAATTGTTCAAATGAATAAGAACTAAGTAGATTCTGGTAAGATTTACAATATAGTAGGATTTATTAGGATATACAGTGGTGAGACAGAAACTAGGAATGAACTTATCCATTTAGTAAACACTTCTTGTATCTGTCAAGACAGTCTATATTACTGTGATAAAAACAACAAAAACAGCAACAACAAAAAAAAGGATCTTGGTGTCTTAAGACAATAAATATTTCTTTCTGGTCTATACTACATGTTGACCATAGGACGTCAGAAAAGCTCTCTACTCAACAAAATCAGTCATAGACCCAAGCTGAGCAAGAAGCCAGTCAGCATTTTCTAGATTACTGGAAGTCACTACTGCAGAAAAAAAAAAAGTTCTTGAGACTCTAGCACCAACAATTAAATGCTCTATGTACAGATGACACATATCACTCATACTTCCAACCCACTGAGCCAGAAGTGGCCACACACCCCACCCAGTCACAAGGGCCATAAAGTTGGAGAACTGCTAAGACCAGTGAGCAGCACTCATGAGCAGCAGGGCTACAGAACACGTATGCCTGGCAATGGGAAGAGTACCACAATTTACTGAGCTCAAGGGTACCCCAATGAGGAAGTTGATGGGTGATGTAGGCCAAAATGTAAAAAGTCCATCTAAGAAAGGAAGAAATCATTTCATCAATTTCTTGTAACAATACAAATTATGTAAATCACTTGAAAGAAAATTGCTTCCCTTAGCTAAATGGTGGGATTTAAAAAATCCTGGTTCTTCATCTTCTAGCACCGAAGTAAGAAAGGATAACAGAGGGGAAAAAAAGAGTCACAACCCAAATCAATAACCAAGTTGTAAAAAGCCAGTCAGTCAACATTCTTTTTTTTTTTTTTTTTTTTGGTCTTATCTAGGGCTACACCCGCGGCATATGGAGGTTCCCAGGCTAGGGGTCTAACAGGAGCTGTAGCTGCCGGCCTTCGTCACAGCCACAGCAACGCGGGATCCGAGCCGCATCTGCAGCATACACCACAGCTCACAGCAATGCCAGATCCTTAACCCACTGAGCAAGGCCAGGGATCGAACCCGCAACCTCATCGTTCCTAGTCGGATTCGTTAACCACTGAGCCACGACGGGAACTCCAGTCAACATTCATTTTAAAAGCATCCACTGGATGAAGAGAATTATTCTAAAACCCAGCTCCCATCTTCAGCTCAGAACCCTCCACCAGTCCACTCACAAAGGAAAAAGAGTTTTCGTCATGAATGCTGAGGAACCAGAATCCTTCCTCTGGCCCAGGTGAAACTATTTGGTGTTCCTAATAAATTCTTTGATATATTTGGCTTGGAGTGGCAGAAATAAGCACTCAAAAAATAATTAGATTCAGTGTCAGAAAGCTGAAGTTTGAATCTTAACTCTGTTCAAGCTGTTTACTGTGTAAACCCGTAATAAATAATCTCAGCTCACAAAGTTGCTGTAATGAGGTAAAGTGTGGAAAAAGCCTAACACTTAGTAGGTACCGAATAAATTCTCTTTTCCTTGTTTTAACACAGCATCTCAAGTTTTAGAATATCTGCCACAGGCAAGACTCCAGATGTGTCAAGCATGTTTATGACCTCAGATTTCATTTTACAAGACTTATATCTAGGCCTTGTGCAGTAACTACGCAAGGTAGAGAAGGTGTTAGATTTTTTTTCTCACATAATTTATTTTGCATACTGTACCTACTTCAAAGGCCAAACTGCTAGTTATAAAGCCACCCCTTCTGGAGATTTCTTTCATATCATATGACAATTAGACAGCCCAAAAATAAAATTCAAGCATACTTCAGCTAGTGATGAGTTTGAAGGATGTGTCAGTTGACCCAGCATGAACACCAGGAAAACTGACAGCCTGTTAGTGATGCACAGCACTCTCCCTTAAGCCAGGTTAGAAACTAAAGCATGTGCCGTAAGGACCTAATTTATCACTGGAAAAGATAGAAAATATGTTATTAATGAACGAATAAATCACTCTCAGACAAGCAATGACTTCATTTTCTCTCGAGGGTGCTCAGCATAATATTTTTCCTGCAAACAGTACCCTTAGGCCAGCTCATGTGAGTCCTAGAGGAAAGGCTAGAATGCATTTCTCTGCTGGCCTCAAGTGCTATGCTGTGAGCAGAGGCACAGATGCCCCAATGTCTTGCAGTGCAGAACCTTGTCTATTGGGAGAGGAGTCAGTCTGCAATAGACTACATTTTACATCCCCTCCCAAAATTCACATGTTAAATCCTAAAGGTGAAGGTGTTGACAATTGGAGGTGGGGCCTCTGAAAGGCAATTAGGTAATGAGGGTGAAGCCCTCATGAATGGGATTAGTAGCCTTATAAAAGAGGCTTGCAGAGAGCACCCTTGCCTATTCCACCATGTGAAGATGAGTAAGAAGATATCCATCTATGAATCACAAAGGAGGCTATCAACAGACACTGAAATCTGTTGGTGCCTTGATCTTAGACTTCCAGCCACTAAAACTGTGACACACTTTCTGTTGGTTATAAGCCAATCTATGGTGTCCAGTTACAGCTGCCCAAACAGACTAAGACATCCTGGTAAGGCACAGCCTGAAGAAAAGCACTCTTCTCCTGGACCTTCAACCTCTTCTAACTATGAGAAGAACTTGTTAAAATACAGACGGCCACGTATTACATTGCACATGGGCTTCCTTGGAAATATATGCCCTCAGCGACTAGGTCACAAATTGCACAGTGGCATTGTTCAAAGTCCTTTCTTAAGGAACTTATGATGTTTGGAGACTCATCAGAAAGAGTCCTATGCCTTTTGGATCCCCATCTTGGGTTTTCTCAATACATAGAGCAGGAAGCAGTCAGGAGTCAGATCATGATATGAATGTGCTACCAAGGAGTTAGCTTTTGATCCAAAAGCTACTGTTTCCTAAAGTGTATACATCAGGAAACACTGGGTCCAAGAGGTTGTGTTAGGTGTTCTTTAAAAAAAAAGATTTCTATAACAAAGTGAATGTGAACATTTTAATAAAATTAGATGGATTTCAGAGTTCCCGTCATGGCTTAGTGGTTAATGAACCCAACTAGTATCTGTGAGGACTCGGGTTCAATTCCTGGCCTTGCTCAGTGGTTAAGGATCCAGCAGTGCCGTGACCTGTGGTGAGGTCACAGACACAGCTTGGATCCCGCATTGCTGTGGCTGAGGCTTAGGACACAGCTCTGATTTAACCCCTAGCCTGGGAACCTCCGTATGCCACAGGTACGGCCCTAAAAAGACAAAAAAAAAAAAAAAAAAAATTAAATGGATTTCTTTCCTGCAAGAATTCTGAGAGTCTTTAACATACTGTGTACATGTCCTATCTACCTTTCTGAAATTGCCGTCATCTACAAAGCATTTAGTACTGAGCAGGCACTGAAGTGGTGTTTACTAATAGAAGACTTAAATAGACATTCTATTGTAATAACGTACAATTCTGTTCTGTTATAGACAATAACAGAATTAAGCCCAAGATATGAAGTCATAAGGAGAAGGGAATAGTGCACACATATAGCATAATCTGCCTCCTGACTCCTCTGACTTCACTGTCAGCTGTTCCTAAACACTCTGGACTCTAACACCAAAGCACTTGTGGCTATTTGCTATTCATGCTATTTCTTGGCCCCTTAACATTTACACATTCTCTTCAATGTGCCTGGAATGTTCTTCTCTTCCTTGTCTTCCTGTTGAGTTGACTGATCATAAATCCAGCTCGAGAATGTCCTATTTTGTGAAATCCTGAATACTTCCTCCTGCCTTACACAAGACCCCTACACACACATGAATGCACTTAAACACGCATGCATGCATGTGCACACAAGCATGTACACACAGGCCACTTTTCTCTTCTCCAAATCTTGTGCTTAACTCTATTATTATCCATATGATACTACATTGTAAGTATATGTATACCTGTTTGAACTCTATATTAATAAAGACCACTCCAGTGCCTGCTCAGTACTAGGCACTGCATCAGTGATGTTCAAGTGGATTCATTCATTCACTCATTTATTCTGTGAGAAAAGCATACTGTGCATGCCACCCCTATTAAAGTCCTAACTAATCTCCCTCATTCTCCTGTGAGAAAGTAAAGGTTATTTAATTGGGAGAAAATCAAAGGTAACATAAGAAGGGATTTCTGGTCTTTGATCCTATGTTGAAAGACAGAGCCTCATTAACAGAATTTCAGGTACTGCCCATGCAGCTGCAACATTTCGGTGAAATGACCTCCCTTGCTATCTGTGCTATCAGTTAGCTGCATGAGAAATGACCGTTGAAAGGGGTGTCAGGAGTGTTCCCGCCTTACCACCAGGCAGTGCCAATTCATTTTTAGAGAAGACCAGGAAGTATGTCTCATAATTACTGATGTTAGTGCTTCTCAAGCTTGAGCGGGCATCAGAATCTCCTGGAGGGCTTGTTAAAACACAGGTTGCTCAGTCCCACCCCAGAATGTCTGATTTAGTAGGTTTGGGGTGGGCCTGAGAACCTGCACTTCTCACAGTTCCCAGGGGATGCTGGGGATGCTGGTCCAGGGACCACCCTTTGAGAACTATCGATCTATCATTCGCTGACTACTTCCCCAATGCCAGCATTGGACTAGCGATACAAGTGTATAAGCTACCTGATTGTTGTTCTCAAGGAGATGCAAAAAGGACCAGCACTAAATCTGGATTCCAAAGATCAGCCTGTTGACAACTAGCAAATCACAGAACCTTAAAACACCTTAGATTCTTCCACCAAAAAAGAAAAAAGGCAATTATAAGCTCATCACTGCCTACCCTCACTGGTTCACTGTGTAAATACAATGTGGGAAGAGGGGACCTACAAATGTCTATATCCTACAAAGCCCTAAAGAATGACAAATTTGATACGAAAAGATAAACATACATGAAGGGTACAAAAAAATTTTAGGGTATGTGTGGCAGTGGAGAGTAGTTCAGAGGAAGAGTTTCTTAATCAAAAAAAGTTTTCATACATGAACAGGTAGATAAAGAATTCTGACCTAACCACTGAGGGGTTGGTTTGTTCTTTTTTATTGTTAAGCAGTATTCATAGAATACATGTACTGTGGAATTTATTAGTTTAATTATTCACTCACTGAATGAGAAAGTATTTTTTAAAAGACATGGGGAGAAAGTTCAAGCAGTATTCAGGAAGCACTGAACATATTTTAATATATTCTATCTTGTTCCAAAAATTATTTAAGATAGATATGAAGAATAGATCCATTTTATCAGAGCAAATGGTTCATCTCGAGCAGGGATCAGCAAACTTGTTCTGTAAAAGACCAGATAGTAAATATTTGAGGTTTTGTGGGCCATATGGTCTCTATCACAACCATTCAGCTCTAATGCACAAAAGCCACTAGAGATAACACATAAATGAACAGGCATGACTTTCTTCCCACAAAACTTTTATTTATAAAAACAGGCCCGGGACTAAGTTTGCTGACCCTTGATTTAGACAAACAATGGAAAATAAAGTTGAAAAGGCAGTTTGGAATTATGAAAAACCTTGAATGCCAAGTCAATGAATTTAGATTTTGTTTAGTAAATGTTCACAAGTCCCCAGAGAATTTTTGAGCAGGTTATTTGGTGAAGACAGGTACAGTTTAATCACAATTAAAGTGAATATTAAGAAATCAATCTAGAAGTGATAGATAAAATGAATTCATTGTGTAGGCAAGAGAAAATAGAGGAAAGAAATAAGTTAAATGACTGCTGTGACTGTCCAGGATAAAAATAAAAAGAGCCTGAACTAGGCTAGTATAGTTGGACATAAGAGGAAATGATGGAAATAAAACTTATTTTAAATGCAGAATTGACAGAACTTGAAAACTGATACAATAGCAAGAGAGACAGAGAAAGCAAAAAATAGCTGAGGTTTAAGTACAGGATTTAGAGTGAAGCAGATCTGAGCATCAGTTATTTGTTCTACTATTTACCTGAGCAAGTTATAAAACCTCAGCTTCAGTTTCCTCATCTGTAAAAAGAGTAAGAACAGTATCTTCCTCAGAGTACAGTTGGACAGACTGAATGAAATAACTCAGATAAAGCCCTTAGGGCAATAACTGGTACTTAGCAACTGATCATTACACAGTAGTGATCATGACACCAATTATACCAAAAGATCCCTCTCCAGTCCCCACTCCACTCTAGTTACAATTTTGCAACCTAATTTTTTCACTTTAAATATTGTGAGCATCGCACGATACTCCCTTGTGTGAAGGTTCCATAGTTTAACTAACCTCCCATTGTTGGACACTTAACTTGTTTCCAATATTTTGCTTTTTTTTTTTTTTTTTGTCTTTTTGCCTTTTATGTAGAGCTGCACCCGCGGCATATGGGGGTTCCCAGGCTAGGGGTCTAACAGGACTGTAGCTTCCAGCCTTTGCCACAGCCACAGCAACGCGGGATCCGAGCTGCATCTGCAACCTACACCACAGCTCACGGCAATGCCGGATCCTTAACCCACTGAGCAAGGCCAGGGATCGAACCCTCTACCTCATGGTTCCTAGTCGGATTCATTAAGCACTGAGCCACGAAGGGAACTCCCGTATTTTGCTATTTTTTAAATCACTTAGAATATTCTCAAATTCAAGTGAAAGAAAAATCCAACTCGAAATGCTCTGATTTGATCCCTAGCCTGGGAACCTCCATATGCCGTGGGTGTAGCCCTAAAAAGCAAAAGCAAACAAACAAACAAACAAAACTGGGGTTTTCTGGAAGTTCTCACTGTGGAGCAGTGTGATAAGAATCTCATTGCATCAGTTCAGGTCACTGCAGAGGTACGAGTTCAATCCCTGGTCTGGTGCAGTGGGTGGGTTAAGGATCTGGTGTTGCCACAGTAGGTCGCAGCTACGGGTTGGATTCAGTCCCTGGCCTAGGAATTTCCATATGCTGTGGGTGCGGCCATAGGGAAAAAAGAATGTTTTTAAGTGGTTTTAAGTAAAGGAAATTTTTTGGGAAAGAAATAAGGCTTTATTTCCCCAAATCTCATCAGTTCTCTCCTGCCAACTCTCCCGCCTCCCTGCTTGGCCTTTACTAGTGTTGGAATACAACATTCAGCTTCTTGTAACTGCAAGGACTCTGAATTACAGAACTATATCACAGCTCACAGGCAGAAAGAACTTCTGGTAAAATTGCATTTTCTTCCCCTTTCACATTCAGATGGGTCTCCTTCAGCTAAGCTGGCCTCTTTCTCATAGAATCTTACTGAAAACAGAACTAGGCCACGTATAACAACATCCTGAATTGTTCCTACCATTCCTCCAATGCCATACCTTCAAAGGCAAGATCCCAAGGTATCCTAGGTAAGAGGTTAAGAAAAAGTTTCATGGTGATATAACAAGAGTTACTAACTTCTCAACCTGAAATAGTCAGGTCATCCCAACCCAGTATCCTTCCTCCACTATTTAGCCACTTCTACATTTTAGGTCTTTATTTACAGTAGTCCACACCTGGTACCAAATTATGAATCAGGAAGGACTGCAAATAAAAACAATAACAAAAAAACAAACAAAACCTTACACTCAAAACAATTTAAATATGCATTATTTTACAAAGCAAGAATAACTTAGGTAGGGCAGCTCCTACACTAGTTAACTTGACATTTGTATACAGGCTCATTGTCTATATTTCTCATTTCATGACTTGCCTATTTGTGTCTTGTGTCCATTTCAAACTGCGTTTTTTGTCTTTTCATTTTGATTTTAAAAGCTCTTGATAAATTAAGACTTTCAACATTTTTCTACAACACATGTTAAAAATATTTTCCCAGTTTGAGAGCTCTTTTTCAACACTGAAATGCTTTCAATACAAAGAAGTTTATTCTTTTGTTAATATATTATAAAGTTTGTCAGTCTTTTTTCTTTGAGGTTTTTTTGTTTTGTTTGGGGAGATTATTTTGGCCATGCCCACAGTATGTGGAAGTTCCCAGGCCAGGGATCAAACCTGCACCATACTGGTGACTCAAGTCCCTGCAGTGACAATGCCAGATCCTTAACCCATTGTGCCACAAGAGACTACTGGAGTTTTATATTTAGTGTATTTGCTTAGAAAGCTCTTTCCTACTTAAGATTGAATAACTCTATCCTCCCATGTTTTCTTTTAAAATATTTATGGTTTGGGAGTTCCCATCATGGCTCAGGGTTAACGAATCCAACTAGGAACCATGAGGTTGTGGGTTCGATCCCTGGCATCGCTCAGTGGGTTAAGGATCCGGGGTTGCCCTGAGCTGTGGTGTAGGTTGCAGACGTGGCTCAGATCCCGTGTTGCTGTGGCTGTGGCGTAGGCCTCCAGCTACAGCTCCTGTTAGACCCCTAGCCTGGGAAACTCCACATGCCACAGGTATGGCCCCAAAATGACAAAAGACAAAAAAAAAAAAATTTATGGTTTAATAACATATATAGAAATATTTAAATTGATTCCTCTTAAATTTACTTGTAAATGGGAGATAAGAATTTGTTTTTCTAAATGATAGCTTATTATCCCAAAATACTTTTGAGGGTACATCTTTCTCCTCTAAACTTGCAAGCCGCCTGTAGTATACAATAAGTAACAGTGTAAGTCTGATTGGTATCTTGCATTCCCTTCCAGTTCATTTATATGTCAGTTTATTCATGGACCACTGTCACACAGGTTTTTTTTGTTTGTTTTGTCTTTTTAGGGCCACACTCATGGCATATGGAGGTTCCCAGGCTAGGGGTCTAATTGGAGCAACAGCTGCCAACCTACTCCACAGCAACACAGGATCAGAGCTGCGTCTGCGACCTACACCACAGCTCACGACAACACTGGATGCTTAATCCAGAGCAAAGCCAGGGATCAAACCCACAACCTCAGGGCTCCTGATCAGATTCGTTAACCACTGTGCCACGACAGGAACTCCACACAGTTTAATTATTGTGGCATGATAGCTTGTTTTACTATCAGGCATGGAAATTGCCTCCACACTTCTCTTCTTTTTTGAGAAGACTCATTTTTTTTCTCTCAGATGATGTTGGCATTTGTTTCGGTCAAGTTGTCCCCCAAATTCTATTAGAAGTTTAATTGAAATGAAAATAAATGTTGATATTAACTACAGAAAGAACTAGAATTTTCATAATTTTGAGTCTTGCTACCCTGGAATGTATCTGCCATCCCACTTAGCAAGTTTTCTTTAACGATTCTCTAGGAAGTTTTATAGTTTTCTTCATATGGGATCACATTTATTCCTTAATTTCTAGGGCTTGGGGGAGAGAAAGGTCTTAAAGTACTGTTATTACCTTACTGTTCCTGTTATGAATTAGGTAATTTCTATTAGCTTGTTCATAATTATTATTTCCTAGTTTTATATATTTTGAATAGTCATCTTAAATGAACTCATGTATTAGGACTCATGATTTGTATTAAGACCTTAATTTTTCAGTTAATTGCTGTTCGTTCTGCAAGTAGACAATTTTTCCCTCTGCAACTAGTACTTCCAATATTATACCTGTTTTTTCTCATTTTATTATGTTGACCAAAACTGAATTTCTAGGAAAATGCAATGTGTTAGTGATAGCAACCACCGTGATCTTGCTGTTGACTTTGATGGAAATGTTTCAAATATTAGGATGAATTACATGAAACTTCCATTCTTCTCAGCCAAAAAAAAAAAAAGGTCACGTATCAGCAATTTCACATCTTTCAATCTATTATTTGGTCATTAGGTAAAATATTGAAATTTGATTTCAAGTAGAAATTCAGTATTAATTAAACAAATGTTTTGAGACCTACAGTTTGACAAACATGGAATCAGGCCATGAGTATATAACTCATCAGGACAAACAATTTCTGTCCTCTTGGAGTTAACATTACTATGGCAAAAAGCAGACAATAATTCAGCCAATCAACCAAAGAAATTAACAAACTAATTAAAATAGTGAAAAGAGCTCAGAGCAACTACTAAGTAAGGAAACTGGAGCAAGAGCACAATTCAGACAGGGCAGTCAGAATCCGTCCTTTTAAGGCAGGATACTGAAGTTGAGAGCTGAGGGCTGAGACAAAACCAACCACGTGACCAGCTCTGGGTATATGCTACGGGCAGACAAGCTAGCAGCAGACTCCAAGATGAAATGTGGCTGGTGAGTTCTACAATCTGTCAGGAGGCCAGTGTGGCCAGGATGCCACAAAGTGGGTCCTCAAGGTTCAGGCCAAACCTGAGCTGGTGGCTGTGTAAAGGAAGTTTTGAATTGGGATGCAGATTAAAACTTAGATTTGGACTGGGCTTTTTAAGACTTGAAAATGAGATCATCTCTTATGGCTTAAAGTGACCAGCAAGTGACAGGATCTGTCCCAAGTTGTTGGATGAGGCGAGAGAATGAACACTAATGGAGTATCTTTGAAGCACTGGTGGGAGAAAAACAAAGCCATTTCCTGATTGTACCAAAATGCATTCAGTCATCCTATAAACCAGTTCCACAGGCTGAAGAGGCAACCTGAGGACAGACCCTGGGAGGCTTTATGTGAATAAATGCTGAACATTATTTTGGAAACCAAAATGAAGCAATAATGCTTTTTGTGCAAAGACTTGATTCTGCAAAGTCAGAGAAGGGGCTCAAAATACCCTAAAACAAAAAAAAAAAAAAAAAAAAAAGAGGGCAGGTATTTGCCTCCCTGTGGCTCTAACCTCTGACTCAGTCTGCATTATTTGTGCATTCTTCTTCAAAAGCCAGCAGAAAGCTCCAATTAAACAAGATAAATTTTCACAGCTTTCCTGAGGCCAAAAAGTCACTCAACCAGTGGACCAACTGGTCCACTGCCATATTTCAGAAGAGAGAAACTAGCTGTGTTTGATGTTGGCTGAAATACTGGTAGCAGAGAAATGCCAGAACTGGGTTCCAGCCATACCTATAAAGACCAGTCAAGATTCTGGAGAGGCAAGGCCCAAGTGACAGTGAGCATTCCAGCAGGTGGTCAGGGTGTAAGCACAGCATGGAATCCACAAGACTGAGGCTTAGTAGATGGCAAACATACGTACAGTGTGCTAGTAAGGGGCAGAGTATGACAAGGGCCAGGGGACACTTGAAAACCCAAGCTGGAACAGTTGATACCATATGGAAAAAGCAGCTGTGAGAGGTCATCAGGTTCATGTCGCCAGGAGGCAATTGGGTCCCAGACTGGGCCAACACTCCAGATCTTGCAGAAGGCCTATAGGCCCGACATTTGATTGGAAAAGGAGTGTAAGACACACACACACACACACACACACACACACACACACACACAAAAGATCTCCAAGGAAAGAGATCTCCAAGGGGCTGGGGCTTTTTACATAAGTCCAAAGGAATCAAAGTCCTGAGCAGAGGCCAGGTGGGAGATTGACAGTCAGTGAGTCTGTTCTGTGAGAAGAGAGTAAAGCAGAAGTACAAGAGGGACAGGGTCTGTTTGGCCTCAGAGGACTTTCTTAGTCTGACGACAGCAGCCATCCCTTTCCCTCTCTGTAAGAAGACTCTCCTCTCCCTCACCACCTTTCCCTGATTATGTCTGGGCATGTTAAAACTCTGACATAAGCTACTGGAAATGTAACTTGCTACTTACATGTAACAATGTTAAAAGAAGAACCAGGAAACACTGTGAGCGTCACACAAGAGACTCAGGACCAATGGGTCACTTGTTACCCCAGTAACCACAATCAAAACAATGATTCTGGTTTCCTAAAGCCAGTGTTCAATGATGACTGTATTACACAGAGTAACTAATCCCACAGTGCATCATAAACAGAGCTGCTAGTATCCAACTTCATCAATGACCGAGAAAAATAACTTGTAACTGGACCAAGTACATTTTATGTGCAGCTCAAGCTAAAAATGCAAGAAGAAAATCTCTTTCAGCCCAGCTTGAAGACATTGCTTTATCCTGGCCTCCTTTTTCCCCCCTCTACCCTGGTTTTTAGGGAGGGACATCTTTGTGAATTCTTAAGAAACATGATAAATTTGCTTATAAACCCAGATATGCATAACCCTAGCTCTATGGGTGAATCAGACAGAAATATAACAATTGCTATGAAACATTCACATTTGGAGTCGATCTCATAACTTTCTTTCATGTGATCAGGGCAAAATATAATCCAGGTTTATCTCTTTGAAGCAGATTATTCCCTTCTAAATGCCTAATGCAAATGTGAAACACAACCTTCCCTCTCCTTTCCTTAATGTCCCTCTTCACTGTCTGAGAAGTAGGACCAAAGCTCTAGGCCACTGCCGCCACCCACTGGTTGGGAAGCCAAGTCACAGCTTCCCTGGCTTTGAGTTTCTTAGTCTCCCTAAATCTTAGCCACTCTGGGATGGAATAAAAGTTCACCAATCTCTCTTCTCTGTTTCAAAATCTGTTCCCCCTTCCTTCTCCAACCAGATCTCAGAATGAAAGAGCAGTCTGAACAACAGGGAAACAGGCAAACAGAGAAGACGACTTTCATTTTCTTTTCCACTCTGACTTATCATTTGGACCAAGACCAACTTACTCCAATTCCCCTATCTCATTTCAATTTGTAGGGAGAGACTGATAAGTTGCTGATAAGGCAATTAATTGACCACTCCGTGGTCAGGTGTCCACCCCTCGACCAGTCAACTCTGAGTAGGGGTGAGGGTTATCTTGTACCAACAGAGCTATCCAATCATCCCCAGAGGCCATTCTCAAAGACTGGCCGTACAGCAAGATTCTCAGGAAGCGACTTTCTTCCTTGGGCTCTGACACAGCTTAAACTTCAGCTGTCATTCCTTTCACACTGTTTGCTATTTCCTTGACTTAAACACTGAAATGGTGTCTGTATATACAGAGTCGTAACTAAGTGCCTCTTTGGTGGCTTCACCACTTTCTGGCCGTGTGACCAAGAGCAATGACCTAGACTCTGAGCTTCCTTTTTTTTTTCACCTATAAAATGAACCTGCCTCATAGGACTGTCATGAGGATTTTTTAACTGATCGTGTATGTAAACTGCTTAGCATGAGGCCTGGTACATAGTCATTGAAAAATTAATAACAGTTGTTACTATCACCATCACCAGTAGCAGCAGCAGCAGCAGCAGCAGCATTTGGTCAGGAAGGTCATTTTCAGAGCTTCAAGCTGAGCACCAAATTACTCCTAGCCAAGTTCAGCCTCCTCTGTCCTGTTTATCACACCAAACATAATCGGCTGGTCATGAATTGGAACACTTGCTTTTACTTCCCAGGATCTGATTCCTTCCATTCAGCATAGCAACTGGAACTAAGTCAGTTCTGACCAAATTTTAACAGAAACTGGACGGCCAGAGATGCAGAAGAACATCGTGTGAGACACAAGGCAACTGGAACTAAGTCGGTTCTGACCAAATTTTAACAGAAACTGGACAGGCCTGAGATGCAGAAGAACATCGTGTGAGACACAAGGCAACTGGAACTAAGTCGGTTCTGACCAAATTTTAACAGAAACTGGACAGGCCAGAGATACAGAAGAACACTGTGTGAGACGTGGGGGGAAAGAGGCACATTCTCCAACTTTATGGCTCCTGAATGCCAGAGTAAGATTCCTCGAAATGATGTGAAAGCTGAATAAACCAGCAGAGATGGAATTCTAAAAGTAAATCCATGTCAAGAAGTCTATTTGGGAGTAAAATATTCCCTAAGAGTAGGAGAATTTTCAATGAGCTAATCAATAAACCCTTAAAAAGGAAAGGCTCCCTGTTAGGATTTTGTGGGTTTTGATGACACTGCAAAGCAGTCTGGTCATTGGGCTGCCCACATCCTCAAGACTCTATAGACCAAGTGACTGGGAAAGAGATATATGGCCAAGGTTACTTGGCACTTTCCTCCAGTTGCTCCTTGTGGAAAGAACTTTGCCTAGAGATGCAACTGAATAAGTCAGCTTCAAAGGAGTTTACAATTTAAATCAGAGAAGAAACACTAAGGGTGGAATGGGAACACACGCAGGCAAGGCCACTACCCTGGATCTCAGAGAACAGACTCTGCAATCAGAGATCCTGGGCAAGCAACCCAACCTCTAAGTAATAGGAGACAATTGGATAAAATCAATGATTATCAAGCATCTCCGTGAAGCCCTGAGGTTCCTCTATAAATTCTGAGCCCACTTTAGGGTTTGGAAGGAAAAGATCAAGGAGTCCAAGGAGGGGTGAGACTCTGGGTTCCATCACCATCACCAAAACTCCTTCAGCTAGGGCATCTCTGCACTTTTGATGTTCCAGATAAGACTTTATTAAGAAAAATCCTTCAATTTTTTTAAAGCAGTTTAGATGATCTCCAAATTTACTTCAGCTCTGATGGTCTATGATTTCAGATGAAGGGAATAGGATTACTTCAAGAAAAGGCTAAAAAAGAGGGTTAGCATGAGAGCATGAAAGACCTTGTATGCCATGCTAGAGCATTTATGCTTTACGGGTAGGGAGCCATAAAAATGGAATAACATGACCAAAGCACCCTGAAGAGCTGGATAAGTGGAGGATGCACTGGGAGTTGCGCGGTAGAGGCCAGAGACCACATCATTCCAACAATCTCCAGACAGGATAGTAGTTTACCAGTGTTTTACCAGAGAGGAGTAAAACAAGGAAAGAGAAATAGAATGGTGGGGGAGCAGCATCCATCACTACCAGCACTTCCATTCTGTTTTGGGATTGTTTCCTTGCTTTGCTGTTCCTTTTTTTTTCTTCCTTTTGTGTTCTAACTCCATTCCCATCCTTAAAAAGCATAATAAAAATGACTTTCCACTTGGAACCAATGTTTTTGACCACTCCTCTTATATCAGATGAATACAACGACACCACACAAAGGATATGTCATCTACAGCCAGTTAATAAAGGCCAGACAGGAGTTCCTGTTGTGGATCAGTGGGTTAATAACCCTACTAGTATCCATGAGGAGGTGGGTTTGATCCCTGGCCTCGCTCAATGGGTTAAGGATCTGGCACTGAAGCAAGCTGCAACATAGGTCACAGATGCGGCTTGGATCTGGCCTTGCTGTGGCTGTGGCATAGGCCAGCAGCTGCAGGTCCGATTCTGCCCTTAACCCGGGAATTTCCATATGCCGCAGGTGTGGCCATAAAAAGAAAAAAAAAATTTTTTTAATAAAAAAAGGCCAGATAATATCAACGGCTGGCTGCCTATGCTAGCCAGATTCCCACTTCTCCATGATCCAGATGTTCCCACGCCTCCAGTTATTGAGCTGCACCTCCCTAACTGACTTTAAAGAGGGATTTTCAGAATGTCTCCATTCCAGCAGCTTCCTAGCCCACCATACCTGCTCCTACCACCAGCTCAGCCAGAGCAGGAATTCCCACAGATATCCTGGTAGACTTGTTAAAGATGGAAAAGCCACATCCAGGCCTCTGATTTATGATGTGGAATGAACATGACACTTTTATCATGTTCTTGTGTCCAATACAAATGAGCCAAAGCATATACTTATAGCTGGTACTAAGTGAATTTGCTGTGCCTTTAATAACATGTACATATGATACTCCTCCATAGTCTGGCAACCTGGCATGCAGGACTCATTGAGAAGTGGGGCACTGTTCCCTTCATTGTGGATGTAGACTTGATTCTGGAAAGAGCTGCCAGCCCATGCCCTGGCATCAGGCTTCTCCTAATACTCACTTCAGGTTACGTAGCCCTTGCCCCAGACTCTGCAGTTGTTCGTATATTCAAATCATTTTTTAGTTAACTCAACAGAGGAATGAGTGGATGACAACTGCTTCTTGCAATCCAACTTTTCTTGAAATCAACTTTATTTCATGTAATAGCAAAAAAAAAAAAGAAGGAACCAAGAGTTCCCTGCTGGCCTAGTAGTTAAGGATCTGGCATTGTCACTGCTGTGGCTCAGATTCAATACCCTGGCCTGGGAACTTATGCATGCCATGGGCGCAGCCAGAAAAAAAAAAAAAAATCAGAACCAGAGACCTGAAATGCAGGATTTTCAATAATCATCAAGTCCAACTCATGCATTTTGAATTTGAAGAAATAGATTCAGAGAGAGGAAACACTTTCTCCAAGACATCCAATAATAAATGATCAATGCTAACAGCTACTGATGCTGGGGTCCAGGGGTTGTTCAAAGTGCTTCACAGGTATTATCATATTTAGTCCCCACAAGAAGACTATGAAGTAGATGCTGTTACTAGCCTCATTTTACGGATGAGAAAACTGAAAGGGGAAATGACTAGTCTAAGTTATATAGGCTTGATAATGTCAGATAAAATTCTAAACAGGTGACACTTGGGGGGATGGGCAGGGAACACAAGAGAAAAGATGTAGTGGGCAGTTCTTTCCATGAATAGGCCAATCCCTTCACCTCTCTGAGCCTCAGCTGCTGCATCTGTGAACTGAGGATAATTATACTTAGCTGCAAAACACAATACAAAGAGAAAATAGTTTTTTTCAAAATGAAAACAGGATTTATTATTTTATTTTTAAAATAATATATGTTTTTTTAAAAAGACTAAAAACACTATAGAAGAAAACATGAAGTAAACATTATCTAAATTTCCACTATACAGAGATTATTAGCATCTTAATGCTAGTACTACAGGAAATCTGTTTGTGATATATACATGTGAGCATATAATTACTAATAAATAGGATCATTCTATTCATGCTGTTTTGTGATCTATTTTTTCACTCAAGTTATACATGATGAAAAATCAAGAAAACAATCTTCAGGAGGACATTCTTTTGAGCTTAGATAAGCCCTGCGAGAACTAGAACAAATAACCCTAAAACTTATATGGAACTACAAAAGACCCAGAGTTGACAAAGCAATCCTGAGGGAAAGAAACAAAGCTGGAGGTACAATCCTCTCAGATTTAAGACAATAATACAAAACTACAGTAATCAAAACAGCATGGTACTGGCACAAAAACAGACATACAGATCAATGGAACAGAAGAGAGAGCCCAGAAATAAATCTAATACCTGCAGTTAATTAATATTTAACAAAGGAGGCAGGAATATACAATAGAGAAAGGACAGTCTCTTTAGCAACTGCTGTTGGCAAAGCTGGACAGCCACATATAAATCAGCAAACTTAGAACAATCCCTCAAACCATACACAAAAATAAATTCAAGGAGTTCCCTGGTGGCTCAGCAGGTTGAGGATCTGGCATTGTCACTGCTGTGGCACAGGTTTGATCTCTGGTCCTGGAACTTCCACGTGGCATAGGCACAGCCAAAAAAAAAAAAAATACATAAATTCAAAATGACTTAAAGATTTGAATATAAAACATAACACCATAAAAGTCCTAGAAGAGAACATGGGCAAAACATTCTCTAATATAAATCACAGCAACATTTTCTTAGATTAGTCTCCCAAGGCCAAAGAAATAAAAGTAAAAATAAACAAATGGAACCTAATCAAACATAGCAAAGGAAACCATAAACAAAACAGAAAAATAACCTACAGAATGGAAGAAAGCATTTGCAAACAACATGACCGAAAAGGGCTTAATTTCCAAAATATACAAACACCTCATACAACACAATAATAATAAAAAACAATCAAAAATAAAAATGGGCAGAAGACCTAAACAGACATTTCTCCAAAGAAGACATACAGATGACCAACAGGCACAAGAAAAGACGCTCAACGTCATTAATCATTAGACAAATGCAAATCAAAACAGTGCAGTCATCACCTCACATAAGCAAGAATGACCATCATCAAAAACCTATAAATAATAAATTCTGGAGAAGATGCAGAAAAAACGGAACCCTCCTACACTGTTGGAGGGAACCACTATGGAAAACAGTCTGGAGGTTCCTTAAAAAAACTAAAAATGGAGATGCTATATGATCCAACAATCCCACTCCTGGCCATATATCCTGAAAGCTTGAAAATTCTAATTCAAAAAAAATACATGCCCCCCATATTTACAGCAGCACTATTTACAAAAGTCAAGACAGGGAAGTAATCTGTGTCCATCAACAGATGAATGGATAAAAAAGGTGTGAAATACATATATAATGTAATATTACCTATCCATAAAAAAGAAATATTGCCATCTGCAGCAATATGAATGGACCTAGATATTATCATGCTAAGATTATCTTACTAAAATGAAATAAGTCAAACAGAGAACGACAAATACCTTATGCTACCACTTTCATGTGGAATCTAAAAAAAATAAAAATGTACCTATTTATAAAACAGAAATAGACTCACAGACACAGAAAACAAACTTACGGTTACCAAAGGGGACGTGGGGGAGGGATAAACTAGGAGTATGGGATTAACAGATACATACTACTATATATAAAATAGATAAACAACAAGGATTTACTGTATAGCATAAGGTTATCCAATATCTTATAATAATCTATAATGGAAAAGAATCTGAAAAAGAATACACACACACATATACATATATACCTGAGTCACTTTGCTGTACACCTGAAATTAACACAGCACTGTAAATCAACTATACTTCAATTGAGGAGGGGGAAAAAAGATCAGCCCTGTGAAAAGAACCAAGAGGTTTACTTATCATCCTCTTTACGGCTGATCTTTGGAGGCAGCATTGTCACCTACAGTGGTGTAGTCTGTGCCCTGCACAGAGGCCGGAAAAACACATGCACCCTAAAAGCCAGCCTGCTCCTGTCTTTAAAACAGGCGCAGGGTAAATTTGTTTTCTATTGTTGCAAATGACCCTAAAATTTAGCAGCTGAAAATGACAAGCATTTCTTATCCCAAAGGTTTTGTGTGTCAGGAACCTTGAGTGCAGGTTAGCAGTGTGCTTCTAGTTCAAGGTGGCCCATGAACTTGCTGTTAAGATCTCAGCCAGGGTTGCAGTTGTCTCAAGGTGCAACTAGGGCTGGTGAATCTGCTTCCCAGCTCACCCAGCTGGGAAGCTTCAGTTGGCAAGCTTCAGTTCTTTGCCACCTAGACCTCTCCATTGGGCTGCTTCATAACATGGCAATTTACTTTCCCCAGAACTAGGGAAGCCCAGAGAGAAGAGAGAGAGAGAAATAAAGTGAAAAGGGGAAGGATGTGGAAGGGAAAGGAATGGAGAGGAAAGATGAAGAGGGAGAGGAGAGAGGCTACAGTCTTTTTGTAACCTAATCTCAGGAATGACATCACATCACTTTTGCTGTACTCTTTTCGTTAGAAGTGAGTCACTGGGTCCAGCCCACACACAAGGGGAGGAAATTATAGAAATGCACCAACCTCCATCCTCTGGCCTAGAACATAAATATAATAGCTATAATGCTGCCAAGCATTCCGGTCACACCCTAGGAATAGTGGGTCAGAAAACAGGAAGGAGAAGCCCAAGTCTCTGGTGATTTCAACACATCACCACTGCCTCTTATTCAAAAGAATAAAATCTTAAGTACTAAAGCCACGCTTGAGTTTCTTTCACTTGCAGGTGAGTCAAATTTTAGCTTATATAGGTTGTTAGCACTAACCTCAATTAAGGGTTCAGATTCAACCAGCATTTTTTTTTTCAGTTTACTAAACCCATAGAGGTAAAGTAATTCACCCAGCATCACTCAGCTAGAGACTGGCAGGAATGAGACCCAAACTCCTTATCTCTGCATTTACCCAAGCTGTTTCTGAGTGTCTCCAAAGTTTGTTGAACACTCAAGGCTCTGTTGGAGATGTTCCTGGCAGCTGGAAAAGCTGTGACTCCCTCAGGCTATGTATTTGTATCAGAACATTCCCTGCTCTGTTTCTCTGCTTACCAAGTAAACAACTGAAATAGAAGAGGAAAAATATTTTGCATGAATCAATGATTTTCAGTTCAAAACTTCATCTTAGGCACACTCAAGACGGTAGCCATGGAAACCCTCGTTTCATTTCCTCAGCCTCTCTTTGTACATCATTCCTTCTTTTGGAACCCCAAAATTAGCAGCAGCTATAGAATAAATATGTCATGTACAACATGGAGGTAGCATACTTTTTCAAAGAACCTTACTGCATATATCCATAGCCTGGAAATGATCATGTTTTCATTACAAGTAGTCTCAGATGGTTTGTTTCTGTAGAAAGAAGCTTCCACCCCACTTGCCAGAAGAACTGTCAGCAAAGCCATTCAGGATAGAATCATAGCTCTAATATTAACCATTTGATGTTGCAGAAGACACGCTTGGTGTCCTTGCCCAGCCACACCCCTTGCTCTAACAATGGCTATGCTTAGTACCTGTTAAAGGGCTGGGCCTAAACCACCATATTTGAATATGTGCCACTACTTCCACAGCCTCAAGTGGGTGGACCCTGGCTTATCATTTTACTCAGGGAAAAAACAATGAACCAGTTAAAAATATTTCTCTTGAAAATTTGAAGAAATTCAGAGCTGTTATTAACTGATAGTGGTAAGTTTAACTAAAAGGTCATGTAGCATTGGGGCTGGAGCTACCGTTTTTGGACTTGTACATAATATGAAAAAGAAACCAACCTGCAAAGAAGAGGGAGAATGGCTCAGATAAACAGAGGGGAAAAAAATGAAAAGAACTTGTGTCATTCCAGAGAGAGGGAAAGAAAGCAGCCACTTCAGTTTTTAATGGCTTCCTAATTCTCAACTCGAATTCTCACAGGCGAGGCTATGCTCCATTCCTGTGTCATGCCTAGGGACCCCTTTAGGGTCTGGAGTCTGAATGGTCTTCTGCTCCTTACCACAACGACGCACCTTCACTTTATGTATCTTTTCCACTTACATTATCTTGTTTGCTTTTTCCCAAATGCTAGAAGACCAGTAGATCAGGAATGATTGACTACTTAACCTATCTTTTACAGACAGGAATACTGAGTGTCTGGGAGAGAGAAGAGGGAACTTTTCCAAGATGACTTACCCAGCTAGCTAAAAGGGGCAGAACCTGAACTCAGGTCTTCTGACGCAAGACCTGATGTTTTACTCGTCATATCATGTGATCAAGAAAAACAGAAATTAAGAGTGAATTTAACTCAAGCTCCTGTAATTCTCTTGAGCATTCAGGTTTCAGGAAGAGACAGATATATGAGGGTCTTCAATGGTGAGAAAAAGAAACCATATCATCATATTTTATTTAAATTATTTCATTAATTGGTTTCTCCCCCTTTAGACCATGAACTGCAAACTCAAATGTCTATAGGGGCCAGGCAGGTAATGAAAAAGAGGGAAACAAGTGAGTGTGTGACAGTTGGAAAAGGTAGAGACTGGGCAAACTGGAGTGCTTGTGACCAACCTGAAAAGATCAATTGCTATTCAGCGCCAGTCATACACTGAGGGTTTGGGATGGAAATGCTATAAAATTTGGTTGTGATGATTTTCGTGCACTTATAAATGTAATAAAATTCATTAAGTAATTTAAAAAAAAAGAATGCAGATCCCATATTACCAGATCTTCTCAAGTTTTTACAAAGAGCTAGAAATCTGACTTATGTGAAAATTTCCTAATTACTAATACACGTGTCAGCCAAATGAATTTCACCTGCTGGCAGACACTGCCCTGCCATACCAATCTGCCACCTCTGCTCTAGCCTGTAAACACTGAGGACAAGACTATGTATTATTATTCATCATTACATCTCTAATACGAGGCACAGAGAAGACACTCAAGTGATCTGATTAATCAAATGGATTAGATTAAAATCATCTCACTCTGGTCTCTTTTCAAATAAAAGACCTCAGAGAGGTCTTTTCTCACAATCTATGGTTATCCACCAATATCCATTCTTCCATATTTTCTATGAAAAAAGACACCTGATTTTTATCCATGCATCTGGCTAATAGGAATAGAAAAAGACATTTACTCAGCCACTCTTGTGGCTATGTGACAAAGATCTGGCCAAGAAAAGAAAAAAAGGGGTAATACGTGCAACTTCCAGGAAATATCTTCTAAGAGAGAGCCATCCCCTTTTCCTTTCCTCCTTCCTGCTATAATGCAGACGTCTTGGCTGGAGCTGAAGTAGCCATGTAGGGCCAGAATGTACAAGCCACAAATTGAAAATAGTGAAACAAGAGGATGAAAGTTTGCTAGGTCTCTGATGACTTCGGAGCTAGCTTGGCAGGCAACTGATCGTTTGATCTTGTATGAGAAAAAAATACATACAAGTCTACATCATTCAATCTGTTTTTCAGGTTTTCTAAAAGAACAAACCCTTGTTTTCTATTCTCTCATCCTGATTTACTTGTATTTACATTTACCATACCTTACAAATAGCATATATTTGTTTTACTTATTATTTTTGTTCTCTACTAGATTATAAGCTCCATGAGCTTTTACTTATAATCATTTCCCCAGTGTTTAGAAGAGTGTCTGGCATATGGTAAGTGATCAAAAAATAATTGTTGAATGTACAAATGAAGTAGACTAGATGGAGTTAAAAGTTGAACTGAATTAAATCATGACCTAAACCCAGTTTCCTACCAGACACCGTCAGCTAAATTCTTTTAACAATTCATTTGCTCAAATCTTTTTATTACCCCAATGGTTTTGGTCAAATGCAAAGTGGAGGTGGGGGTGGGGAGGGAATTCAGCAATCCAAAGAACTTGTCCCAAATTTAAAAAGATTATAGAAAAGGCAAGCGATTCCCAAAACACATTTACACTTCCAAAGGCAGCACTCTCACAATAGCTGCCCTCTTCTTACTTGGTGATAGCCAGATTCCAGGTCCAAGCAGGGTTCAAGAGCAGCACAGCATGAGAAAGAACATGCATTCTGTCCAGGGCTCCTAGAGGAAGCCACTCAGTGTACTGAGTCCAAGGCTGGCCTCCTAGATTTTAAAAAATATATTTCTTTAATTGTCCAAGTCTGAAAGGGGAGTGCTGCCTCCCTCATGGGAAGATAAGCCTCTGCTTGGAAAGTAAAGCTACCATGCAAGGCCTGGCCCAGCCAAGTAAAATCCCAGAACACTTGAACTACAGCACCACAAAAGGTGGCAAGGCTCAAGGCATTGCATGACCCCTCAAGCAGTAGCAGTGGTTTTCCTAATTAACAGAGCTCTACAGGGCTAGGGAATCCCAGAAGATGCAGAAAGCCCAGTTAAAAAGACTCCAAACTCAAAATGCTGGTTCTAAGGCCCAGGCCTGAAGCTGAGAGCCAAAGACTGGACCGTTCCTAAAAGAACATTTGGAGTGGAGTGGGGAGAGAGAGGAAGACTACGTGTGCTAAAATGCCACACTATATATTTAAAACAAACACCTGGCAGAACACCTCCACATCTGGAGCACGTCACAAGACTCAATTACATTTGGCCAGACCAAGTGCCCCACAGCTGTTATAGGGTAAAGGCAGATAATTGAAAACAGCAGGTTGCCATGGAGCAAAATTGGTCGCTGTTGAACAATTTGTGTGTTTGTCTTTGGAGCTAAAGGACTAGAAGTGAGTTATGTCTTTGGGGGACAGAAAGGTGATTTCTCAAGACACACAAATGAGAGGAAATAAAAGGATAAAAGGAACCAACTTATTAAGCACCTTCTCTGTGCCAGGTGCATGCATCTTTTTCTTTTAATCCCTAACACAAGCCTATAAATAGAAATTATAATCCCTTTTCTAAGGACAAGGAGATGGAAAGGCTCAGTGACATGCCCAGAGTCCTACAACAGAGCCAAGCAGCCCAGCCAACACTCAATGCAGGTCTGACTCCAGGGCTGTCCTCTTTTCCTTCTGCCATCAGCTCACTGGTCTAGGCCCCAAAATACAAATGTTGCCAGATGGTACCTATGCACAGTAAGAAAGAAGCCCAATGAATCCATAGAGATGTGGAAAGTATTGGTCCCCAAGTCATTTGCTGCAAGAGGACAATCTCTGAACACACACAAGTATATATTACACATTGATCATCTGGTAAAGAAGGGGCCTCAAGGTTTCACGAAAAGCATCAAATGGCTCCTTGATCAAAAGGTAAAGAAAGGTTTTAGAAGGTGCTATGTCACTGCACATTTGTGTTAGGCACAGCCAAGAAGGGGATCAAGGTGGTTGTCTGCTTTAAGAGGGGGATAATGCATGAGGCCAGACACAGCAGCGTGGAGGACCACTCCAGTAGATGGACCCCAGGCCAGATCATTATTAGGCCTCTGATCCTGTCCCTCTTCAGTGGGTTGAACTGGTGGTCCTCAAAAAGATATGGACTCACAAAATCCCTGGAAGCTGTAAATTCTGCCTTATGTGGGAAAAGGGTCTTTGCAGAGGTAATGTAATTACACTAAAAATCTTGAGATCATTCTGGATTATCTGGGTAGGCCCAAAATCCAATGACATGTATCCTTATAAGAAAAAGGAACAGGGAGATTTGAAATACACAGAGGAGAAGGCAATGTGCAAACAGAGGTAGAGATTATAGTAAGGCAGCCACAAGGAATGCCAACAGACACCAGAACCTGACAGAGGCAAAGAACAGAGCCTGCAGAGGAAGTGCAGCCCTGAGAATACCTTGACTATATGGATTTCTGGGCTACTGAACTGTAAGTGAATAAATTTCTGTTGCTTTAAGCCACTAAGTGGTGGTAATTTTTTTCTATCAGCCCTAGGAAATTAATAAAACTCTTTTCAGAGCTTCCACTCTGCGCCCTAATGAGGCAGGATGACCACACATAAGCACATAACCAAGTTCTGCCTGCCACCATATATTGTTCACCAGTTTCCTTCTCTCATAATGTATTATCTTTGTCAGCTCTTGGGCCTCTGTTGGGAGGCAAGTCATGCAACTGTGCCTCCTGCCACCATGCAACCAGAATCTGCCAACAATAGTATAGTGAGTTGTGGCAACCCTGCTTCATGCTGCTACTCACACTGCTGCAACTGTCAGCCCCATTAAAGCTCCTTATACTGTTACCTAATGAAGCTGCTGGTTATCATCTGCCCTGGGGAGGTCTCGAGAAAAATTTGCAACACCTGGCACCAGTCCTAACAAGCTTCTTCCTCCTAGTGGGCACGAGTGAACTAACAAATCCAAGGCAAGACCCCTTTCCTCTAAGATATCTGCCTGTCTGCAGTGAACGAAAAGGGTGCCATCTACTAAACCCACACACAGACCTCCTCTGATCTCAGAAGTGCTCTCTGACCTTCTGAAATGTTAAACTCCATAAATAAAGAGAAATTTGCCTCTATGTCCTAAATGAACCAAAACAAAGTCTAACTGAATTTTACCTTGAGTCCACAATTTCTGTGCCAAAGGAAATAATGAAAACACTCAGAGGAGGCCCCTCTCTTTGCTGGGGGCAGCCAGAGCCAGGGACAAGCCCTCTGTCTTGGTCATCCCCATCAGCTCTGGGGCTCAGGATCCTTTAGGAAACTGAAGACCCCACCATCAAGCATGTTATTGCTTGAACATTGAATTTTAGAGTGAATAAAACCTGGGTGAGACAAATCTCTTATCCCTAGTGGCCCAAAATTTCTATCCCACTAACATTAAGAAAAATAGAAGAGTCAGGCTTAGAGAAAGGAGGTATCACTAAGTTGGGAAGACCCCAAAAAGATACCGCAATGCTCCAGTTAAAGACTTTGCCTCTATCTACTGATGCCAGACACTCAGCCAAAACTAAGATATCAGCTGCCCTCTGCCAAGTAGAGCTCCTCTCCTACCTTCATGCCTCATTCTACTGTGTCAATCCTAAAGTTATAGGGCCATGGACCCTTCATCAGAGAATCACTTTATCTTAATAATTTTAAGTCTTTTTGAAGTATAACTGATTTATTTTAAAAAATTGATGCTTAAAATATATATTTTGATGAGTTTGGACATACACATTTAAGTTACTGTACTGTCCATCTCTGTTCTTTAAATCTTCTAGTTCTTTGTTAAACATTTCTTTTACTTTCTCGGTCTATGCCTCCATTCTTTTTCTGAGATCTTGGATCATCTTTACTATCATTATTCTGAATTCTCTTCAGGCAGACTGCCTATCTCCACTTCATTTAGTTGTTCTTCTGGGGTTTTATTTTGTTCCTATCATCTCACCTTGTCTAACCTTCTGTGTTTGTGGTCTCCATTCCACAGACTATGGGACTGTAGTCCCTCTTGTTTCTGATGTCTGCCCCCTGGTGGGTGAGGTCAGTCCAGGGCTTGTGCAGGCTTCCTGGTGGGAGGGACTGGTGCCTGCCCATTAGTAGGTGGAACTGGGGCTTGTCCCTCTGGTGGGGAGGGCCATGACAAGGGGTGTATTTAGAGGTGGCTTTAGGCTCAGGATGACTTTAAGCAGTCCATATGCTGATGGGTAGGGCTATGTTCCCACCCTGTTGGTTGTTTGGCCTGATGTCTCCCAGCACTGGAGCCTGCAGGCTATTGGGTGGGCCTTGTCTCAGGGCCAAAAAGGTGACATCCAGGAAAGTTCACACTGATGAATATTCCCTTATGCCTCTGCCACCAGTGTCTCCGACCACACAGTGAACCACAGCCAGCCCCTGACTCCTCAGGAGACCCTCCAAGACCCACAGGTAGGTCTGGCCCAGGCTCCTGTGGAGTCACTGCTATGCCCTGGGTCCCAGTACACGTGAAACCTTGTGAGCACCCTCCAAGAGTAGAGTCACTGTTTGCCCAAGTCTTGTGGAGCTACTGTACTCAAGATCCACTGGCCCTCAAAGCCAGATGTGGAGTTCCTGTTGTGGCTCAGAAGGTTATTCTTAACCCACCTAGTATCCATGAGGATGCGAGTTCAATCCTGGGCTCACTCAGTGAGTTAAAGATCCAGCAATGCTGCAAGATGCCGGTACAGGTCACAGATGCAGCTAGGATCTGGAGTTGCTGTGGCATAAGCCGGCAGCTGCAGCTCTGGTTAGACCCCTAGCCTGGGAACCTCCATATGCTGAAGGTGAGGCGCTAAAATAAAAAAAAGCCAAATGCTCTGGGGGCTCCTCCTCCTGATGCCAGACCCCCAGGCTGGGGAGCCTAACATGGGGCTCAGAACTGTCATTCCTATGGGAGAAACTCTGCAATATAATTATTTTCCAGTTTGTGGGTTGCCCACCTGCGGGTATGGGATTTGATTATATTGCAAAAGTGCTCATTTTGGCTTCTTCTTTGTCTTTGGGTGTAGAATATTTTTTTGCTAGTTTCCAGTCTTTTTTGTCGATGGCTGTTCAACAGTTAGTTGTGATTTTGGCGTTTTTGTGAGAATTGAGCTCAAGTCCTTCTGCCCCACCATCTTGTCTCTTCTCATTGCTGGACAGGCAATACACCAGTGATGCTATCACCACAATCAAGGTAATAAACATATCCATCACCTCCAAAGGTTTTCCTGTATCCCTTTTTGTGTATGTGGTAAGAATGCTTAACATGAGATCTACCCTCTTAACAAATTATCAAGTGTACAGTTAGTATTGTTAACGTAGACACCTTATTGGGAGTTCCCTTCGTGGCTCAGTGGTTAACGAATCCAACTAAGAACCATGAAGTTGCGGGTTCGATCCCTGGCCTTGCTCAGTGGGTTAAGGATCTGGCGTTGCCATGAGCTGTGGTGTAGGCTGCAGATGCGGCTCAGATCCCACGTTGCTATGGCTGTGGCGAGGCCCACAGATTCAGCTCCTGTTAGACCCCTAGCCTGGGAACCTCCATATGCCGCAGGTGCGGCTCTAGGTAAAAGGCAAAAAGACAAAAAAAAAAAAAAAAAAATAGACACTTTATTGTTTAACAGATCTCTGGAACCTATTTATCATACATAACTAAAACTTATACCCATTGAGCAACAATTCACCATTTACTCCTCCCCCCGTCCCTGGCAAGCACCATTCTACTCTCTACTTCTGTGACTTGGACAAATTTAGATACCTAATATAAGAGGAATCACATAGTCCTAGTCCTTCTGTGACTGGCTTATATCAGCTAGCTTATATCCAGGTTCATCATGTTGTCACACATTTCTCTTTTAAGGCTGAATAGTATTCTATTGTAAGTATGCATCACATTTTCTTTATCCTTTCACCTCTTGATGGATATTTAGGTTGTTTCCATATCCTACTACTGTGAAGAATACTGTAATGAACATGAGAGCGCAGATCTCTTTGAGACCTTGATTTTCAACACAAAACAATTTTCGACCAAAATAAAAAGAACTATTTTTACACACTGCACCCTTTCTTCTTAGGACAATGACAGGAAACCACAAAGGGTGAGGCAGAAAAGAAATCTGAGAACAAGATTAGAGCTGACCCAGAGGCGTGGACCAAGCTTATGCTCCTGATTCCCTCTTCCCTTGAATGAACCGTTTGCAGGAGGCTCCATGGTAGCTGATGAATACAGATTACTGTTGGGCACAAACCACCAGCTCTCTAACCAGGTTTGAGTCCAGTGGGGTGAGGTTTACAGTGAGTTACCTGCAACACAAGTTCTGAATAGTCACATACAATCTCTACATGAAAATAAGAAACATAAACAATTCTAAGAGTGCCCTTCCCCTAACTAAAGGTAATAAGAGGTTGTATTTATTAAGCACCTATCATATGCCCTCTGTGTCACAGACATTACTTCATTCATCATTACCAGCCCTGACAGACAGGCTTTATTATTCCTATTTTACTAACTTCTGCCATGACCCATCCTCTTATTGGGGACAAGACTGCAGGCTACCTGAACTAGGACATGAAAAGTATTTTGGCCAATAAACATTAGCTGCTGTAACAAGTCCTGCCCAGGGTGTGTCATAGGCTAGAAGTTTTCATTCTTTCTCAAAACACAAAGCCCGCAAATTAGAGAGTACCTGGTCCTGACAATCATGTTAGCATCCACTTCCCTGAACTCTTTAATAACCAAAACTATTTTTCCTGAGAACTCTTTGAATCCTATGCAAAAGCTGAGTCTGGCACTTCTATAAGTATTTAAGATTCATCAATCAAGTGACTGATGGGGTGGGGAAGGGTTGTGGAGAATGATAAGTGAAAACTCACTGGTGTTGAAAACAGCTTTGCCACAAGAACTCAACTGAAGGAATACTCATGGTTCAGGGTATTTGCTTAAAAGTTTGATGCAGTTCCAGTTAGGATGTAGAGTCAGAAGAGACTACTGTTCCCATCATAACAACAAGACCAAGCCAGATATACTCAAAACCACAGTTTTTTAGAAGCATACCAGAGACATGACAACATAAGGAAATCCAGATGAACTAAGTTCCAGAAAGTGGCAAACTCTTTCTAGGTAAGAAGACAAAGATCCACCATAAACAGAGAAATTAAGCAATACGGTTCTCTAAAGAACTTTAAAAAAAAATCACAGGAAAAATTAGAAAATAATTTAAACCTGAATGATAATGAAAGCATGACATATCAAATGTATGGGATGCAGCTAAAGTATGTAAAGGAAAATTTATAGATTTAGATTCCTGTATTAGAAAAGAAATGTTATAAATCAATAATCTAATCTTGAACATTAAGAAACTAGAAAAAAAGGAAAAAGGAAAAAAAGGAAACTAGAAAAATAGGATCAAACTAGTATGCAGAAGAAAGGAAATTTCAAAATAAGAAGACATGAGTTCCCTGGTGGCTAAGCAGGTTAAGGATCTGGTGATGTCAGTGCTGTGGCACAGGTTCAGTCCCTGGCTTGGGAACTTCTTCATGCCGCAAGTGAGCCAAAAACTAAAAAAATTAAATTACATTAGAGAATAATCAATGAAATAGAATATGGACAAAGAGAAATTTTTAAAAGTCAGAAGTTGGTTTTTGATCAGAAATAAATTGATAAAATGCTAATAACAAAGCAAAACTAGAGAGAGCATAAATTAACAACATAAGAAATGAATGAATGAGGAGTTACCATCATGGCTCAGCAGTGATGAACCCAACTAGTATCCATGAGGAGGAAGGTTCAGTTCCTGGCCTCGCTCAGTGAGTTAAGGATCCAGCATTCCCAAGAGTTGTGGTGTAGACTGCAAATGCAGCTCAGATCTGGCATTGCTGTGGCTGTGGCATAGGCCAGCAGCTACAGCTCCAATTCAACCTCCATATGCCTTGGATGTGGCCCTAAAAAAAACAGACGGACAGAAGGAAGGAAGGAAGGAAGGAAGGGAGGGAGGGAGGGAGGGAGGAAGGACAAGAAATAAATGAACAGGCTTGAGGCCAGATGTGACAGACATCAAAAGAATAACGGGACAAAATGAGACGACTGTATGCTAACAAATTTGAAAACTAACATAAATGGACAAGTTCTTTACAAAGATAATTTACCAAAACTGAAGAACTAGAGAACCAAATTGTCCTGTATCTATATTTTTAATTTGAGTCATTATCAAAATCCTTCCAAAAAAGAAACCTCCAGGTCCAGACAACTTCACCAGTGAATTATATGAACTATTTGTAATGAACAAAAACACAAGAAAGAATCTTAAATTCATATTACTAAGAGAAAGAAGCCAATCTGAAAAGGCTACATATTGAATGATTCCAACTATACGACATTCTGGAAAAGGTAAAACTACAGAGACAATAAAAAATTAGTTGTTGCCAGGGATGAGGTGGAAGAGAGTGGAATAGAGCACAGAGGATTTTTAGGGCAATGAAAACACTCTGTATAATATTATAGTGGTTGATATATGTTATTTTACATTTGCCCAAACCCATAGAACACACAAAACCAAGAGTGAATCCTAAGGGAAACTATGAATTATGATACTGTCAAAGTAGGTTTATCCTTAGTAAAAACTTTACCATTCTGTCCTTTCTGGTTTTTATGGAGGCCTCATTACAATGATTGATTAAATCAATGGCTATTAGCAACAGACTCAACCTCCAGCCTCTTGCCCCTCCCCAGAGGTCAGAGGGGTGTGATCGGAAGATCTAATCCTAATACTAATAATAATAATAGAGAGTTCCAATCCTATAATCCAAAAATTACCCTATTAACACAAACTCAGTGTGGTTGAAAGAAGTTTGTTATGAATATCAAGAAACATTTATTGTTCTTATCACTTAGGAAATTCCAAGGGTTTTAGGAGCTCTATGCCAGAACTGGGGACAAAGACCAAATATTTTTTTATCATAAATCACAATATCACAGGTGACTCCAGGGGCCTCAAGAACTCTCCGAAACTGTATGGAGAATATTATGTCTATATGTGCTTAGGGCAGGGGAGGAGATGGGGTGTCCTTAGCTTTCATCGGATTTCCCAAGAAGCTTGTGACCTTTTTGGAAGAGGTTTAAAACAAACACTCTAGGGAGATCTCTTGTGACACAATGGGTTAAGGATCCGGCATTGTCACTGCAGCAGCTTAGGTCACTGCTATGGCACTGGTTCAATCCCTGGACTGAGGAACTTCCACACTCTGCGGGCATGGCCAAAAACAAAACCAAAAACTAAATACTCTAGTCTCCACACATCCTTCCTTGGCAATTTCCAATGACTTCAACTCTTTCCTATATTCCTGTGACTCTCATACTATGTAATCTTGGACAAGGTACTTAACCTCGCTCAGATCTTCATCTCTAAAGTAAGAGAGAATAAACTAATAAAATCTATCATACAGAATTGTTGTGAAGACTGAATAACATAAGTGTATAAGGAACTTAACACGCTGCCGCTACTCCTGCTACTCCTGTAACAGACCAGAGGTCAGCTGTTTTTCTGTAAAGGGCCAGACAGCCCATACCATTCTCTTGAGAAACATTCTTTAATGCCTTTACCTCCTACTTCTTACTACCTCTGACTCTAAAACTTCTCTTCGATTCTCACTCCCAGGATCTCTGTCTGCATGGAAACTTCCCTAGAATGTGTTTTGAAACACTACACATCAAAAATGGGAATTATAGGAGTTCCCGTTGTGGCGCAGCGGTTAACGAATCCAACTAGGAACCATGAGGTTGCGAGTTCAATCCCTGGCCTTTCTCAGTGGGTTGAAGATCTGGTGTTGCCATGACCTGTGGTATAGGTTGCAGACGCAGCTCGGATCTGGAGTGGCTGTGGCGTAGGCCGGTGGCTACAGCTCCGATTAGACCCCTAGCCTAGGAACCTCCATATGCCGCGAGTACGGCCCTAGACAAAAAAAGAAAAATGGAAATAATAATTTCTCTTATCAACTGAATAGCTCTCATCAAATCTAACAGTCAACCTCTTTGACATTCCCTAAACATGTCAGCACCCCCATGCTTTTCTGTTTCTTGGGCAGTTCCCTCTGCTTCCCTTACACCATCTACCTCGCAAGCAGCTGTTGAACTCTTATTTATCCCTCAAAACCTATGTCAAATCAATGCTGTTTCCCAGCATCCATCCTACTACCAGCACGGTAACCTTGGGAGGTGACTTATGCCTTTTGCACACTTATGCTGCATACATTCCTTTACAGTGCATGTTATGTTTATTTGCACACATATCTACCTCTTCCACTGAACATGAGCTCCTTGAGGGAAACATTAAGTCGATACTAATGCAGAAATTAATTCAAATTAAGAAAACACTTAATATTCAGAGATGCAGTATTACAGAGAGGTAAATGAGGTAAGTCGTGCAATTCTAGGTCAGATCCTACGTTTATTTAAAATTTTGTTCTATTTTTGCATTAATGTTGATTTTATTTTAAATATTCCACTAAAACATTACTTACCTTGAGTACTGAGTTTGTTGATGCCCTTTTAAATTTGTACCCAAGGTGAGTGCCTCACTCTCCTCACACTTGTCCTAACCTTGAATTAGTAACTAGCAGCTCTGGGATTCAAATCTGGGTATCTCTAATTCCAAAAACATACTGATTCCAAAAGTCAGAAAGATCAGGCAATACTCAGCCTCTCAAAGAGTTCATAATCTGATGATAGATAGTGACAAGTAGGTGGACAATTACAACAGAAGTTACATCTGCGACCAGGGGTGTGACTATAAAGGGCCATTTACAGAAGAGTGAGTCACTAACCTTGCCTGAGCCCATCAAGGAAGAATATACAAAAGAAGAAAGGCTTGAACTTAAAGATTTACCAGATATGAACTGTCCCACTCCCCTGAGATGGCAGCAGCAACTACAATAAATTTTGGACAACTTTTCCTCTCTCTACAAACTAAATGGTAGTGGTGTTTTTTACCTTCTGTATGTTTCTTATTAGATTCTGAGCTCCTTAGGGACAAGGCTGAGTGACACAGGGCTGATGCTCACTAAGTGGGAATGTGTAAGTGAGCAGGCCAATGAAGGAAGGGCACTGGCTGTAAAACTGAAACCTCCCCACTCAGTGCACACTTCAGCACCAGGCCAGTGCACAGGGACATTTGGGGACAGGCAATAGGGACAACCATACCCATCTCTTTCCTCAAAGGCATTCTGTCTTATCCCAGGGGCCTCCCCTGGGGACTGGGATGCCTAGGCAAGTGCACCCAAGTGGGCCCACACACCGCTACCTTTGAGCAGGGCATGGAATGTGCCTCTGGTTGGTATGTGCAGGCAGCCGGCACTGGCGTGGGAAGAATCTAGTTCTGTATCCACAGCAATAAAAATACCATCCACAGCCACACTGGGCAGGAATGGAGACACACACTAAGGGAGGAGACAGAATGTGATGAGGGCTGAATAAGCCACTGTCAGATCAGACTCGACAGAGGACAAATGCAGGAGCCACCACTCCTTCTTTCAAGAAGGCAACCAAACTCTGGAGAGAGTATGATGCTCCACATAATAAATGTGAGACTTGAGCAACTAGCTCACTTTTCTCGTTTACTAAATCAAGGTGAAATTTCCCACCTGGTTATGAGGATGAGAAGAGTTTTGGTATAAAAATGCCTTCCCCAGTACTTGGCACATGGTAGGTGCCCAACATACATTAGTTCTATTCTTGGTCTGCCTTCTCAACCAGGTAACAAAAATATGGCTCCAATCCAATTATCACAGGGATTTCCTCAGAGCTAAAAGTGATGCCTACATGGGAAAATATAGCAAAATCCACTTGTTCTTTTCCTCAGTGGAGTCCCAAGATAAGACCCAGCCCTGCCATTTATTAACTACTACCTTCTGCAAGTGACCAGATCTATCCACTCAGTTCTTCATCCATGTAGTGGGGACCAACAGCTCTACGAAAAGCATAACATTCATTGCAAGCTGTTCATTCGTTTATCGGTTTGACTCACTCTTTTGAATCTTCATTGGGCCAGGTGCTGTGCTGTCCATAGTTCGAGAGGGGCTGTAACAATTCTGTGAGGCAGAACCTGAGCTCAGAGAGGACAGTTTCCAGGGGACCGGAGGCAATGAAAGGCAGAACCAGATTTGAATCCCAGATGTGTCTGACTCTAAAACCTCAATTTAATCCATGACAAAGCAAGTAACTCACGTGTTGAACAAGGCAGTAGGTTCTCTGTTTATAACAATAAAAAGCAATCATTTTTTAAGCTCTGCCCCAGTGAGTCACAGTGGATGTGATATTTGAGCTTGGTCTTTGAGATTGATGCTGTGGTGCCCCTAACCCAACAACTCCTTGCTTGGTTCACATGTCCATCACCCAGAAGCTCTGTTAGCTGCTAAGGCTCACAGCTGCACCCTCTTCCAGAGAACTGCCTGCCCCAGATAGAACCCTGAGAGGTTATGTTCCCATTCCCCACCAAACAAAAACAAAAATACAAAGGAAACGGGAGCAACCCTCAGTCAATGGCTGTTCCCTGCCCTCTGCCTCCAGGGTGTCTTCCTGTTTCAGAGCTCCTTAAGGGATAAGATTAAGGCAAGATTTCAGCAGAAAGCTCTCTTTTGATTGGCTTCATCCCTCTCTATCCTGTTGTCTTTTTTTTTTTTTCTTGTCTTTTGTCATTTTAGGGCCGCACCCGTGGCATGTGGAGGTTCCCAGGCTAGGGGTCTAATCTGAGCTACAGCTGCCAGCCTACACCACAGTCATAGCAACATGGGATCCGAGCTGCGCCTGCGACCCATACCACAGCACACAGCAACGCCGGATCCTTAACCCACTGAGCGAGGCCAGGGATCGAACCCGCAACCTCATGGTTCCTAGTGGGATTCATTTCAGCTGCACCATGATGGGAACTCTTATCCTGTTGCCTTTAATTCCTTACAGGTTTTTCTTCTGAAAACACTTCCTCAATAAACCACACACAAAACTATCACCATCTCAGGCTCTGCTCTGAAGAATCTGACCCAAGACACTCTTAGGAATGAGTGGGAATGTGCTTTCATTAAGAAAAAAAGGAGGACATTTCAATAAGAGGGAATGGCTTCAACTTAAAAAAAAAAAAAAAAAACACTAAGCTCCTGCTTTGTGTCAGGCACATTAGTGTGCACTGAGAGAAAGAGAATAAGCAATCAAAAATGCTCCCAGCTTTAAGGGACAAGAGGGGTTTAGAGAGTTTTGTCAGAATAGAGCGGGTTTGTGAGAAGTGTAATCAGGATTGCATTTGAGAAAGATGCTCCTTGTCCTGACAAGACCATCGGAGATTAATTGGATTCAAAAAGAGACTAGAGACAGAAAAACTGGATATAAGATGATGTTATCCAAGTAACTTAATTGTAGTTAGGATGCATGTTGGAAGGGAAAAGAGCATAGCACTAGAGAAAAAACAAGTAACTAAAAATGTGAAACACTTATTAATATCACTCTTCAAACTTCAATGTAATTTGTTCCTGCTGACTTTTCCTCTCTCTAATGAGGGTTTATTCCAGAGTTCAAGGATATAAATAATTTTAAATCCAATTTCACTGGGATTGCCCCTGGTACCAAGCTCTGTGCTGCCCTGTGGTAGATGCTGGTCCCTGTCCTCAAAGCACCCACAACCTGGTGGTCGTGAGACACCTGCCTTAAGGATTCAAAAATAAGCCAGCAATAATCTTCTTTCTAATCTTCCCCCAGCCCCATCTGCAATATTTCTCATTTAATGGATTCTAATCCAATGTGTTATTGATGAATAGTATAATTTTGGAAAGACCAGAGACTCCTGATAATCCAGTGTTTCCAAAAAGGCTACTGCAGTTTGAAAAGACCATACGTTCCAATATCAGAAACACCTAGGATCAAATTCCAGTTCTGCCCTTTGCTGGCTATTTACCCTCAGCAAATACTTTAACCTCTTTGAGCCTCATTTCTTCACCTAAAAATTAAGGACTATGGGGTTCCATTGTGACTCAGTGGGTTAAGAGCCCAAAGTGGTGTCCATGAGGACATGGGTTCAATCCCTGGCCTTGCTCAGTGGGTTAAGGATCCAGTGGTACCACAAGCTGCAGTGTAGGTCACATACGAAGCTTGGATCCAGCATTGCTGTGACTGTGATGTAGGCCAGCAGCTGTAGCACCAATTCGACTCCTAGTCTGGGAACTTCCATATGCTGCATGTATGGCCATAAAAAGAAAAAAGACAAAAAAATTTTTAATTCAGGGCTACGATATCTATCTCAAAAAAGTGCTTGAGAGAATTCTATAGGACAAGAGAAATAAAGTTCACAAGATATTGCCTGGCTCAAAGTAGATGCTCAGTATGTAGTAGCAATTTTATTACCATTATTTAAGCCCTTCTTCAGTCATTTCCAAACGCAGACTAAGGGGAGATACTGATCTCCAGCTGACTTCTCCATATGGCCTTTCATCTCCTGATTTGCCAATCACTTGTCATTTGAAGGGCTACTGTTAAAAACAAGTGTCACATGCCATAAGAGCTTGTATGTGGTTTCAGGACAATCACTGGCTCAGGAAGGTCAAGTAGCATCTGAAAAATGCATAGGAAATATGTATCCTGGTGCAATACTCTGAGAATTGAAACTTTGTTCCCTCTACCACTTTACTTTCAAAGCAAGGAGGTTACATCAGTCCACATTCCACATGCCTGGGATGCCAGAGGGACACAGACAATAGGTAGAGCCCCAGGCTGGAAGAGCCCAGCGTCTCAGCTGCCAGGAGTTTGAGGGAAATGGGGGTGATCATTTACCCAGTTGTCCACAATGCTACCTCCAGGCCTGCGGCAAAGTGACACAGAGACTGAGGAGGCCATTAGTGCAGCCCCCGATTCCCATCAGATTCTAAAGGCAGAGGCCTCAACATCTCTGCTATTTTAGTTCTAAGGAAGTAGGCATCTGAAATTTCAGAGCTATGGGCGATTCCCCTCATTCCCAGAAGATCCTCAGATTGCATTCACCACCACCAAGGATCAGGACATGTTATGGAGCAGTGAGTTCCCTACTGGGCAGAGGGGGAGAGAAATTCTTCCTGGGATATTACTGAGAAGAGGACCACATTCTGAGAAAGAATCTCTTTCTTCTCAAAGAGCTGATATTTTATGGCCTCCTGGAAAGTCACAGAAGGAATCAGAACCACAATAGGGTGATATCCCAATCCTATATTCCACTGACCGTTATTCGACCAAACGTTTTTTCTTCAGTGCCACAGAGCAAGATGGTTTAAGGCAAACATTCTGATGCAGAACATCAGTGAAAAAAACTTCACATTCAGAGGACAAGCTCATACTCCCTAATGTTTGCTTGTACCTGGGCAGGAACACTAAAATGGGTGCAAGTTGGTTATCAGGTGACAGGAAGTATAAGCTGAGAGTCCTTTTCTTGCTTGGCTCTGACACCAGAGCTATATGACTGTAGTCTGTCTCTAGCCCACTCTGGGCATTAGTTCCCTCAGCCATAAAACAAAGCAGTTGGACTAGATTACTTTAACCCAAACTTCCATTATGTGAGCCCATCTCCACTATGTTTTCTATATCAACATATAATGCATTGTGGTTTCTGTCCCATCATCTGTACTATTTCCATATAATATTTGATTAAAATTGCCTTGTTTCCTTTTTTCTTCCCTGAAATTGATTTTAAAAGTAAACTTGATAGAATTACTATGAATGGAAACTACTATCATTTGCCAGAACAGAAGGCAGTCATAAAAATAAATACAGTGAAAACAAAACAATGCTTTTAATTATCTCTGGAAAGTGCTGCCTTTTGAGGATAGGCTCTCTGACGCTGTTTCTGAAGCAAAAAGATTAGTAAATAGTAAAGAAGTATTAAGGACATTCCAACATCTATTTAAGATTTTTCCCTAATAAAAAAAATTGAAAAGAGAAAAAAAGATTGAAAGAGAACTTAAAGGAAAAAACTTCTCACTACCAGACTCAACCACCTAAATTATCTCACTATCCCTATGACTTAGGAAACAAATGATAATTTCTCTTGTATTGATATTCCATTTGGGCTCTATTGTAGAGAAAGGATGATCATAATTTGTGGAATTATTATTTTATTGTTCCACAAACAGCCTCTTCTGAGAGAAATTACTTTTAATATCCCAACAGAGACATTGTCAAAAGGTTTTCCAATTGAAGGACCTTGAACATGTATTAAAAAACAGATAGAAATGATTTGTTATTTGCCTGGTCATCATCTATTTTCAAATAAACACTTCTAAATGATTTGGCAGTACCTAAAAAAAATCATTCATTCTCCTGAGTAATTTAAAGACCATTCCCACCAAATCTTGTTTACACTATCAACTTGCTTAATGAAGCATTTTGTCAGATAAACTTAACCAGAACTATGTCATCAAATTAACACAATTTCCAAATGAGTGAAGTTCAGATTAATCATGACATCAGAGAGAGTATCACAAAAACACAATGCTAACGGATGTTTTGGCTGTATGTTCATTATGATGAATGTGTTGGATTCACACTGCAAAGCCTTCATTATAGGGCTCTCCAAGGCACTCATTTCTCTGGAACCATTTAAATATGATAATACTTGTCTTATTTAGACAGACATAAAATGAGAGAAGGCAAAGTTCCTCAAATATATCTGAAAGATTTTAGAATAACTGATAAGTCTAGGCTCCTGACTATGGTGGAATATTCACTAATCTTAATTTTTTCCTTCCTCAGTCTTTGCCTTTTTGCTTTTGCTAATTCTTTATGTGATCTTGGGCAGGTTCCTTCCTCATTCTGGAATTAACTTCCCATATTTAAAAAGGAGGATGGGGGTGTTAGTCTAGCGCAGGAGTCGGTAAACTTTTTATATAAACATTCAGACAGTAAAGATTTTTTAGCTTTGTACACCATATGGTCTCTGCTGCAAATACTCATTCAGTCTTTGCAGCAAAAAAAAAATACCACAGGCAATATGTAAACAAATGAGCATGGCTGTATCCCAATAAAACTTTATTTACAGAAAACAGATGACGGGCCACATTTGGCCCACTGGCCTGTAGTTTGCCTTTCCTAGACTCAAGGATCTCTAACTTCTGGCCCTAATATTATCTTTATCTAGGAATGAAGGAAGTTGCCAAGATCTGTCATTTGAGAGAGCCAGGATTTGGGTCTGAATTTTAAGTACAGGATCATTCCTCCACAGCCAACTAATCAACCAAGAAACTTGTACCTATAAGATAAAGAAAGCATCAAGTCGTAAAGAATTTCCGTTATCATTTCAAACATAATTATTTTAAAGTTACTTTAGCAGCAAGTCATCAGGTTATATGATTAAGATGGCATTAAATGTTCCTCTGTGCCAAGAAATGTATCAGATTGGAAGCTGAAAACTTAAGAAGGCCAAGTGGGAGCAGGGGAGTAGATCTGGATATTCATCAAAGCCCCACAGTGAAAAGGAAACTATTTCCTCTTCACATCATGTATGCACAGCATCACATGGTTTATAACAAAACACCTTCATGTCTATTATTTGACTTCATCTTCACAGCATCTCTGTGAGGTGGGATTTACTGCTTTATATTTATGTTCTCCCCAGTCTCCGTCTGGTGCCTTCAGCTGGTCACGTAAGCCATGCACCTTCCCTCCCAGTGGTTTCAGCATTATTCTCCCCATTCCACAAACAAGAACTGAAATAACCAGCTTGGAGGTCAAACAACTGGAGAGTTAACAGAGTCCATTTTCAAACATAAATCAGCCTGACTCAAAATCCACAATTTTGGCATCTCATCAAACTGTCTATCCTTAAAGACAGAAAACACTTGGTATAGTACATAGCATTTTAGGGACTTCAAAGTTTAATGGATAGGATAGGATAAGACAGGACAGGACAGGACAGGACAGGACAGACAGAACAAAAAGAATTTTCCCTTAGACAACACAAATAGAGAAGTTATAGTTTAAAGAATTCGATCACTTGTTTCCTCGTTCCACTTCACTTTCTTTTAATTCATCCTACCCACTCTATAATGATGCTTTCATGAACCTCCTTAGAGAAGCTTAAAGACTTAACTGAATAGAATCTTAGGATCTATAGCATCTCAAAAAAAAAATTCTATTAAGAACCAATATTAAGATATAACACTGTAAAACACCTAGAAGAAAACATAGGCAAAACATTCTCTGACATAAATCATACCAATATTTTCTTAGGTCAGTCTCCCAAGGCAATATAAATAAAAACAAAAATAAACAAATGGAACCTAATCAAACCTACAAGTTTCTGTACAGCAAAGGAAAACATAACCAAAATGAAAAGACAACTTATGGAATGGGAGAAAACAGTTGTAAATGATGTGACCAAGAAGACATTAATTTCCAAAATATACAAACAGCTCATACAACTCGATAATAAAAAAAGAACCTACTCAAAAATAGGCAGAAGATCTAAAGAGACATTTCCCCAAAGAAGACATAGAGATGGCCAATAGGTGCATGAAAAGATGCTCATCATTACTAATTATTAGAGAAATGCAAATCAAAACACCTCATATTGATTAGAATGGCCATCACTAAAGTAAACAAATAACAAATACTGGGGTGTGGAGGAAAAGGAACCCTCCCATACTGCTGGAATGTAAATTAATACAACCGCTATGGAAAACAGTATGGAGGTTCCTTAAAGAACTAAAAATAAAGTTGCCATATGATCCAGCAATCCCATTCCTGGGCATACAACCAGACAAAACTATAATTTAAAAAGATACATGCATCCCTATGTTCACAGCAGCACTATTCACAACAGCCAAGACACAGAAACCACCTATGTCCATCAACAGAAGACTGGATAAAGAAGGTGTGTGTGTGTGTGTGTACTACTCATATTCCATTGAATGAGAGAATAGCATTTGCAGCAACATGGATAGATCTAGAGATTACCATCAACAGAAGACTGGATAAAGAAGGTGTGTCTCTCTCTCTCTCTCTCTCTCTCTCTCTCTCTCTCTCTCTCTCTGTGTGTGTGTGTGTGTGTGTGTGTGTGTGTGTACTACTCATATTCCACTGAATGAGAGAATAGCATTTGCAGCAACATGGATAGACCTAGAGATTACCATACTAAGTGAAGTCAGAAAGACAAATACCATATGACATCACTTATATGTGGAATCTAAAATAGGGCACAAACGAACTTATCTACAGAACAGAAACAGACTCACAGACATAAAGCACAGACTTATGGTTACCAAGGAGGAGAGAGGTGGGAAAGGGATGGAGTGGAAGATTGCGATTAACGGATACAAACTATTACATATAGAATGGATAAACAAGAAGATCCTACTGTATACAGGGAACTACATTCAATATCCTGTGACAAACCATAACGGAAAAGAACATGAAAAAAATATATATATATATGTCTAACTGAATCACTTTGCTGTACAGTAGAAAAACAATATTGTTAATCAACTATACTTCAATAAAAAAATTTTTTAAAGAGTCACTATTTATTAAGCACCTATGATGAGCCAGGCACTGTGCTAGGTATCTTCCCAACATCATCTCATTTAATCACTCAAAGACCTCTACCAAGTGGGCAACATCAACTCCACTGTGGATGAGGAAACTGAGGACCAGAAAGGTTGCATTCTCAGGATCACAGACAGTAATTATAATCTGGTCATAGAAGCAAAGATTCCTTACCTAGAAGGCCCCCTGGAACATCATCTGGTGACCACCTGAGAAAGCTGTAAACCAGTGCTACCCAAAGTGGTGCTACCCCAACCCATCAGCATTACCTGGGGCTGGTTAGAAATCACACACTAAAACCCCACCCAGACCTACTGAATTAGAATCTCCAGGGACAGGGCCCAGGAATTTGTGTTGGCAAACTCTCCAGATGATTCTGGTGCTCACGAAACACTGAGAATTTTTGCTGTATATGGCATCTCTATGCTCAAAGGCAGCAAACTATTAGCCAGAGATCAGGAAAATCGGTCATGGAAAAGGAATGAATCTTCCTCCAAGGAAGCAGAGTTTCTTGTGTAACAGAGAACTGAACCCAGGAAGCTTCACTTCAGGTTCCATTCCCACAAATTAGGAACTCATCCATCACTGGCTGTGAAAATAAAGGCTGAAATTAAAACAGCCAAATTACAATGTTCTATGGCAAAACCAATCCTGCCCGCCTGAGTAAACTTTAGGCCCTATTGCCATCACCCTCACTGCATCCTCAGTTCATCAGAAGAACTCTATCTCTGGTCAATTAGTGAATCTAAACCTCCCAACAAACCAGGGCTTGCTTTTCTCTTTGTGGTTCTTTATTGCTCATTCTCACAGTAGATACTGAAAACAAAAGTACTCTTCTAGGTTTCCACCTTGGCAGTCCTTTCGCTTTTGAATAGGCTGACTGCCTCGTGACTGATACTACAAAGAATGGATTACAGATGCTTGAAGAATATTAACTCCAAGGGAGGGGGAAAAAAGTTGTGAAATAATATAGTTATTTAAATACAATATGACTAATAATATCTTGCCTTGTTTTTCTTAAATCAACCTTAAATGTGGTCAAAAAATAGGACTTTACTGTGAAAACTTCTTAACATTGCAATGCAATGGCCCATAATCTCAGCATACTAACATAATTATTTTCATTTTTGTCCATTCCATTTCAGTCTTTGTTTTCATACTTGTATATAATTTTGCATGGTGGTAATTACACAGTAGAAGTGATATCTAAGTCTTGCCTTTTTCCTGGTTAATGTTTCAACATAAGTGAGTTTTATGCATTATCTTCACGATGATCGTTTTAAATTTCTAGACAATGGACTCATGAGTTGGTTGGCATTTCACCTAAGCACACCAGACTGGATCAGGAAGTATTTACTGAGCTGTGTGCTAGATGCAATTCCAGGCCCCCAGGAATCTAGCACACAACAAGGTAAAATCCATACTCTCAAAACCGCAGCAGTGCACCACTCCAGAGAATAACAGTTTTGCCCTTGTCTACATAAATGACACCCCTGGAGCACAGTGCACAGTTTGTATGGATCACACGGAGATGCTGTTTATTTGGGACAGATTCCTTTAGTTCCCTTTAGGAGGTAGGTGAATGGAAATAAAGGCCAGGTGCAGGCCTAAGGATATACTGATGGTCTCTGACTTATGATGGCTCAACTTAATATTGCTTCAACTTCACAATGATATGAAAGTGATTCACATTCACTAGAAACCTCACTTTAAATTTTGAATATTGATCTTCTTCTGGGCTATCAGTTTGCAGAATAGTACTCTCTCGTGATGCTAGGCAGTTGCAGCAAGCTGCAGCTCTCAGTCAGCCATGAACTCACAGAGCTCGATTTAACCCTCACTAGAACTTAAGAGGAAGGCTTATTATCCCAGTGGTAGAGATGAGGGAAAAGAGCTTTAGCTAAAAAATACTAAGAAAAAGTATCATCAATTTAAAGATTAAGGATTTGAACCCAAGACTTTCTGGCTTTAAAACCCATACTCCTGGAGTTCCTGCTGTGGCACAATGGGATCGGTGGCATCTTGGGAGCACTGGACGTGGGTTCAATCCCAGGCCCAACATGGTAGGTTAAGGATCCAGCAATGCCACAGTTGTGGCTTAGGTCACAACTGCAGCTCAGATCTGATCCCTGGCCCAGAAGCTCCATATGTCACTGGGTAGCCAAAAATGAAAAGAACAAAAACAAAAAGAAACCAAATTCTCAGAGTTCCCTGGTGGCTCAGCACGTTAAGGGTATCTGAATGGTCTTCCTAGACCTAAAGGCTGGAGAAGGCTTTTCCACTGCGGTTTAAATTTTCTCTGTGGGATAATCTGGACTCATGTTCTGTGACAAGGAGACAGGGTGAACAACCCCCTCCACCAGACCTTACCATCTCCTTCTCCCCAACTCTGAGAGGCAGCACACCACTTGTCAGGAGCTGGCTCACTTCTTTCTCATCATCAGTCCCTCCATGACCTCCTCATGCCCTCAGTAGCCCCACTCCCAACCCAGACACCTCCTCCTTAGTCAGATCTTCCCTGACTTCTGCCTGGAATACAGAGCTCCCCATATCTCCCTCCTTGCTGGGGCAGACCTCAACTAAGGCCCTTTGTTCTCAGAACAGTGAACTTGCCCTTTCATCTCCTACTGTCCTCATAAGTTACACGTGGCCAGCTCATGGTAGACGCTCAACAGATATTTACACAGTCCAGTAAGACAGAAGTGTCGGAAAGAGTAAAAACTCTGGCAGACTGGTAAAGTTTAGAAGTCATGGTCACTGGTGGATGTGATCCCTGGCAATCTGGCCCTTCAGAATCCCTAATTCAAGATTCCTGACCTCCCTTCTTATAGAAGCTCAGGGATATAGTGGGTCTTACGTATTTTTTCCCACATTAATCCTAATCACTCTTCTTTTTGTTTGCAGTTATCCCTAATTCAGACTCTGAAGCTGCTTACTAAAGTTCTTCAAGTCCTCCCGTCACTTTGTACCATTTTTTTATCCTACCCTGAATCCCCGTTTCAGGATAGAAAAAGCATTATCTTATTTCTCCTGTGTCAAAATGAAAAAAATAAAAAATAGTCTTGTATTTCATGAACATCTTACAGTAATACCTTCTTCTCAATCTTTAAAAACCACCTTGAGCAGTGTATTGTTATCCCATTTTACAGGCAGGGAATTGAACCTCAGAGAGGTTAAGCTATCTGCCTAAAATCACACAGGAAAGGGCAGGCAGAATTTAAACCCAGGCATGCTCTGTTCTGAGTTGTGGACTCTTTCCTTTGTACTCTTAGGGCAGTCAATATCAAATGCCTGCCAAATATCGGAAAACTTAGTTCTCCTCCTAGCTTGGTTACTTACTTCCATAAGAATATTCAAAACAAGTGCCTTCTTGTGGCATGTTGTGCTTAGCAAATAAGAATAAATGCTAATGCTGTCCCAACGTCACAGGACTATAAAAAGGAAAATCATGGGCCCCAAAGCCAAGCAGGAATGCTGGAGTCTTTGATGTGCCCTTGCATTGCTCATCAGAACAGCTTGTTCCAAAGCATAATGTCTACTTTGAGAAAGCCTCAACATGGCTCCAAGGGCTAGGTTACAACACCCATAAATCACAGTGACACTCGGGTTTACAACATCTGTCTGCTCTTTATAACCGGAATAAGCACACCTCAGGTGAGTCGAAGAACTGGGCTTGTGAGCATTCCCTCCGGATTTGAAAAGGGAAAAATGTCTGCACTGGAAGTGTCCCAGAAAATACTCAGCCCAATCCTCTTGTTTTACCCACAAAGAAACTGAGGCCCAAGGTTCTGGTCCCACTCTGACCCTCAGTCTCCTCTTACTGAAGGCTCTAATTTTACCTTCTGTGAAGCTAAGAAGCCCCATCAAGGCTCAAACTCAGCCCTTCAGACTGGAAGTACACTGTTAGAACTCAGGGAACAGGCCAGAGCCCATAAACAAAGATGGAGCAGAGAATGCTTCTAAGACAGGAAAAAGGAAGAACAGCAGTACATTTGGGGTCACAGTTGGCTCTCCTTGGTTGTATAAAAGAAAATGGATCAAAACCAATTCCACTTCCTGTCCCATAAATAGTCCAAACCTTTGGAATAAGACACAAGGTGTGAGCCAAATGTGTTAAGTGCATACAGAAAAAAAAAAAAAAAAAAAAAAGGCTAAGCTTTAGTTACCCAACTAAGAAGGAGGGTAACCCAAATGGAGATTAGCAAAAAACAAAAGGGAGTCAACATTTCACTAGCCAGCTACACTGTCTTAATTTTAATGACAATAATTTGAATAGAAAAGGAACACAGGAGTAGGCCATTCATTGACTCTTAAATAATAAATTAAGTGTACTGTTGCAGAGGCTACGTTGCACAGCTGGCTTTGAAAAGGGAACTGGGAGAAAAATCAACCATGGAGCTTGGGCGCCTCCTCGTGGCAGAGCTAGATCACTGTCAGGAAAGTTTCCTCTTCACCCCGGAGACATACATTACCTCTGTCCAGGATTCACTGCAATGTGGTCAGTGGACATCAGTTGAGAGCCTTTCCGTGTAACAGGCTCTGGGCTATGTTCCTTCACATATGTGGTCTAACTAATGCTCACATTATGTGAATATCATTAGACCCATTTTACAGACAATGAAGGAGAAGCTTAAAAAGCTTAAATCAGAGTTCCCACTGTGCACAGTGGGACTGGTAGCATGTCTGCAATGCCAGAACACAGGCTGGATCCCAGGCCTGGCACGCGGGTTAAAGGATCCCATGCTGCCAAAGCTGTGGCATAGGTCAAACTGTGGCTCAGATGTGATCCCTGCCTGGAAACTCCATTATTCCATATGCTACAGGTTGGCCAAAAAAAAAAAAAAGATAAAAAAGCTCAAATCACTTGTCCAGAATTACAAAGCTAGTAAGGATTCCAACCAAGACCTGGGGAATCCCAGTCTAGGGCTCATTCCTCAGTATCACACCAAGAACACAGTGCTAAGGACACAGAGATGAACAAGATCTAGCCTTTGTTGGCCTCTCTGATCTGATCATGTTCACTTATTTTAACTGAGAAGACCAACTCACACGAAATAGTCAGAACACAGAGTCCTAAGTGCTATTTGCACAGAGGTAGGAGCTGAGTGGAGGCAATGTGCTCAGGGTCCAGGCCTCACGGCCTCCCTGCCCCCATGGCATCCCTGACCGGAATCCTGGGTGGAGCAGGGATCTGGTGTGTGAACCCCAGCTCATTAGTGGGCACGGCTTAAAGAACAGCCTCCCTTTCCACCTGACAACTGGGTGAGAAATGAGGCTGTGGGCTGAATAACTGTAAAAACAAACATCATTAACCGACCTAAACCTTCAAATGCTCCACGTCAAGGCAGAATCAAAAAACGGTTAACAAGGCTTCCAATTTCTTTTACAGGGTTTGACATGTCAGGTCAAAGAAGATAGGAAACCCGAGGGAACTCCACACAGAGAAAGCCAGGCTGTTATTTCGGTTTGTTGATAGGAGTAAAGGTTAAGAAATGACAGAAGTCAAAGACGACGGGCATCTATTTTTGCAAGGTACAACCAGAATGCCATTTTCTGTCTGGCAATGGTAGCGAACCATCCCACAAAAAAGAAAAATAGTCACAGATTGCTTTCAGGGCTGGCCTTCTTTTATATACATACAACTTAAACTGGGGGGTGGGGTCTTCTGCAGATGCTAAATAAGTACATTTTTATAGAAGTAACATCATATTTTACATACTATTTTGCAAACTGCTTTTTTCACTCAAAACATGAAAAATTTCTCATATTACTTAAATATTCCTCTACCTCATTTTGGAGGTAATTTTCAAGAATTCTACTTTGGAGATATATCTTAAAATACATAATTATTTTTAAATATAAAATGAGGAGATCCCACTGTGGTTCAGCAGTAACGAACCCAACTAGTATCCAAGAGGATGCAGGTTCGATCCCTGGCCTCGCTCAGTGGGTTAAGGATCCAGTGTTGCCATGAACTGTGGTATAGGTTGCAGGTGTGGCTCAGATCTGGCATTGCTGTCACTGTGGCGTAGGCCAGCAGATGCAGCTCTGATTCAGACCCCTAGCCTGGGAAACTCCATATGCTGCAGGTAAGGTGAGGCCACGAAAACAGGAAAAAAAAAAAAAATATATATATATATATATATATATTAGTATAAAATAAAATACACAGGCCTGCAAATTTTTCGTATAAAAATTTTTTGTAAAGGAGTTCCCTTCCTGTTACAGCGGAAACGAATCTGACAAGGAACCATGAGGATGCAGGTTCAATCCCTGGTCTCACTCAGTGGGTTAAGGATCTGACATTGCTGTGAGCTGTGGTGCAGGTCGCAGATGCAGCTCGGATCCTGCACTGCTATGGCTGTGGTGTAAGCCGGCGGCTACAGCTCCAATTGGACCCCTAGCCTGGGAACATCCATATGCCATGGGTATGGCCCTAAAAATACAAAAAAAACAAAAAAAATGAATGAATGAACCATAATTCATTTAATCATTTCCCTACCCAAGACACATTTAAGTTGCTCGAATTTTTTATATCATAAATAAATGCTTCGGTAAATAATCTTGGACATGCATATATACAAATAAACGATAACTACATTTTTAAAATCTAACAGATACAGCCAAAATGTTCTCCCAAAAGGCTGCATCAATAATCACCTACTCGTGCAAAATAATAGTCTAATAATTAGCATATTATTAATATATCATTGATGTAATAGTATATAATATAAATTTCCCCTCACCTTCATTAATGAATATGTCATTATGTCATATAAATAATGAGTATGTCTTTGTCATTCTTGTCAATCGATAAAAAAAGGTTATTTCACTTTTATTATTTTACACAATTTAATTACCCTACAAAAGCATGTTCATTTCATTTTCCTGCATACAGGTAAATCATTCCCATAAGTATCATCATACATGTCTTCCAGGACTTGGGAGTTTTTTAATTTATGGATAAAAGTCAAAAAAGAGATTTCCCTTCAGGTAATTTATGTGTGTTGGAAAATACAGAAGGAAAGGAATTATTTTAAAAGATTAGTACATAAGTAAACCACGGACGGTGGGAGGGATATGGGGTGGGCAGCCAAAGGTGAAGGAGCAGCAACAAACCACCAGGTGGGAAGAGGTGAAATGGACAGATTAGTAGAAGAGTGGTGTTAACCTGTGAAAGGTATTTAACTCAGGTGTTTGAAACTTAGGACCTTGAAAATACTGTATTTGTTTCTTGGGAGTAAAGTTATCTACATCAATGATCCATGAATTGATTTCTCTGAAGAAATTACATGTCCCAATAAAAGCCAGCATAAGCACTTTTCTCTCTGATCATCTGAAAGGAAGATGAACTGTATTTCTACTATCACAGTAGTTCTTCAAGAAACGTACTACTCTCATTTTCCAGCTAGGGAAATGAGGCTTAGAGCAATAAAGTAAGTTTGCCCAACTCTACAGTATATAATCAGCAGAGTGGAGGCCTGAACCCAAGGATGTCTAACACCTCACTCTTTCCACTGGGCTCTGCTAACTCCAGTCAGTAAAACTTGTCCCTGACGCTGGTTTGTCAACAAATTATGAGATCTTGGGAATGCAATTTAAACATCCTGGACTTGGATTTCCTTCTCTTTGGAAGAAAGAGTTAGAATCAGATAATCTACGGGTTTTCTTCCAAATCTAATGTTCTCAGACTCCATTTACTATCTCCTGGATTACAAAGTTGAATTAGGGTTGTACAGAGAGAGAAAGCTTTCAACTAGAGGCTAATTTAGCAAAGCATACGTGCCTTTTAGAAACACAGTTCCAGAAAGATATTTCTTGCTCCTAAGAGGGCAAAATACAAATTTGAGGATGGGGATCAGAGCAGAACAAAGAGGCACCTCCAGGAGACTGTTCCAGAAAACGTAAAGTTTCAAGACACCTCTAACATTCACTGGAATGAAATATTGTTCAGAGTCAAGTTTCTATAAGAAGAGAATGTGAGAGAAAGGAAAAGGGAAGACTGAAAGGACCAACTTTAAAAACTGACTAAACACAGCAGCTACTGTGCCACAGCAGTGACAATGCCAGATCCTTAACCTTCTGAGCCACAAGAGAATTCCTAATGCTGAGACATTCTTATTTGTAGGTGCCTTTGTCCCTGGGATAGGATTAAGATGGCGGATTAGAAGGACTGGAGTTCAACTTCTCTCCCAAAAAACAACAAAACTACAACCAAATACCGAGCAACCTTCAACCAAATGGACTGGAAACTTCCAAAAAAGATATTCTACTCCAGAAGACAAAGAGAAGACCACATCAAGAGGCAGGAGGGGTGTTTACGCGATAGAAACAACCCCATACCTCCTGGCTGGGAAGCCCCACAGACTGAAAAATAACTGTACCACAGAGACTCAGCTACAAAACTGAGAATTCTGAGCCCCACATCAAATCCCCACTCCTGGGCATCTGGCACAGGGAGAAAGAGCCCCCGGAGCATCTGGCATTGAAGGCCAACAGGGCTTGTGTGCAGGAGCTCCAAAGGACTGGGGGAAACAGAGACCCCATTCTTAAAAGGCACACACAGACTTTCACGTGCACTAGGTCCCAGGGCAAAGCAAAGTTTCCATAGGAACCTGGGTGGAAACTGACTGCAATTCTTGAGGATCTCCTGGGAAAACAGGGGTGACTGTGCCTTTTTGTGGGGAACAGCACTGGAGGTGAAGCTCTCGGGAACATTCATAAGCCTGCATTTCTCTGGAGGTGGTCATTTCTGAGAAAATCTGGTCCCTCCCATCAGTGCTGAGAAGCCCCAGGACAAACAATAACCCAGGTGGGATCACAGACCCACCCATCAGTAAACAGGCTGCCTAAAGACCCCTCAGGCACACAGTCAGCCTCTAATCTCATCCAGAGACAAAGCCCCACCCATCAGAGGGATAGGAATCAACTCCACCTACCAGTGGGCAGGTATCAGTCCCTCCCATCCGGAAGCCTACAGATAGCCCCCTCCATACCAACTTTAGCCACAGGGGAGGCAAACACCAGAATTAAGAGGGCTATAACTCTACTGTCTACAAAAAGGTCACCACACCAAAAACCTATAAAAATGAAAAGACAGAAAACTATAACTCAGGTAAGGGAGAAAGAGAAAAGCCCAGAAAAACAGCTCAGTGATGAGATTATCAGCCTCCCAGAAAGAGACTTTAGACTGTTGATGCTGAAGATGATGCAAGGCATTGGAAATAAACTGGAGGCAAAGATTGATAATTTACAGGAAACACTGAGCAAAGAAATACAAGATGTAAAAATTAAACAAGAGATGTAAAATACAATAACTGAAATAAAAAATTCATTAGAAGCAGCCAACAATAGAATACAGGAGGCAGAAGGACGAATCAGTGAGGTGGAGGACAGATTAGTGGAAATCACTAATGCAGAAGAGAAAAGAGATAAAAGATAGAAAGGAAACGAGCAGAGTCTCAGAGAACTCTGGGATAATGTTAAACGCACCAACATCCATATTATAGGGGTGCCAGAGGGAGAAGGGAGAAAGAAGGGGACAGAAAAAATATTTGAAGAGATAATAGCCGAAAACTTCCCTAATATGGGAAAGGAACCACTCACTCAAATCCAGGAAGTTCAATGAGTACCATATAAAATAAACCCAAGGAAGAACACCCCGAGACACATATTAATCAAAATGACCAAAATTAAAGACAAAGAGAAAACTTTGAAAGCAGCTAGGGAAAAGAAACAAAAAACAGACAAGGGAACCCCAATAAGGTTATCAGCAGATTTTTCAGCTGAAACTCTGTAGGCCAGAAGGGAGTGGCATGACATACTTAATGTGATGAAAGGAAAAAACTTCCAACCAAGATTACGTTACCCAGCAAGGCTCTCATTAAGATTTGAAGGAGAAACCAAAACCTTTACAGAGAAGCAAAAGCTAAGAGATATCTGCAACACTAAACCGGCTTTACAACAAATACTAAAGGAATTTCTCTAGGCAGAAAAGAAAAGGCCACAACCAGAAACAAAAATACCACAAATGACAAGGCTCACCAGTAAAGGTATATATACAGTAAAGATACTAAATCATCCATGCACAATTATGCTACCAAAATGAGAAATCGTGAGAAGAGAGCACAAATGCAAGTGACTGCAGATGCACGTGCAATTAAGAAACCAACAACTCAAAACAATCTCATTTGTATACAGACTCCTATATCAAACTTCAAGGTAAAGAAATAAGCAACATAAACCCCTAACAGTTAATACAATGGCAATAAGAACATATATATCAATAATTACCTTAAATGTTAATGGACTGAATGCTCCAACCAAAAGACAGACTACACAAATGGATACAAAAACAAGACCCATATACATGCTGTCTTCAAGAGACCCACTTCACTTCTAGAGACACATACAAATTGAAACTGAGAGGATGGAAGAAAATATTCCATGCAAACGGGCATCAAAATAAAGCCGGATTAGCAATATTCCTATCAGACAAAATAGACTTTAAAATGAAGAACATTTTAAGAGACAAGGAAGGGCACTACATAATGATCAAAGGATCAATCCAAGAAGAAGATATAATAATTTTAAATATCTATGCACCCAACATACGATCACCACAATATATAAGGCAACTGCTAACAACCTTAAAAGGAGAAATCAACAAGAACACCATCATAGTGGGGGACTTTAACACCCCACTTACAGCAATGGACAGCTCATCCAGGCAGAAAATCAATAAGGAAACATGGGCCCTGAATGAAGCATTAGATCAGATGGACTTAATAGACATTTATAGGACATTCCACCCAAAAGCAACAGAATACACATTCTTCTCAAGTGTGCACGGAACATTCTCTAAGACTGATCACATCCTGGGCTACAAATCAGGCCTCAGTAACTTTAAGAAAATTGAAATCATTTCAAGCATCTTCTCTGACCACAATGCTATACGACTGGAAATCAACAACAAGAAAAAAATGCCAAAATACAAACACGTGGAGACTAAACAACATGCTACTAAACAACCAATGGATCACTGAAGAAGTCAAAGAGGAAATTAAAAAACACCTAGAAGCAAATGACAACAAAGACACGACACCCCAAAACCTCTGGGATGCAGCAAAAACAGTTCTAAGAGGAAAGTTTAGAGCAATACAAGCCTACCTCAGGAAACAAGAAAAAGCTCAAATAAACAACCTAATTTTACATCTAAAATAGCTAGAGAGGGAAGAACTGACAAGACCTAGTTAGTAGAAGAAATCATAAAGATCAGAGCAGAAATCAACGAAATAGAAACAAAGAAAACCATAGAAAAGATCAATGAAACTAAAAGCTGGTTCTTTGAAAAGATCAACAAAATTGATAAACCCTTAGCCAGACTTATCAAGAAAAAAAGAGAGAGGACACAAATCAATAAAATTAGAAATGAAAAAGGAGAAGT
>PVHT021183634.1:23834128-23890593 GCA_004024745.2 Catagonus wagneri | reverse complement strand
GAGTTGCATCTGTTCCCCTAAGGGTGGAAGGCAGAGAAGAGCTGAGTTGGGAACATCTGCCAAGGCCCAGGGAGAAAGCTTGTGTGCTGCTCAACTAGAGGAAGGAGAAATACTGAATGTTCCTGTGATGGCCCACCCATAAGTCAACCAACAAAGGTTAGAGAGAGATGCCACAGAAAAGTACCAACTCCCTCTGCCACAGCCCTCTTCCCAACCCAGTCTCTTTGATTCTTTCTCTTATTTCAGTCATTTCACATCATGCTGTGCTTTGCCTGCTACTGACATTTTTTTTTTACTTTTTACTATCTAAGCATTTCTTTTGTACACTTTAGAATTTCCCTACATACCTTTCTATAACATATTGCATCTATTATATTGACCTCTAAAATCATAAATTCAATTACAGTAAGTTTGTATTCATCACATTGTTGATTAGTCTGTCTTTTGAAAAGAAATTTGATGATATGGATCAAGAAGAATAAATAAAAATGTCTGTCCCTTTAAACTGAAACTAACTTGCTCAAGTATGCTGTGTACTATTATTTATGTGATATCTCATTAATCCTCACTAAAATCCTACAAGGTATAAAATAGCATAAATCAAGTTTATAAGTGAGAAAACTGTACGTCAGTAACATTTAGTAATTTGCCCAAGATCTCACAGGTAGTAGTAGATCAAAAATCAATCCCAGGTCTTTAAATTTAGAGCACTGGCTCTAAATCCAGTGCTCCTTCCATGGTACCAGTCTTCTCAAGTCACCCAGTAATCTCACTCTGCGAGATTTACACTGAAGAATTTTGCTTTTTAATTTTTTTTTTTGTCTTTATTTAGAGCCGCACCCGTGGCATATGGAGCTTCCCAGGCTAGGAGTCTAACAGGAGCTGTAGCTGCCAGCCTCCGCCACAGCCACAGGATCTGAGCCGCATCTGCAACCTACACCACAGCTCACGGCATTGCCGGATCCTTAACCCACTAAGCAAGGCGAGGGATCGAACCCTCAATCTCATGGTTCTTAGTCGGATTCGTTAACCACTGAGCCACAAAGGGAACTCCTGCTTTTTAATTTTAAAATCAAAAGTAAAAAGTGTCGGAGTTCCCGTCGTGGCACAGTAGAAACGAATCTGACTAGGAACCATGAGGCTGCAGATTCGATCCCTGGCCTCGCTCAGTGGGTTAAGGATATGGCGTTGCCATGAGCTGTAGTGCAGGTCACAGACACAGCTCGGATCCTGTGTCACTGTGGCTGTGGTGTAGGCCAGCAGCTGTAACTCCAATTTGACCCCTAGCCTAGGAACCTCTATATGCTGTGGGTGCGGCCCTAAAAAGCAAAAAAAAAAAACGTAAAAAGTGTTAGCCACACCGTTGATGATAGCTGGAAGCAATCTAAACATCCAACTATGGGAAAAGAGTTGAGCAACCTGTGACAAATTCACAGAAACAATATTACTCCACCATTAGAAATTAAAATTTTACAGATTGCTGCAACATGGAAACTTTTCAAAACTAAAAAGTGTGTATGTGTATTGTGATTACAACAGTGCAAAAAGGGTAACTATAAACAAGGACATGCAGAGAGCATCAGGCAAAATGAAAATACTATTTATAGGAAAGTAGAATTCTGGGTAAATTTTTCCTTCAAAAACTTTTAGTGCCATTATGCTTAGTTATAAGTAGGTTTATAATATCCTTGTTGATTTTTTAATGCCAGATACATATGCCTTCCCAAATTTTCTGTTATATCTGCTGATTTAAATAAATTTAATTTTGCTTTAGAGAAATAAACATGAAATGAAAATTTTCTTCAAACTAATTTTTTAATTCCATATTTTATATGAGTCCTTTTATAATTTATGAATTTCTCCTTGGGGATCTTAGAATATATCAATATCAGGCCAATATGTAACTGCCCTTGGCTTTGGCTGCACTGATTATACTATAACAACCATCTGGCACTCAGCCACTCTGGGAAAAGAGGAAAACAGCAGAAAACAACTGGGACTTTGCCATAGCTTTGCAGCAGCCAGGGGATTTGAAAAGAAAGGTGACTACTCTCACAGGGTCACTTTTTTCTCAGTGCCTCAGCTCCTTCCAGTAGCTAAAGATTCTGAGTTTTCCAGGGTTTTCAGAAACTATTTGATCACCAGGAGCAGGAACCCACTTAGACTAGCTCGAATTATGTGGGAGCTGATTATAAGATCACTGAAGATATCCAAGACACCCCTAAAGAATAGGAAGTTAGCCTAGCCTTGTGGAACTAAGGAAGTCATGGAACCCAAGGGTTTGCCTCTGATTCTTTCTTCCTTCTCTCTTCTCAATCTTTTTCTCTCTCCTTCCCCATCCCCACTTTCTCTCCAGCTAGAATCCTGCTCCTCACTTAACAACTCAAATGAGATGTAGCCCATCCAGCCACCCATTGATAAGATCCTGACACCAGCATTTTCCTTTCTCAGACCCAGCTTCCTCTGCTCCCTTCCCCACTCCTGCCTCACCCCCTGTGAAAACATCAGGTTCTGTCACAATAAACAGGGTCTGACAAGAATAAATATTTACCATGCAGAGTGCTCTGCGCAAACCCCAAAGGAAAGGTGGATGGTCGAGGAGGCTAGTACAAGGACTTCCCATCCCATCAGAAGAAACCAAGACTGGGTAAAAAGTCAGGAGCTGATAAAATATGCAGGGCAACAATTTAGGTGAGAGAAAAAATATTTATTCTCAAAGTAAACAGAAAAATAAGTCAGTAAACCAAACAAGGTTGTGGTTAAGTTGGTGGCAAGAGTTCTTAGGCTGTGCCGCCCAGAGGCTGCACAGTGCAAGGGACACTATATGGTGCTGATTTTGCCAGCTCAGACTTCAGCAAAGAGGCAGAAGCAATAAAAAAAGGGGGGAGTGTATATACAGGACACCATCAAATGAGCAGAGATGGCCAAATTGAAGTTAGAAAACTTGGTTTACTACTGATTTGCTAAGTAAACTCGAGTAAGTCATTCTCCTCTTTGGGCCTCAGTTTTTCCATCTACAATGTGAAGAGACTGAACTGAGGAACACTTGAGGCCCCTCCAGCAATGATCCTTGAGGCAGTGGTGTGCTGAAGTCAGCTATCACTGGATCATGAAAATTGACTGTAAAATTTGGGAGAATTTTGTGGATTTGTTGTTAAATAGCTATTAAAAAATTTTTAATTATATACATTCACAATTAAATCATATTAAAACTCAAGAATAAAAATGCTCAAAAGTCATCATTCTCTATTTTACTACATTTTACTGTTATCTACGCCAGGGGTCAGCAAACTTTTTCTGTAAAGGGACAGATACTAAATATTCTACGCTTTGAGGGCCACAGTCTCTGTCACAATGTTCTTTGTTTTTTTTTAACACTTTAAAAATGTGAAAATCAATCTTAGCTCATGAGCTGCATGAAAACAGGCCATGTCTCTGTTTTGGCCTACAGGCCATAATTTGCCAACCACTGATCTACGTTCTTGAGGTTACTTAATATCTATTTCATTTTTTTTCTTTTTTTTGGTCTTTTTGCCTTATCTAGGGCCGCACCTGCGGCATATGGAGGTTCCCAGGCTAGGGGTCTGACAGGAGCTGTAGCCGCCGGCCTTCGCCACAGCCACAGCAACGCGGGATCCGAGCCGCGTCTGCAACCTACACCACAGCTCACGGCAACGCCGGATCCTTAACCCACTGAGCAAGGCCAGGGATCGAATCCACAACCTCATGGTTCCTAGTCGGATTCATTAACCACTGAGCCACGACGGGAACTCCTTCTTAATATCTATTTCACTTATATGGTAGACATACTATATAACTGCGTGCTACTGAGAATCTGTTCCCAACTCCATGTTCAGCGGTATCATGTTGGCAGCTTAAACTGGCTATGGTGTATGTACTCTACGGAAACCGGCAAATGCTGCAACCAAGGATTTTTTTTTCCTGGAGAGTCTGTTGTCAAACATTTACCAAGCACGCTATTGTCCTAGGGTCTCACCGGTAAAGAATCACAGGAAACTAAAGTGCTTTACCAACTCACTCAGAAAAATCCAGACAGAGAAGCAAAATGAAAAGCAGAAATGCAGTCCATGGAGTCTGAGGAAAAGAAAGGCTGAAGGATACTTACCCAGCCCTACACGCCTCAGCAGAGCTGAATCAACCATAAGGGTCCTGTGTGACTACCCTCAGCATTCAGGCTTGCTTTTCTGTGTCTGAGATTTATCCTACTTTTCTCCTCTCTCACTCTGAAAACACTATTTCTGTCCTGGCTGCTGCCCTAGACAGTAACAGAGCAGCTGAGGTCTGCACAGAAGCCACCAGGGACAGACACTGTACAAAGGGTTCAAGACTGTGAAGAAGCTGAGCAGATGTCAAAGGGAAAGGGAATTTTATATGAACAACCACCTCTGCTGTTCTGGTGTGAATTGGGGGCTTCTCTTAAAATAGAACAGTAAGTGTGCAGGTCTAGACTAAGTAGCAATTTTGGTTTTAAGGAAAGCTGATACCCAGCAGGAGGAGGATAACCAAGACAAAGTTTGTTTTCAGCAATTTGAGCTCAAGTAGGCAGAAACAGTGCCCAGCAAGGCACCAAGACACTGCCAAAACCAGGAATAGGCCTGAAGGGCATTTGTGAGGTGACCCTCCTACAAATTCTAAGACCGTAAACACCACCTTTGGGTAAATGAGGTGCAGCTTTAACAGTTTAGAGGAAAAATCTCTGTGCCCTATTCCTCTCTCCAAGCCCCAGGAGAAATCCCCCCTGGGAATTTATACCAGCTCTCACCTGCTCTGATTCTCCCACCTGATCATAAGGAAAACTGATGGAAACCAGAAAAAAAGCAGTATCTTCCTCCAACTCCTAGTTTCCTAACCTAAAAAACACAAAATGTGGGGAAGTAGAAGGAAAGAGATTTGGTAGGGCTGGCAGAGACAGAGATGGTTAGAGACAATTTCAAGGGACCCTTGAAGGAACAGGCAGAGAATAAAAGGAAAGGGCATTTCATGCAAAGGTGGCAGAGCCCAAAAATGCAAGATATGGTTGTTACATTTAAACGGGCTCAAATTCATTAGTCACAGGATAAATTCAAGTTAAAAACGACAATGAAAGATAGAAAGCCTCAAGAGAACATCACTCCCAACCCAACAATGAGAAAAAACCAGAAAGGCTCAGTGGAAACAAATCTGAATAGTATCCATGAGGACGCAGTTTCAATCCCTGGCCTCGCCCAGTGAGTTAAGGATCTGGCATAGCTATGAGCTGTGGTGTAGGTTGCAGATGCAGCTTGGATCTGGCATAGCTATGGCTGTGATGTAGGCCAGTGGCTACAGCCCTGATTCAACCCCTAGCCTGGGAAACCTCCATATGCTGCAAATGCAGCCCTAAAAAGACAGAAAAAAAAAGGAAAGGAAAAATGGCGAAGGAAGGAGGGAGGAAGGGAGGAAGGAAGCAAAGACGGACGGACAAGCAAACCAGAAAATCTGTAACTTTCTTTGATTACAAGGCAATCAAGTGAACTGAATGCCAAAGACTGACAATCCCTGCCAGAGAGAGACAGGACACATAAGCTATTCCACCTTTGCCAGAGCGTCTTTGGAGGAAGAGGTTAAGAAAAGAGCTTACATTATAACAAATTCTTAAAAGCCAGGTGTGGGTTGGCATAAAGTTAAGAACCCCTTGGAGCCCCAGATACTTGAGGAGTTCATATTTCCAAACTCTTTTTCACAATCTCTACCAGGTACTAAGAAGAAAGGTTGAGGCAGGCAGGAGAGCTAAGAGTCCTTACTGGCTCGCAGGCACAAAACCCCATTTTCCAGAACTTTCTCCCGTAAGAAATCAATGCCTTAAGCCTCTAGCGGAAGGGTAGGAAACCCTCCCACTCCCAAGGCCCAAGCAAAGATCCAGTGTCTGCAGAAGGGGCAGAAGAAACACAGCCACCTGCCTCTAAAGGTGAAGTAGGAAACCTTCCCCCCACCCCCATGATAACCTTGGCACTAACAAGCAACAGCACGCTCCAGCTGGAAGAAGAACAGAAAACCCTCCTGCAAACCAGTCCTCAATAAGTTACCACTGCAAGCCCTTACCAGCATAACTAAAATTCAAAAGACTGATGATGCCAACAATTAGGAAGGATACAGAATAACAATTCTCATACACTAGTGCTAAGAGTAAAAATTGATGGCATCACTTTGGATAATATTTGGCAGAACCTCACCTCCTAAAGATAAACTATGTATATATCCTATGACCCAGTAATTCCACTTCTAGGTATTTATCCAAGTGAAATGAATATATATGTGAGACAAAAGGCATATAAAAGAGCATTCATGGCAGGACTATTTGAAATAGCCCAAAACTGCGAGCAACTCACAATCACCAACAGTACTAGATATAAATAATTACAGCTTCTTCACACAATGGGCTGAACAATATACAGCAATGACAATGAACAAACTTGTGCTACCTGCAACATGAATGATTTAACCAGTACGTTGGGCGAAAGAAGCCAGTTTTTAAAAAAATACATGAGTTCATTTATATGAAGTTCAAAATTGGCAAAACTTTACATGAAATGGAAATCAGACAGCAATTACCCTTTGGAGGGTAGAAAATGAATGAAAGGCGGGGCCTGGCAATATCCTACTTCTTGACCTGGTTTTGGTTACACAGGTGAGTTAACACTTGTGAAAATACATCTCTCGAGAGAGAACAGAAGGCAGGTAAAAGTGGAGCCAGAACATGGAAGGGCCTTGAGTTCCAGACCAACAGATATATTAGGCTTTATTGCACTGCAAAGGACTGCCACCAAAGGCACTTTCTGTTTTTTTAGATAATTACAGATTTATATTCATTTGTAAGAAACTATAGTTAGGTCCTGTATATCCTTCATCTGATTTCCCCCAATGTTGACATTTTCAAGACCTATAGTACAGTCTCACAACTAGGAAACTAACACCAATACAATTCACCCACCTTATTCAAATTTCACCAATTTCACGTGCACTCATTTGTGTGTGCACATTTTAGTTCCATGCAATTTTATCACATGTGAATACTACCCCAGTCAAGGTGCAGAATATCCTTTTACAGAATGGTTAAACCAATAGGGGTACATCTATACCATGGAATGCTACTCAGCAGTAACAGGAAAGAAACTACTGACAAACACACACACACACAAAGGAATGTTTATGCTTAGTGAGAAAAGCCTATCTCAAAAGGTTACATACTGTATAGTTCTGTTTATGTAACATTCTTGAAATGACAAAAATTAGAGAGATGGAAAACAGATTAGTGGCTCTCACGGTTTCGGGAAAGGGAAAGAAAGGTAAGTGGCTACAAAAGGGTAGCACCAAAGGCTTCTGAGCAGAGGAGGGACATGGATAGCACAGACCAGAGAATCTTGCTCATTCTAAGTGCCTCAGCTCTGACTTTCCAAGACTTTAATCCTCCCAGTCCTCACCCATACCTTCCATACCACCACAGCACTGCCACCCTCGGCAGCTGCCTCTTGGTGCTTTCGTATCGAGTGAATTAGCAGTGGCTTGGGCTATGATAAAAGGGTCTTGTTGATAACGGGCTCTCCCCACTGACAACCCAACATGGTATCATCCAGCCAGTGGGAAAGGGCACTTCCCCCTCTGCTCTGACAATCCTTTTCGTTCTCCTGCAGACTTCCTAGAGAAGCTGAGAGCCCTCTGACATACTTAGTGCATTAGCTGTCTTATGAGTCAGAGAGGTTTTTCCCTCCTCTTGCTCCTGCTTCTTCCTTGGATGTTATTCTATCAAACTGTTTAAAAAGTAAATCTGCTCTTACGGAGTGTTGAGAAGTTGGTGGTTAGCATGACATTTCTTGGCTATTTTGAAATTAGACCCATAGGAAGCCTCCAGGCACACAATAAAGTCTGACATAATCCAGTTACAAAGGAGGATTAGGGTGGTGATGATCTTGCATGAACAGGCAACTCCCTGATATACTAAATAGATGGCAGACTGGGCTCCAGGAGCCAAAAAAGTAGAGAAAGTGCATTTTTACCAACACAACCAGGGAGAAAATTCATGCCCCATAAAGAGGTGCATCAGGCCTCAGGAACAACTATCCCCTAGGTAGACCCTTTACTCTGCTTTGATGCTGTGAGCCAGATACTGTGGGTCCTGCTGGGGACACTGTCTCTGCAATAAGAAGACTACCTGTGAAATCAGGAGGGAAGGGCTTCTTAGAAGGGGCATGTGAGCTGGGCCCAAAGAATGAATAGTTTGCCAGGTAGTAAGGGAGAATAGAGAGCGGTATCCCAGATAAAGGGAACAGCATAAGGAAAGGTGCAGGCATGGAGTTGACTGGTGTGTATGGAGAGTGTGACATGCAGAAGAAGGTAGGGGAAAATGAGGCAGGAGAAGTAAGGTGGTCAACAGATTAGGGAGAGCCTCAACCTCACGATAAAGGACTTGGTTTTTAAGCAACAGGCAAGTATTAACAGTTTTGAAAGCAAGGGTGTGACTCTGTATTTCAGAAAGACTACTCAAGTGGAACCATGCAAGCAAGATAAATGTACAGGGGGGTGAGACTCTAGTTGAGACATAGGGGCCCAGTCATTTCTCTCATTCTCCTCACTAAGACTGAGCCAAAGAAATGATCTCACTTCCTAGGAGATTTATATATTAAAATGGTTTGATGGCAAGTGCTGCCTTCTCTTGCTGGGACATGACTTGTCAAAACAAGGATCAGATTTTTGTTGAATGAAAAAAGAAAAAAAGCACTGAGCACTGCTTACAAAGGGGTGGGGGCTCCCAGCTCAAAGTTGCAAGATTCGGGCCTGAGACTGTACAATGGATTATCAGGGGCCTATGGAGTGGCCTTGAGAAAGATCTCATGCTGTGTCCACACTAGGGGGTCAGGATGCCTGGACACACTGGCAAATGGGAAGCGGCCTGTTAGATGTCTGTATGGTGGGGGGCTAAGGAACCTCCTGAGAAGGAACCTATCTTAAGGGAAGAAAGATCTGATTAGGCTGTAAGGAAGTCCTAAGGATGGGAAAATCCTGAGATCAACCAGGTATCTACCTCTCCAACTTGTCTCCCAGCCCCAATAGGTTTGTGTCAGTCTTCTGTTGAGCAAAAGGATGTAAGAAAAGATGGAAACACCTTGCAGCTCAAGACAGCCCTGCTTTGGGGCCCCTCTAAAAGAGTATAGCAAAGGTAGAGGTGACAGTCCTCCTCTATACACATCTGGCACATGAGGGCTTGCGGTGGTAGCCAGTAAAGAACTGCAGAAGTCACAGCCATTCACAGACTGACAGAGAACAATATCCCCAACCATGCTGACCTTACAGCAGCTATGCCCACCAGAGGAATGGGCACACCTGCAGAGTTCTCTATATGACACGGCATGGACACAATAGCAGTGTATATGCTGAGTTCACAGGAAGCACAACCTAAAGAGTTGCTAGGGATCTGGGTAGAGCTTCTGCACAGGCAGTCAGGGGCGAAAATAGATCAATTTATATCCCAGTGTGAAGGCAGGAATGTCTCACCAGAAGTTCTCCTTGTCAAGTTCTGAATGAGCATTACTCATACAAGGAAATATTAATAATTGTGGGGCAGCCTAGTGTCAAAGCAGAATGAGAATTTAACTAGGGCAAGCAGAATACTTTTAAGACTGCCCATTCTGCCATAACTTGCCATTATCTACACCAAACTTAATCACTCTGAGTGACAGATATTTGTATAATGACTTACCATGTCCCCAGTTATTTAAAAGCCTCCCAATACCTCTGCTATTTTCCTATATCCCTTCCTAAGAACCAACTCTACCTGTATGCAAATGTTTATGTAACATGGTATATTTAAGCACATGGTGATGATTTTTTTTTGTCTTTTTGCCTTTTTTTATCTAGAGCCACACCTGCGGCATATGGAGGTTCCCAGGCTAGGGGTCTAACAGGAGCTGTAGCTGCCAGCCTTCGCCACAGCCACAGCAACGCGGGATCCGAGCCACATCTGCAACCTACACCACAGATCACAGCAACGCCGGATCCTTAACCCACTGAGCAAGGCCAGGGATCAAACCCGCAACCTCACGGTTCTTAGTCAGATTCATTAACCACTGAGCCACGAAGGGAACTCCCACATGGTCATGATTAAATCTTGGAATATCAAATGTCAAGACCAGGACCCTGGACAAGACAGCAGGAGGAACTCTTCTGTTTAATGGGTCACCATGGTGAAGGAAGGTGGATGATACTGAAAGAATTATCGTAATGTGAGATACTACAAAATCTGTGTGAGAGTCTCTGTATCTGAGTTGGGATGAGGTGGACACTATGTGATATAAAAAATCTCCAAAGACTTTCCTTCTAAGATTCTCTGCTTCAAGTTACTTAGAGATCCTAAGAGTACAATTTACTCATTATATTTACTTAATATCAAAGTGTTGCTTTCCTTCCAGTCCTAAGCTAAGAATCATGTCACAAACACAAAACCCAAATCTTGCAGTACTGAATCCAAAGACTGGTACATATTGGCCCTCTTTCTGTTCCTCAAACATGCCAAGTTTTCCTCTTGCCTTCTCAATTGTTCTCCTCTTTTACTGAAACACTCTAAATCCAGATCCTGGTACAGCTGCCTACTGAGCATGCAGGTGTCAACTAAAATGTCACCTCTTCAGGGAAGTTTGCAGTGTTCTACTTCTTGGCATGGGTGGGAGTCACACGAGTGTGTTCACTTTGCATAAATTTATCAAGCTCTGTACTTATCACTTGCGCACCTTTTTATATGCATGATATACTTCAACAAAAAAAGTTTATGTTGCAAAATAAGTCACCTCCTTAAAGAAGCCTTCCCTAACCACCATATGTTCCTTACCCTCTCACTCTCATGTTAGCCTTATGTACCATCCTCATGGTACTATAACTGTCTCAAATTATCTTGTCTATTTTTGTGTTTACTCGTTTATTTTACATCTCCTTTTCTAGAACGTAAGGCCAAGAGAGAGTAAGGACAATAGCCATCTTGTTGCATGTCATATTCCTAGTGTCTATAACAGTACCTGGCAAAAAGTATGATGTCATCTACAAACAGTGAAAGTTTTACTTCTTCCTTTCAATTTGAAATCCATTTACTTCTTCTTCCTCTTTGATTGTGGCTAGAACTTCTAAAATTACATTGACAGAGTTCCCGTCGTGGTTCAGTGGTTAACGAACCCAACTAGTATCCATGAGGGCATGGGTTTGATCCCTGGCCTTGCTCAGTGGTTTAAGGATCCGACATTGCCGTGAGCTGTGGTGTAGTAGGTCACAGAGACAGCTTGGATCTGGCGTTGCTGTGGCTGTCGTGTAGGCTAGCAGTGGTAGCTCCGATTTGACCCCTAGCCTGGGAACCTCCATATGCCGTGAGTGCAGCCCTAAAAAAAGAAAAGAGAGAGAAAGGAAGAGGAGAAAAATATTCAAAGAGGTAATAGCTGAAAATTTCCCTAACATGGGAAAGGAACCACTCACTCAAATCCAGGAAGCAAGAGTACCATATAAAATAAACCCAAGGAGAAGTTCCCGTCATGGCGCAGCGGAAACAAATCCAACTAGGAACCACGAGGTTGCGGGTTCCATCCCTGGCCTCACTCAGTGGATTAAGGACCGGGCATTAAATGAGCTATGGTGTAGGTCACAGACGTGGCTCAGATTTGGCATTGCTGTGGCTATGGCTTAGGTTGGCAGATACAGCCCCGAATAGACCCCTAGCCTGGGAACCTCCATATGTGGGGGGTGCAGCCCTAAAAAGACAAAAAGACAAAATAAAATAAAACAAAACAAAACAATATAAATCCAAAGAGGAACACCCCAAGACACATATTAATCAAAATCACCAAAATTAAAGACAAAGAGAAAATAATGAAAGTGGCTAGGGAAAAGAAAAAAATAACATACAAAGGAACCCCAAAATGGTTATTAGCAGATTTTTCATCAGAAACTCTGCAGGCCAGAAGGGAGTGGCACGATATACTTAACATGATGAAAGGAAAAAACTTCCAACCAAGATTACTTTACCCAGCAAGGCTCTCATTCAAATCTGGAGAAAAAGCTTCACAGATAAGCAAAAGCTAAGAGAATTCAGCAACACTAAACCAGCTTTACAACAAATACTAAAGGCACTTCTCTAGGCAGAAAAGAAAAGGCCACAACTAGAAATAAAAACATTGCAAATGACAAGGCTCACCAGTAAACACATATATACAGTCAAGGCAGGAAATCATCCACACACAAATATGCTACCAAAATCAGAAATTATGAGAAGAGAAGCGTACAAATGCAGGACACTGGAGATGCACTTGCAATTCAGAGACCAACAACTTAAGCAATCTCGTGTGTGTGTGTGTGTGTGTGTAGACAGAAGAACAGATAAGACCTAAAGTTAGCAAAAGGAAAGAAATCATAACAATCAGAGCAAAAAAATCAATGAAATCGAAACAAAGAAAACCATAGAAAAGATCAATGAAACTGAAAGCTAATTCTTTGAAAAGATCAGCAAAATTGACAAACCCTTAGCCAGACTTATCAAGGAAAAAAAAGAGAGAGGACTCAAATCAATAAAATTAGAAGTGAAAAAGAAGTTACAACAGACATCACACAAATACAAAGGATAATAAGAGACTACTACGTGCAACTATATACCAATAAAACAGAAAACCAAGAAGAAATAGACAAATTCTTAGAAAAGTCCAATCTCCCAAAACTAAACCAACATGACATAGAAAAGATGAATGAACCAATCACAAGTACTGAAACTGAAACTGTGATTAAAAACTTCCGACAAACAAAAGCCCAGGAACAGATGGCTTCACAGGAGAATTTTATCAAAAATTTGGAGAAGAGCTAACACCTATCCACCTGAAATTATTCCAAAAAATTGCAGAGGAAGGACCACTTCCAAACTAATCCTATGAGGCCACCATAACCCTGATACCAAAACCAAAGATACCACAAAAAAAGAAAATTAGAGGCCAATTTCACTGATGAACATAGATGCAAAAATCCTCAAAAAAATACCAGCAAACTAAATCCAACAACACATTAAAGGATTGTACATCATGATCAAGTGGGATTTATCCCAGGGATGCAAGGATTCTTCAATATCCATAAATCAATCAGTGTGATACACCACATTAACAAACTAAAGAATAAAAAATATATGATCCTCTCAATAGATGCAGAAAAAGCCTTTGACAAAATCCAACACCCATTTCTGTCTGATAAAAACCCTTCAGAAAGTGAGCATAAAGGGAACCTACCTTATCATAATAAAGGCCATATAGGAAAACTCAGAGTTAACATCATTCTCAATAGTGAAAAGCTGAAAGAATTCCCGCTAAGATCAGGAACAAGACAAGGATGTCCTCTCTCACCACTACTATTCAACATAGTTTTAGAAGTCCTAGTCACGGCAATCAGAGAAGAAAAAGAAATAAAAGGAATCCAAATTGGAAAGGAAGAAGTAAAACTATCACTATTTGCACATGACATGATACAAACGGTGAACCAGAAAATTGTTAGAGCTCATCAATGAATTTGGCAAAGCCATAGGATACAAAATTAATACACAGAAATTGACAGCATTTCTGTATACCAACAACAAAAGATCAGAAAGAGAAATTAGGAAAACAATCCCATTTACCATCACATCAAAAAGAATAAAATATTTAGGAATAAACCTACCTAAGGAGACAAAAGACCTGCAGTCTGAAAACTGTCGGACACTGATTAAAGAAATCAAAGATAACACAAACAGATGGAAAGACATACCATGCTCTTGGATTGGAAGAATCAATATTATCAAAATGACTATACTACCAAAGGCAATCTATACATTCAATGCAATCACTATCAAATTACCAAGGACATTTTTCACAGAACTAGAACAAAATATTTTAAAGTTTGTTTGGAAGCACAAAAGACCCAGAATAGCCAAAGACATCCTGAGAAAGAAAAATGGAGCTGGAGGAATCAGGTTCCCCGACTTCAGACTATACTACAAAGCCACAGTCATCAAAACTGTATGGTACTGGCACAAACACAGAAATCTAGATCAGTGGAACAGGATAGAAAGCCCAGAATTAAACCCACACACCTACAGTCAACTAATCTATGACAAAGGAGGCAAGAATATACAATGGAGAAAATACAACCCCTTCAATAAGTGGTGCTGGGAAAACTGAACAGTCACATATAAAAGAATGAAATCAGAACACTTCCTAACACCATACACAAAAATAAACTCAAAATGGATTAAAGACCTAAATATAAGACCAGACACAATAAAACTCTTAAAAGAAAACACAGGCCTTTCTCCAACATAAACCACAGCAATATCTTCTCAGATCCACCTCTTAAAGTAATGGCAATAAAAACAAAAGTAAGCAAATGGGACTTAAACTTAAAAGTTTCTACACAGCAAAGAAAACAAAATGAAAAGACAATCCACAGAATCAGAGAAAATATTTGCAAATGAAGCAACTGATAAGGCATAATCTCCAAAATTTATAAACACCTTCTGCAGCTCAATCCCAAAAAAAAAAAAAAAATCGAACAACCGCATCATAAAATGGGCAGAAGATCTAAACAGACAATTCTCCAAAGAAGACATACAGATGGCAAAAAACACATGAAAAGATGTTCAACCTCACTAATTATTAGAGAAATGCAAATCAAAACTACTATGAGGTACCACCTTACACTGGCCATAATGGCCATCATCAAAAAGTCTACAAACAATAAATGCTGGACAGGGTGTGGAGAAAAGGGACCCCTGTTACACTGTTGGTGGGAATGTAAATTGGTGCAACCACTGTGGAAAACAGTATGGAGATTCCTCAGAAAACTAAAAGTAGAAATACCATTTGATCCAGCAATCCCACTCCTGGGCATCTATCCAGAGAAAAACATGACTTGATACATGTACTCCAATGTTCATTGCAGCACTCTATACAGTAGCCAAAACATGGAAACAACCTAACTGTCCACCAACAGAGGAGTGGATAAAGAAGATGTAGTATATATACACAATGGATTATTACTCAACCATTGAAAAGAAAGAAATAACGGCATTTGCAGCAACATGGATGGACCTAGAAATGATCATGCTAAGTGAAGTCAGTCAGTGAGACACTAACATCATGTGCTATCACTTACAAGTGGAGTCTAAAAGAGGAGACAACGAATTTCTTTGCGGAACAGATACTGACTCACAGACTCTGAAAAACTTACGGTTTTCAAATGAGACAGGTTGGTGGGGGGGTACACTGGGGGTTTGGGATGCAAATGCTATAAAACTGGGTTGTGATTATCGTTGTACAACTGTAAATGTAAAAAAATTCATTGAGTAATTTTAAAAATCAGTTAAAAATAAAATAGACAAATTAGAGGAACTTGATAAGACAGGAGAAGTGCTTTAGAAAGCAAGAAGCAGGCAAACACAGATTCAAGGGAGCCACTTCCCAGGAATTTAGAGCTTCACCTCCAAAACAAAGGCAGTGGTTGGGGCCCCCTTCAAGTACAGAAGGACCTCAGAGTAGAACTGTCAGAAGAAAGGAGGGAGTTGCCTATAGAGGTTTCTGCCAAATTTCAATGCCTAGAAGTAACACAAATGTGTGAATTGGGCCAGGTCAAAGGGAAAGAGGGAAAAAGGAGTAGAAAGGGGTCTGGAAAATGTGACCTTCCTAAAGGTATTTTAAAATATGTATTTTTAAAAATACCTGTAAATAAAAAATGATATGATGGTTGCCTACCATATCAGTAAATAAAGGATGTTGCATCCATCAAGTCCTATAGCTGCCCCCAATGGTGAGCCCTGAGGGACTTCATAATGGAGACAAACAGGGTGCCTGCTACCAAGCCCTCAGCTACCGCAGCCACCCACATTGGTGGATTCTGAGGGACTCAAGATGGGGAAAAAACAGGATACTGGCCCTAAATAACTACAGCGCATATCAAATGAATGATTTCAATGAGCCCAGACTCTTGCATTTTCCCATACATAGAAAAATGCTAAATTCATTAACTTGAGCTATCTGGTTTTCTTTAATTAATAGTAATCTTTTGATTACCTGGCCTTTGTTGCCAAAACCTCTATATACCTCAGCCCCTCCCTTACCTCTTTGGAACAGTCCCTCAGAGTTACGGGCTTAAGGTCCTCAGAAAGTCTGCCAAATAAAACATAATTCTCAACTTTTAGTTTGTGCATTTTTTTCAGTTGACATACCCAATGCAGAAACTTCTAGTATCCTATCCCATATCCAAAGCCCCCTTTTTGGCAATAGAATCCAATTTTTTCATTAAGGGCAGAAATGGCCCACTTAAAAAACTATGCTCCCCAGTCTCCTTGCAGCTAAGTGTGGTCATCTGACTATATTCTGGACAATGAGTGAGAGAAGTCTTACTGGAAGAGAAGAAGATGGGAGAACCAAAAGGATCTGCCCCAATCCCTACCCTCAAGGAAGCCACATACAGTAAGGGAGACAGATGGGTGTATAACACAAGCCACGATATGTTATATATTAATGTTTACAATAGGGATATTAAGTGGGAATTATTCATTCTAATGTTGAAAGTTTTTTCCTAATGTGACTAAGTAAATAGATTTTAGAGCTATGTTAGTGAACAGCTATGTGACTTTCAGCAAATATACCACCTCTCTGAGGCTAGGTTTTCTCACCTTTTTTTTTTTTTGCCTTTTTGCCTCTTATCTAGGGCCGCACGCGCGGCATACGGAGGTTCTCAGGCTAGGGGTCTAACAGGAGCTGTAGCTGCCGGCCTTTGCCACAGCCACAGCAACGCGGGATCCGAGCCGCGTCTGCAACCTACACCACAGCTCACAGCAACGCCGAATCCTTAACCCACTGAGCAAGGCCAGGGATCGAACCTGCAACCTCATCATTCCTAGTCGGATTCATTAACCACTGAGCCACAAAGGGAACTCCAGGTTTTCTCATCTTTGAACGGAAAAATAAATCCCACCTCAGATAACTACTGTGCAGGTTCACTGAGGTTAACTGTTTAAAGCAAACAGCAGGGAGCCAATTATATGGTAAATAATCCAAATCTGACATCCTCCTTTCCAGCTGTTTCTCTTGGAGAACTAAAGGTCCTGTGCAAGACCAAGGAAGGTGAAATGCAGAGGATAAGGTCTGATAAACTGTTTTCATTCCCAGAACAACTTGATAAACCATTCACTTGCACAGGAATCTTAGTTTCTGCCCTCTGACTGAAACCAGATCTTATTTGGAAAAGTAGGAACTTCTTTACCATTAACAATGTTGATCATGCCCACTGAAATGCTGAAGACATTCCCTCCCCACCAATACAGCAAACATACCCAGTGGGGACCAGATAGTGAAGAGCTGGAAAGAAGGACGATAAAGATCCTTTTAGTCTATTTTTATGCATTTGGCAAGTGTCCCATACATTTTAATGTCTTGGCTTATGAGGGAAACTTGGCCAAAAAACCACCCATAATATTCAGAGAACTGGAATGGATAAGCAATGATATCCTACTGTATAGCACTGGGAACTATATCTGGTCACTTATGATTGAGCATGATAATGTGAGAAAAAGAATGTATGTATGTGTGTGTGACTGGGTCACCTTGCTATACAGTAGAAAATTGACAAAGCAAAGTAAACCAGCTATGACAGAAAAAATAAAGATCATTTAAAGAAAAAAGGGGGGGGACGGTGAAACTTTTCATCAAAACAGGCCTAGCAATTTAAAAAACAAAATCTTAGAGATAAATGTAAAAAAAAAAAAAATTCAGGGAACTGGATAATAAAGGAATAAAACCAGATTGTTCAGCATGGAGGAAAGTGCCTTTATCAGTAGGTCTCCTCCCCCACCTCCAAATCATAAGCATGTTCTCCTAGGAAAAAATACACAGGGCCTCCTTCCAGGACCACCCAATATGGGATTCAAAAATCTAGCAGGTAACCAGTCAGGCCTCAAGTGAACAACCCCCAGTTTTAAACAAAACACTATAACCATCCTAAGCCAACTTTCAAATGCCAATTTCAGGCTCTTGTACATTAGCTCAAATACATCATCAGGCACCACCTGGCAGCCTACAATAGTTTCAGCAGCATCACCTTCTTTGCCCAAAGGAAGGGTTTGTGTGACTAGTTTATTTCAGTGTTTTAATGATTTTTTTGTATGATCAGTTGGTAGCTGTCCCTTCCCCTTAGAGCCTCTGCATTCCTCTCCCCATCCTACACTCATGAGCTCTGGGTCCAACTACAGCATGCTGCCATACTCGGCTTCACTTATTGGGCTTGCCATAAAACTTCACTTTTAAGAAGGCTAAAAATCCAAGAGTAACTTTTTTTTTTGTCTTTTGTCTTTTCAGGGCCGCACCTGCAGCATATGGAAGTTCCCAGGCTAGGGGTCGAATAGGAGCTGGGGCTACAGGCCTACACCAGAACCACAGCAACGTGGAATCCGAGCTGCATCTGCGACCTACCCCACAGCTCTTGGCAATACCAGATCCTTAACCCACTGAAAGAGGCCAGGGATGAAACCTGTGTCTTCATGGATGCTGGTTAGACTGGTTTCTGCTAAGCCACAATGGGAACTCCCACAAGAGTAACATTTTTTGAAAAGCATTGTTTGTCTTTAATATTTTAAAAAATGAACAGTACAAAAAATGAAAATATTAATACTAATGATGAGAAATGTGATGATTTTTAAATTTATTTGAGAAAAATGAGGGCACTTACCAGGGGTGCTGAAAGCAACAAATCTTGGAGTTCCTGTTATGACTCAGTGGTTAACAAATCTGACTAGCATCCATGAGGACTTGGTTTCAATCCCTGGCCTTGCTCAGTGTGTTAAAGATTCGGCGTTGTTGTGGCTGTGGCCTGGGCCGGCAGCTACTGCTCAGATTGGACCCCTAGCCTGGGAACCTCCATATGCCATGGGTGCAGCTCTAAAAAGCAAATAAATAAATAAATACATTAGCAACAGATCTTCAGCCTTAGTGGTACATTTAGCTAGTTAACTGTACTTCCAACTGTGAAGGCAATTACAAAATTAAAGAGCATATATGAAAAGCTGGAAAGGTAACATCAAGGATTGTGGCTAAATGACAAGGCATTATTTGAGACTATATATTTCAGTGGTTGGGTTTATAGTCTTCATCTTAACAGCAAGTATGACTATTCGGGAGCAGGCCGAACTGTCACACAAGCTTTCAGGAATGTCTATGTGTATCAAAGTAAGGGATTACTTGCAATCCAGCTTTTTCCGTAGCCATGTCCAATTATGTCCTATACAATGGGATTTAGCCAAGCCACCACAGACCCAAGAGTAGTCTTACCAGGCAGTGCCAAAACCAAGCACGTATGGGGTCCAAATAGTAGCAGCCCAGAAGCCAGGTCAAAATGGGGTCTGAGTTCACACACCCAGAAAGTTTTGAGGGTGGGAAGCAGAGTTAGGAGGCCACTCCTGCCAGACTGGCTGCTGGGACTAAGCACAGAGGCAGGATGACTTCTCACAAAAGACCTAAACAAAACTTCATGAGCACCCACAAGTCTCCACTGGTTTTGAAGAAACAGAAATTAGTCAATGCATACCATACAGAATAAGTATGCCTCAAAAATTCCTCATTTGAAGGGGGAAAAAAAAAGACAAATTTGAGCTACAATTTGGACTGATCTGGAAATCCCTAGTCAAGAAAACACAAATGTTCTTTCATAGCTAATTCTAGAGTACTGCTGTCCAAGAGAAATAGCATGTAAGCCACATATATAATTTTAAATTTTCTAGTAGCTACACTTAAAAGTAAATGAAACTAATTTTAATAATAAATTTTACTTAACCCAATATATATGAATTATCATTTCAGAAAGTACTCAATATAAAAATTGTTAGTGAGGTGTTTTATTACAATTGTCATACGAAGTCTTCAGAATCCAGTGTACTTTTTACACGTACAGCACATCTGAATATGAACGCCAAATTTTCATTGCAAATACTCATCTGTATTTAGATCATAAAATCTACAGCTTAAAAACAGTGATTCACATACCCAATTGTTTCTAATACACATAGAAGTTTCCCAGTAACTGATGTATTAGTTCCTAAATTTAATTTATTAAAATTAAACAAGATTTTAAAATTCAGTTCCTCAGCAATATCAGGAACACTTCAGTACTCAAGAGCCACACGCAGCTAGTGGCTCCTGTAACAAACAGCACAGTTCTAGATAATGAGACTGCATGTCCGGCTTCACTAACAACAGTGGATTAAAGAATCTGATGTTGCTGTAGTTGTTCAGAACTACAGCAAAGGTCATAGCTATGGCTCAGATTCAATCCATGGCCCAAGAGCTTCCATAAGCCACAGGTGTGACCATTTAAAAAAAGTTCTAAGCTCATATTGCTCAATATAAGTAAAATAATTTAATGATGGGCAGATGCAACCTGAATAGACATTTTTCCAAAGGCATATAGATGGCTGGGAGGCACATGAAAAGATACTCAACATCACTAATTACTTGAGAAATGTAAATTAAAACAAGATATTACCTCACACCTATCAGAATGGCTATCAAAAATCTATAAATAACAAATATTGGTAAGGATGTGGAGAAAAAAAAGAACACATTTACACTGCTGTTGGGAATGAAAGTTGGTGCAACCACAATGGAAAACCATATGGAGGCTCCGCAAAAGACTGAAAATAGAACTACTATGTGATCCAGCTAGTCGACTCCTGGGTGTAGACCTGGAAAGAAATGAAAACACTACTTCGAAAAGATACATGCACCCCAAAGTTCATAGCAGCACTATTTACAATAGCCAAGATATGGAAGCAACCCAGGTGTCCATCAACAGACAAATGGATAAAGAAAATGCAGCAATACACACACACACACACACAGGAATATTATTCAGCCATAAAAAAGAATGAAATTCTGCCATTTAAAGCAAAATAGACACAGAGAGTATTATGCTTCGTGAGATAAGTCAGGTAGAGAAAGACAAATGTATGACACCATTTACATGTGGAATCTAAAAAATAAAACAGGGACTTCCTGTGGTGGCTCAGTGGTAACAAACCCAACTAGTATCCTTGAGGATACGGGTTCAATCCCTGGCCTCACTCGGTGGGTTAAGGATCTGGCGTTGCCATGAGCTGTGATGTAGGCTGCAGACATGGCTCAGATCTGGTGTTGTTGTGGCTGTTGTGTAGTCTGGCAGCTGCAGCACAGATTTGATCCCTAGCCCTGACACTTCCATATGCCACAGGTACAACCCTAAAAATCAAAAAGAAATAAATGAATAAATAATGAAAAACAAACGAACATATATAGCAAAACAGAAACAGACTCACAGATACAGAAAACAAACTAGTGGTTACCAGGAGTGAGAGGGAAAGGGGGATAGAGATATGGAATTAAGAGATACATACTATTGTGCATAAAACAGATAAGCAACAAGGATATATTGTACAGTACAGGGGATTATGGCCATTATCTTGTAACAACTTTTAATGGAATATAATCTGTAAAAATACTGAATACTGAATCACTATACTATACACCTGAAACTAATACAATGTTGTAAATCAACTATACCTGAATTTTTAAAAATTTCTAAACCTAGCAACACTTTCAAAGACATCTATTGTTTGAAACCTGACATTTAGATATAAAAAGGATTGCTTCTTTAAAGAATGTGAGAATCTCTTCGCTTTAGCCTACTGCACTGATTTACCTTAAAGCTAAAGGTAATGCATTATGAGTAAATCTTTCTGTGAAAGTAAAGAATTGTTCAGTTGACAACAAACTGCCTATCTTCTAGGCACCAGGCATCACAGATAGTCCTGACAGAGGAGGAAGCAACAGATGATAAAATAATAAATCCCAGTCCCTCCTCCCACAGTCCGCCAATCTCAGTTGCTATCCTTGTTTCTTAGTTCATGAGAAAAGTGAAACACCAGGAGACAACCTCCAATGTTCCCACCATACTATCTATCACCTTTCCTACAGCTGGACCCATACACTCCAGGGGATGAAATCAGAAGTAGCAAAGGCAAGACCTCTAACTCAGTTTTGCCTTCCAAATCTCATGTGAGTACCTCTGATAGGTGGAAGCTTAATTACATCCCAAACAAGGGAGTCAAGGATCATTCTTCTCACATCCCAGATACAAGCCAGAAGCAAATTCTGAAGATTCCACCTTCAGAATACATTCTGAAGGTTATACCGTCAGAATATATTCTGACTCCAACTGTCTCTCAGGTCCTCTACTAATAGATATCATCCTAGTCCAAATCACCATCATCTCCACTCAGACATCAAGAGCCTCCTAACTGGCTCCTGAATCCAACTACACCCCTTTATAAATATATTCTCCACACAGCAGTCAGCATGATTTTAAAAACTAAATCAGGGGAGTTTCCGTTGTGGCTCAGTGGTTAACGAATCCTACTAGGAACCATGAGTTTGCGGGTTCAATCCCTGGCCTTGCTCAGTGGGTTAAGGATCCGGCGTTGCCGTGAGCTGTGGTGTAGGTTGCAGACGTGGCTCAGATCCCTCGTTGCTGTGGCTGTGGCAAAGGCCAGCAGCTACAGCTCCTGTTAGACCCCTAGCCTGGAAACCTCCATATGCCGCGGGTGCAGCCCTAGATAAAGCAAAAACACCAAAAAAAAAACTAAATCGGGAGTTCCTGTTGTGGCACAGCAGAAACGAATCTGACTAGGAACCATGAGGTTGCAGGTTCGATCTCTGGCCTTGCTCAGTGGGTAAAGGATCCGGCGTTGCCATGAACTGTGGTGTAGGTCACAGATGTGGCTTGGATCCCACAGTGCTGCAGCTGTGGCACAGGCCAGCAGCTGTAGCTCCAATTCAACCCCTGGGAACTTGCATACGCTGTGGGTGTGGGCCTAAAAAGCAAAAAAATAATAACAAATAAAATTAAAAAGAGCTTGGACTATACACTGAGGCCACTCCTCTATGTCCCTATGATGTTCACTGCAACAGCATTTACAACAGCAATCAATAAGCAGACTAAAAGCACAAAAGTAAGGGGCTGGTATAATAAAGTGAACTCTATCCAGGCAAGGAAATAACATGATCTTTTTTGAAGGACATTTTATTGATGAAGTGAAAAATATTACAATATGTCACCTACCAAAATAAAGTCTAAACAAAAAGCAGTACATTCAACCCGAACTCACTTTTAGGGATATTTAATGAAATTTAAATATGGCCTATGTATTATTATTTTTGCAGGTATGATAATGGTATTGTGATTATGGAGGAGAATGTCTCTGTTCTTAAGAGATGAATGCTTTGTGTAGTGTTTTAGTGTTACGTTTTTAAATTACTTTCAAATAATTCAGGATAAAAATCAAGAGAGATAATGTTAACATTGATGAATCTAGGAAAATGATATATTCTTTCAACTTTTCTATTCAAAATTTCTCAAAATAAAAATTGGGGGAGGAGTTCCCTGGTGACCTAGCAGTTAAGGATCCAGCCTTGTGGAGCAGGTTCAATCCCTGGCCCAGGAATTTCTGCATACCACAGGCATAGCCTAAAAAATAAAAAGGAAGGGGGGGGAATTGCTGAGTTTTATTTATTTGCAAGGCTGCTCTGAGTTCAGGCTGTTTCTTTTTTTTTTTTTTTTTTTTGTCTTTTTGCCTTTATGTAGGGCCACCCCCACGGCATATGGAGGTTCCCAGGCTAGGGGTCTAACAGGAGCTATAGCTGCCGGCCTACACCACAGCCACAGCAACGCAGGATCCGAGCCACATCTGCAACCTACACCACAGCTCACGGCAACACCAGATCCTTAACCCACTGAGCAAGGCCAAGGATCAAACCCGCAACCTCATGGTTCTTAGATTCGTTAACCACTGAGCCACCAGGGGAACTCCCAGGCTGTTTCTTTTGCTAATGCCACATCTTAAAAAGTATGTGTTCTGTGATTGCAAGTATACAATGCTGTCATCTCCAGTAACCCAATATGTGTTTAGGCTGCTCTTTCTTTTTCCAGTCTTTTAACATGTTCTGAGAAACAACTATTCCAGGGAACATGTCTTTCTGTCTTTCTCTTCCCATGCCCTCCCTCTCCCTCCCTCGCCCGGCCCCAACACACACACAAAATAGTTAAGTCAGTGATATCAAATACATGGTATATATTGCCACCAGAAACCCTACCAAACCTCATTATACCTCAGAATCCTGCTCAACACAGCTCTCCAGTTATCTGTGGTTAATGCACGGGAGCTGGCATGTGAAATTAAACCTTGCCATAATTTATTCAACCGTCTAGGTTAGCAAAACCTTAAAAAATTATGCTTGTCATAAATGTCTCCAAGATGGCTATGAAAAAGCTCAAAAACCTGGAGCCGAAGACTTGAACTCAATCCATCCTCTGCTTCTTAACTTCTTGAACCGTGGGAAAGTTGCCTGGCCCTCAGTTTCCCTATTTGTAATGAAACCTTCCTCACAGGGGTGTAAGGTGGTTGAAATGAAATAATGGACACTTTGTAAATGCCAAAGACATTTAAATTTGAAGAGTAGCAAGACAAAGAATGGAAAAATTCACTATTGGAAAAGCCACTGTTTATACTGATTATAACTCAAAAGAGAGGATGAATTCTAAGAGTCTGAAGCATTATTTTTTTTCAAAGCCAACCCAAAAACAGCAGGAGAAGCAATAGGGTGCATCACCCACAACAATGGAGTTACCAAAAGAGGAACCACAACAGCAGAGCTGCCAACGAATCCACAAAACAATCAAGGAAGACAAAGCCTTAATATTACCCAGCCCCAGAGAAAGTGAAGTCATGTTAGGACAATCCCTGCCAGGTAAGAACTTTCTGATCTCTTTCCTCTCTATCCTTCTAGTGGAAGGTTGAAACCGACTCTGGAGCAGTTGAAACCATAGCTAAAGAGATAATGAGCAACAAAGGGGAAAAAAGCCAACTCTAACTTCTTCCACAGTGGGGGCAACTAACCTGCTTCGGGCCTTAGCTTGAGAGGTTTAAAGCTGGTGGAAGTTGGAGACAGAAGAAACATGACTTTTTAATGAAGATATAAGTATAAAGTAATCAACTGAACTGGACATTCTTGTTTCTGAATCAACTGTCTGGTTTCCTACTTAAAAAGAACCATGGAACTTTCTGACACCTAAGTATGACCAGAGAAATCATGGTGCCTGCCAGAGTTTTCACCCAATGTTAGGGAAAAATACTCCTCCACTGAATAAATGATAAATAGACATTAGGAAACAAAAACAAAATTGCATTTCGACTGATTACCAAAGCTGTGCTTCTTCACAATACTTGTTATAGCGGTAAAATGGACATCTCAGAATTATCATATCAAAGACAAATTCTTTTAAGGCAATGAATTTTATTAAATTTATAGTTGTACAATGATTATCACAACCCAATTTTATAGCATTTACATCCCAAAACCCCAGCCCATCCCCTCACCCCCCAACCTGTCTCATTTGGAAACCATAAGTTTTTCAAAGTCTGTGAGTCAGTATCTGTTCTGCAAAAAAGTTCACTGTGTCCCTTTTTTAGATTCCACATGTAAGTGATAGCATTATGATGTTGGTGTCTCACTGTCTGACTGACTTCACTTAGCATGATCATTTCTAGGTCCATCCATGTTGCTGCAAATGCCATTATTTCTTTCCTTTCAATGGCTGAGTAATATTCCATTGTGTATATGTACCACTTCTTCTTTATCCACTCCTCTGTCCATGGACATTTAGGTTGTTTCCACATCTTGGCTATTGTATAGAGTGTTGCAATGAACACTGAAGTACATGTATCTTTTCAAGTCATGTTTTTCTCTGGATAGATGCCCAGAATGGGATTGCTGGATCAAATGGTAATTCTACTTTCAGTTTTCTGAAAGAATCTCCATACTGTTTTGCATAGCAGTTTCACCAATTTACATTCCCAATAACAGTGTAACAGGGTTCTCTTTTCTCCACACCCTCTCCAGCATTTACCGTTTGTAGACTTTTTTTTTTGCCTTTTGTCATTTTAGGGCCACACTCGTGGCATGTGGAGGTTCCCAGGCTAGGGGTCTAATCGGAGCTGTAGCCGCTGGCCTATGCCATAGCCACAGCAACGCAGGATCCGAGCCGCGTCTGCGTCACGGCAATGCTGGATCGTTAACCAGCTGAGCAAGGCCAGGAAGCGAACCCGCAACCTCATGGTTCCTAGTCGGATTTGTTAACCGCTGTGCCACAACAGGAACTCCCCGTTTGTAGACTTTTTGATGATGACCATTATGGCCAGTGTAAAGCGGTACCTCATAGTAGTTTTGATTTGCATTTCTCTAATAATTAGTGAGGTTGAACATCTTTTCATGTGTTTTTGGGCAATCTGTATGTCTTCTTTGGAGAATTGTCTGTTTAGGCCAAAGACAAATTCTTGGTTTTCATTTCCCAGATCCATTCTTCCCACAGTCTTCCAAGGTCATTAAAAAAGAACTCCACTGGAGTTCCTATCGTGGCTCAGCAGAAACAAATCTGACTAGCATCCATGAGGATGCAGGTTCGATCCCTGGCCTTGCTCATTGGGTTAAGGATCCGGCGTTGCCGTGAGCTGTGGTATAGGCTGCAGACACGGCTCGGATCTGGTGTTGCTGTGCCTGTGGTGTAGGCCAGTGGCTACAGCTCCAGTTTGACTCCTAACTTGGTAGCCTCCATATGCCATGGGTACAGCCCTAAAAAGACAAAAACAAACAACAACAAAAAAAAAACTCCATCATTCCTCTTGATCAGGCCAAAATCCTTAAAGTCATCCTTGAATCTTTGCTTCCTTTTATATCCTAGATTCAAACTCTCAGCAAATCCTACAAGCTCTTTCAAAAGTTACTCTGAATCTATTTTTTACCACAATTGTGTCTCCTCTGGATTACTGCAGTAGCCTTGTCTTCCTTTTCTTCTCATCGACCTACATTCTACTCTCAACATGGCAGCCCAGTGTGACCCTTATAAATCATGTAAGATCTGCTCAAAAGCCTTCAATGCCTTCATTTTTAACGGAGAATAAAAGCCAGTGTTCTTAGAATGCCTATATGAACTAGCCCCTAATCTTTCTCAAATCTTCTCTCCTATCACCCCCTTCTTGCTTTCTACGATCTAGCTACACCAGGCTCCTCTCTCTCTTCCTCAAACTTGCCAAGCACTCCTCCAACTTAAAATCTTTAAACTTGCTGTTCCTTCTGCCTGAAATTCTCTTCCCCTTTAAGGTTTCTGCTTAAATATCACCTTATCAGAAAAGCCTCTCCTGACTGCCTAATCACAATTCCATCCTCCCCTTCTCCCCCACCCCCTTCTCTCCTACTCCTGAACTCCCTAGCTCCCTCCTTTATTAGTTATATCCATGTCACTTAGAGCCACTTGAAATACTATACATTTATTTGCTTATTTATTGTCTGCCTTCCTTTACCAGCATGTCAGCAATCCAAGGCTAAAACTTTGCTCTGTCCATGGTTATGGACACTCAATGTTTTTTGAGCAAATGAATAACTCACCTTGAAGTACTTATAAGAGATCTCAAGCTACAATAATTTCATATTTAAAAAACTCTTCCCTGGTCCCTTAAAATATTTGGAAACAAATTCCAAAATGGAGAAGAGCTTGGCCCTCTCAGTCTCCTGACTCCTTTTAGGCCTACCCTCCCACCAATCCCATCTCTCAACCAGAACACATCCCCCTTCCCACTCTGGGAGCCTTTCCAGGAAGTCAGTCAAGGGTGGAGAACGCCCATGGGGTCTGTCCTTGGCAACCATGGCTGCAAATCAGGACTTCACCCTGACACATGCCGAAACCAGGGCCAGACCCGGAGCTCTCCATGCCTCTGTTCTGACCGCCAGACAAGAAAGTCTGTCTCTGTTAATTTGACCTAAGCTCTGTTTAATTACTAACTTGGTAGTTTCTGCTCTCTGCTAAGCTGCTTGTCAAGTTTGTGGCAGTCTTGATAATTTAAGGGTTGGAATTTTGTCTATTTTTGTAATTGAAAATCAGCCTGGAGCCAGAGTTTCCCTTTTATTCAGAAAGACGAAACAGAGAGTACATGAAAGGCAGGCATACTATAATTTTGTCTTTTCTGATACATTAAAAGCAGGCCTTTGCACACTGGCTGCTTAGTGTCACTTGGAAACCCCTACTGGGCCTGTAAACAAAGTCTAGTGCTTTTATATCATCAGTTTCTGCCTCTGTGTCCAGCTTGGTTGGAAAAACTACACAGCAATGTCAGGAGGCCACAATGAGAGACTGCCTGGGGGTGCCCAGAGAGTATGGGGACTGGGAGCTGGAAGCTGGGTTTTAGGACTACCTGCATAGCCTCTGAGCTCAGTAACTTGAATGCTTACCTATGATAGTTTTAGGTAGATTGATGAATTCTACATTTGTTCATTCAAATCAACATTTGGTACCTCACAGATACCCAAAACAGGAGCTACACAAGTTAGAAGATATGATGCCTTTCCCAGGGGGCACTCAGTCTGATGAAAAGGTGGGTAGGAAAAGATACAATCTCAGTCTTGTATTCAAGATGTGCAGAAAGCAATCTGGAAGCACGAGGATAAAAGGGAGTCATTCTACCCAAAGGATGAGTAGATATTTACCAAGATGCAGAATGTAAACTCAGGGTAGAGAGGATAGCCCAAGCAAAGGCCTGAGATAGCCTGTGGTGAGCAGAAAAAGGGAAGTTCAGTGTAGGCTATGTGTGTGGGGAAGTAAGGCTAAGGAGGCTGTGGAGGGAGGGGGATGAGAGGAAAAGTGAAGAAAATGAGACCAATGGCTGGGTTACAGAAAAACAAAGTCATGTGGTAAAATGACATGACAGAAGAAATAGCTAACCACTATTAAGCACATATTACCACGTTCTGAGTACTTTCCACTTAAATCTATGGTGTTCAGAGATGCTAAGTTATCTGTCCAAGATGATTCAGCTGGAAAGAAGTGAAGATGAGCATTTACAGACAAAGCTGAAGACTCCAGAGCCTAACCTTGAATGATCATACTGCCTTGCCAGGACTTTGCAAATACTAAATAAGCTAATGGATATGAAAGTACTTTGAAAACTGTAAAGTACTGCTCAAATGTAGCCACTGGTGTTTATTAGTTTTGTTACAAGGATCCCCAAAACAGAACAGTCTTTCTTCATTGATGTCTGACAGAGCAACCCTGAGCTTTTTCTCCCCCAGGCTCAGAGCAGCAGGCAAGAAAGGTTGTGAGAAATGGAGATCACTGCAGATGAAAGGAAAGGAAGTCTCAGCCTCCATGAGTCACACTGAGAGATGGAAAAATGATAAAATCAAATGAAGCAATCCTTCTGAAAGCTTAGCCTGTGCTGGCATCTGCTGGTGCCCCTGCTCGATGTGCTGGCTTCACTGGGAATTGGCCGCTGGAGGATAAATGCCCCAGGGCAGTCATACACTTGAATGGAGTAGTGGCGGGGAGGGAGGGAAGAACTGTAGCTGGTCTTGGAGTTCCCACTGTGGTGCAGTAAAACAAATCCTACTAGTAACCATGAGGTTGCTGGTTCGATCCCTGGCCTTGTTCAGTGTGTTAAGGATCCAGCGTTGCCGTGAGCTGTGGCGTGTAGGTTGCAGAAGCAGTTTGGATCTGGCGTTGCTGTGGCTGTGGTGTAGGCCAGTAGCTTAGCTTCAATTCGACCCCTAGCCTGGGAACCTACATATGCTGTGGTTGCAGCCCTAAAAAGCAAAAAAACTAAAATAAAAATTTTAAATAAATAATTAAAAGAAAAGAACTGTAGCTGGTCTAAAAGGCTGAGAGACTTCTTTTCCTTACCTAAGAGGCTGCTGTACATCAAACTTCAGCCTGGAATTCACTAGTCGTATCCATTACTAAGCACCACCTTTGGGTATGCACTGTACCCAAAGGCTCTTACACACCTTCCCCAAGATCAGCAGAACCCCCACTCACTTGGAAAAATGTTTTAGAGATGCAGACAGCTCCAGGAGGTTACATGACTGGATCAGGGTCACAAAACTAACTGATAACCCTAACTTAAGATCAAAGTTGAATTTAATTCATACTAGTTTTACAGTACCAGGAGGTTTCCAAAAGACTTATGTTCAAAGCTTAATTCTCCCAATTATGTCTGTGATCCTGGCCCTGTCAGTTCACCACAGGGAGTTTTATTTTGATAGACTGATGAGCTGATGGCCCTGCTTCATTCCAGAAGAGGTTTAACATCTTAAATCCTTATCTGGAATGTAGGTAGATATTCTACCAACCCACAGTGTGTTGGTAGAGATTCTAAAAAAGGGATTAGGTCTGGAACATAAATAAAATGTAACTAACCTTAAAACCTAAAGGCCCGCTACGTCATGAAATACATCTTTGAACTTCATGGCTCCAAACAGTAATGAGAATTTCAAAGGTGACCACTGAAATGTTTCCAGACTTATCATTATGGAAACCTCTGCCCTGTATCACTTGTTAGTTAATGTTTGCATCCTAAAAAATTCTATTCACCCTGAGTGCAACCAATCAAAGATCTAGAAAACTCATTTTCTAGAGCTCAGTTGAAATTTCTGTCTTTTTTTTTTAGGGCCCCACCCATGGCATATGGAGGTTCCCAGGCTAGGGGCCAAATTGGAGATGTAGCCACCGGCCTACACTACAGCCACAGGAACCCAGATCTGAGCCACATCTACAACCTACACCATAGCTCACCACAACACAGATCCTTAACCTACTGAGCAAGGCCAGGGATCGCACCTGCGTCCTCACAGATACTAGTCAGATTGTTTCCAATGAGCCACCACAGGAACTCCATCATTTGAAATTTAAAGGAAACAAAGATACTAGATTGAGCCATGTGAAAGTACCAAAGGGGTTCAACATAATTGATGCAGGTCTTCAAAAAGACAGTACTTTTAGCACTTTGGGAAGCCAATCCTGGCCCATGTCAGCATGCAGGCAAAGAATCATCTGCGTGATTGTTTAATATGCAGATTCCGGGCCTACCATCAGATCCAGTACTGGGGTTGGCATGGGGTAGTCCACAAATCTGGCTTTTTAAAGGACATCCCAGGTATCACAAGGCAGAGAGATTACTCCAGGGGACCTCCCCTCAAGCATTTCCAAATGGAATATTCTGTTTCCAAGAACTCAGAAGACAGATTCTCAAGACGCTGCACTTCTCATCCTTAGTCTGCTTCAGGGCAGGCCAGGTTGACGACCTCTGCTACAAAAGTAGGCAAGCACCCGGTGAGTTTCACATAGAATCTCCACAACTTTCCAGCTGTGGAGGTCTTTTCAGTGCCCAACAACTTTTTTGTTTTAATGACCCACCCCTCCTTTTGTTGTTTTTTTTAAACCTTATTCTGTTTTGTTGCCTGAAATTAATTATTACAAGGGAATCTAGACTACTTTTTAAATGGCTGCATTTGGGTAATGTGCCCAGCCCCATCCCTCTACTCTCCAGGAGAGAATTATTGCAGCTCCACTAATCGGTTTAGAGTCTATTTATGCTCATCTTCCACATCGCTGACCCAAACCAAAGTCTCGTTATTTCTACTATGTTTGTTTTGCTGCAGAATGGTAACATTTACATGGAAATAAGTTTTTTTTTCCTCTACCCTATAATTTGGATTGTTTAGTTTTCCTTTTTGGACTTCTTTGATGCCGCTGAAGAAAGAAGTCCACAGGAATCTGGAGGAAGGAAGAGAGCAGGCTGCAGCGGGTAGAGTGGGCGGAATGATTCCTTCGTACCACCCCCCTCCCCAGCATGGACTAAGCTATCTCCTTCCTATTTCTGCTTTTTTGCCTCCTACAGCTGGGTTGAAGTTGTCAGTATTACCAGTGGCTTGTTATGGGAACTTGAGCAGGTCTCTTTCCTTCTCCAGGCCTTGCTTCTCATGTGAATAGTGAAGGTATATAACTAGACAATCTCAAAATTTAGTAACTTTAATAAGCCCACTGGGTTGTCACTCATTCTACTGTGACAGCCATGTGACTTGGGGGCAAGTTATTTAACACCCTCCCATACATCATCAAAATGAGTCACACCCTTCTCTTTTCTAATTCTGATGAAGAAAAAGAGTTGCTTTTTCATACCAAAGGCATGAAAATAGTAACCAATCCATGTTCCCTCAGAAGTCCCCAAGTTCCAAAGAAGATACCATTATTGCATAAAAATTTCCACGGCTTTAAATCTTCTATCATATCCCTGACACACCCACTATGCCCACTACCACATTTACTACCCCAATGCAGCCTTAAAACCTTCCAGGGTTAATTTCTGCCTTTTCTCCCCCTTTTATTATTTGCCAGAAGGTTCTATAAGAAATGTAATTCCATTTCTAGGTATGTATTCTAGAAAAGCACTTTCAAATGTCCACAATAAGGCACAGAGAAGGATATTCACCAGGGCCTTGTTTACCGTAACGGATTAACAAGAAACAATGTCCATCAATTAAAATAATAATAAAACCCTGTAAGAAATCCATTTAATTGAATACTATGCAGCAGTTCAAAACAATGAGGCAGATCAAAAGGTACTAATATGGATAGGCACACACACCCATACATATGTAAATGCATAGTAGAGTTTGGAAAAATATGTAATAAACTGGTAATGCTGCTTATCTCCAAGGTCAAGGGGATTTATGTAAAATATTTTAATATTTCTACTCAAAGAATATAATCATAAATTACTTAAAAATTTAAAAAAAATTTTTTTTGTCTTTTTGTCATTTTAGGGCCACACCCGCGGCATGTGGAGGTTCCCAGGCCAGGGGTCTAACAGGAGCTGTAGCCGCCGGCCTTCACCACAGCCGCAGCAACGCAGGATCCGATCCGCGTCTGCAACCTACACTACAGCTCACAGCAACGCCGGATCCTTAACCCACTGAGCAAGGCCAGGGATCAAACCTGCAACCTCGTGGTTCCTAGTCGGATTCGTTAACCACTGCGCCACAACGGAACTCCTAAAATTATTTTTAAATTATTTAGCCCCTAAATATATAACACCACAAAGGATGGAGGGAAGGAAAAGTATCTTGTTGTAAGGTTCTTATGCTATACACAAAGTGGTATGTTATTTGAAGATGACTATTCAGGAGTTCCTGTCGTAGCTCAGCAGAAACAAATCTGACTAGCATCCATGAGGATGCAGGTTTGATTCCTGGCCTCACTCAGTGGGTTAAGGATCTGGCGTTGCCACAGCTGCCACTTAGGTCAAGACTGCTGTTCAGATGTGATCCCTGGCCCAGGAGCTCCATATGCCACAAGGCAGCCAAAAAAAAAAAAAAAAAAAGATAAACTAAATATTTTTAATTAAAATTAGAAAAAAGAGATTTAACTACCACAATAAAAGTGAAGAGAAAACAGAATCATAAAAATTAACCGACAACATGATGGTAGATTTAAATATAACCGTATCAATAGTAAGAGTGTAAGTAGTCTACACACTCCAATTAAAATTCAGACATTGTCAGACTGGATAAAAAAGCAGACAACACTTTTTGCTGTCTACAAAAAACTCACCTTCAATATAAAGACATAGATAGGTTAAAAGTTAAAGGATGCAAAAAGATATAGGATGCAAACACTAATTAAAAAAAAAAAAAAAGAGCTGGGTGCCTTTATGAACACTAAACAAAGTATACTTCAGAACAGGAATATTACCAGCGATAGAGTCATCAGATAATGCTAAAAGGGACAATTTATCAAGACATAAGAATCCTAAATGTATATACATCTAACACTGGACTTCAAAATGCATAAAGCAAAAAGTGACAGAACTCAGAAGAGAAACAGACAACTCCATAATTATAGTCAGACACTTCAATAACCCTCTCTCAGTAATAAAAGAAGCAGAAACAAATGTAGGAAGGATGTAGAAGACCTGAAAAACACTATACACTAACTTGACCTAACTGATATTTATAGAGAACTCTAGTCAACAGCGGAATACACATCCTTTTAGAGTACAGTTAACCACTGAAAAACACAAGTTTGAACTGTGTGGGCCCACTTACATGCAGATTTTTTTCAAAAGCAAATACTATAGTACCTCACAATCCCTGGTCGGTTGAAGCCATGGATGTGGAACTGTGGATACAGAGGAACCGTGGATACAAAGGGTTGGCTATAAGTTAGCCATATATATATGTATATATATATATATATATACACACACACACACATATTTAACTGTCACCAAGAATATACTGGGTCATATATCAAATCTCAACAAAGTTTAAGAAACTGAAACTGTACAAAGTATGTCCTCAATACTTTGAATTCACAAGAAAATTTAAATTAGAAATCAAGAATATAAAGATATTTGGAAAATATACTGGGTCATATATCAAATCTCAGCAAAGTTTAAGAAACTGAAACTGTACAAAGTATGTCCTCAATACTTTGAATTCACAAGAAAATTTAAATTAAAAATCAAGAATAGAAAGATATTTGGAAAATCTTCCATACTTCTAAATAACTCAAAGAAAAAGTCAAATGAGAAATTATAAAAATAATTTGGATGGAAAATGAAAAACACATCAGAAGTTGTGAGATACGGATAAATCAGTACTTACAGGGAAATTCATAGCATCAAAACCATGTAGTTATGGTGCCCCAGTAAACATGGTAAACAGTCCTAAGACTCCTTATACTTTCTACAAGAGGTGTGGCAAGCACAACTCCACAAAACGACACAGGACAAGAAGGGCAGGGCTTCTTGTGCGTACAGGGAAAGTAGTGTTACAACAGGAAGCAGAGTGGTTATGGTGAGCAGGCTTAGCAGATTTTCTAGCAAAAAGCTAAAACTACAAATAAAATTGTGCTTAGGTCTAAATGTGTTAAGCCCAACTATAGATTTTAAATACTGCTGGCTATTAAGAGATGTGTGCATTATGAACTGGGAAGAGATAGCAAAAGGCCAAATCATCCAGTTCTGGGCTTCATCTTTCATTATAAAGGAAATAAAATCTTGAGGTTAACTTCAAATAAAAACAAGTTTATATCTAGAAAAGAACGATCTCAGTCTTGAGGTTATGCTAACTTCAAAAAAAACAAGTTTATATTTAGAAAAGAATGATCTCAAATCAACACACTAGTAAGAATTCATCTTAAGAAACTAGAAAAAGAGGGACAATATAAACTCAAAGCAAACAGAAGAACATAAAAATATGAGCAGAAATCTAAGAAATACCAGAAAAATAAAGAAAAATCAAGGAAACCCAAAGTTGTTTCTTTGAAAAAAAGATAATTAATAAACTTCTAGTCACACTGATCAAGAAAGAAAAGACACAACTTCCTAACATCAAAGGAGTTCCCCCTGTGGTGCAGTGGGTTTAAGGATCCAACTGCAGCAGCTTGGGTAGCTGTGGAGGTGCAGGTTCCATCCCTGGCCCAGTGCAATGGATTAAAGGATCCGGCATTGCTGCAGCTGCAGCAGAGGTAGCAACTGCAGCTTGGATTCAATTCCTGGCCCAGGAATTTCCATATGCCAGGGGTGCAGCCATAAACAAAACAAAACAAAACAAAACAAAACAAAAAAAAAAAAAAAAGGGAAAGAGGGGACATCACCAGATCTATTAACATTAAAGGATAAAAACAAATTTTGAACTATGCCAATAAATTCACCAACTTGGATGAAACGGACAAATTCCCTGGGGAAAAAAAAAAAATACAACCCTGACCTACTACAGTAGACTGTGAGAACTCTAGTGTTTATCTGCCTAAGGAACTCCAGGTAGAAAAATCATAGTGAGTGATGAAAAAAGGAACATTTCTACCAATGTAAATTGGTACAACCACTATGGAAAACAGTCTGGAGGTAGGTTCCTTAAAAAACTAAAAGTAGAATTACCATATGATCCAGCAATCCCACTCCTGGGCATATACCCAGACAAAATTATAATTCTAAAAGATACATGCACCTCTCTGTTCATGGCAGCACTATTTACAGTAGCAAAGACATGGAAGCAACCTAAATGTCCACTGACAAAGGAATGGATAAAGAAAATGTGCTATACATATACAATGGAATATTACTCATCCATCAAGAAGAATGAAATAATGCCATTTGCAGCAACATGGATGGATCTGAAGATCATCATACTAAGTGAAGTGAATCACATAGAGGAAGACAAACACCATATATCACTTATGTGTGAAATCTTAAAAAAGGGTACAAATGAACTTACTTGCAAAAACAAAAATAAATGCACATAGAAAACAAATTTATGGTTACCAAAGAGGAAGGGGGGATAAATTAGGAATTTGGGATTAACAGATACACACTACTATATATAAAATAAAGGACAAGGATTTAATTATAGTGCAGGGAACTATATTCAATATTATGTAATAACCTACACTTGAAAAAATCTGAAAAAGGATAAATGTGTGTATAAAAAGGATATATATGTGTGTGTGTGTGTATATATGTGTGTGTGTGTGTGTGTATATACATATATAAACACACACACATATAGCCGAATTACTTTGCTGTATACCTGAAACTAACACTGAAACTAACACTCCACTTAAAAAAATAACATAATGAGTAAGGATGTGGAAGCACAGCAAAACAGATGTTTTTACTGGAGTAGAAAAACACAGAGTTGAGAGCAGCAGAAGCTAAAGAAGTAGAGATTAACAAGCAGAAGATTAGTTAAGAACAGATTAGTTAAGAGGCCACTGCAGTTTGGTGAGAGATGATGAGAGTGTGAACTACCAGGCTGGTAGTAAGAATAGAGACTAAAATTTGAGAAACTTGTAACCAATAGAATCAGCAGAACCTGACTAATTGGAGATGGAGAAGGAGGTGGAACACAGAAAGACTCATATGGGTCTGGCTTCAGGACCAGCTGCTACTAACTGACTGGCCCAGCAAGGGAAACTGATAGCAGAGGAAAATGATAATCTACATTTAGATTTTAGGCATGGGGCACTTGTGGGAAATCAAGGTTGGGAATGGTTAGCAAGCATCTGGATGTGTATATGTGAAACAAATGGGATAAGTCAAAGGGAAATAACATACCACATGGGTAGTTATATCACCTAAGAAACTACAGAAAAAGGAAAGGTGACTCAAAGGTAGAACCTTGGACCAGAAAATAATCTGAAGTTAAAGAAGAGCTTTATGATTTTGGAATAAGACAGTTCTAAGCAAGTGTAATTATGCACAAACATGTTAAACAATGTCTTATAATAGCAAAAACTGACAACAAACCTACATATCATAGAAAAACAGAATGGTTAATACGGCACACATTAAAAATGATATTTAGGGAGAGTATACAACAATGCAAACATTGCTTACGATAAAATGTTATGTATATATTATATATATAATTTAAACACCAAAAATATATATAGCAACCTAGAAAGAAATACATCAAAATATTAGTATTCACTGTTTTGAGTTTGGACCACGGCCACTGCCATCTATTATTCTGTACGTTGCAAAGTTTCTATATATTTATGCAAAAGGAAGAAAGCCTACCCCCCCGCAAAAGAAGAACCGTGATATTTCCCTCCCCATGTCTAGTAACGACCACCTCATCACGCCAGCGCCCGTGTCTAACACGGGACCTGGCACTGAGGGGCCCTCAGCAGAAGCATGGCTGTGGCAGTACCTGTAGTGAAGGCAGCTGCAAGCCTCTGTGCCCTTGGCCTCACCGTGTCTGCAGGACGCCTCAGCCTGGCCAGGAAGGTGCGATGCCAGCATCCGTCCGCATAGGGTCCTCAGCCGAGTTCTCGTCTCCGCAGTCACGCTGCCCATTCTAGTCGGGGGCCTCACAAGCCCTTCCCCTTAACCGCTGCCGGCACCAGGGCCTTCCTCGAGGCCCCTCAGAAAACAGTTCGCAGCGGAGGTCCGGCCGCCTGCACGGCCTGGATAATGGTCCTGCCGGGAGCGTCTGAGCTGCAACCTCGCCAACTCGGGGGGCAGGAACCGCAGTAGAACCTCCGGGCCAGCCTTGGGCCCTGCCGCTGAACAAAATGCTCGCGGTTCCTTCTTCTCCTCTGGCCACCTCACTAGCTCGGTGTACTGTCCTGTTCCAGCCCCGTGACAGTTGCGCCGGGAGCTCGGGGACTTGTCCAGAGCTCACTAGACAGCAGCGTTACAGCAACAATGATGAAGACGCTCTATTTAAGTTCAGGCAGAAAGGGTGGGCCTGCGCTCCGCGCCTCTGGGGTCTTTCTGGGCCTTGGGAGGCCGCAACCCAGACGACCAGTGAGCCGAGGTGAAGCGACAGCTGGTGGAAGGCCGCAGGCAGGGGAGGCAGAAAGCCCCGTCACAACTTCATCCACGAGGTGAAAGCCCTAGCTCTGGCTTCGGGATTCAGAATCCTGGGGTGACGCCACACCGGTTCCAGAAAGCACGGCGCCCAGGTAGGCGCCCAATACAAGCCCCACCCCCAGGCCTTGGCCCCTGCCCCGGATGTGCCCCCTCCTCAGGGGCAGCGAAGTTGGATGTAGCCCCACCCCAGGCTTCGGCCCCGCCCCCAAGGCGTGCTGGGCGGGGCCTCCCCGTCAGGTTCCACCCAAAGCTTGCTAGTTAATTCCTCTAAACGGTTATTGATCAACCGTTAATTAGGTGCAGTACACCAGGCCAGAGCAGGTTTCAGTACTTAGGGGACCCAGACAGTAGCTCAGAATTACAAGTAAGAGAAGTGATGGTTAAAGTGGGGTCACCAATTTCGTCTTTGGAGGGTCAAGGAAAGCCTCCCAGAAAGACCCCCACTTTACACCAGCAGTAAGGAAGGCGGGGGCGGTATTTGGAGATTTGGTGATGAAAAGGTCCCATCTGAAAGAAAAAAAAAAAAAAATTCCCATCTGAAGGCTTGTGGTTCCTTTCAGAAGTGAACCAAAAAGCAAATCAGTTGAGGGATAGGGAAGGGCGGGAGCTTTGAGGACAAGTGAAGGAGATTCTATAGCGTTTTTGGTGGGATGAGAGGGGGCTGAGATAAGCACCAAAGATGTAAGCTCAGGGAACTTTTTTTTTTTTATTTTCTTATTCCACGGCACAGGGAACTTTCATTAAATATCCAAGGGATATTTAAGACTCCTCTGTTTTCAACTAGATGTGGATAGCACACAGCTGATACAGTTTTTTGCAAGCAACCATCTTGCCCTTAGCTGTGTGTCCTGGGACAAAGCCACTGAAACAAGCAACTCATCATTTTTCCTCAAGTGACTTTTTATAGAAATCTGTTATATCTGAGGCCAAAACTAGGGGTCTTGGTCACTAGGATGTCAGCTAAGTCTGAGAAGGTAACTGGCTTGGAAAATCCCTAATCCTACCTCCCCTCCTTGATGCATTTATGCTTTGCATTTCTTTAAGATCCTCTCATCCTTTGGGGCTGAATTCTTTTTCTGGCTTTTCTTTAGGGCCTGAAGCTTGGGAACACAGGGCTTCTGCTGACCTAGGCCACTCCAGAGCTGGGAACTCCTTGGCCTCGACTGTCTCCATGGACTGTTTAATACTGGAAAGAATTCCTAAATTCATCTCCATCATCATATTCCTAAAGTGAAAACTCAGAGAAGATACTGTCCTTCTTTGGTGAGCTCCTTTCCTGTAGAAGTTTCCCTCAAGGGCTAGGGCTAGGCTTTAAGGTGGGGGCAAGTCTTGGGGCTGAGGTAGCAGTGGGGGAGTCAGTTAACTGTATTTGGATTGATGGAGAAGGACATTAGAGACTGAACAAGAGAAGGGAGACGGGTGGGGGACTGCTATCAAAGAGCAGAGAGGTAGCGAGCAGGGGACTCACTGTGCAAGGGGACTCCTTTGAATAGGTCTGCATTTATGGTGCAGAGTCACTCAAGATTTTGGAATTTTGGCATTAGGAGGCTCCTATGGACTCTGCAGTTACTCTGGTTGGCCTTCACATCTCTAAAAGGGTCAGAGGGCTATGGAGTATTGCTCAAGAAACAGCAAGTGATGCTATGGAAGTTGCAGATGAATTGAGTTGGAAGTATGCCCTCCACATTGTTTTAGAATGATCCCTTTTTTTCCCTCCCAAGTCTGGAAATCCACAGGCTTTGTGACATATCTCCAGTAGCTTCTGGACAGAATCCAATGATTGAAAGGAAAAGTTCCTCCCGCTGGAAATCACGCTATAAGAAGGTAGGAAAAAACAAGTCCTTGACAGACACCTGCCCTCCAGAGGAGGTTGAAATGGGTGAAGTTTTTGAGCAGTCAATGCCTGAGTTTTTTGCAGTAGAAGTCAGACAAACAAATACAGCAGAAAGGAAGAAGGAGGGGGGGGGTTAGGTTTCTGAAGAGCTTATCCTAAGCGCTCTAGGACAGTGTTCAGTAGGATTGAAATCAAGCCAAATTGAATATTAGAGTCTGGCAACGATGGAGTAGAGACATTTGGTGATGGTGGGGTGACAAGCAAATGAATCAGTAGGATTCAGGGAGTGAATGAGATATTATGAGAGATAAAAGTTTGAGGTCCTGACAAAAAGAGAAGTACCATACAAGAGGTGGGATCTGGTTAGGGAAGAGGGTCTAGTATCTGAACATGTTCTAGGGGAGAGGGGGAAGGGTAAATGATAGGGTTAGAAACTGGTCCCTTAAGATTTTAGCTCCGGAGGCAGACGGGGATCTGGCACCTAGTCTTAAGACTGAGTAAGGGATCTTGAGGGGACAGAATGGAGGCAGAGAGGACATTGGTGGAAAAGATGAGAAAGCTGGTAGTGGGATAAATGAAATATTAGGAGAGATCAAGGCAAAGAAGACTTCCAGGCAGAGGGGATAAAGGCCATCATGGGAGTGGAAAAAAAGATGAATGAGAATGTGAGAGCCAATGGCAGAGCCTCTGGTAGCAGAGAGGGGGCCAGTATGGAGGTCAAAGGAGTGATAAGGGAGCAGGACTAATTGTGAAGAGGGCACAATGAAAAGGAAATAGACTACCCAGGGGCAGAGTCAGATACAAGATTGGGAGCAGCAGGGGAAGATGAGACTCTGTAGGGTCCTGGGAAGAAAGGCTGATAAAAAGACCAGAAGTGTAAGAGATCAAACAGGAGGGCTGGTAATTGGTCTTCTGGAAGGTCTGGTAAAATGGTGGAGACCAGAGTTAAAGAAGGCTTGAACAGAGGAGCTGTGGGAACAGAAGGGGACACAGAGGGAGCAGCATCTTTCACAGGGTTCCCCAAAGCAGGTCAGTCTCCCCAGCGATGCTTATCCGACCCTTCCTACACATATCTTGACCCAGCAGTTACCAAAACTACAAGAGGCCATGGCCAGGGCCAGTAGGAGCAAGAGGGTATGGCAAAGTAAGGGCACCTGAAGCATTCTGCCCCCTCCTGTTTCCCCACCTCTGAGACTTCATAATACTCCTTCATACCTCACCCCAAGGCTTTCTTTCTCTTTCTAATCCCTATGGGATCCTCCTTCAGGATAAACCCAGCTGCACTGGGGCCCTAAAATTACATAGCCCATGCTAGGAAATGGGAAACAAGAAAGAAGGAAAGAGACAAATCACTTCCAGAGAAGGTCCCATGCCACCACAGCTTTTTTCTGACAAGTTCCACAGGCAAGTAAAACAAGAGACTGGGTCATGTTGAAAAAGCGAAAATTAGTTTAGCCTGAGAAAATGAAAATCTGCCATGCCTTTCATTAAGCTGAAAAAAAAAAAAAACAGACACAGCTCACAGAATAGAGCCAGCTCCAAAGCTAGCAGAAAATTATATTCCTCCCAAGGAAATGCTACAGCTGTAAAGTGTCCGAATGATACTCGGTAGCATAACTATTACTTTGTTACCTAGAAATCTTGTTTTCTAAAATCATAATTTATCGGAAACTTGCTTTGGAAATCATTTCAGTAAGAACAAAACATCCCACTCTTGCCTGCAGGATCTAATTCCCATTGTCACAGAGCATCTGCCTTGATTTTCAACCCAAGTGCAGATTCATATAAGGGGGACTGAGATATAACATTCCACATCTATCTATTTTTTTTTTTTTTGTCTTTTTGCCCTATTTGGGCTGCACCCCTGGCATATGGAGGTTCCCAGGCTAGGAGTCTAACAGGAGCTGTAGCTGCCGGCATTCGCCACAGCCACAGCAACGCAGGATCCGAGCTGCGTCTGCAACCTACACCACAGCTCACGGCAACGCCAGATCCTTAACCCACTGAGCAAGGTCAGGGATCGAACCCACAACCTCATGCTTCCTAGTCGGATTCGTTAACCACTGAGCCAGGACGGGAACTCCTCCGCATCTATCTTAATTTGTAATTTCTAAGAAAAGGAGACCTTGTATCCACTTTGCCATCAGATATGACCTTGCCCCTTTACACACACTTTAACTTATCAAAATACTATTTCATATAACTTTTACCTTTCCACAAAATCATATTATAACTTGTCCCTTTCTTGGTGACACACAATTCATGGTTCCTCCAAGATGTGACCTCCTCATTGCAATGAGCCAATAAACCTGACTTTGTCGGACTGCAGCTTTGCTCTGGGTGTCCTGATTAGGACATTTGGATGGTCTCTTGATATATGGTCAAGTCCCTCCCTACTAAGGGTTGGCCTCCATGACAGTGATAATATTCATATCTGAGAATCCCACGGAGTCTTATGACATTCAAGGTCTGTCTGTGTGATTTTACATTGAATTTAGAATCCAATTTTCCCCTAGGTCCTTCAGTATCAGTTTGTCTCCTGGAATTTTTGGTTTCCCGTTAGACTACTGTCCCATGGTGAAATCTGGCTTTTAACACTGTATGTCCTGCCTTCTGTTTAATATAGTCTTCTCTCTGAGAATCGTCCCCAGTCTTCTCTGAATATAAGAACTTGCCTTTGGGAAAGATCTCGCCACAATTTCTGAAAGCCAGATGGCTGCTGATTTCTCAAGTCAGCAAGTAGAGGCAGCTTAACCTTAGGGTTGAAGACCCAACACAAGCAATGTTTTACCTTTGATCAACAGTCAGGCAATCTCTCATGGGCTTGTCTGCTAACAAGCTTGTGCAACCTCCTGGCATAACTTCACTGAGGATAAATTAGAATCATAGTGGCCACTTGGGGAACTTTGACATGAACAAGAATGTTCATTTGAGAAATGCCCGAAGCATAAAGGGAAAAGAAACTCTCAAGAGGAGATTGTATAACTGGTCTGTCTAAAAGAGAGAGATCACTGTGATTAATGTAGGAGATTTCTCCTCCGTATCTTTCCTCTAGAGATTAATAAGCGCTGGCTTTTAATTGTATGGCTTGATAATATTATCAAGGACTTGACTTACTATTTAAAGCAGCTGTGGTGACCTTCTGTTTTGTGTCTGTGTATACATGAAAAAGTTTTTCCTGCATTTACACTTTCTCTCTTCTTCTTACAGAAAGAAAATAACCTTTTACAGTAACAATTTCATATTTGTCTAAAGCTACCTCTCTCCACTTTTTTTGTTACTGTTCTATCTTCTTTTTCCCTCACTTGGGACATTTTTTTAAAGATTAATTGCTCAGAAAAAAGTCACTATTTTGTGTACTAAAGCCTTAAAATGTCTGAGATAAGAAAAATTCCAGTAAACTGTTTTATTTTGCATCATAAAATGTAGACAAATGTATTTAAAGTATAGCCTTCATGGGAGGGATGGGTTGGGATCTTGGGGTTGGCATATGCACACTAGTGTATATGGAATGAGTGGTCAGTGGGGATCTGTTGTAAAGCACAGAGAAATCTGTTCAGTATCCTGTGATATAAGGAATACATGGGAATGGATATGTGCCTATGTATAACTGAGTCACTTTGCTGTATAGCAGAAATCGACACATTTAAATCAGCTATACTTCAGGAGTTCCCTTCATGGCTCAGTGGTTAACGAATCTGATTAAGAACCGTGAGGTTGCGGGTTCGATTCCTGACCTTGCTCAGTGGGTTAAGGGTCCGGCGTTGCCGTGAGCTGTGGTGTAGGCTGCAGACGTGGCTCGGATCCTGCATTGCTGTGGCTATGGTGTAGGCCGGCAGCTTCAGCTCCTGTTAGACCCCTAGCCTGGGAACCTCCATATGCCACAGGTGCGGCTCTAGATAAAGGCAAAAAGACTAAATAAATAAATAAGTCAGCTATACTTCAACAGAATTTTTTTTAAATAATAGCCTTCATTAGTATAGCCATGAGAGAAGATCTTATCTTAGCTTCATTATAAGAGCTTTTAAATATGATTTTGATTATTTAAATTTCGTTTCATGAATATAAAGTTTTAAGTATATTTTTAAAAGTATCCTATAATATTTCTGATCAACAAATTTGGACAAATTGGAATGAGTTAATCATAGAGATTAAAACAAACTTATGTCTATATTGCCCTGGTTTCATTATATAAAATTAATGCTAAGACAGTTTTCTAGTGTATATAAGACTAGTGTTAAAACTACAAGATTTAGGGAGTTCCCGCCGTGGCTCAGTGGTTAACGAATCCAACTAGGAACCAGGAGGTTGCGGGTTTGATCCCTGGCTTCGCTTAGTGGTTTAAGGATCTGGCGTTGCCGTAAGCTGTGGTGTAGGTTGCAGATGAGGCTCAGATCCTGCTTTGCTGTGGCTGTGGCATAGGCCGGCAACTGTAGCTCCGATTAGACCCCTAGCCTGGTAAACTCCATATGCCACGGGTGCGGCCCTAAAAGGACAAAAGACAAAAAAAATAAAACTACAAGATTTAAACTTTCTATATTTTTTATATTAGTTTTATGGGACAAGAAAAAGATTGTTGAAACAAATATATTTTAGAATTACAAAATATAAAATTGGTTTTAATTGAAATCATAGGAAAGATGTATTTTAAGGGAGTTGATTTTATAAAATTCCTTTTTTTTTTTTTTTTTTGTCTTTTTAGGGCCGCACCTGCAGTATATGGAGGTTCCCAGGCTAGGGGTCTAATCGAAGCTACAGCTGCTGGCCTACACCACAGCCACAGCAACGCGGGATCTGAGCCGCGTCTGCAGCCTACTCTACAACTCACGGCAATGCCGGATCCTTAACCCACTGAGCAAGGCCAGGGATTGAACCCCCAACCTCATGGTTCCTAGTCAGATTCGTTTCCGCTGAGCCACGACGGGAACTCTTAAAATTCTTAAAATACTACAAATCATGAGGATTTAATGTTTCAGCTAAAATTATAATTTCCAAATACTTAAACATTAAGACTCTAGAAAATGTTACTTGATATATGATATTTGGATACCTGAAGCTAAAAAAATAGATATGCATATAGTTTTAATTTATCCTTATTCATATACATTATATAAGGGCTATAGATTAATAGAATGTGTAAGCACCTTTGGCTTATGTGTTTATTCTGTCTCCTGGAAATGCACAAGTCTAAAAATGTGTACTCATGGAGTTCCCTTCGTGGCTCAGTGGTTAATGAATCCGACTAAGAACCATGAGGTTGCGGGTTCGATCCCTGGCCTTGCTCAGTGGGTTAAGGATCCGGCGTTGCCGTGAGCTGTGGTGAAGGTTGCAGACGCGGCTCAGATCCCGCGTTGCTGTGGCTGTGGCGAAGGCCGGCAGCTACAGCTCCTGTTGGACCCCTAGCCTGGGAACCTCCACATGCCGCGGGTGCGGCTCTATATAAAAGGCAAAAAAGACCAAAAAAAATGATAAAAATAATAAAATAAAAAATAAAAATGTGTACTCATAAAAATTTAGTTAGGCAGTTCTTGGTTTCTTGCCTTTTAGTTTTCCCTGTGTCTGGAGGGAAAAATTGCTTACTTTGGCTAAATATGGTAATTTAATAAAAATTATAAAGACTATACTTAGTATAATAATTATAGAAAATGATAATATATAGGTAAGATGATGAATATGGCTTAAGGAATCATACTTATTAAATGATAATTCAGAGTAATATATTTGTTTTAATATGCTAAGATAAAGTATATTTTAAAACTAAAATTTTGTTATATATACATTATTTGTGTGTCTACATATATACAAAAATACATATTAATATATTTTAATTCTAAAAATGCCAAAAGGGAAAACTCAAATGTATATTCCATGTTAATGGATTTATTCACAGAAAAGAGCTTATAAATCTTTTACTGCAAATTGTAGTATGCACACACAAAAAGTTATATTAAGGGTTTTCTTTTTATAAAATAACCAAGTTATTTTGTGCCTAGAGAAGAGTTTTCTTTTAAATTACGAAAATATCCTGTTAACTCTCTGTCCTTCTATCATCATCCTCTTGAATAATAACACAAATTTCTTTATTTTTAAAGTTACTAGGTCAGACATCAGAGGAAGACTATGGTCAAACTTCAGTGAGAAGGACCTTTGCAGGTACCGTTAACAACTAACACAGCAGTAAATCCAGGCCTCACAAGTCAACAGACGTACATGACAGGAAATCACTGGAAGACTGTCCTGAGACCTCAAACAGAGCGATCAGAGGTATTCCAGAGCAGGGGACTGCAGGAACTGTCACCTTCCTCCGAGACCTGCCAGACAAGACAGAGCTGCAAATTTCCATGCTTTAGTCTGCATGTGCTTTTGCTCTTTCTCTTTGTTCTTTCCTCTCAGTCAAGTTCAGATTTAAATTGTTGATACTTCTTACCTATGAACTATGATAACTTCCTTAGTACTATTTCTTTTTTTCATCACAGTCACTCCTCGGTGTAAGTCCAGTGCCAGGCTGCAGTTTGCTCATAATCTGGCTACAGTGTACAATTACACTGTCTGCTGGGTTTGTACTTACTTTCCTTTGGGTGCCACCCAGCCTCCTTTGCTATTAATTTCATGGAATTACCTGATTTCTTTGATGGTATGACTCAACTGAAAGGCGATCTGGGGATGAAAAAAATAGTGTAATAGGCCCAACAACCAGAATTCTAAAATACCCTTTCTATGTCATACTTGGAAAGGAAGGTTTCAGCCCTAAGCAAAACAATGCTCAGAAATCTTCTGTGAAAATTTAGCTATTCCAGACAAGTTTTCACAAAATCCAGTGATGGGGATGAAAGGAGAGACAAGGTGGTGTTTTGAGAAGACAGAACACAATGAGAGGAAAGGAGACAGTAAGAATTCAGTGAGGGAATATGGGCCCCATAGGTTCTCAGATGAAGAGACAACAGAGGTAGATATGTCTCTGGAAGGTCCTCAGAGAAGATGGCAGCCAGTGCTATAGAGTCTGTAAATGGTCTGGTATGTGGGCCTCTGTGGAATCCAGTGAGAAAGTAGAAACCTGTGGTACAACTGCCGAATGTGGGCCTTCTGAGAGTCAATGAGAAGTTGAAGATAAGAGACTGAGCTGGCCCCACTCAGAGGAATGGGCAGGGCCGTGGGACTCTGAGGCAACAGCATCTTCCCTAGGCTTCCCAAATAGAATGTCAGCTTCCATGGCCTCTACTCACACCACTCACAGCGGGAATCTTGATGACATGGTTGCCCCAAACTGCCTCTAACAGGAAGCCTGTCCAGGTGGCTGCAGAAAACAAAAGGAATAAGCTAAAATCAAGAGGCCTGGGATGGGGGCCACACGCTACACTCCCCCACATCCCAGGCTTCACAATGTTTCTCTTATTCCTCACACAAAGCCTTTCTTTCACATCCCCTTCACGATAGGTTTCCCCTCCAGTGTCAACTCCAGGCTGCACCGGGCCCTGGAATTGCACAAGTCATCCTAGGAAGAGGGATACAGGATTGGGGGGGGGGGGGAGAAGAGGTTAACGTCCTGTTCACCAGGGAATTTTGCCCTGTGTAGGTTGGATTCTTTTCAGTCTCTCCAGTCAGAGAATCCAAAAGCCTGGGTTACTTGTGGTGAAGAGAGGAGCAAAGCGGTATTTTAGGAGGCTGAGTGGAATGATCCTTTGGGGGAGACTTTTAGGAGACTAAGACTCTGAAAGTACCAAGTTTGGTATACAAAATTGTCCATGACAGTGTTAGTAAGGCCTTTCACAGACATTAGCTCGTGGGATCCTCACAACAACCCCGTGAGGTATGGAGGCGCCAGGTGTTACCTCTGAGGGGGAACCTGAACCTTGGGGATGTGACTTAGCTTTTCCAAAATCAGGATCCAGGAGTTCTACCTGCAAATCCAGCAGTGGTTCCAGTATATCCCACACCGCCATCCACAGGCAAGACCCACGGCCCAGCTCCGTCATTCTTTGGATGGATGGGCAGAACAGGGAGTCTGAATCTGATTTACGAGCCTCCCTCCCTGAGAACCCTGTTTTCCAAAGGAGACTTGTTCTAGGAACTGAGAGATTGTGGACCTGGGTCCTCATGGAAAGATGAGATTAAGATTAAACCTTGGGTAACCCAAGGTTGACAAGACAAAACCTTACCTTTTAATGCTCTACCTTTGTTCCTCTTTTTGATTCTTCCCTGATCTTGAGAGACTAGAGTGAGTAGCTGGGACTGAATTTTCTCTCTCTTATCCAGGCAAGCCCCAGGCATTCATTGATTCATGGATAATCTGATTTCCCATATTAAATTAATAGAGCTCTGTGATCTCTCCCTGTTATCCACTTTAAATCGGAAAAAAATATTTTCTATCTTTCCCTCTTTGAAAATTTTAAGAAGGGTTTTCTGTATGTCATGCCCAATTGATTTTTTTTCATCCTTATCCTCTGCAGACGACAGCCACTAACTGCCAGAACTCCAGGCGCCTATGTTCACATAGGACTTGCCCCTGCTCAAAGAGCTTAGGCTCAGCCTCTGTCTGATTCAAGGCTTTAAAAGGCTCGGAGCATTGTTTTCCATATCAGTCCTAACCCAAAGGGAAGTCTTGGCCCAGAGATACCCAAAGTGACTGAGAGTTGAAGGACTCTGTCTTCCTATAGGAATCCTGAACTCTCTTAATAATCCAACCCAGGGCCAGTGACTCACTGTGGTCAGGGTTTTACCAGGAAGCCCTCTACCACACCCAGACAGAGGGTCTGTAAGCTTCACATATAAACCCTAGTTCCCACTCCTCCTCTGCACTGTTCTCAGCTTTCGACTCTTCCTGAGAGTTTCTTAGGTGGCTCTCTGTGCCAACACAATTGATTTAGAAAAGCAGGAAGAGAAGGCAAAGGTTAACCTCTGCTGGTGGCTAGACCTAGGTTTCCTTTGCGAAATTGATGTGTTTATTTTTTCCTAAATGTTAGTAAATTTTGACTCCTCTGTAAATAGTAGAGATAAGGAAAAATAAACACCATACTATAGCAAGCAAGAAATGGAACTGGTGCCCCAAGACTCACTGAGATGCGTATGAAAGTGAGTTCATCTGAAGTGCGCCTCAGCCTCAGACAAGCTCCACTGTTCCACTGGAGCTATGGAACAGTGACAGTGCTCTTAAGGGGGGGAGAGGCCTCTTTTTTTTGTTTTTTTGTCTTTTTAGGGCCATACCCACGGCATATGGAAGTTCCCAGGTTAGGGGTCAAATGGGAGTTGTAGCCGCTGGCCTACACCACAGCCACAGCAACGCAGGATCTAAGCCACATCTGCAGCCTACACCACAGCTCACAACACTGGATCCTTAACCTACTGAGCAAGGCTAGGGATCGAACCTGCATCCTCACGGATCCTAGTTGGGTTCGTTAACCACTGAGCCACAAAGGGAACTCCAGGAGAAGCCTCTTAAAGAGGATGGAGACCCACAGTTCCTCTTCACAGCATCCAGCCTTCCCTAAGTCTTCTAGATCCTTCCATCCTTCTCTAGCCCTTAGGATTTTTCCAATTCCATCCTTATATCATAGATACAGGGTAGTGTTACATTCCATTTATTCCCCCTACAATACAGAGAGTAGCTGGGCTGTCCAGTATCCCCTTGGTCACCTCAGCTTTGATCCTACCAATTACATAGCCTTTGAAAATCTGAAGTTCTCCCAGGAATTTTTGCTGATTCCCAGGAATTTGCTTTCTCAGGATTTTCTGTGTTCTCAGCTTCCCACTTCACACCAACCCAGACACAACCCCACATTCACGTTCACCCAAAAGAGTCCACTTGCACATAAAAGCGTTAGTGAGTAACGTCTTTACAAAAGATATTGTGAGAGTGATGAAGAGGTCTAGGGGCAGACCTCACCCCTGGCAAACAAAAATCCCTAATCCCTAGCTGCTGAATTAAACACTGAATTATATCCTTCCCTGAAACAGTCCTGGCCCAGGGCAGTTAATCCTTTCCCACCAACACGATGAGGCTTTGCCAGAATTGGGAACTGGCAACTGGCAGCAAAACTATCAAGAATAAGAGTTAGATTATTGCCACTAGATATCATTGCTTTTAAGTCCTTTTAGTTAAAAAAAAATTAACCATGGGTTCACATTTATATGTACAAGTCAAGTTTACCATAGGGTTTAACATAGGGTTTTATTTTGTATCTCATTTCTCAATGAAAATTTTGTATCTTAATAGCATTAATGTTCTTATTTGGTCTATCCTAATAGATACATAATGTGATTTTTAAATTATTATACAAATATTACTCCTAATAAATTACTAAGTGAAATTTCAGGTTATTTGCAATTTTTTTTTTCCTTAGAATATACTACACCAAGAAGATAAACCAGAATAACATGTTCCAGAGTCACCTGAAATAATTTTTATCTCTAGGGGGTTATGTAACCAATTTGATAAACAGTTAAGGTTATTAGTTTCAATTCATTCTCAATTTTAGGGTTAGCTTTATTTAAAAAAAATGTAAACCATGATCAGGATTAGATAAGGGTGGAACCCTCGTGCATGGCATTGGGGCCTTCACAAGAATCACTAAAAAGCTTGTTTCATGACTCTCATTTCTACTCTGTGAAGACACAGAAGATGGCCATCTATGAACCATCTATGAGCCAGGAAACAGGTTCTCATGATACCAAATCTGCTGACACCTTGATCTTGGACTTCACAGCCTCCAGAACTGTGAGAAATATATGTTGTTTAAGCTACCCAGTTGATGGTATTTTTGTTACAGCAGCCCAAACAGATTAAGCCAGTCTATTTGAAATAATACAAAAGCAGGGAGTTCCCACCGTGGCATAATAGGTTAAGGATCCAGTGTTGCCACAGCTGTGATTCAGGATGTGAGTGATTTTCCTCCATGCAGTTTTTCAGGAATCCAGGTTTCATTCATCCTATTGCTCTGCCATCACCAAGGGCATTATTCTCGTCTGCATGGTTATGGCACAGTTCAGTCATGTGCCAGCTCAAGGGAAGACGAAAGGGAGAGCATTTTCAGGACATCTTTTAAATTGAAGATGACCCGGAAGTTGCACATAGCATTTCCATTCACACCACGTTGGCCTGTATTTAGTCCCATGGCCACACTTAGCTGCAAAGGAGGGTGGTAAATGCAGTTTCCAGTTGGGCAGCCATGTGTCCAGCTGAAAATCCTACTGAAGAAGAGGAATATTTTGCTGAACAACCTAGAGAGTTCCCCTGGTGGTCTAGTGGTTAAGAATTGGTGCTCTCACAGCTGCAGCCCAGGTTCAATCCCCTGGTCTGGTAGCTGAGATCCCACATCAAGCTACCTTGGTGACAAAAACAAAAAAAAAACTTAAGAAATCTAAAGTAATTGGGAACGTACACAAAGAACCAGAGATTAAAGTGGATAAAACCTCATTCAGAGGTGGAAAGATGGTGGCTAGTTCATGCAAAGCTCCAAATCCTTGGAAGATCATTAGAAAGACACTGCCAGGTAGCCAGCGCTGAGGCTGGTCCCTTGTTCCAAATCCATCTGGAAGGTAGAAGACCTTCAATTACTTGGTCTAGGGAGTTCCTTTTGTGGCTCAGTGGTTAATGAACCTGACTAGGATCCATGAGGATTCAATCCCTGGCCTCGCTCAGTGGGCTAAGGATCCAGCGTTGCAGTGAGCTGTGGTATAGGTTACAGATGTGGCTTGGATCCTACGTTGCTGTGGCTGTGGTATAGGCTGGCAGCTACAACTCCCATTCGACCCCTAGCCTGGGAACTTTCATATGCCTTGCGTGCAGCCCTAGAAAGAAAAAACAAACAAACAAAAAAACTGTCTCTACTTACACACACACACAGCTGCTAATAAAGTAATTATCTTAATCCAAAATCATACCAGTGACCAAGATATTTCCAGCTGCATATATAGACCTTTTTAACATAGAACTCTCAGTTCTGTGATATATACTTTTCTTTCTTTCTTTCTCTTTTTTTTTTTTCTTTTTTGGCATATGGAGTTCCCAAGCCAGGAATCAAATCCAAGCCGCAGTGGTGAGCTAAACTGTAGCTGTGGCAACACAGGATACTTAACCCACGGTGCTGGGCCGGGGATCAAATCTACATCCCAGCGCTCCCAAGACTCCTCGGATCCCATTGTGCCACAGCAGGAACTCCTCTGATATATTTTGAACTGATCCCTCTTAAACTTTCACTTTACAAATGATCTGGGAATTTAATTAATTTTATTTATAACAGAAGCACATAAAAAGGTGAGAGCTTCCCTCTCCTCTCCACTGATGTTCGTTTTGTGGACATATGGTGCCAGAAGCACTTCTTCCATACTGAATACATTTTTTTTTTGTCTTTTTAGGGCCACACCCGAGGCATATGAAGGGGCCACAGCCACAGCAAGGCAGGATCCAAGCCACGTCCAAGACCCAAACCACAGCTCACGGCAACACCAGATCCACAACTCAACTCACTGAGCGAGGCCAGGGATCAAACCCGCGTTCTTATGAATGTCAGTCAGGTTCGTTTCCACTGAGCCACCAGGGGAACTCCCTAAATGCCTTTTTAACTACCTTGGTAATCAAACGAGGGCATTAAGAGGGATTTAACCTTAGCCAGTAGGATACCACAAGTCCTAGCTTGTTCTTACCCCAGGTGGCTTCTCTTCTGGCTTAATCATGGGTGGAAATCACGTGCTTACCTATTCTCAACTGTTTTTCTGCTTTCCTCTCTTACATCTAGCTTCATCTACATTGGTAAATAAAGTGAAGAATTCAGACTATTACCCAGATAATTTGACCAAAATTGCCCTTATAGGAATTTTACTTGTGTGTCTTAGAAATGAAAGTAGGGGCTTGCTTACCTTTAAACCTAAATGACTTGACAACCGCTGGTTGGGCAAGCCCATGGCCAGTGGAATTTTGCTAGAACAGAATTGACTTATATTTCTAACACTAGGAGTGTTATTATTTATCAGTATAGAAGCGTCTTGCTCCTGCTCCTCTGTAAAATTAGAATCACAATTCCTGCATTGCCAGGTTGTTGATGAAGTTAGATGAGATAATAAAGATTTCTGCATGCAGTATTCTGTACATATTTAAAAATACATATACACAATACACATTGTACACGCATCAGAACATTTATGATATTGCATTTCACAATTTATAAAACACTCACCTATATTTTCTCCTTGATCTTCAAAAAAGCGCTGGGAAGTTTAAAGACAGGTAATCACCACCTTACAAATGAAGTGCCTGAGGTTAAATGAAGTTAAATGGTGTTCCCAAGACCACACAGCTGGTCTGAGTTAATCTTTTCAAACACTTAACTCTCTTCCACCTCTACACTGATGCCATGTGCTCCACACAGGTGTCCTTAAACTTGACTGCACATTGGAACCATCTGGAAAACTTAAACACAAATACCTGGTCCCACCCTTGGAGATTATGATTTAACCACTCTGAAGTATGTCCTGGGAACTAGGATTTTTTTCTCAGTCTCTCTTATTTTCAGTTAAACTTTTATTGTGAGATAACAGTAGATTCATGAGAAGTTGTAAGAAACAATATAGAGAGGGAGTTCCCGTAGTGATTCAGTGGTTAATGAATCCGACTAGGAACCATGAGGTTGCGGGTTTGATCCCTGGCCTTGCTCAGTGGGTTAAGGATCCGCAGGTATGGCCCTAAAATGACAAAAGACAAAAAAAAAAAAAAAAAGAGAGAGAAAGATGCAAAATAGTTTCATCATCACAAGGATCTCTATAATTCTCCTTTTATAGCCACATGCAACCCCCCCCAGCTACCCTACCCATCTCTAACCCCTGGTAACCAGTAATTTGTTCTCCACGTTGCCTCACACTGTGGTGTAGTTCACAGCTGCAATTCAGATTCGCCATTGCTGTGGCTGTGGTGTTGGCTGCCAGTTGCAGATCCAATTCGACCCCTAGCTTGGGAACTTCCATATGAGATATATATATATATATATATATATAGAGAGAGAGAGAGAGAGAGAGAGAGAGAGAACAGAATGGACACTTCCACAGCTCAGCTGGTAGAGTGGAGGAGTATAGACCAGACATGTGTGGAGAACCATTTACTGGTTACCAGGGGTTAGAGATGTGTCATTTTAGAAAGTAGTTTGGATACTATGTCAGGTTTTTAACCTGCTGAGTCTCAATGTGAACTCCTCCATTTCTCTAATTTTTTGTAGGTATATACATGAAATCATGCAGCATGTAGACTGGATTTTTTTTTTCACTCAGCGTAATTCCTTGGAGATTTATTAGAGCTGCCGCATGTTTCAATAGTTCATTCCTTTTTATTGCTGAGTAATGTTTCCTGGCATGGATGTACCAGCTGACTTAAGGACATCTGAGTTGTCTCCATTTTCTGGCTATTATGAATAAAACTGTTATGAGCATTTGTGTACAGGTTTTTATACAAAGATAAGTTTTAGTTTATCTGGGATAAAGACCTGAGTGCGATTGCTAGGCAGTCCAAGTTTAGTTTTAGAAAAAACTTCCAAACTACTTTCTAAAATGACTATCATTTTGCATTCCCAAAGCAATATATGTTTGAGAAATCTGCTTTCTTACCCTCACCGTTTTTTTCTTAAAGCCATTCTTGATGTGTGATAGTTCTCACTGTGGTTTTAATCTGCATTTATTTCTCTAACAGCCAGTGATGTTGAGTATTTTTTCACGTGCTTATCTGCCAGCTGTATATCTTTTTAGTGAAATGTCTATTCATGCCTTATGTCCTTTAAGTTGGATTGTTTTGTTTTGTTTTGTCTTTTCTGCACCATGTGCCTGAAAGCAACTGAGATGTCCTTAAATAGGTTAATGGATAAATGGGGGTTCTTCTATACAATGAACCATTATTCAGCAGTAAAAATTTTGGGCTTTAATAATAATATGTCAATATTGGTTTATTAATTGTTACAAATATGCCACAGTACTGCAAGATGTCAGTAATAGGAAAAATGTGTATGAGTGGGTGGAGATGGTATATGGAAAGTTTCTATACTATCTGCTCAATTTTTCTCTAAATATTAAAACTGTCTAAAAAATAAAATCTACTAATTAAACAGAAGACCTGGGAGAAAATATTTGTAAACCATATATCCAGCAGAGGACTAGTATCTAGAATACGTAAAGAATTCTCAAAAATGAACAGTTAAAAACAATCCAATTTAGGCGTCCCCTTGGTGGCATAGTGGGTTAAGGATCTGGCATTGTCATTGCTGTAGCTTGGGTCATAGGTGTGGCATGGGTTTGATCCCTGGCCCCAGAACTTCCACATGCCAGCTCTATATCTTTTTAGTGAAACGTCTATTCAGGCCTTATGTCCTTTCTTTAAGTTGGATTGTTTTGTTTTGTTTTGTCTTTTCTGCACCATATGGAATTTCTTGGGCTACAAACTGAATCCAAGCCTCAGCTGAGAACTGCATGAAGGCTGCAGCAACACTGGATTTTTTTAAACCCCTGTGCCATGCCAGTGATCAAACCCATACCTCAACAGCAACCAGAGCCGCTGCAGTCTGTTCTTAACCCACTACAATATGGGAGAAACTCCAGGATGAACATTTTTTCATATGCATATTTGCCATCTGTATATCTTCTTTGTTGAAGTGTCTGTTTAGATCTTTTGCCATTTTTTTTTCCTAGGGCCACACCCGTGGCATGTGGAGGTTCCCAGGCTAGGGGTCTAATCGGAGCTACAGCTGTTGGCCCACACCACAGCCACAGCAACGCGAGATCCGAGCTGCATCTGCAACCTACACCACAGCTCACGGCAACGCCGGATCCTTAACCCACTGAGCGAGGACAGGGATTGAACCCACAACTGAGCCACAACGGGAACTCCACATAGTAAGTCTTCAGTTCAGAGAGTGTAGTCTTCCAAATTTTTTCTTCTTCCTTAGGGTGGTATTGACTATTCCGGGCCTTTTTCCTTTCCATATAAACTAGTATAATCAGTTTGACAATATATACTAATTACTTTCCTCCAAGTGGGGATTGAGATTGTTCCCCATTGGGCGCCCTGTCACCAGAGAATGAAGAGGATAGAGGTAAGTGCCAACTAGCTTACCTCCTCTCATAAACTTGTTTCACTTTGTCGCTGCTACATGGGGATGGAGGTGCCATAACTGTGGACAAACTGACACTACTCCATCAGGGGGATCTGAGCATGGTACCCACTTCCGTGGTGTGAGACGATGGATGGAGTTCAAGTCCTCATTCAGCCCTACTGAAACCCATTCTGACTGTGTTTTCTTAGATTTTGTGTTTGTCTTTTTGACGCCCATTAATCACTGGGCCAATTATATTAAC